>CM030876.1:4497954-5735099 GCA_018132145.1 Boehmeria nivea var. tenacissima | reverse complement strand
AAATCCTTTGTGTTTGGGAAATCATTCTAGTCATTTTTTACTATTCCAAATGGTTTGAAAATAGTTTGAAAAATAGTTTGGAAAATAGTTTGACTTTGCAAATTTCGAGATGGTATAAATGGTTGAGATTTAAATATATTATATAGGGATTCGGAAAGTTGAAAAAAATAGTTGAAAAATTAGAATAGAATGGAATGGTTTGGAGGATTGAAAAACGTGAAAAAATGGAATGGAATGGAATGGGTAGAATGAGTGGGGCAAACGGTGGGTCTATGTTTGGGTAAATCATTCCACTCATTCCATTCTATTCCATACTATTCTAAATCATTCAACTTTCTAATCCTACAAACTATTCCATTCCATTTCATTTTTTTTCAACCATATTTTTCAACTTTCCAAATCCTTATACAATACCTTTAAATCTCAACTATTTATATCAACTCAAAATTCGCAAAGTCAAACCATTCAACATTATTTTTTTTTTTCAAACCATTCCAAACTATTTTCAAATCATTTTAACAATTTCAATAAATTGAATGGAATGACCAAAATGGTTTGCCCAAACACAAGCTTGTCGTTAAAAATATGTGCAAATAATTTATGAATTGATAGTATATTCAATGACTTTAAAAACTTTGGTTTTTTACTTTTATGGCTAAATTCTATAAATATACCATGTACTAAGACCCATGTTTCAAAATTTCCCTTTTAACTTTATTTTGTAACTTTTGTTTTCCTGTACCGTCAATAAATTAACAAAAGCATCATGTGGCGCATTTTGAGGAGTTAGATTTGCATTAGAGAGCAAAATTATTGTTTTTCCGTTAGTTGTTACGAATTTGATTGGAATTTCATTAAAGCCTAATACTGACCATGAGAGTATATAATTAAGCCTAATAACTTTAGAACATTTTTGTAATATTCTTTTAAATGCTCAAAAAATCAAATTAAAAAAAATAATAAATTACATATACCCAAAATCTCCGAGAGTTAGCTCGGGTGGTAAAGTCCTCTAATATAGAGGTTGATATTACATATTCAAATCCTAGTGAGTGAATTTCCTCTTTTATAGAGGTGTATTAAGAAGTTGAGTCCAATGTACTTGGTGGTCCATGCGACTACCCCTTAGATTACTCGCTAGTATTCGTAAATAGAGATTAATGTCTATCTGCGATCTAATATGTAATTATATGTAATACCTCAAAAAAAATCTCCATTTTTTTTGTTACTTTTATACTATTTGTTGAAGTTAAATTTTCAAACAAATTATAAATAGTTTAAAAAATGACTTATGCGCTAATTTTATATAATCCCAAATATGTACATATCTTCATTTTCTCCTCCTCTTTGACCCAATAACCAAATCTCAGTCTTTAAAAAAAAACAAAAAAACAAAAAACAAAAAACAAAAACAAAACAAAACCATGCTAATAATTTCTCCATTATCATTTTATTTGATTCTCATATAGTTTTCAGGGGGCTCTTTGAAATGCTACAACAACAAAATGACATAGCCGCAAGAAAAAACTAAGCCATTAGGATTTCAGATTTTTAATGTTAACCAAAATTACGGAGAGAAAATGTCATAGAAATGATGGAATAAATTTAAGCATGTAATTTCCTGTAACCCAAAATTTACCCGAAAAATTTTTTAGGCCTTATCCGAAAAATCAAGTAATTATCCAAAAACTAGGTTAATTACCCATCGGGTAATTTTCGAATTTTCAGGTTCTTTTTTTTTGAATATTTTTTTTTATAGATTTTTGGTTTAAGTAATTTATTTTATGAACTTTTGTTTAGATCAGTTAAGCAATTAGCCATTTTAAAGGTAAAGTTTGAAGGATTTAGCCATAGTTTCACAAAATTAAGGATTTAACCATAACATGTTTATGTTACATGTAACATATATACGTATAAAAAATGTAACATTAAATGTAATGTTATATGTAACATAAAATATAACACATGTAACATTTACATGTTACACTTTTATACGTATATGTGTTACATGTAACATAAAATGTTACATGTTATGGCCAAATCATTAATTTTGACATTTTGGGGCTAAATCCTATAAAATTACCTAAAAGTTTGGTTAAATGCCTAAAAAACTCTTTTTGTTTTCAAGGGTTTTTTGTTAGAAGGGGATTTTAAGAAAATAGCCACTTTTTAGAAAATAATTTTAAATAATAGCAACAGTTTCAAAAAAATTAATTGTAAAAAATTTCTTACTTGTGTTATAGCTAGTTCTTAAATTTTTTGAAACTATAGCTATTTTTTAAAAATACACAGTCCAAAACGGCTATTTACCTAACTGATATTTTTTTAAAATTTGTAATAAATTTGTTTTTTAATCTGTAATAAATTTGTTTTAAGGTTTTACAAAGTTTTTTTATTTATTTTAATTATGAAATTTTATATTTAAGGTTTAATAAACGTTAAATTATATTAAAAATTTTAAAATTATTTGAATAATTATTGATAATTATAATTTACGATAAATATGTTATTTATAAAGAATAAGTATAGAAAAATGAAAGATAGAAAAAAAATAAATGTTTTTTTTTTTCAGTATAGTTTAATTATTATACTATAAAAAATTTCTTGTAATAATTAATACACTAAACCCTAAAAATTTTGTCACAACCCGCCGGCTCGGCCGCGGCCGCAACAGGATAGTACAAACTTATTTTTATACTGTCGTAAACTCTTTAAAAACTCTGAAAGCGGAAATTTTGTTTATTTTTTTTAAATGCGAAAGCCTTTATCATATGATACCTATAATGTAATAAGGTTGATGGAGAATAGATACTGCCATAATATTACAAACGATATTATTAAGAGTTCTCAGGATCACATCCCGGTCTCAAAATAGGATACGACTCACATAGAGTCTGTTACCATAATAATATTACATATCCAAGTCTTAAAGCTCTCGGGATCTCGTCCCGGCATAAAAAACATATATTGTTTAAAATATAACGAAAAGTGCGAAATATATATTGCCACGGGTATTCTCTTCAACAGATACCACACACAGCATCTCCACTAGCTCCTACTCGTCAATCTTAATTGGCTTCTAACCTACAACACTGAGAACCTATGAGTTGATAAACTCAGTAAGGGCGAACTAGTCTACCCTAAATGGCATGCATCATAAGTTCACATATTACAACAATCGCACAGAGAAGGGCTAGCCGTCCCATACCGACTAACGCCCTTTACACAACAAATGCATCAAAGTTGACCTATTACCCTCGTGTATTCCCATGTCTCTCAATTCTTACTTTTTCGAAGTACTCGGTTGAATACACAAGGTAGCTCGATCTCGTTGCACTAAGCACAATGGAATAATACCCCTGGTTCGCGTTTCTTTGAGGAGACAACTCGGCTTTACTAACGAGTCTCTTGCTCACATCTTCGCTTCTCGTATCATCAAGACCTCGTGATCTGTTATGGACCCACCACGCTTATTTATAGTCCTTCTGAAGGATTTGTCTTATTAGACTCTCACTCCAGACTTCATGGTTTCACACAACAATCATTTCGTTATTTTTTTAATCGAGCTCGACATCTTGGCCAAGTCTGGGATCCACTGATGGTCACCGCGATTTCTCTAGCACGCAGGGGGAGAGACGACCTATCTGCTTGAAGTTCCTCGAACTTCACCTCACACTCAACTGGCCGGCTTTGTGTGAGGAATAAGCTCACCCTCAAGGAGCATGGTCTCTTTCTCTCGGAGCCAGGGCTCTCTTCTCTTGGAGCCGAGCGGTACCATTGACTTTTATTTCAATATTTAGATTGTACTATTGACTCTCTTCTCTTGGAGCCGGCTGTACCGTTAGTATTACAATTTATCGATCTCAGGGATCGATGTCTAATTCATTTCACAATTCTTTAAGAAGTATTCATTCTTAATGATTTACTCATTCTCTAGTAATTCAAAGATTCTGCTTTTACCTTGGCATTCACAACCTTAGTGATTACTAGCGGCTCAAGGCTACTTTTTTTTTTTTTTGGTCTTTAAGCTGTTTCTCTTTTGATTATAAGTTCGGCCTAAAGCCGACCTTCTTCTCACACTTGCCTTATAAACTCGTTGGAGATTGGGTACGAGCGAACACGTACTAATGAGATTTATTACAGCTTATTCTTTCTTATTGAGGCTTATGAAATTCTAATCTAAAGATTAGATTATTTCTAATTATTAACGTTTTATTCGAGATTTATTCATGCTAGGGTTCTCTTTCGGCCATTGTAGTTTATATACTACACAGCACAAAGTATAACATTCACACAACATTTATTCACAAAGTACTAATGCAAACCTAGCAAACATTTCACACATATACTCGGTGCCGTAGTGCTTCACCACTTACAGTTGTAGGCGTTGCGGCGGTTCTGAGGTATTTCGGGAACTTGTTCCGAGCTCCGACCACCTTTTTGTCTTCTTGTCCTTGAATAGAAGACATGGTCTCGTTAGTTTGCCTGTCTCATAAACATGAGAGCGAACTGTTAAGAGTTAATTCCTAAGTGCTCTGGTTTCCATCTTAAACCTTCCTAGACGGTCTCTCGTCTTTTGAAATCTTTGGATTATTCAAAGTCCGTTTGAGTTTAGGAAGTCTAATCTTAACTTGATGGGTTTTTAATGACTTACTTTAATTGGGCTACTTAAAGTGACTTGCTACAAGGTTCAAGACCTTCTTACATATTTGGCCTTGATACATATGGTCCTTAGCCACTTCTGAGGCCCAAATGGGTAATTTGGGCTTCGGGCTAGAACAAGGCAAAAAGTGGCCTTCACAGCTTCCTTGCTGTTAGGCCCATTAATGGTTTGGGCTTCTAACAAGGTGAAGGCCCAAAATGGCATTCAAAATTTAAAACAGTTTGGCCCAATAAGCTTTGAGCTTCAAAGACGAAGGCAAGGCCCAAAATGGCCTTGAGATTTTAAACGTCTCTAAGATAGGACACTTGGTCCGTTTTAGTGTATTTACAAAATACTTTTGAACACTAAGCTTAATTAATGAGCTCTCATTTATTTAAAAAAGTACTTATTAAATCCCTTTCAACTAGGATACATTTTACAAAATTTTCTTGGGCTCGGTATAGTGGTTTTTACGCACTATAACCGTTTGTTATGAAAAATACTCGGTTTCAAAGAAACGGAATATTATATCGTTTGAAAAAGCCCGTTTAGTTCAATTTGAATAACTATGGTTTTCATCTCACTATGTATGGGCTGGACTAAGTCCATTCTCATCTTCTACGTTTGTAGTTTATCAAGAGGAAAACTTTTCATTTTTCAAGGCCCTCATCATTAAGTTGCATTCTCCAAGCAACTTAATGAGTTCTTTTTCTTCTCTCTCTCTTCTCCTCAATGGCCGAATATAATGTATCCTATTTCTCTAAATAATAACTCCAATTAAATATAATTAATTTGCTATTTCGAGTCAATCTTGGCCATTGATTCAAACTTGGTGATTAAGTATTCTAAATCCAATGGTTAGGATTTATCAAGAGCATCTAGGGTGAAAAACCTTTCAATTTCCTTTTTCCTTTCTTCAAAATGGCGCCCATAATGATCATTTTTCTGATTAGTTGGGTTAAATGTGCCACCAATGAAAAAATCTTTGGATGTATTTCATTGGTTCACTAGCTATTCCACTTATTTTAAAACACTCAACCATTTCTCAACACATTGGGCCCACGGTTTTCACTTTGATTTTGGGCCTAGGATTATTTTCTTAGCTCACCAAGCCCACTAAGGTTAATTAAGGATGGTAATGGGCTGGCTCGAGGGGTCGGGAGTCTTTCCCGAGGTCCGTTTCTCTTGAAGAGGCCTAAACGCCCCTATCTCGAATCGTCGGTCGGAGTTTTGACCTAATTCAAATTTCGTCTAACCCGAAACTTTAACGAGACTTACTTATTTCACTAGAAACTTCTACAATACTATTTAGAAGTCAAATATCAAATTATAAGTGGTCGTTCCGATATCGTTCCCTTTCTTTAACCATGTTTACACGGTTTATCTCGACTTTTCGAGTTTAAGCCGTTTCGGCTTCGTTTTAACTTGAAATGATTTTAAAGTTGAAACTAAGGTTAATTATATGATTATAAATTGTATTGTAACCTTAAAAACAGATTACAACCCAAAAATGGTTGTTTTTCTAAATTAGGCTAATTTTGTAATTTCTCAAAAGTTCAGGGACTCACAGTGCAATTTTCACTTTAAGGAGTCGATTTCAAACTAAATGGCCACTAAGAAATTAAGCATAGGTATTCCAATTATGAATTGGATAATGCAATGATGGGAGTAAGTTCTAGTTGCAAGACGAGATATAATTAAATTAACGAAGGGTCGTTAATTACAAAAACGACTATCTCGTTTGTCGGAAAAGTACCGTAAGGGATAATCCGAGGGGCCAGGGTTGCAAATCCCTAACATATAATAAAAGTTTCATCCTCGAAACTTAGAGTAAAATTGGGTACTTTTCTCGAATCTCGTCTTCTCGCTCCCAGGTAGCTTCTTCAGCGGAATGTCCTTCCCATTTGACTTTAACAAGAGGAATGGCTATGTTCCTCAATTGCTTCTCGCTTCGACCTAAAATATTCTCAGGTCGAACTTAGTGTTTGAGATCCAGCGTGATCTCTATTTCTGGGTACTTCAAAATGTGTGCGGGGTGTGCAGCGTATTTTCTCAGCATCAAAACGTGGAACACGTCGTGCAATCCTAATATCGCGGGCGGCAATGCCAATTTATAGGCAACCTTGCAGACTTTTTGAGAATCTCGAAAGATCCAACGTATCGAGGGATCAGTTTGCCTTTCTGGCAGAAACGCATCACTCCTCTCACAGGAGAAGTCTTGAGAAACACTTTATCAGCTACTTCAAATTCCAATGGTCGCCTCGTCTTATCGGTGTAGCTCTTCTGTCTGCTTTGTGCGGTCTTCATTCGCTGTCTAATCTCTCGAATTGCCTCGGAAGCTTGCTCTACTAAATATGGGCTGAGATATTTCTTCCCTCCAGCCTCATCCTAATGCACGGGTGATCGACACTTTCTTCTATAGAGTACCTCATAAGGTGCCATTTCAATCATAGCCTGATAACTACTATTGTAAGCCAACTCGACCAACAAGAGAAATCCTTCCACGATCCTGGGAAATCCAGTGTGTAGGCTATCAGCATGTCCTCTAGTATCTGAATCGTCTGTTTAGACTGTTTGTCTGTCTGACGATAGTAAGCTGTGCTGAATTTGAGCCTTATCCCGACCGCGAATTGCAAACTCTTCCAGAAGCGCGAGGTAAAACGGCTATCTCGATCGAATACGATTGAACATGGCACTCCGTAAAGTCTCACGATATTCTGAATGTATAACTCAGCGAGCTTTTCCATGTGTGGGTAGTGCGAACAGGGATGTAGTGCGTTGACTTTGTGAGAAGATCTACTTTAACCAAAATAGAGCCGTGCCCTTGATGGGTCCTGGGCAATTCGGAGACAAAGTCTATCGTCACTTGTTCCCATTTCCACTATGGGATTTCCAAAGGCTGTAAGGTTCCAACAGGCCTTTGATGCTCAGCCTTGATCCGTTGGCAAGTGAGGCACTTCTCCACAAATCTTATGACATCCATCTTTATTCCTTTGCACCAGTATTGTCTTTTCAAATCTTGATACATCTTCGTGACACCAGGGTGCATGGAATACGGTGTCTGGTGGGCTTTCTCAAGCAGTTGTTCTTTAATCTCGGGGATGTCAGGATCCCAGGTGCGTCCCTTAAATAGTGGAGTCCCATCGGGGCTAACTTTATAATTCATTGAGATTTGCCTTTCTGCCTCTTCTCGAGCTTTGATCAACTTTATGTCCTTGCGTTGTGCCTCTTTTATTCCTTCTAGTATCAGCGGGCATACTTGTAGACTTGATAGTTTACCACTCACTATTACCAACTCTAAATCCACTATCTTTTTAATCAATGCCTTACAGAGTCCTCGCAACATTGCCACGTTGCCATAAGATTTCTAACTAAGTGTGTCTGCGACCTTGTTTGCTTTGCCGGGATGGTAGTTGATTGTGAAGTCGTAATCGTTGAGAAGCTCCAACCATCGTCTTTGACGCACATTTAGTTGCTTATGTGTGAACAAATACTTAAGAATCTTATGATCAGTGTATTTCTCACAATAAACTCCGTACAAATAGTGTCACCAAGTCTTGAGGGCGAACACTACAATAGCTAATTCCATGTCGTGAGTGGGGTATCTAGTCTCGTAATCCTTGAGTTGCCGAGAGGCATACGCAACCACTTTGTCGTGCTGCATGAACACAACTCCTCATTCAGACTTCGAGGCATCACAGTATATGGCTAACCTGGTACTACCTTGTGGTATAGTGAGGACGGGTACGGTGGTCAGCCGCTTCTTCAGCTCCTAAAAGCTCCGTTCACAAGACTCCGTCCAATTATACTTATGTTCCTTACGGGTTAACGCCGTCATAGGGTTTGCGATCTTCGCAAATCCCTCTACAAACTTATGATAATACCCAGCTAGTCCTCAGAAACTTCATATCTCAATCACATTATTTGGCTGTGGCTACTTCAGAACAGCCTCGACTTTGGTAGGGTCCACTGACACTCCATCCTTTGATACCACGTGACCAAGAAAAACTACTTGCTCGAGCCAACATTCACACTTCTTGAATTTGGCATAGAGTTTCTTAGCCTCGAGTCGCTGTAGGACTAAGCGTAAGTGTTGGGCATGCTCCTTTCGGTCCTTAGAGTAGATTAAAATATCATCGATAAAGACGATAATGAACTTATCCAAATAGTCGTGAAAGACTCTGTTCATCATATCCATGAATGCAGCAGGGGTGTTTGTGAGGCCTAACGACATGACTAAGAATTCGTAGTGCCCATATCTCGTCCTATAAGCCGTCTTCGGCACATCTTCTTCTCTTATCTTCAGCTGGTGGTAAGCAGATCATAAGTTTATCTTAGACAAAGTAGTGGATCCAGCCAGCTGATAGAATAGATCTTCAATTTGCAGAAGTAGATACTTGTTTTTTATGGTTGCTTTATTCAATTCCTGATAATCGATACACAGTCGTAGCGAGCCGTCTTTCTTTTTCACGAAGAGAACCGGCGCTCCCCACGGGGAGTGGCTGGGGCGAATAAGGCCTTTCTCCAATAGTTCTTCCAGTTGGGCCTTTAGTTCTTTTAGCTCGGCGGGAGCTAATCGATATGGGGCTCCCAATATTGGTGCGATTTTCGAATCAGTTCAATATAGAACTCAATTTCCCTGTTCGAGGGCAACCTTAGGTGGTCTTCTGGGAATATTGTTAAGTATTCTCGTACTATCGGTACGTCGCTCAATATTGATTCTTGCTCCTCCGTAGTGTCTACGATATTGGCCAAGTATCTTCTGCATCCGCTATTAATTAGTTTCTTGGCTTGAAGTGCAGAAATAGTCGGTATCGACCGACCTCTTAGAGTTCCTTGGAACTCAAATGAATTGGCATCAGAGGACTGAAACGCGCGCATTTCTTCCAACAATCTATCACCGCGTAGTGGGCAGTAAGCCAATCCATGCCAATAATGAATCGAAATCGTACATTTCGATTTCGATAAGTTAGCAAAGAGGGAATATTCTCCCATCCTAATGGGTAAGTCTTTAAACCGGGACGTTGATTGATAAACGTCTCCGATTGGGGTAACAGTAATAAATGGATGGTTCAGAGTTCTCCTGTCACCCTTGAGTCTATCAACAAGTCATTTTTCTATAAACGAATGAGTTGCTCCTGAGTCTATGAGTGCATATAAGTTGAGGTTTGAGATAGAAAGCTGACCTGAGATCGACGTAGATGGCCCAGCCTCGACGTCTCCCTTGTTGAGGCTGTACACTCGGGCATTCAGGCGCCCTCGTGGTGCCGGCTCAGCTGCCTTGGCTGGTACGCTCCTATAATCTCCCGGAATGTGACCTTCCTTGCCGTAATTGTAACAATTGCGGCTAGTTCCAAAGCGGCATTCTCCGGGGTGAGCCTTGTGGCACTTGGGGCATTGTGGTACCAACGCCGCCTTGTCCTTCTGGGCTTCTTCCCGGGGCATGTAACGCCCTTTGGCACTCTGATTTTCTGGTCTATCAGGTCTTCTTTTACTTCCTCCTCTACTCTTATTCTCCTACCGGGGTCTCGATTTACTGTAATCATAACCTTGTCTCTTGAAACTGGGGCGGCTGCTCATGTTAAAGTTCCTTGACCAGAGCGAAGATTGTCCTCCCCTCCCGTGATTTCCTTTTCTCTCCTTCCCTTCTCCTTGGCGAGCTGTATGGGTCTCAACACCTTTATCCTTCAGCTTGTCCCATCCATCATTACGCAGGACTCTTTGGACAGCATGGGCATAAGACTCAGGTCCTTCTTTGCCGTTGTCGATTTGTTTTGTAATTTTCGGGCGTAGCCCATGCATGAACTTCATCTTGCGTGCATCGTTGGTAGGGACTATAGTAGGGGCGAACAGAGCTAGTTCGTCGAATTTGACCACGTATTCCGCTACCGACATCTTTCCTCATCGGATGTTCAAGAATTCCCGAACCTTCCTTGCTAGGTGGGCCTCGCCTAGATACTTTTCTCGAAACAACCTGGTGAAACCCTCCTAAGTCATAGCGTGGAGGTCCTTAGTCTGACCTACAAATTCCCACCAACACATGGCCTCCTTATCTAATTGGTTCACAGTGCATGCCACTTTCTCGGCATCAGTGAGTCCTATGTATCCGAGGATATGCTAGAGGCGCTAGAATCATTCTTCCGCCGTAGCAGTATCATGGGTTCCGTCAAATCGAGACGACTTCTGACGCCAGAACCTCTCGGATACAGGTTCGCCAACCTGATTCACAGCATGAGGCACTTGCGGTGCTACCGGGTTGGCTACTTGGGGAGCCGATTGTGCAGGAGGAGGAGGATTCTGCATTGTTGGCGCTGGTCGTACGGGGGGAGGAGGATTTGCCATATCATTTAGGTGAGCCAATAACTGCTCGAGAGTTGCTGTTTGGGCTCGAGCTTGGTCGTCACGTTGACGGACGACCTCTTGCTACTCTGCCAACCATTCTTGAATTCTGTTTATCTCTCTACGAACGGTAGCAAGAATGCGTCTAGGCGGTATGGCGATCTTCGCGATTATCGTAGTCCTGCAATTACACATATTAAAAGCCTTTAATTTTGCTACACTTGAAGCTTTTGTCTAAACAAATTGGATTTATTTCAGGCTTAATTCCACATAGTTCAATCATTGTTTGGATATTCCAGGCACATATATAATATCAATAGCCATTATCATTTATATATAGATTTCTCACAAGTCATAAGTGTTTCAAAAATGAACACAATATCCAATAATAATAATAATGGTTTCTAGGGTTTCGTGAGCAGTAACAAAAGAAAATATCGCTTCACGAACCGAACAATATCAAGTATATGAGTATACGGAAACGAAACATATGATTAATAGAAAAGTATAGCTTCAAGTGAGCAGTTTGTCAAAGCATCTAATGGTGTTTCTCGAAAGTAAGTCCAAAATACTCGAGAACAGTAAGAATCAAAGAAAAGATAAGAAAGGTCCGTCAGTCACGGTGATCAGGGTCGGGAACAATATTAGAGGCATCGCTCTCTAACTCCATGTTTGACTCGCTCTCGGGATCATAGCCAAAATTGTGGTTGTCATCGGAGCTCTCAACGTCCATATTTGCAAACTTCGGTGGTATATAGGGAAATTGGTCATGAGCGGCAGGAGCGGGATCAAGATCTGCTATAGGATCTGGTACGGGCTCGGGATAGAGACTATCAGCATGGCTCTGATAAGCCTGGTTCATACTGAGTAGGGTATCGAAGACAGGCCGGGGCTCTGGAAACTGGAAGTATAGGTGGACTCTGCGGGAGTAAGTCTGTATGAAAAACAAATCAGGATCGTCGGCAAAAGGATATGTGCCTATTATGACACCGTAGAAACGATCGGTATAGGCGCGGATGGTCTCCCCCGGGTGCTGGCTAAAATGCTTGGCCCTCTGGTTCCATATCGTTCTTCGATTGACCTCATCGAAGAATCCTGCCAGATCGGCTATAAACATGTCCCAACTGCGTTCGTGTCCTAATAGCTCCTCTCGATGATGCTAGTGATAAAGCGCAGTGCTACGAAGTAGGGTTTGGGCTAAGTCGACACGATACTGATCAGGGACGCGGTACGATCTAATCCATCCCAGCATCAATATCGTCCACTCTCGAAACGGCGTAGTTCTAGGCTCACCGGAATAGATATTAGGAGGAATCAGACACATATACTCGGTGAGGGTGTGAGGAGCAGGAACGGGTCCAGCTACGCTATGCTAGACGAAATCGGCGGAATGGTCCCCTGAAGACTGGTCAACCTCGGACATCCTACAACAAAATTCCATTATTGTTAGAATCGAAAATAACGGATAAACGATGTAAGTAAGATAGCCCCTACTTCTATCGCTTGTCTCTCGACTACTTACTGGCAAGGAGATGTGTGTGGCGAGTCTACAGAATTGGCTAAACCCAGGCTCTGATACCGAAATCCTTATCACGACCTGCCGGCTCGGCCGCGGCCACGACAGGAGAGTACAAACTCATTTTTATACTTTCGTAAACTCTTTTAAAACTCTGAAAGCGGAAATTCTGTGTAATTTTTTTTAAATGTGGAAGTCTTTGTCATATATGATGCTTATAACGCAATAAGGTTGATGGAGTATAGATACTGTTATAATATTACAAACGATATTACTAGAAGTCTCTGGGATCACGTCCCGGTCTCAAAATAGGATACGACTCATATAGAATCTATTACCATAATAATATTACATATCCAAGTCTTAAAGCTCTCGGGATTTCGTCCGGGCATAAAAAATATATATTATTATAATATAACAAAAAATGCAGAATATATATTGCCACGGGTATTCTCTTCAAATGATACCACACACAACATCTCTGCCAGCTCCTACTCGTCAATCTTTATTAGCCTTTTACCTACAACACCGAGAACCTATAAGTTGATGAACTCAGTAAGGGCGAACTAGTCTACCCTAAATGGTATGCATCACAAGGTCATATATTACAACAATCATGCAGAGAAGGGTTCGCCGTCACATACCGACTAACGCCCTTTACACAGAAAATGCATCAAAGTTGACTTATTACCCTCGTGTATTCTCATGTCTCTCAATTCTCACTTTTTCACAGCCGAGTACGAATTCACACACCCGAGCTTCCTACACAAGGTAGCTCGATCTCGTTGCACTAACCATAATCGAATAACACCCCCGGTTCACCTTGCTCTGAGGAGACAACTCGACTTCACTGGCGAGTCTCTTGCACACAGCTTCACTTCTCGTAACATCAAGACCTCGTGATCGGTTATAGACCCCCCACACTTATTTATAGTCCTTCTGGAGGATTTGTCTTGTTGGACTCTCACTCCGGACTTAATGGTTCACACAACAATCATTTCATTATTTATTTAATCGAGCTCGACATCTTGGTCAAGTTTGGGATCCACTGATGGTCACTGTGATTTCTCTAGCGCGAAGATGGAGAGACGGCCTATCTCCCGGCAATCTCTCGGACTTCATTTCACACTCAACTGGCCGACTTTGTGTGAGTAATAAGCTCACCCTTAGGGAGCGGGTCTCTCTCTCTTAGAGCCAGGGCTCTCTTCTCTTGGAGCAGAGCGGTGCCATCGACTTTTATTTCAATATTTAGATTGTATTTGTTTACCTTCTATCGATTCTTATCGGAGGATTGAGGCTTATTTCAGATTTCTGTCCCTCCCATCTCGATTATCAAAGAATCAAGACTTTAAATTTGATATACTTTTCCTCATCAGATAACACAACAGACGGGGGTTTAATATGTTTGAACCCCCTTGTCTGGTCACACAACAGACTGGGATTTCACAAGATGCCTCTTTACAATTTTAGTTTACGATTTTAAAACACCAAATGGACTTCTCACGAGTCCCACACGTTGGCCTCTTGCATTTGGGTCTGAGACCTCTGATTTACTCTTTCGAGGGGTTTGCAACAAACATACAATAGGCTGGATTGGTTTTCCTACAAGATTATTCTGATGGACCACAGTCCGTGAGGCATAATGCACGGGTAAGGACCCGGCTGTAACGTTAGTATTACGATTTACTGATCTCAGGGATCGATGTCTAATTCTTTTCACAATTCTTTAAGAAGTGTTAATTCTTAATGATTTACTCGTTCTCTAGTAATTCAAAGATTCAGCCTTTACCTTGGCATTCACAGCCTTAGTTGTTACTGGCGGCTCAAGGCCGCTTTCTTTTGTCTTGAAGCTGTTTCTCTTTTAATTATAAGTTCAGCCTAAATCCAACCTAATTCTCACACTTAAGTTATAAACTCGGTAGAGATCGGATACGAGCGAACTCGTACTACGGAGATTTATTTCAGCTTATTCTTTCTTATTGAGGCTTATGAAAATCTAATCTAAAGATTAGATTATTTCTAATTACGAATGTTTTATTCGAGATTTATTCATGCTAGGGTTCTCTTTCGGCTATTATAGTTTATACACTACGCAACACAAAGTATAGTATTCACACAAAATTTATTCACAAAATACTAATGCAACCCTAGCAAACATTTCACACATATACTCGGTGCCGTAAGTGCTTCGCCACTTCCAGTTGTAGCCGTTGCGGCGGTTCCGAGGTCTTTTCGGAACTTGTTCTGAGCTCCGACCACCTTCTTATCTTCTTGTCCTTGAACAGAAGACATGGTCTCGTTAGTTTGCCCGTCTCGTAAACACGAGAGCGAAATATTAAGAGTTAATTCCTAAGTGCTCGGGTTTCTATCTTAAACTTTCCTAGAGGGTCTCTCGTCTTTTGAAATCTTCGGACTATTCAAAGTCCATCTGAGCTTGGGAAAGTCTAATCTGAACTTGATGGGTTTCTAATGACTTACCTTAATTGTGCTACTTAAAGTGACCCGCTACAAGGTTCATGGCCTTTTTACATATTTGGCCTTGATACATATGGGCCTTAGCCACTTCTAATGCCCAAACGAGTAATTTGGGCTTCGGGCTAGAACAAGGCCCAAAGTGGCCTTCACAGCTTCCTTGCTGTTAGGCACATTAATAGTTTGGGCTTTCAACAAGACGAAGGCCCAAAATGGCATTCACAATTTAAAACAGTTTGGCCCAACAAGCTTTGGGCTTCAGAGACTAAGGCAAGGCTCAAAATGGCCTTGACATTTTGAACGTCTCTAAGACGGGACACTTGGTCCGTTTAGTGTATTCACAAAATAATTTTGAACACTAAGCTTAATTAATAAGCTCTCTTTTATTTAAAAAATTGTTTATTAAATCTTTTTTCAACTAGGATGCATTTTACAAAATGTTCTTGGGCCCGGTATAGTGGTTTTCATGCACTATAACCGTTTCTTAAGAAAAATGCTCAGTCTCAAGGAGACCGAATCTTGTATTGTTTGAAAAAGTCCGTTGAGTTCAATTTGAACAACTACAGTTCTCATCTCACTACGTATGGGCTAGACTAAGTCCACTTAAGTCTCGACACCCGTTTTACATTAGTTTGAGACTTCCTCGAACCTTTGGTTCGGACTATGTTGTGAAAACGTCGTTTTGAGCCTTTAAATTTGACCCGTTCTTTAATCGTTCTCAAAACTGATTAAAGGCAGCAAGCTTTAAATTTGAAAAGCATATATGTTTGGTTTCCAAACCTTTCTTGATAATTGAAAAATAGGTGCACAATTCTGACATGTAAAAACATGGCATTTTTTAAACTAGTTTCGCGATCTTTCACGAAACCGTCATTGTCGTTAAATTTTGTTGTTCTTAAAATTTTCCAAATCTCATTGTTAACACTAAAATAAGTTGCTTCTAGGTTCTAAGGAGATTTTTCACTCCCTTTTGAAACCTTTCATTGAAGCTTTAAATCTCGTGTGAAAACGATCTCAAGCTAAATGCTTTCGAACCGTTTTCACGGGTTTTGATCGAGACACTTGTTTCATTGTGTCTTTCCAGTTTCTGTTTTGTTTTTATCATAAAATTTAATTAAAAACAGTAATTTAAACATTCAACAAAAATTCAAACAAACCATGATAATTTCCCAAACTTGGATTCAGATTTTTTGAAGAAATTTACCAAGTTTTATCTTTTTAACGGTCTCACTTCGGTCCGTTGGAAACCATCGTGTGCATGGCGATTTTGAAAACATTTTTACATTTTAAACTCATCTAAGCAGCCATGCAAACAAATCAATGACAAACAAAAAGCTCAAGGGTCACAAAGAACCCGAACCCTAGACATGCAAGCCAAACAAACAACACAAACACAACCGAACACGAGTTGAAATATCCGGAAGCTAGCCAATCTAGCTTTGTTAAACTCGTGTTCGGCAAACTTAAATCAATAAAGGCTATGCAAAACAATTACAACTCAAACCTATTTACAACCAAGGTTAACCTAATGAACTTTAAGGATAAGAAGGACCTCACGTCACTCTAGGTTAGAGATTATACCTAGCTGTCGGATTCTGAGTGTTCTTCGGCGTGTTTCCTTCTTGGCCGAGTGGTCACGTAGGTTTTTCTCCAAACCACCACGTGTGGTTTCTTAACCCTTAAAGCAGAATGGTACAAGGTTTTGGTTAGGTTTTGGAGCACAAAAACATGGAGAAAAGGGCTAGTCAATGTCATGGATTTTACCTTGGTGAATTAGGGTTTTCGAAGCTTGTTCTTGCTTCTTCTTTCTTTCCTTGTTCGGCACTTCTCTCTCTCTCTCTCAAACTTGTTTTTCTTTTCTTTGCTTTCTCTCTATAAAAGCTTTCTCTTTTCCCTTTTCTCTCTCTATCCCACAGTTTTTCTCTCAAGATTTTACAATGGAAAAGCACAAATGGAAGCTTAAGGGTAAAAAAAAAACTATTTATACTTAGGAGAGTTTTAGAGAGAATTTTCACTTGTCTCTCTCTCTCTCTCTCTCTCTCTCTTGGCCGAATTTCTCCTCTCTCTCTCTTCTAATTATTTTAATTCGTCATTTAAAATAATTGTTAGATCTTGTGGTTCATCTTAGCCATTAATTCTTTACATCAATCAATCCTACGATTGTAGTTTATCAAGAGGAAAACTTTTTATTTTTCAAGGCCCTCATCATTAAGTTGCATTCTCCAAGCAACTTAATGAGTTTTTTTTCTTCTCTCTCTTATCTCCTCAATGGCCGAATATAATGTATCCCATTTTTCTAAATAATAACTCCAATTAAATATAATTAATTTGCTATTTCGAGTCAATCTTGGCCCTTGATTCAAACTTGGTGATTAAGTATTCTAAATCCAATGGTTAGGATTTATTAAGAGCATCTAGGTTGAAAAACCTTTCAATTTCCTTTTCCCTTTCTTCAGAATAGCGCCCATAATGACCATTTTTCTGATTGGTTGGGTTAAAGGTGCCACCAATGAAAAAATTCTTGGATTTATTTCATTGGTTCACTATTTATTCCACTTAACCATTTAAAACACTTAATCATTTCTCAACACATTGGGCCGACGGTTTTCACTTTGATATTGGGCGTAGGATTATTTTCTTATCTCACTAAGCCCACTAAGGTTAATTAACGACGGTAATGGGCTGGCCTGAGGGGTCGGGAGTCTTTCCCGAGGCCCGTTTCTCTTGAAGAGGCCTAAACGCCCCTATCTCGAACCGTTGGTTGGAGTTTTGACCTAATTCAAATTTCGTCTAACCCGAGACTTTAATGAGGCTTACTTATTGTTGTCAGTGATTTTTCGTCAGTCAGTAAGTCCGAGGGCGGTATCCTAGTCATTTCAAGAAGTCCAAAACCCCCGACTCTACCGAACCAAGCGAAAGTCACCGCCTCATGGGAGGATAAGGACGGACGAGGATTATCGGAGATGACCCTCGATCCTACACCCCCGGAGGTACAACATTACAAGGAAAGAACTTCTAGAAAGCCAACCTGGCGACGGGCCGGCATATAGAGATAGGGTCCTCGAAGGCGATCCACCCCCGAAGGAGGTTGCCACGAACGAAAGACCAGTCGACGTAGACTCGGCCCTCGGAGTCATCGATCCTCGGTCATAGAGCGTTTGACCTCGGGGTCACAGGTCTCAATTATTCTCCCCCGAGCAGGAAATTCACTGTAGCAACAGCCTTATCCTGCCGAATTCAGAAGACCTGCTCCCGGCAGGTGGGCAGCTTTAGTAGGTGAACCAAACCCGTGACTTAGGGGATTTGACATTTTGTCCTTTCTTAACTGTAGCTCCCTTCTTCGCTTATAAGAGAAGGAGGAGTGAGAGATAAGGGGGCAGGAGAAAAAAGAGAGAAAAATAATACTCTGTAAACTTTCTCATTGAAAAGATGAAATATCAGAAACACAGTGGACGTAGGCTATTACTCTTGAGGAGGACCGAACCACTTTAAAAATTCTCCGAGTGTTTATTTTCCGCTAAAACAATTTTTATTATTTTTAATTGCCGCATCACACACTAGAGGTGCGGATCTCGTCGTTGGTTCAAATTCTACACCAACAGATTGGCGCTAGAAGGAGGGCCGGCCCGAACCTTCGAGCATGCCCTTCCTTTCCAGTTTTCTTTCAAGCTTTTTTCCAGGAGTCTCGTCGTCACCTATGATCGGAGATCATGGCGCCGGCGACCTGACGAACGGGAAAGAAACCCCATATATCCCAAGTTGGGTGATAGTTAGCATAAAAGAAAGAGCGTCCAAAACCCCACGTCCCGGATGAACAGCGTGGTGAAGATCTTCGGTTCATCACCACCAGCATCTGCAGTTCATCACCGGCAGGGGATAAACAGACGAGCTCCAGACGCGGCTCCAAGCAGGGCGGGGGCAAGCCGCAGCTGAGGTGGCTGCCGAGGACATCACCAAAACGGACTCGGAGCCAACCGACTGGCGGATCACCCGCTCAGGCCGGCCACCGTCGCAACCGGAGGTCTGGCGATGAACCATCCGGAGGCCCCGAACTGTAGGAGCACAGCCGCTAGTGGCCCAAACCGGAAGATCACGACCAGCAAAAGAGATCGACTCTTTCCGCATCAGGCGAGCTGGGTCTGTACCCCTAAGAGCCACTGAGGCATGCTCCGTCACAGTCGAAGGACCGCCTCGGATGGTCTCGATACCCGGCGATGACCCAGTTCCGCGAGCGACCGCAGTCTGAAGGACTGCGGGAGTTAGCCTTGCCACTCCCACCTCTTCCCTGCCCTCGGTGTTATTGCATCCCGAGGTTTTTACATGGTCGCAGACCAATGGCGCAGAAGAGGAGGTTTGGGGTAAATAAACCTGAGATCTCTGACCACAGCCGATGTAGTTAGAGCAATTTCGATTCTCAAGGAGAGGTGGCCGCATCCTCTTGCCGAGCACGGAATGTCCTCGTACGCGCTGTGCATGGCTTTAGACAAGCCAACGGGAAGTCGGCATGGTACTAGCCCCCGAAGGAGCTATCGAGGCCAACCCAGTAAATATCTCTCTTATCAGGGCAGACCACAAGACCCGCGAATCTCGCCAGGGGCAGCTGCTGACGAAAAGAGTAAGGTCGCCTCGACGACCAAACTCAGGGCCCACGCCAAAGGGGCGCAGCAGCCGAATAGCCGGGAGAAAGGACATCATCAGCATGACTGGAACCGCGGCGCAAAAACGGAGTGCTTGATCGAAGGACGTCCCCGAAGATAGTCAACAGCCTCCTGGAGTCACGTCTTCGGCAGCCCCTACTCTCGCCTGCGCGGAGCGCCCTCGCGCACTCCAAGCGCAGCTCTAGGCGCGCCAAGAGGTATCCAAGGCACAACCGGGTCGCACGCGATCAAGAGGTATCTGCGGGGCAAGATCGTCAGGGATCTTGTCTCGCAGCCAGTTAGCCGGCAAAGAACGTAAACTCGATGTATGAAGGATAGAACCGCGAAGCGGATGAATCCTATAAACATCACCCTCGACGCCCTTTTTGACCGCGGAGCGTTCAGGCCGCTGAGGGAAATCCGGGGTACCGGACAGAAGTAGATGCGCTCTATAGGTACCTCGAAGGCGAGCCAGACTAGAACGCGTGAGTCTCGAAGGACTTACGTAGGTCTTACTCACTGAGGCTTCCTACCGCACAAAGGTTAATCTTGTCAGGTCTTTCCCCGATGAAAACCCGTTCGGGGATTAACTTGGGAAGCTGGGCCAATTGTCTCCTAGAACCATTCTATTCTTCGGAGGAGGTAGAAGACCTAGGCGCGCTTAAAGGAGGAACTCCGAGGCGGAAGGGACTAGAATCCCTCAAAGGATGGTCTAAACCGCCGGTGTATTAAGACAAAAGGCCCTGCCCCATTCAGAAGCACCGGGGACCGCTGCAAGCAATGGGGTACTAGCAAATCTCGACGAATACAAGATCTGACCGGGTTAACCCCCGAAAAAAGCCTGGTTCGGGATAATCCTTCGTAGGAGGAACAATCCGCAACTAAACAGTGCATTCACGGAGGTATGCTCAGGTCCCGATCTAAAACTGTCGACTAATTTGCTCATTGACCCTCGGAGAGGGTATGATTCAGAAGAGTTGTAGTCCTCGGAGAGGACACGACGAACGACTGTAGGATTGATCCCGAAGGAACTTGATCCTATAGTCGGGGGCCACAGCGTGGAGAATGTAGTATTTAAACTCTAAATCTTATACCACGCGTTACCAGTTCTCTTGTCACATGTAACCCCAGTGTTCCACCATCAAAAGAAGCACGGACGGACTCTCCGGCGAAGCGAGGTTCGAGATGTTGCCGGAGTCAGCGGACTCAGGGCCGGAGGGACAATTGATTCCGTAGGGATCAGACACCGTTTCTGTACCAGAGAAATCAAGGGTAGAAGAACGTTTGGTTCCGGAGGGATCAGACCCCATTTCTCTACCAACGGGAATGTCTTCCCTCAAGGCAACAAGAAGATTCGGCGTAGCCGGAACCGCTTCCGCAAATGGCTTCCTCCACGGCAGGAGATGCATCCCCAGCAGATTGGCTTCAACCAGGATAAATCCCAAGCAACGCGACTCGCGCCGCTGGGATTAGGGGGCAGATGTTGTCAGTGATTTTTCGTCAGTCAGTAAGTCCGAGGGCGGTATCCTAGTCATTTCAAGAAGTCCAGAACCCCCGACTCTACCGAACCAAGCGAAAGTCACCGCCTGATGGGAGGATAAGGACGGACGAGGATTATCGGAGATGACCCTCGATCCTACACCCCCGGAGGTACAACATTACAAGGAAAGAACTTCCAGAAAGCCTTCCTGGCGACGGGCCGGCATATAGAGACAGGGTCCTCGAAGGCGATCCACCCCCGAAGGAGGTTGCCACGAACGAAAGACCAGTCGACGTAGACTCGGCCCTCGGAGTCATCGACCCTCGGTCATAGAGCGTTTGACCTCGGGGTCACAGGTCTCAATTATTCTCCCCCGAGCAGGAAATTCACTGTAGCAACAGCCTTATCCTGCCGAATTCAGAAGACCTGCTCCCGGCAGGTGGGCAGCTTTAGTAGGTGAACCAAACCCGTGACTTAGGAGATTTGACATTTTGTCCTTTCTTAACTGTAGCTCCCTTCTTCGCTTATAAGAGAAGGAGGAGTGAGAGATAAGGGGGCAGGAGAAAAAAGAGAGAAAAATAATACTCTGTAAACTTTCTCATTGAAAAGATGAAATGTCAGAAACACAGTGGACGTAGGCTATTACTCTTGAGGAGGGCCGAACCACTTTAAAAATTCTCCGACTGTTTATTTTCCGCTAAAACAATTTTTATTATTTTTAATTGCCGCATCACACACTAGAGGTGCGGATCTCGTCGTTGGTTCAAATTCTACACCAACACTTATGTCACTAGAAATTTCTAAAATACTGTTTAGAATTCAAATATCAAATTATAAGTGGTCGTTCCGATCTCGTTCCCTTTCTTTAACCGTGTTTGCACGGTTTATCTCGACTTTTCGAGTTTAAGCTGTTTCCGCTTCGTTTTAACTCGGAATGGTTTTAAATTTGAAACGAAGGTTAATTATTTGATTATAAATTATATTGTAACCTTAATAACAGATTACAATCCAAAAATGTATAAATTGAGCCAGTTTTACAATTTCTTAAAAGTTTAGGGACTCACAGTGCAATTTACACTTTAAGGAGTCGATTTCTAACTAAATGGCCACTAAGAAATTAAGCACAAGCATTCCAATTATGAATTGGATAATGCAATGAAGGGAGTGAGTTCTAATCGCAAGACAAGATATAATTAAATTAACGAAGAGTCGTTAATTACAAAAATGACTATCTCGTTTGTCAAAAATATACCGTAAAGGATAATCCCGAGGGCTGGGGTTACAAATTTCTTGGCTAGTGTCCAAAATTTCTTGTAACAAATAATTAATACAAAATTTCTTGTAATAATTAATATATTATACTTTATTTTATATGTTTTAGGAGGTAATGAACCCACCCTGAGCTTACCTAAAGCTCAACCTTTAACTCAATGCAAAACTACCCAACAAATACATAATTTCAAGCATCCAAAAACCAACTGCTTTTTGTTTTTTTTTTGGTTGCATTTACGGCTTTTTTTTTTCAGAAACAAAAGGGGGTCCAAAGTTATATCTGTCGCATAACACAAATTGACCTCGTTTTTTAGTTGTAGTTTTGAAATTTCATGCAATACCCACCAAAACACCATAATGGACTCATCACATGAAACCATTTATTTCCACTAATAATTTTGTGAAGCTTTCTTCTCGTGAATCATAATAGTATGACACACGTACACATTTTTGTATAAGAAAATCCTATACAAGAAAATCATATAATTTTGTACAAATAATTATTACAAGAAATTTTGAGGTAAAAATAGCCACTTTGTATTTTCTAGGGGGTGGTGTTCGGAAAAAGGTTACAGGGCGACATCACTGAAGCGCCCACTCGTCAGCCCATCTAATAAGCTCGATGTTCTCTTCTTCGATGGTGTTCTACGTCCGCATCTAAGCTCATTTCCAATCTTTTACTAGTGTCAGAATATCAACCATCTTTAGAGTTAGTTGGCTTTAATAGTAGATTCTGCATAGATTGTGGACACGAGAATCGATAAGATGTCATGAGTCAAGGTACATAACACCGGATATTGCCCTGAATGATTCCGCCACTACTTTACTAAATCCAGCTTATCATGGCAAGTGTCTTTGAACTTGGTATCTAAAAACACATTTAGCTCGTTGTGATCGGCTACTCTAACGGGGCTCATGCTGGATGGCGACTCCACCTCTTCTTGATCAAAAGTGCGGATCAAGTTTCAACTCTGATGCGACGACGACGTCTGCTCTACCGGGCCCACTTCGGATGATCCTCAAAATTGCAACTCGTATTCCTTGTATGTCTCTTGTAAGGATTTCTTGTGGCCCTCCAAAGGCCTCGTAAAATCATCGTCTATTTGTTTTCCCAACAACTTTAAAAATAGTTAAGCCTTTAATTCTGCAACTAGGGTCTAGTAGGAGGGCGAATGCATAGAGATGCGGTGAGAGATAAAAATATTTAAGAACTTCGTAAGCATATTGAAAACAGCCAGGTCGAGGCCGTCATGGTGCCTGTATTGCTTGAAGATGTCGCTAATAACGATCAGCTCGTTTAGGAAAAGAGGAGAAGTCGGTCGTGAAGAGGATGACAGAACATTTGTCGCTCTGTAGTAACATGTCAAGGAACTTACAGAGCATGTTCGCTTCGTCCCAATACGCTCTTCTCCATCATTCCTCGCGTTTGTGGGAGCCATTCAAATATGTTACCGCATCCTAAATATGTTGTAGCGAGGACGTAAGCTTCTTTAGACCATCTTGCACAACTAGATTTAGAATGTGTATGACGTAGCGACTGTTGAAAAAGAAGGGGTTGGAAAGTGGGCAATGTGTCGCGGAGAATCTGTCATTGGCAGAGGCGTTATCTATGATGATTGAGATAACTCACCCAGTAACGCCGTAATCATTCATAACTTATAAGATTTGTTTTGCTATTAGTTCTCTGTTGTGACCTACATCCATAGGTCTGAACTCGATAAGTCTCTTCTCAACGTTATCTTTATCGATGTAGTGACTACAAATGCCGACGTAGTCGTGCGACGTCCCACTAGACCATATGTTGCTCGTCAACGCCACTCGCTACGCGGCCTCTGCTAATCGCCAAATCAACTCCGTACGTTTTTTGTTGTAGTACTCAATGATATCCTCCCGAGTAGTCGTCCTACTAGGATGTTGATAGTCGAGATAGAACGATGTTTGTATGTACTGTTGCCAATGCGGGTTATCGGTAAAGTTCATGTCCAACCCTTGGGCACACATAAATCGTGCAAGGGCTTGTCGTTGGCGCTTGTCGTCGTGCGAAAATGATGTCGACAAACCTGCTGCTGATGACCCCTTTCCCTAGGCGCGGGTGAATCGTCAAGCAGTGCCTCACAATTTAATATTATGATAATAGAGGCGGTTCGTACTACCCATAGATGTAGCTGACAATTTTTTCTTGCATCCATTGCACTGCACATAAACCTTGTAAGTTCCTTCCTGTTGTTGTTCTCGAATTTATGTCATCTTGCACTAAACTGTAGATTTCTTTCTCTTTGGTCGCGGAGCTTTGACGTTCACTTTCTCTTGGTCTGCGTCCCCTCAATCATCACGTGGGGCTGATGAACCACCTACCTCAGGTTGGAATGAAGTGTTTGCTATTGGCGGTGGACAAAACTGCGGAGATGGTTTTGCCAATTTAGCGGACTGCGTTCGTAATAATGAAGGTATATAGATAGACGACGCCTCCTTCACAGGTGCAAATGCTGGTCTTTCCTCCGCAAAATTCATAAAAGTTGGCATTTCCCGACAATAACTGCCGTAAACCCATGAGACGAGCTATTCGCCTCACCTATTTGCTAAAGCAACTGCAATGTGGTAGATGAATTTCCATGCAAGATCTCATGTGCACGATCCATTCGAGTATTGGTGTAGATGTGTAATGGCAACGGCGGGGGATCATAAATATGCAGAGCGTCCTACTGCATCGCCTCAACCCAAAGATCCTATATGGCGCTGATATGAGTACCCTGAGTCTCGTCGTTGCTGTACACCGCTTGGGAGTCTTAGTACAGGTACATCTTCAAAATCTATAATATCAAATTAAAAAGAAGATAAGATAAAATTAATTTATTTTACTAATTATTACGTAATATTTTATCTCAAATTTCAGATTAACTTTAAGGAATATAACCTATTAAATATAACTAATTAATATAACTAAATTTTTTTAAATTATAATATGTAAAACTATATCTCTATAAGTAATATATGCAAACTCTAAAATAAAATTTTAATAAATTTAACTACAATAATATAATTTAACTACAATTATATATTACATATTTTATAAAAAATATTAATTAATATAACTCAAATATATATATATGTATTAGTATAACTAAAATATAACTAATTAATATAAGTAAATATATTAATTAAATGTATCTAAAATTAAATCTGTATAAATAATATAACTAAACCTAAAATATAATATTAACTAAAATTATATATTAATTGAAATTACTTAAATTTAATCTAAAGTTAAGATTAAAACTAATATAAATAAAATTTATATCATTAATACTATAACATAACTAATAACCGTAAAATATTAAACTTAATATTAAAATATATAAAATATAACCCCTTAACGTAACATTAATATTAATCTAACCCTAAAATATTAATATAATATATAACCTATAATATTAATTTCCCAAAAATATTAATTTTCTAATTAAACCTTAAAAGATACTAGAACATATTTAAAATTAATAAATCTAAATACATAATTTATTTACTGGCCCTAGACTAAGCAAATAGGTATTAAACAAATAATCACAGAAAAAGTACAAACCTAAACTAAATCAATAAACTTAAACCAATCATTACAGAAAAATGTTAGAAATTAAATAAATGAAAGAAAATATAATGCAATAATTAAATAAAATTTGAATATTTTTACGAAGCAACTAGAAAAACTTGTCTTCGGCGTTGATGTCTTTGAACTTTGAGAACTTTAAATCTGCAAGAATTTCAACTCAGTACTCTTACACTCTTACGCTCAATTCTCTCAAACTTTTAATTTTTGATTGCAGTGTGAATAAGATGTCAACTCAAACTCGTTGTATAACACAAAAACACTCCAATTTTTTTTTTTTCTTTAAATTGAAGTAAAAGTTGCCGTGTGTAAGAAAGTTGTCGTGGGTAAGTGAGTTAGTGTGCACGCCACAACATGCGTTAATTTGCATTCTTTTATATTATTTTTAAAAAAAAATTCTGTTTACTTTGCATTTTTTTACATGATTTTTTTCAAAAATTTCAATTCGACCAATCAAATATTGTTTTTTTTTTTTCGGATAATTGGAATTTATCCGAATTTTACCCGAAAATTGGCAATGGGTAATTTTTTTCCTCATTACTCGTCCCCGAAAATTCATGCCTAGAATAAATACCCACAAACTCAAAGAACCAACTACGAATCTGTGCCAAAGAACAAACTCAAGACCACAAACTCGAGTTTTCATTTGCAAACAATTGAATGAAAACTATATTTTTTTTTGTGGTATATTTTTTCGAATGATTTAAAGTAGCTTGCTTTTTTTTTTTTTACTTTCTATTTTATCTATAACTATACTTAAAAGAGGTGGTTGCCACAAAATTTCCGTCCCCGTTTCGTTCAAAACACGCATTGTCTTATATATAGACACCCATTGTCTTTTCGTCACCGCCATTAGTTGTAATTTTTTCCGTAACCGCCATTAGTTGTAATATTTCTTTCTCGATCTATAGACACCTATTGTCTTATAATTTTTTTTTTTTTTGCTCAATTTTTAAAAAATTTAGTATTGTTAGTGAAAATTAATACCATGAAGAAGCACTAAAAATTAATTAAATATTTTTCTTTTGAACCCTTCTCCTATAATATATATATATATATATATATATTGCTTTTTAACCATTCTCCTAATGATTTTATCTCTTCTTTTTTCTCTTTTTTATTTAAATTATCTTTATTTTGCCATGCGGATTCCGAAAAAAAAATTCACTGTCGACGTCGGTTGTAATTATTTGAAAAGTTATAAGAAATGACTATTCTGCTTAGGTGAGTTAAAAATATAGTCATTGTTTTCAATTATCAAAAAAATAATTATAAAGTATTTATAAGTGACAAAGTTCATTCATGTATTACTATTAGACTATAGTTATTTTCTTAAATTTTAAAAATATGGGTTAAAATTGAAAAACTTATTTACAATGGTCTATTGGCTAAATGAATACTTTTTAATTTGATTTTTCCTTACAAAAAATTATAGTTTGATGAAGATTACAAATATATATAGTAAAGAAAAATTATCGTTTTGTTCCTTAATCACAAACATGCATAATTTTGTTTTCGGTTTGTTTTCTTAAAAATTTGTATTATTATTGACGATAAAAAAAATATATGTGCCTAATATATCACTAAATATAATTATTATATTTTTAATGTGCTACATATTTTTTCATCTTCTCTCTTTTTTTAATTTTAAATAATTTTTTTTACATGCTTGTGTGTTTTTTGCCATAATTTTTTTATATATTAAACACTTATGTCGAATAATTGTTTTATTACATTTTTTTTAACTTAGTAGTCTACTCTTCTTTATTTTGAATTATTTTTTTTTCATTTTGATCAAGTCTTAAAAAAAAACTCAAAAATTGTTTTTTGCCACCGTTAATCATGTTTTTTTTTTTTTTTACATTATTAATACTTGGGTCTTTCTATAATACTCCACTTAGTGGTGTACCAATATAACACTAAAAAAGTGCGTAGTAATGATATTAAAGCATGTGGTAATGATTCTTTACATCTTTCTTAAACTCATTAGTAGAACACCGATGGGTATGGAACAGTACAAATTAGCCTTAACACTTATTGTACTTTTTTAACAATTTTTTTTTAAATTTATGCTAGTAATAAAGCTAAAAAGGATATATTTTCTTAACATATTTTTTTAATTCGCAAAAATCAAAATTTTGAAAAATTTAAAAATTTAATTACAATTTTTTTAATATTTAATTTTATTGTACTTTTATATATTTTTTGCAGGAATTTAAAAAATAAAAATTTTATACGCGCAAGCGAGGCGCGTGCTTCAACTAGTAGTTTGAAAGTTGTTAAAACTGTCCCAAATTTTACACAATATAAGGGATCATTGTACTCATTTAATAAAGAATAAGGACTATTCTTGCACATTTTAAACGGATCAAGGATCAGTTGTGTTATACAAATAAATCTTTAGTTACTATACTTACAACACGAACTTTTCAAAAATTACTCTAACACATGACACGTGAGACGCACGTGCATTTTAACGAACCAAATTAAAAAAAATAACATAAGGATTAATTTGGCTACAAAATGTAGAGTTTAGAGATAATTTCCTCAAAATTAAAAGAAAATGGACCAAACCATCACCAACCTAAAGATAAAGGACCACGAGTGCCAAAAACTCATAATTTTATTTAAAACTTTGTGGATGTATTTTTTTATTAAATTTTATCACAACTCTGTTTATATATAGTTTTACCATAATACCCTATTAATTATGACCCCATGCGCTGGTTTGGTTAAGTTCTTGACGGAATTAGCTAAATTCACATTTTATAGAATAAGAGGAACAAAAGTTATGAAATAAAATTAAGGGATCAATTTGAAATACGGGTCTTAGTACATGGAGAACTATAGAATTTACCCTTATTTTTATTATAGTATAAATTTTGGGTATTTCGTTACTTCACCATTTTTTTACTTTAAAAATTACAAAATCGCACATGTATTTTGATTTAATGATGAAATTAACCATTTTTTTCTCTTTCTCTCACTCCTCTATCCTCCTTTTTTTTTTTTAATTTTTGGTTTTAGATGTTAAAATGGTTACCATAATGATCTCATATTTTTTTTTTAAAAAAATAATGCGATTGGATTCAAATTTTTCCTCTGATTATATATATTTTCAAAGAGATTATTAAACAAATAGATATTTTTATTAAAATTTTTAAGAAATAAACAGCGTTTCCATCATTTAAGGAAATAGTGATTTCTTTACTTTCATGATGCTATGATATTAGAACAATCTTCTTTTTTCTTTTCTATTTTTTTATTTCACACCTTGAATAGATTAATGTTTACTGTCCGATCAAAATTTAATTTACGTTTGGTCATCTTGAATACGTACCTTACATATCTTGTTGTCCTGCTTTACTTGTTTTAAATAATCTCAAATTAGTAGAATAAACCATCCGTCACTTGAAACTACCAAATCTCACATACCGCAACTAGCTTTCTCCTTTACTGTACTAAAAGTTTCTACTGATAATCATAGAAAAATATGCTTTTTGACATTTCCTTAACTAACATGAAAATATTGTCAATAGACGATAAAAATGACCAAACTTCAATCACCTAATTCATCGTATTATAACTCTGCATGTGTCGCCGGACCCACCATTTCTTCTTCTTCAATTAAACAATAGTTTATTTTTTTTCTTTTTCTCTACCACAAACAAATAAATAATCAAATAATGAAAAAAAAAAAAAACAATATTCCCCTCTGTTTCTCTCTCTCTCTATCCTAACTCCAACAAAACAATGGAGTCTCTGCAAATACAAACTCTAGTTCTTCTTCATCTTCTTCTTCTGAGCATCACAGCCTCAGAAGCAACGGAGTTCGTGTTCAACACAAACTTCAACTCTTCAAACCTCACTCTCTTCGGAGACTCAACCATCCAATCCTCAATCCTCTCTCTCACCAATGACTCCACAACTTTCTCTATGGGCAGAGCTCTCTTCCCTTCCAAAATCCCCAAAAAGAACGACTCACTCTCCTTCTGGACCTCCTTCATCTTCTCTCTGGCCCCCATCCATGGCTTCCAACAAGGCCACGGCTTCGCCTTCGTCCTCGTCCCGTCCCCGGGCCTCGCCGGAGCGAGCCCGGCGCAGAACCTGGGGCTCTTCAACCGCACGAACGACGGCCGATCCACCAACCGCGTCGCCGCCGTCGAGTTCGACGTCTTCAAGAACGAGGAGTTCAACGACATCGACGACAACCACGTCGGACTCAACCTCAACTCCCTCGCCTCCGTCGCCTCGAGCCCCGCGGGGTATTGGGGCGGCGAAGACGGCGACGTTTTCAAGCCCTTAGACCTCAACAACGGAGCCAATTATCAGGTTTGGATCGACTACAAGGACTCCACGATCGACGTTAGCATGGCGGTTTCGGGACGGGCGAGGCCGGCGAGGCCGTTGATCCGCGAGGCCGTCAATCTTTCGAGGTTTCTCGCGGGCGAATCCTACGTTGGTTTCACCGCAGCGACGGGGCAGCTGGTGGAGAGCCATAGGATCCTCGCGTGGAGCTTCAGCGGCGAGAATTCTTCGATCGGCGACGCTTTGGTCACGCGGGGTTTGCCTTCTTTCGCGGTGTCGCGGGGCTCGGTTTTCGCGTCGAGGGGGTTCGTTGTAGGCGTCTCCGTCGGCTGCGCTGCGGTGGTTGGTGTGATCCTGGCGGTTTTTGTTGTGCGTAAGAGAAGAAAGAGTAGGAGAGAATATGAGGTCTTCGAGGATTGGGAAACCGAGTTCTGGCCGAACCGGATCGGGTACAAGGAGATTCGCAAGGCTACGCAAGGCTTCTCGGAGAGGAATGTGATTGGATTTGGAGGCAATGGGAGAGTGTACAGAGGGCTTATGGGCGGAGGCCTCGAGGTCGTTGCGGTGAAGCGGATCTCGGTGGGAAACGAGCAGGGGGTGAGGGAGTTTTTGGCAGAGATTTCGAGCCTCGGGAGGCTAAAGCACCGGAATTTGGTTGGACTCAAAGGTTGGTGTAAGAGAGAGAAGGGAAGCTTGATTTTGGTGTACGAGTATATGCAAAATGGGAGCTTGGACAAGAGGGTGTTTGAGTGCGATGAGAGCTTGATGCTTAGTTGGGAAGAGAGGGTTAAGGTTTTGAGAGATGTGGCGAGAGGGGTTTTGTATTTACACGAGGGCTGGGAATTGAAGGTGTTGCATAGAGATATCAAGGCGAGCAATGTGTTGCTTGACAAGGAAATGAATGCGAGGTTGGGGGATTTTGGGCTGGCCAAGATGCACAACCATGGGCAGTTGGCCAACTCCACGAGGGTGGTTGGGACCGTGGGGTACATGGCGCCGGAGGTGGTCCAGACGGGGCGGGCGTCGGTCCAAACCGACGTGTTCGGGTTCGGGGTGTTGGTACTAGAAGTGGTCAGCGGGAGGCGGCCGGTCCGAGACGGGATGCCGGGCTTGGTGGAGTGGGTTTGGGGGCTGGTGGAGGCAGGGGAATTGGGGGCAGCTCTTGATGAGAGGCTCAAGGGGAAGAGTGGGGTTGACATGAGGGAAGTTGAGAGAGTGCTTTGTTTGGGATTGGCTTGTGTGAGTCATGACCCTAATGGAAGGCCAAGTATGGCACAAGTAGTGAAATTTTTGGAAGGCAAAATTGGAGAGAGTGATGGCCATGGTGAGTTTGAAGAGGAGGGAATGGAAATGAAACTGCTCGAAAAGATGATAGCAACCGCGGCGGCCTCGGCATCGTTGCACAAATCCCGGCGGAACGATGGCGGGAGAGGCGTCCACCCCACGTTTGAGGAGGTCAGGGACTCCATTTCTTCATCCGTTTCTCTGAGTGACTCGGATCTTATGGGCACTGGTCGTTGAAATTACACCAGTGTGTTAATGTTGTGATTAATTTGTGATTCTTAGCCCATATTTAGCACTATACATTCTTTGACGGGGGATTTTGAGGAATGCCCTTTTTTGGCACAATTATAATTTATGCTCCAGTTGTTAGGATCAATTTGTGAGTCTTATAGTTATAGCCCATGTTTTAGTGCTATATATTCTTTGATGCCAGGGGGATTTTCATTCTGCGTAGATTTGCATTGATTTTTGCTTTGTTCATTCAGGTTGTATATTGCAAGTGATTCTAGCCTATTCTTTTTTTTTTTTTTAATTAAATAACTATACCTCAAGAAAATGTGAGAAGAAAATAGTACACAGAGACGTATGCTAGAACCGTTTGGAGTAATTTATCAAGTTGGGAAATCAAGAACATTTCCAAGTTCTGATCGAGTGATTGATTAATAGAGCACAGAATTTGCTAAATTTAATGAAAAAGTGAGTCATGAGTGATAAGCGAGTACAGGTGCTATAGCACGCAAGATATAAATATCTACTGGTACAAAAAAGTAAATTATAATATCAAAGTTCATGATTATCAATATTTTGTTCTCGTCCAAAACAACAGTGCGGGGATAGCTCAGTTGGGAGAGCGTCAGACTGAAGATCTGAAGGTCGCGTGTTCGATCCACGCTCACCGCACTTTTTTATTTTTTATTTTTTATTTTTCTCTCTCAGAGTTTAGTACTTAGCTTTTACTTTTACTTTAACGTTTACTTTTACTTCGAATCAATGCAAATAAATTTTTGCTTTCTCATATCTTTCCTCTTTTTTTTTTTTCCTTTTTTTTTTTAAAAGTGCAATCCTAAATGATTATCTATTATTTCTAACTCTTTTATTACTTAGTACTTATACAGTTATACAAGACTTTTTAGCTTTTACTTTGAATGAATGCAAATAATTTTTTTGATTTTTATCTCTCAGAGTTTAGTACTTAGCTTTTACTTTTACTTTTACTTCGAATGAATGCAAATAAATTTTTGCTCTCTCATATCTTTCCCTTTTTTTTTTTTTTTTAAAACTGCAATCCTAAAAGATTATCGATTATTTCTAACTCTTTTATTACTTAGTACTTTTACAGTTATACTAGACTTTTTAGCTTTTACTTTGAATGAATGCAAATAATTTTTTGTTGTCTCATATATTTCCTTTTATTACTGCGATCCTATGATTATTCATTATTTCCATCTCTTCTTTGCAAGTATTTCCTTCATTCATTTTTTTTTATATATATATATTTCCAATATTAAAAAAATGAAAATTGGAGTTTCGTTAGATTTTAATAATTTATAGACATCTAACACTCATTTCAACGTCCAATTCAATAAAAGGAAAATGTCTAAAAATATATCATATGTGTTTAAAAAGTGAAAAGAACAAGAAAAGAAATCCTTTTCTTTTCAAGAATGTAAAATTTACACATTTAATATGAAATAGTTAAAAACATATCTCTAACAAATTTTAATTGAACTTTTTCGTTCCAATATTAAATGATCATAATTCCCTTATTTGTGGTTGTGCCCAAATTTTGAATTTTATCCAGCTTCACGTGGTTAAGGGTTTGAGAGTTTTTATTGTGTTTTCTTTCCGTGGTTTTGTTGATGCTACAAGGTGACCTCATTCTAGAAGGGATATGCATTGCTATATTGTGCATAATGAATTTAATTGATTTAGATGTTTGATTGGTATGTCTGAAATTTTAGATTTTTGGCAACGTTTGCTTAGAATTAGACAAATGTTTTCAATTTGGGAGACAACGTGACAATTTTAGGTGCTGTAAGTGCCAAAAACCCATTTATTGATTTTACCTTTATACCCTTAATTTTGTATTGGCTAATAATTAATTTCTTAATTTAATTGAAACTAACACTATTTTCTAGAAACATGGACTACAAAATGACTAAACACCAAAAAGACTAAAAAAATAATTAGATAAAAATTTAAGGACCAGTTAAGCAATTAGTCATTTTAAAGGTAAAGTTTGAAGGATTTATACATAGTTTCACGAAATTAGGGATTTAGCCATAGCATGTTATTTTTTTTAACATGTAACATATATATGTGTAAAAAAATGTAACATTAAATGTAACATGTAACATAAAATGTTACACTTTTACACGTATATATGTTTCATGTAATAAAAAATATTACATTTTATGGCTAAATCCTAAAAAATTACCCAAAAATTTGGTTAAATGCCTAAAAAACTCAAAATTTAATCGTAATTTAATTTAATTTAATTTTTAAGATTGCTATTTGCGTTCTTAATTACTATTTGCTATAATTTTCCTACTCATAAACGTGAGTCTTCTATTTTGTCGTTCTACTTTATCTACCGATTCTAATTTATAATATGATAATCACGGTTCTCCATTAAACTAGATTTATAAACTTTATGAATTCAAAAAATGAATACAAAAGCTTCAAACGAAGAAAACAAATAAAATATTGTTATAATAGAAAAAAAAAAAAAGTAATGACAATGGGCGTTTTAAAATTGAAATAAATAAATAAATAAATTCAAATGTGTCAAGAAAAATATTTTTTGAGATCACGTAATAAACGATGATTTAAATGATTAAGTAAAAAAGTTTTTTTTTTTTTTTTTAAGAAAAAGAGGAGTGATAAGAGAGAAATTACAAAAATTCTCGTGAAAACTTGTTAAAACCCCCTCAGTATTTTTCAAAAAAACCTCCAAAGCAACCCCTATTTTGCATATTTTTTAAATAGAAAAAAAGTGGGTATGTCGCCGATAAAGGGCGTCACATGTTCGATTCTATATAAATGAAAATATTAAGACAAAAAAGTCAAAAAAGAAAAATGAAAAAAGGAGAGATAATAGTGAAAGGGGAATTTTGAGGAATGCCCCAAATCTGAGCACTTACTAATTTATACCCCACTCTAAATGCACTTTTAATTTATACCCTGTTTCTTTTATACACAAAATTTTATTGACAAAAATACCCCTGTTACAAATGAATTTGAACAGTCCAAAAGCTACGACTGTGTTACAATGGTGAATCTTCGATCTTGAAGTGATTGACAATCCTTCGAAGAGGGTAGAGATTGAGAAGTCGCTCAACTTAGGGCTGGATTTCTTCAAGAGTAATAAATCTGCTTCTTCTTCGTCTTCTTCTTTTCTTCATCTTCTTCTTCTACGCGCAACAATGGCGTTCTTCGAGCAAATAAGGAGGTTGGCCATAGATAGTCATTAGAAGATATATTGATTATTAAGACATCTTCTCCAATGTATTGACTAGAAATCGAGTCAAACGAAGCCCCAATAGATAATCACAAAGCTCTATTTGGTTTTATCATTGAAGATTGAGTTTAACGTGTAGAAATTTATAGAGACAACGTTCATGTTTCCTTTAGAATGCTCTCACTATGGACGATTGTGGATTTTCTATTAATTGTATTTTCTATTTTGAAATTGTATAATCATATTTTCTTTAGATTTTGGATAATTACAATGTTACTCACTGAAATATTTAGCTGTTTTTGAAATTGTATACAACCTGTTTGAAGAAATTCCTCAGTCGTGTAAAGTTTTTTTTTTGGTTAGTTTGATTATTCGTGTAAGAGAGTAAATTTCATGTTTGGCTTTGGTTTTAATGTTATAGTAAACTAGTTGATAGTGATTAAAACTCAATTGGTTGTGGAATTAAAATTATGTTATAGAAACAAACGTAGAAAACTAGTAGCAATGCATCCCAAAACTTCTTCTTGTGTAGACAAAGAATTAACTCTTGCAAATAATTGAACTAGTAATAATTCTTGTTATTTATCCAAAATTAAATTAATAAATTGTCCTCTAGTAACTTAGTAGGTTACTTGATGGTAACTAAGTGTGTAACCTAATGATAACTCAATGAGTTAGAGTGATTTACTTATTGGCAACTTAGTAAGTTACTTGGTACTAATTAAGTACGTTATTTAATAGTATCTCAACGGGTTACCATCTAGTAACCCACAACTCATTGAGTTGCCATCAAGTTACTACAAAACTAGTGAGTTACCACTAAGTAACTCAGTGGGTTACAAAATGGCAACTCTATGGGCTAACATCTAGTAACCTAGTGAGTTACTAAATGGTAACTCACTGGGTTACCATCGAGTAATATAATACTTTATGTAAAGATAATTCGTAACTCAATAGGTTACCAAAGTAATTCAGCAGATTATGATCAAGAAACTCAATGGGTTAAGAAATAGTAACTCTGTAAGTTACTTAATGTAACTTAATATGTCTCATCTAATAACTCAATAAGTAACATAATGGTAATTTAGTGGGTTATGTATGGTAATTTAGTGGGTTACTATCTAGTTACTTAGTATATTAACATAATGGGTTATTATCTAGTAACTCAGTTGGTTCTTTACCGTAACTTAGTGGGTTACTATTAAGTAATTTAGAGAATTATCATCAACTAATGTAGTGTGTTATTTAATGGTAATCTAGTGGGTTAATCTTAAAACTCATTGTGTGACCATTAAGTAACAAGTAACTCAGTGGGTTACCATCAAATAACTTGGTGGGTTACTTAATGATAACTAAGCGGGTTACCATCTAAAATCTTGGTGGGTTATCTACTAGTGACTCAGTGGGTCACTTAATAGTAACTCGATGGTCTACTATGTATTATATCAATTGATTACTTAATGATACTATATTATGGATTACTGATGTGCGAAATCGCAAGTGCACGATATCGTTTCAAGTAATAAAGTGATAAGTAGAGTGTCGATCCCACGAGGACTTGTGTACTAAGTACCAAACTACTCTAACCCTAACTCTAATTGAACAATGCAATGAAAGAGAATGAATATCTAATTAAAATAAGAAGAAACAATTAAAAAATGCGACAAAAATAAATATAAAGCAATGTAAAAGAACCTAGGGCTTTCGATTTCACCTAGACCAATTACTCGTATCCGTTAATTCAATCAATTGATTTTCTATTCCTATGATGATGGCGAATTCGCTAATTTACTAACCAATCTCTTTTGAGCATCGACTAGCCTAATACTAATATCAAGTTTCATCTCTCGATCTCAACATTAATACTAGATTGCATTACTAACGGGAATTCAAAGCACCACACAAGCGTATTAACTATTTCTAACTTAATATCCTTCTTATGTTAATTTGATTAGAGAACGTTCCAATTATTATATCTCGACCTTTAATTAAGAACCAATTAATCATGTACAATTTGATCAAGATCATACAAGCATTAAGAACAAATCAAACTAATCATCATATAATGGAATAAGAAACATCAATTGAATTGAAAATAACTTCTACATAGCAATAGGTCCAGCTACATCGTAGCCCTAGAAAGCAAATTTAGGAAAAAGAAAAGCAAAGGAGAAAGAAAGAACTCTTGATGGCTCGGAAAGACTCCATCGTGAGAACGCCCTTTGTCTCGCCTCCAATACGCTCTAAACTGAAAGGAAGAATATTTTTTCGAGTTCTAAGTGTCTTATTTATAGTTTTAGGTCAAATTAGGGTAATTTGGGCCTTTTCGGAGTGTTTTCGCAACTTTACGGGTCATCTTTTCGAAGTAGCGCCGCGGCGCTGCGATTTTGCGGGTCTCCGTCACTCTGCGCGCACTGATTTTCAAAATACCATATCTCCTTCGTTACTTATCGAAATCACGCGTATGATACGCCGTTGGAAAGCTCTTTCGAAGATCTTTAATTTGCTATGCATTGTTCCGCACAAAACGTCAAGAAATCTTCGTGTAATTTTGTCACAAAGTGAAGTCTTTGTTTTCCTCAACTCAAATTGCTCCGAATTTTCTTATTTTTGTTCCATTTGCTCTCATTGCTCCCAATTAACCCACATATCATTGAAAGAATCAATAAAGACTAAAATGATAGTGTTTTTAGATTAATTATGGGGTAAATACATGCTTAAAAATAAGTAAAATTACGATTCATCAAATACCCCCACACTTAGATTTTGCTAGTCCTCGAGCAAAACATTTGACCAAAGCTAAGATAAGACTCAACAAATGAATGGACTAAACTCTCTAAGCAAAGTGATCAAGCTAAGGTTCAAGTATGAATGCCTCAATTAACAACAAGCGAGTTAAAGAAAACATAGACCAACTCAAAGTGAAATCAAGCTTTACACAAGTGTCGAATCTCGATTTACTCTCATGCTTTCTCCTACCTCTAGTCTCTCGTGTGTGTGTGTTTTTAGCCATTCACTTCTAGTCATTTACCATTGGATCAATTTATACAGACTAAAATAAAATGATGTATTATATAAGTCATTATCCCATAGGCTTTCTCTAGACTCTCTCTCTACTAATGTAGTCACAATCACGATCATAGGTCAGTAGGTCTTAGATAGCTTATAATATAGGCCTCGGCTAAGGTGTGTCATTTGGATTTAAGTGAGGTTGATACCTTAAGCACATTAACCACCTCGATTTTCACTTTCTTCTCACCCGATTAATACTCCACTTTTGTCGTTTGCCATTAGCACTTATTTGGTTATTTGAGTGTTACACTTAGCTTTTTTTTTTTTTTGGCCAAAATTTACACTCTTTATGATGCTTCGGTTCGGTGCTAATGAATTTTCTACACTTCTCGCTCCTCCTCTTTGAAGTACACGTGCTTAAGATTCAAAGGTTGAGACTTGATTTTTTTTTAATTTAAGGCTAGGCTTCTGTGTAGATGGCAACAAATAAATGGGAATATTACTTAAGGCTCAAAACGGGTTACTAAGGACATATAATTGTTAACCGGGTAGGCTAGAAAGGCTCAAACGATCAAAAGATGGCCTACGTCCTCCCCCTAATCGTGTGCGATCTAGGATTTCGCTTCAAGCAAGTTCTAGAACAACGTAGTCTATAACAAATTTACTCCATGGATTTTAACTATCGGGTCATGGCTACGTGCTCAATATGTGTGAGAAACCAAAAGGCAAGATCAACAATTAAGTTTTTCAATCATCTAACAAGTGCCTAACTATCAAACACTCAAGTGGTCATCATAGGATTTTATAAAACAAAAATTGTTGTTTTCTATCATCGGCTACAATCACCAAAGCAATCACACAAATGCAAAGAGAAATTCTAACCTAATAATGCAATTATTTAAATCAAACTAAGGAAAACAAACTAATAAAGCAAGAACCTAAAATGAATAACATCCAAGAAAATTTCTACCCTCACACTTAAGATTTACATTGTCCCCAATATCAATTAAAACGAGTGAGAAAAAAATACTTCCTGGATGGGTACCGCCCATCTAAGTGGATGCATTGTGGATTCACCGTCTAAAAGGGCGACGTCTTCTTGATGGAGCGGTGTTGGTGTCACGCCTAACTCATCAAAGAGCGGCTTCCTCCCATAGTAAGTGTCATAGAACACTACCCATGGTTCTTGAATCTGATTGCCCTCAAGCTTGGCATGATAGTATAACTTTTGGCACGTTCTTCCAACATGACTCATCTTTTGTGCACATAGTTGTTGGGGTTCAAACAATGCTTTCAATGTAGGCAAAGAAGATGTTGGCCAAATAAGATCTTTGTTGACATCTATGCTTGACATTGGCTCAACAACTTTAGGATCGTAGATTTCTTCATGTAATTCCTCTTTAAAGCTCAAATCTTTTGTCCTTCCCTCTTTTGTAGACTCTTCTTGAAGCATCTCAAGTTTCTTCTCTAATGGCGTAGAATCTTCAACCGGGTGATCCTTCATATTAATCATGCGTTTTGCGATCAAGTTATCAAGTTGAAGTCCCAAACTTATGATAGTCATTTGTTGTATTTGAAGATATTGTTTGGTTTCCAACATAAATTGGTTGGCCGTATTTGCCAATTGACCAATTGTTTCTTCAAGAGTCTTTAACTTCTCTGTTGATTCATTGTCAACCCATGGCCCAGTCATATTTGAATCGTTCTCCCAACCGTAGTTTTTCATCGAATGACTCATACTCCACCTGTCATACTCGGCCATGTCCTCCAACATATAGTAGGCTTCATCGATAGTTTGTTGGTAAAAAGAGGTGGTACCATCTCCTCTCTCAACCCAATTTCTTGCTGTGTTGCGTAAGCCATTGATGAAGATTTGTAGTTGACATTCCTTAGAGAATCTATGCATAGGAACCCTACAAAGCAAATCTTTAAATCTCTCCCAAGCTACAAACAAAGGTTCCGAGTCAAGTTGAAAAAAATTCAAGATTACGCTTCGATGAAACATCTTAAAGAATCTCAAGAAAAAATGAATGCAAAAATTTAAATGCAAAGCTTGAATATGAAAAGAAAAGAGTTCAATTTAGTGAAGGAATTATTTTGTTCGATATTAGTGAAAACAAGTCCCCGGCAACGGCGCAAAAAACTTGATGTGTGAAATCGCAAGTGCACGATATCGTTTCAAGTAATAAAGTGATAAGTAGAGTGTCGATCCCACGAGGACTTGTGTACTAAGTACCAAACTACTCTAACCCTAACTCTAATTGAACAATGCAATGAAAGAGAATGAATATCTAATTAAAATAAGAAGAAACAATTAAAAAATGCGACAAAAATAAATATAAAGCAATGTAAAAGAACCTAGGGCTTTCGATTTCACCTAGACCAATTACTCGTATCCGTTAATTCAATCAATTGATTTTCTATTCCTATGATGATGGCGAATTCGCTAATTTACTAACCAATCTCTTTCGAGCATCGACTAGCCTAATACTAATATCAAGTTTCATCTCTCGATCTCAACATTAATACTAGATTGCATTACTAACGGGAATTCAAAGCACCACACAAGCGTATTAACTATTTCTAACTTAATATCCTTCTTATGTTAATTTGATTAGAGAACGTTCCAATTATTATCTCTCGACCTTTAATTAAGAACCAATTAATCATGTACAATTTGATCAAGATCATACAAGCATTAAGAACAAATCAAACTAATCATCATATAATGGAATAGGAAACATCAATCGAATTGAAAATAACTTCTACATAGCAATAGGTCCGGCTACATCGTAGCCCTAGAAAGCAAATTTAGGAAAAAGAAAAGCAAAGGAGAAAGAAAGAACTCTTGATGGCTCGGAAAGACTCCATCGCGAGAACGCCCTTTGTCTCGCCTCCAATACGCTCTAAACTGAAAGGAAGAATATTTTTTCGAGTTCTAAGTGTCTTATTTATAGTTTTAGGTCAAATTAGGGTAATTTGGGCCTTTTCGGAGTGTTTCCGCAACTTTACGGGTCATCTTTTCGAAGTAGCGCCGCGGCGCTACTTTGTGGGCGCCGCAGCGCTACGATTTTGCGGGTCTCCGTCACTCTGCGCGCACTGATTTTCAAAATACCATATCTCCTTCGTTACTTATCGAAATCACGCGTATGATACGCCGTTGGAAAGCTCTTTCGAAGATCTTTAATTTGCTATGTATTGTGCCGCACAAAACGTCAAGAAATCTTCGTGTAATTTTGTAACAAAGTGAAGTCTTTGTTTTCCTCAACTCAAATTGCTCCGAATTTTCTTATTTTTGTTCCATTTGCTCTCATTGCTCCCAATTAACCTACATATCATTGAAAGAATCAATAAAGACTAAAATGATAGTGTTTTTAGATTAATTATGGGGTAAATACATGCTTAAAAATAAGTAAAATTACGATTCATCAAATACCCCCACACTTAGATTTTGCTAGTCCTCGAGCAAAACATTTGACCAAAGCTAAGATAAGACTCAACAAATGAATGGACTAAACTCTCTAAGCAAAGTGATCAAGCTAAGGTTCAAGTATGAATGCCTCAATTAACAACAAGCGAGTTAAAGAAAACATAGACCAACTCAAAGTGAAATCAAGCTTTACACAAGTGTCGAATCTCGATTTACTCTCATGCTTTCTCCTACCTCTAGTCTCTCGTGTGTGTGTGTTTTTAGCCATTCACTTCTAGTCATTTACCATTGGATCAATTTATACAGACTAAAATAAAATGATGTATTATATAAGTCATTATCCCATAGGCTTGCTCTAGACTCTCTATCTACTAATGTAGTCACAATCACGATCATAGGTCAGTAGGTCTTAGATAGCTTATAATATAGGCCTCGGCTAAGGTGTGTCATTTGAATTTAAGTGAGGTTGATACCTTAAGCACATTAACCACCTCGATTTTCACTTTCTTCTCACCCGATTAATACTCCACTTTTGTCGTTTGCCATTAGCACTTATTTGGTTATTTGAGTGTTACACTTAGCTTTTTTTTTTTTTGGCCAAAATTTACACTCTTTATGATGCTTCGGTTCGGTGCTAATGAATTTTCTACACTTCTCGCTCCTCCTCTTTGAAGTACACGTGCTTAAGATTCAAAGGTTGAGACTTGATTTTTTTTTTAATTTAAGGCTAGGCTTCTGTGTAGATGGCAACAAATAAATGGGAATATCACTTAAGGCTCAAAACGGGTTACTAAGGACATATAATTGTTAACCGGGTAGGCTAGAAAGGCTCAAACGATCAAAAGATGGCCTACGTCCTCCCCCTAATCGTGTGCGATCTAGGATTTCGCTTCAAGCAAGTTCTAGAACAACGTAGTCTATAACAAATTTACTCCATGGATTTTAACTATCGGGTCATGGCTACGTGCTCAATATGTGTGAGAAACCAAAAGGCAAGATCAACAATTAAGTTTTTCAATCATCTAACAAGTGCCTAACTATCAAACACTCAAGTGGTCATCATAGGATTTTATAAAACAAAAATTGTTGTTTTCTATCATCGGCTACAATCACCAAAGCAATCACACAAATGCAAAGAGAAATTCTAACCTAATAATGCAATTATTTAAATCAAACTAAGGAAAACAAACTAATAAAGCAAGAACCTAAAATGAATAACATCCAAGAAAATTTCTACCCTCACACTTAAGATTTACATTGTCCCCAATATCAATTAAAACGAGTGAGAAAAAAATACTTCCTGGATGGGTACCGCCCATCTAAGTGGATGCATTGTGGATTCACCGTCTAAAAGGGCGACGTCTTCTTGATGGAGCGGTGTTGGTGTCACGCCTAACTCATCAAAGAGCGGCTTCCTCCCATAGTAAGTGTCATAGAACACTACCCATGGTTCTTGAATCTGATTGCCCTCAAGCTTGGCATGATAGTATAACTTTTGGCACGTTCTTCCAACATGACTCATCTTTTGTGCACATAGTTGTTGGGGTTCAAACAATGCTTTCAATGTAGGCAAAGAAGATGTTGGCCAAATAAGATCTTTGTTGACATCTATGCTTGACATTGGCTCAACAACTTTAGGATCGTAGATTTCTTCATGTAATTCCTCTTTGAAGCTCAAATCTTTTGTCCTTCCCTCTTTTGTAGACTCTTCTTGAAGCATCTCAAGTTTCTTCTCTAATGGCGTAGAATCTTCAACCGGGTGATCCTTCATATTAATCATGCGTTTTGCGATCAAGTTATCAAGTTGAAGTCCCAAACTTATGATAGTCATTTGTTGTATTTGAAGATATTGTTTGGTTTCCAACATGAATTGGTTGGCCGTATTTGCCAATTGACCAATTGTTTCTTCAAGAGTCTTTAACTTCTCTGTTGATTCATTGTCAACCCATGGCCCCGTCATATTTGAATCGTTCTCCCAACCGTAGTTGTTCATCGAATGACTCATACTCCACCTGTCATACTCGGCCATGTCCTCCAACATATAGTAGGCTTCATCGATAGTTTGTTGGTAAAAAGAGGTGGTACCATCTCCTCTCTCAACCCAATTTCTTGCTGTGTTGCGTAAGCCATTGATGAAGATTTGTAGTTGACATTCCTTAGAGAATCTATGCATAGGAACCCTACAAAGCAAATCTTTAAATCTCTCCCAAGCTACAAACAAAGGTTCCGAGTCAAGTTGAAAAAAATTCAAGATTACTCTTCGATGAAACATCTTAAAGAATCTCAAGAAAAAATGAATGCAAAAATTTAAATGCAAAGCTTGAATATGAAAAGAAAAGAGTTCAATTTAGTGAAGGAATTATTTTGTTCGATATTAGTGAAAACAAGTCCCCGGCAACGGCGCAAAAAACTTGATGTGTGAAATCGCAAGTGCACGATATCGTTTCAAGTAATAAAGTGATAAGTAGAGTGTCGATCCCACGAGGACTTGTGTACTAAGTACCAAACTACTCTAACCCTAACTCTAATTGAACAATGCAATGAAAGAGAATGAATATCTAATTAAAATAAGAAGAAACAATTAAAAAATGCGACAAAAATAAATATAAAGCAATGTAAAAGAACCTAGGGCTTTCGATTTCACCTAGACCAATTACTCGTATCCGTTAATTCAATCAATTGATTTTCTATTCCTATGATGATGGCGAATTCGCTAATTTACTAACCAATCTCTTTCGAGCATCGACTAGCCTAATACTAATATCAAGTTTCATCTCTCGATCTCAACATTAATACTAGATTGCATTACTAACGGGAATTCAAAGCACCACACAAGCGTATTAACTATTTCTAACTTAATATCCTTCTTATGTTAATTTGATTAGAGAACGTTCCAATTATTATCTCTCGACCTTTAATTAAGAACCAATTAATCATGTACAATTTGATCAAGATCATACAAGCATTAAGAACAAATCAAACTAATCATCATATAATGGAATAGGAAACATCAATCGAATTGAAAATAACTTCTACATAGCAATAGGTCCGGCTACATCGTAGCCCTAGAAAGCAAATTTAGGAAAAAGAAAAGCAAAGGAGAAAGAAAGAACTCTTGATGGCTCGGAAAGACTCCATCGCGAGAACGCCCTTTGTCTCGCCTCCAATACGCTCTAAACTGAAAGGAAGAATATTTTTTCGAGTTCTAAGTGTCTTATTTATAGTTTTAGGTCAAATTAGGGTAATTTGGGCCTTTTCGGAGTGTTTTCGCAACTTTACGGGTCATCTTTTCGAAGTAGCGCCGCGGCGCTACTTTGTGGGCGCCGCAGCGCTACGATTTTGCGGGTCTCCGTCACTCTGCGCGCACTGATTTTCAAAATAACATATCTCCTTCGTTACTTATCGAAATCACGCGTATGATACGCCGTTGGAAAGCTCTTTCGAAGATCTTTAATTTGCTATGTATTGTGCCGCACAAAACGTCAAGAAATCTTCGTGTAATTTTGTCACAAAGTGAAGTCTTTGTTTTCCTCAACTCAAATTGCTCCGAATTTTCTTATTTTTGTTCCATTTGCTCTCATTGCTCCCAATTAACCTACATATCATTGAAAGAATCAATAAAGACTAAAATGATAGTGTTTTTAGATTAATTATGGGGTAAATACATGCTTAAAAATAAGTAAAATTACGATTCATCAAATACCCCCACACTTAGATTTTGCTAGTCCTCGAGCAAAACATTTGACCAAAGCTAAGATAAGACTCAACAAATGAATGGACTAAACTCTCTAAGCAAAGTGATCAAGCTAAGGTTCAAGTATGAATGCCTCAATTAACAACAAGCGAGTTAAAGAAAACATAGACCAACTCAAAGTGAAATCAAGCTTTACACAAGTGTCGAATCTCGATTTACTCTCATGCTTTCTCCTACCTCTAGTCTCTCGTGTGTGTGTGTTTTTAGCCATTCACTTCTAGTCATTTATCATTGGATCAATTTATACAGACTAAAATAAAATGATGTATTATATAAGTCATTATCCCATAGGCTTGCTCTAGACTCTCTATCTACTAATGTAGTCACAATCACGATCATAGGTCAGTAGGTCTTAGATAGCTTATAATATAGGCCTCGGCTAAGGTGTGTCATTTGAATTTAAGTGAGGTTGATACCTTAAGCACATTAACCACCTCGATTTTCACTTTCTTCTCACCCGATTAATACTCCACTTTTGTCGTTTGCCATTAGCACTTATTTGGTTATTTGAGTGTTACACTTAGCTTTTTTTTTTTTTGGCCAAAATTTACACTCTTTATGATGCTTCGGTTCGGTGCTAATGAATTTTCTACACTTCTCGCTCCTCCTCTTTGAAGTACACGTGCTTAAGATTCAAAGGTTGAGACTTGATTTTTTTTTTAATTTAAGGCTAGGCTTCTGTGTAGATGGCAACAAATAAATGGGAATATCACTTAAGGCTCAAAACGGGTTACTAAGGACATATAATTGTTAACCGGGTAGGCTAGAAAGGCTCAAACGATCAAAAGATGGCCTACGTCCTCCCCCTAATCGTGTGCGATCTAGGATTTCGCTTCAAGCAAGTTCTAGAACAACGTAGTCTATAACAAATTTACTCCATGGATTTTAACTATCGGGTCATGGCTACGTGCTCAATATGTGTGAGAAACCAAAAGGCAAGATCAACAATTAAGTTTTTCAATCATCTAACAAGTGCCTAACTATCAAACACTCAAGTGGTCATCATAGGATTTTATAAAACAAAAATTGTTGTTTTCTATCATCGGCTACAATCACCAAAGCAATCACACAAATGCAAAGAGAAATTCTAACCTAATAATGCAATTATTTAAATCAAACTAAGGAAAACAAACTAATAAAGCAAGAACCTAAAATGAATAACATCCAAGAAAATTTCTACCCTCACACTTAAGATTTACATTGTCCCCAATATCAATTAAAACGAGTGAGAAAAAAATACTTCCTGGATGGGTACCGCCCATCTAAGTGGATGCATTGTGGATTCACCGTCTAAAAGGGCGACGTCTTCTTGATGGAGCGGTGTTGGTGTCACGCCTAACTCATCAAAGAGCGGCTTCCTCCCATAGTAAGTGTCATAGAACACTACCCATGGTTCTTGAATCTGATTGCCCTCAAGCTTGGCATGATAGTATAACTTTTGGCACGTTCTTCCAACATGACTCATCTTTTGTGCACATAGTTGTTGGGGTTCAAACAATGCTTTCAATGTAGGCAAAGAAGATGTTGGCCAAATAAGATCTTTGTTGACATCTATGCTTGACATTGGCTCAACAACTTTAGGATCGTAGATTTCTTCATGTAATTCCTCTTTAAAGCTCAAATCTTCTGTCCTTCCCTCTTTTGTAGACTCTTCTTGAAGCATCTCAAGTTTCTTCTCTAATGGCGTAGAATCTTCAACCGGGTGATCCTTCATATTAATCATGCGTTTTGCGATCAAGTTATCAAGTTGAAGTCCCAAACTTATGATAGTCATTTGTTGTATTTGAAGATATTGTTTGGTTTCCAACATGAATTGGTTGGCCGTATTTGCCAATTGACCAATTGTTTCTTCAAGAGTCTTTAACTTCTCTGTTGATTCATTGTCAACCCATGGCCCCGTCATATTTGAATCGTTCTCCCAACCGTAGTTGTTCATCGAATGACTCATACTCCACCTGTCATACTCGGCCATGTCCTCCAACATATAGTAGGCTTCATCGATAGTTTGTTGGTAAAAAGAGGTGGTACCATCTCCTCTCTCAACCCAATTTCTTGCTGTGTTGCGTAAGCCATTGATGAAGATTTGTAGTTGACATTCCTTAGAGAATCTATGCATAGGAACCCTACAAAGCAAATCTTTAAATCTCTCCCAAGCTACAAACAAAAGTTCCGAGTCAAGTTGAAAAAAATTCAAGATTACTCTTCGATGAAACATCTTAAAGAATCTCAAGAAAAAATGAATGCAAAAATTTAAATGCAAAGCTTGAATATGAAAAGAAAAGAGTTCAATTTAGTGAAGGAATTATTTTGTTCGATATTAGTGAAAACAAGTCCCCGGCAACGGCGCAAAAAACTTGATGTGTGAAATCGCAAGTGCACAATATCGTTTCAAGTAATAAAGTGATAAGTAGAGTGTCGATCCCACGAGGACTTGTGTACTAAGTACCAAACTACTCTAACCCTAACTCTAATTGAACAATGCAATGAAAGAGAATGAATATCTAATTAAAATAAGAAGAAACAATTAAAAAATGCGACAAAAATAAATATAAAGCAATGTAAAAGAACCTAGAGCTTTCGATTTCACCTAGACCAATTACTCGTATCCGTTAATTCAATCAATTGATTTTCTATTCCTATGATGATGGCGAATTCGCTAATTTACTAACCAATCTCTTTCGAGCATCGACTAGCCTAATACTAATATCAAGTTTCATCTCTCGATCTCAACATTAATACTAGATTGCATTACTAACGGGAATTCAAAGCACCACACAAGCGTATTAACTATTTCTAACTTAATATCCTTCTTATGTTAATTTGATTAGAGAACGTTCCAATTATTATCTCTCGACCTTTAATTAAGAACCAATTAATCATGTACAATTTGATCAAGATCATACAAGCATTAAGAACAAATCAAACTAATCATCATATAATGGAATAGGAAACATCAATCGAATTGAAAATAACTTCTACATAGCAATAGGTTCGGCTACATCGTAGCCCTAGAAAGCAAATTTAGGAAAAAGAAAAGGAAAGGAGAAAGAAAGAACTCTTGATGGCTCGGAAAGACTCCATCGCGAGAACGCCCTTTGTCTCGCCTCCAATACGCTCTAAACTGAAAGGAAGAATATTTTTTCGAGTTCTAAGTGTCTTATTTATAGTTTTAGGTCAAATTAGGGTAATTTGGGCCTTTTCGGAGTGTTTTCGCAACTTTACGGGTCATCTTTTCGAAGTAGCACCGCGGCGCTGCGATTTTGCGGGTCTCCGTCACTCTGCGCGCACTGATTTTCAAAATACCATATCTCCTTCGTTACTTATCGAAATCACGCGTATGATACGCCGTTGGAAAGCTCTTTCGAAGATCTTTAATTTGCTATGCATTGTGCCGCACAAAACGTCAAGAAATCTTCGTGTAATTTTGTCTCAAAGTGAAGTCTTTGTTTTCCTCAACTCAAATTGCTCCGAATTTTCTTATTTTTGTTCCATTTGCTCTCATTGCTCCCAATTAACCTACATATCATTGAAAGAATCAATAAAGACTAAAATGATAGTGTTTTTAGATTAATTATGGGGTAAATACATGCTTAAAAATAAGTAAAATTACGATTCATCAAATACCCCCACACTTAGATTTTGCTAGTCCTCGAGCAAAACATTTGACCAAAGCTAAGATAAGACTCAACAAATGAATGGACTAAACTCTCTAAGCAAAGTGATCAAGCTAAGGTTCAAGTATGAATGCCTCAATTAACAACAAGCGAGTTAAAGAAAACATAGACCAACTCAAAGTGAAATCAAGCTTTACACAAGTGTCGAATCTCGATTTACTCTCATGCTTTCTCCTACCTCTAGTCTCTCGTGTGTGTGTGTTTTTAGCCATTCACTTCTAGTCATTTACCATTGGATCAATTTATACAGACTAAAATAAAATGATGTATTATATAAGTCATTATCCCATAGGCTTGCTCTAGACTCTCTCTCTACTAATGTAGTCACAATCACGATCATAGGTCAGTAGGTCTTAGATAGCTTATAATATAGGCCTCGGCTAAGGTGTGTCATTTGGATTTAAGTGAGGTTGATACCTTAAGCACATTAACCACCTCGATTTTCACTTTCTTCTCACCCGATTAATACTCCACTTTTGTCGTTTGCCATTAGCACTTATTTGGTTATTTGAGTGTTACACTTAGCTTTTTTTTTTTTTGGCCAAAATTTACACTCTTTATGATGCTTCGGTTCGGTGCTAATGAATTTTCTACACTTCTCGCTCCTCCTCTTTGAAGTACACGTGCTTAAGATTCAAAGGTTGAGACTTGATTTTTTTTTTAATTTAAGGCTAGGCTTCTGTGTAGATGGCAACAAATAAATGGGAATATTACTTAAGGCTCAAAACGGGTTACTAAGGACATATAATTGTTAACCGGGTAGGCTAGAAAGGCTCAAACGATCAAAAGATGGCCTACGTCCTCCCCCTAATCGTGTGCGATCTAGGATTTCGCTTCAAGCAAGTTCTAGAACAACGTAGTCTATAACAAATTTACTCCATGGATTTTAACTATCGGGTCATGGCTACGTGCTCAATATGTGTGAGAAACCAAAAGGCAAGATCAACAATTAAGTTTTTCAATCATCTAACAAGTGCCTAACTATCAAACACTCAAGTGGTCATCATAGGATTTTATAAAACAAAAATTGTTGTTTTCTATCATCGGCTACAATCACCAAAGCAATCACACAAATGCAAAGAGAAATTCTAACCTAATAATGCAATTATTTAAATCAAACTAAGGAAAACAAACTAATAAAGCAAGAACCTAAAATGAATAACATCCAAGAAAATTTCTACCCTCACACTTAAGATTTACATTGTCCCCAATATCAATTAAAACGAGTGAGAAAAAAATACTTCCTGGATGGGTACCACCCATCTAAGTGGATGCATTGTGGATTCACCGTCTAAAAGGGCGACGTCTTCTTGATGGAGCGGTGTTGGTGTCACGCCTAACTCATCAAAGAGCGGCTTCCTCCCATAGTAAGTGTCATAGAACACTACCCATGGTTCTTGAATCTGATTGCCCTCAAGCTTGGCATGATAGTATAACTTTTGGCACGTTCTTCCAACATGACTCATCTTTTGTGCACATAGTTGTTGGGGTTCAAACAATGCTTTCAATGTAGGCAAAGAAGATGTTGGCCAAATAAGATCTTTGTTGACATCTATGCATGACATTGGCTCAACAACTTTAGGATTGTAGATTTCTTCATGTAATTCCTCTTTAAAGCTCAAATCTTTTGTCCTTCCCTCTTTTGTAGACTCTTCTTGAAGCATCTCAAGTTTCTTCTCTAATGGCGTAGAATCTTCAACCGGGTGATCCTTCATATTAATCATGCGTTTTGCGATCAAGTTATCAAGTTGAAGTCCCAAACTTATGATAGTCATTTGTTGTATTTGAAGATATTGTTTGGTTTCCAACATGAATTGGTTGGCCGTATTTGCCAATTGACCAATTGTTTCTTCAAGAGTCTTTAACTTCTCTGTTGATTCATTGTCAACCCATGGCCCCGTCATATTTGAATCGTTCTCCCAACCGTAGTTGTTCATCGAATGACTCATACTCCACCTGTCATACTCGGCCATGTCCTCCAACATATAGTAGGCTTCATCGATAGTTTGTTGGTAAAAAGAGGTGGTACCATCTCCTCTCTCAACCCAATTTCTTGCTGTGTTGCGTAAGCCATTGATGAAGATTTGTAGTTGACATTCCTTAGAGAATCTATGCATAGGAACCCTACAAAGCAAATCTTTAAATCTCTCCCAAGCTACAAACAAAGGTTCCGAGTCAAGTTGAAAAAAATTCAAGATTACTCTTCGATGAAACATCTCAAAGAATCTCAAGAAAAAATGAATGCAAAAATTTAAATGCAAAGCTTGAATATGAAAAGAAAAGAGTTCAATTTAGTGAAGGAATTATTTTGTTCGATATTAGTGAAAACAAGTCCCCGGCAACGGCGCAAAAAACTTGATGTGCGAAATCGCAAGTGCACGATATCGTTTCAAGTAATAAAGTGATAAGTAGAGTGTCGATCCCACGAGGACTTGTGTACTAAGTACCAAACTACTCTAACCCTAACTCTAATTGAACAATGCAATGAAAGAGAATGAATATCTAATTAAAATAAGAAGAAACAATTAAAAAATGCGACAAAAATAAATATAAAGCAATGTAAAAGAACCTAGGGCTTTCGATTTCACCTAGACCAATTACTCGTATCCGTTAATTCAATCAATTGATTTTCTATTCCTATGATGATGGCGAATTCGCTAATTTACTAACCAATCTCTTTCGAGCATCGACTAGCATAATACTAATATCAAGTTTCATCTCTCGATCTCAACATTAATACTAGATTGCATTACTAACGGGAATTCAAAGCACCACACAAGCGTATTAACTATTTCTAACTTAATATCCTTCTTATGTTAATTTGATTAGAGAACGTTCCAATTATTATCTCTCGACCTTTAATTAAGAACCAATTAATCATGTACAATTTGATCAAGATCATACAAGCATTAAGAACAAATCAAACTAATCATCATATAATGGAATAAGAAACATCAATCGAATTGAAAATAACTTCTACATAGCAATAGGTCCGGCTACATCGTAGCCCTAGAAAGCAAATATAGGAAAAAGAAAAGCAAAGGAGAAAGAAAGAACTCTTGATGGCTCGGAAAGACTCCATCGCGAGAACGCCCTTTGTCTCGCCTCCAATACGCTCTAAACTGAAAGGAATAATATTTTTTCGAGTTCTAAGTGTCTTATTTATAGTTTTAGGTCAAATTAGGGTAATTTGGGCCTTTTCGGAGTGTTTTCGCAACTTTACGGGTCATCTTTTCGAAGTAGCGCCGCGGCGCTGCGATTTTGCGGGTCTCCGTCACTCTGCGCGCACTGATTTTCAAAATACCATATCTCCTTCGTTACTTATCGAAATCACGCGTATGATACGCCGTTGGAAAGCTCTTTTGAAGTTCTTTAATTTGCTATGCATTTTGCCGCACAAAACGTCAAGAAATCTTCGTGTAATTTTGTCACAAAGTGAAGTCTTTGTTTTCCTCAACTCAAATTGCTCCGAATTTTCTTATTTTTGTTCCATTTGCTCTCATTTCTCCCAATTAACCTACATATCATTGAAAGAATCAATAAAGACTAAAATGATAGTGTTTTGAGATTAATTATGGGGTAAATACATGCTTAAAAATAAGTAAAATTACGATTCATCAATTACTTAATGATACTATCTAATAACTTGGTGGATTGCTTAACTAGTAAGTTACCAACTAGTAACTCAATGAGTGTAATAAGTAATGGTAATTCAGTGGGTTAATATCTAGTAACCCGTAAATTATTTAATGATAATTCAATTGGTGACCGATTGATTTATTTGATTATTCAACTTTATCAGACCTTATATTTTGTTATGAAATATTGAAGAATAAAAAAAAAGTTTTCAACTTGATGTGGTAATTGTTTCATTTTCCATTAGCATCAAGCAACTCATGGGTCGCTATCTAATAATCCAGTGGATTACTGGTAATAATACTACATTCTTTTTGGATACATAAAACTAAACAAGTTAGAAAATAATCCAAAACAAAACAAGTAACTCAATGAGTTACCAAATGGTAACCCAATGAGTTACCAAACTAGAATGTTGATGATACTCTCTATACAAGATACCAGTTAAAATCTAATTACCAGCAGAGAATATAAAACAATGACCTTTGAGTTGTAAATATATGATCAATTCAAATTAATTATTTTGGCAATTCCTTGTTGAGAAATCAAAACAGAGCCATTCAACCTATAATATTTGAGAGTAGCCAACAGTTCAATTAATTACTTTGTTTACATTTATTTCATTAACAAAAAACAAACTTAATAGTCATAAAATTTATGTTAATCCCAAAATTCCCAAAACATGTATTCCTAAACACTTGTTTATAGGACCAATTCAACTTCTTGTCCATCTCTTCTATCACTTGAAAGTGAACAAGAATTTGCAGTTTGCTTTAAAGCGATTTTTCAGATCGATTCTCAATCTCCACGTCTGCAAAAAAAAAAAAAAAACAAAAACAAAAACAAAAAAAAAAACAAAACAAAACAAAAACAAAAAAGAAAAATTATAAACATAACTAATAGTAACAAGCTAACTTAGTGGGTTATTGTCGACAAGCCAAAGTTTCCATCAAGTAACTCAGTGGGTTACCAAACAGTAACTCAGTGGGTAACGGAATAAATTTTACTAAAAATACTGGTGGTCACCAATTAGTAACTCACCAAAATACTATTATTTTTAAATTGTTAGAAACATAACAGGAAATAATTATTGATCCAAAAAACTAAATAAGATAACAACAACTCGATGGTTACCAAACGATAACTCAGTGGGTTACCAAATTTGAAAATTGAAATTAGCAAATTACCATTTAAAAACTCATGTGTCTTCTGAACTATCAGAAAAGCAAATGATTTAGTGGGTTACTAAATGGTAATACCAAACCAGAATACATATAATTAGTGAATTTCTTAAAAATCAAATGGTAACTCGGTGGGTTACCAAATAGTAGCTCAATGTGTTATTAAGTTACCAAATCAGAAAGTTATACAGAAAACTAAAGACTGAAACATTAGGATCAAGATTGGACAAGCAACTTGATAACAACTTTGTTTATTAGAATGTTCCACCAAGAACTTAATACCAATATTCAACACGTAAATTCTAATTGATGACGTGGAACTCTATAACAAACTTCTTACTTGCATTCTACTGCCAATAAGTTATAAATTGATAATAATATCAACTCTTTTTCAAAGAAAACAATGACAATAAGATAAAAAATTGTTTAATATCAGTTCAAATATACCAAATACAAACTACTTGAACCATTATACTCTAATTCTCTAAAACTTAACAGGTTAATATATACAAAACTCAAAAAATTAGCATAACCAACAATAGCGTTCTAACAAGTATACATTAACATTGTTTCCACAGACAGTGAACAAATCAGCAAATGAAGAAGTCTACATTTTAGAAGTTGATAAAAATTCAACATCAAAGTTCAAACAAATAGCAAAATGGAATAGAAGGGGGAAAAAAAAAAACCCCACCAGATGCGAAAACGTGTAAAGCCTTCATTAGAAAATATGCACAGAACTTGGCTTCTGAACTTGGAACTGAACGTTGGTTTTGACGGCGAGCTGGAGAAGATGGCGGCGCATGCGTGGAAGCGGAAGGTGTGACAGAACGACGTCACAATAATCAATGTATCGGTGGAGAAGGATGTCGACAGCGCTGATAGAGGACTGGCGACATAGCAGAGAGGAGCGGCCGAGGAGAGTGGTCGTGCGACGATCGGAGATCGGAGCAAGCTTGTACAGTCGAAAAAATTGGCAATCGGAGCTAACTCGGAGAGGGAGAATCGTAGAGAGTGGAGAGGCAATGAACAGGTCAGAGAGAATGAGAAGGGGAAAAATGAGTTGGGGGTTTTAAAACCCGTAAGAGAAAGGGTATTTTTGTCAATGCATTAAGAAAAAGGAAAAAAACTCCGGCTAAATCATTGTGGGGTATAAATTAATATGTGGCACTTAAATTGGCTTGATTTTGCAATTCTCCCATAGTGAAATTGCAAAAGGCCCATGGGCCTTTTATTTTTTTTTTTTGAAAAGCCCCCAAAGTAAGACCTTGTTGGCAATTTTTTTAAAGAAGAAAAATTAAAAGAGGTGCTACATGTCACTTATAAGTAGCACACGTCTTACTCTCTTAAGAGGTGTGTAAACACACTTAGATTCTTAGATGGTAGAACTAGTTTTTGCACCTGCGTTCTGCGCGTGTAGAACACGTGAAAAATAATACAATAGATAAAAAATATGACAAAAAATTTATAAAGTATGTTTTTGTTATTTTTTTTTAAAAGATTGACATTTTTGTAATTTTGAATAGTTAAGGGGTTAAATTTATCATTTAATACAAATACAAAGGCTTTTTTAAAATAAAAATAAAAGCTTAGAACAAAGAAAATAAATAAAAAATAGTTATGGTAAAAAAAAGTATATGACAATAGATGTTAAAAGATCGAGAAAAATATTCTGAATCCAACCGTGTCAAGAAAATTTTTTTTCGAGATCATTACGTCAAACAAATATCATTGAAACGATTAAAACCAAAAAAATAAAAAAAAAGAAGATAGAGGAGAGAGAAATTGCAAAAAAGTCCCCCAATTTGCAAAAACGCCCCTTAATATTTCTCAAAAACCCTTAAAAAGAGCCCTCAAATGCAAAGTTTTTTTTAATTAAAAAAAACATAGGGGTGCCACGTGTCATCCACAAGGGATACCACGTGTTGCCCCCTCCTTAGCCGTTTCTTTTGCAAAGTTGGAGAAACTTATAGATGAGTGGAGAATGTGAATAGGAATAGGAATACAATGGAATAAGAATGTGAATCTCATTCCAATTTCAGTGTTTGATTTATCAGTGGAATTGATACTGGAATCGGTATTAACATGTTTGGTTAGTCATTGAAATGGAATGCAATATAATTATTTTTACAAAGTAAAATTCATTTATGTAATATAAAAATAATTGAAATTTAATTTATGGAGCTAGTGAAAATGATAAAAATCTAGAGTTTTTTAGGCATTTAACTAAACTTTTGGGCAATTTTTTAGGATTTAGCCATAGTTTCACGAAATTAGAGATTTAGCCATAACATGTAATATTTTATGGCTAAATCCCTAATTTCATGAAACTATGGTTAAATCCTTCAAACTTTTCCTTTAAAATGGCTAATTGCTTACCTGTTCCAAAAATCTAATGTTGAATAATATTATTCTTCTTAATAAATTTATACTATTAAATAATTGAACTATTTTGAAACTAATTTTATTAATTAAAATAAAATCATAAACAGACAGTGTTTTTTTTTTTTTTTTTTGCTTTTGAATTGCATGTTTTCTCACTCTCTCATCTCTTTATAACATGACCAAATCTTCTTATAAGTGAGAGATTTTCATCAATTCCCAATAAAAAGATCACTATTTAAAAATATAAGATTATCAACAAGCAAATACGATAATAGCAAAAATTACAACGACTGTAAATGATATGTAATTTATGCTTTATTCATTACATTTGACTAGGCATGAAAATATGGAATGCACAGTATCGAATAATTTTTTACCCGGTAAAATTTTCGGGTAAATTTCGGGTATTATTCAAAAATTATCCGAATAACAAAATCGGGTATATACCCGAAATTAAAAAAAAAAATTTGCCCGGCTTTTCCCAACTTTTACTCGGTTATATACACAATAGTACAATACCACTGACACAACACTGCTAAGTGCTAACTGCGTACTCTCTCTCTCTCTCTCTCTCTCTCTCTCTCTCTCTCTCTCTCTCTCTCTCTCTCTCTCTCTCTCTCTCTCTCTCTCTCTCTGACGTTCTCTCTCCGCCCATCATTATACAAGTCCCAATCATATTATTATAATATTGTAGTACGAAGGCATGAACTAAAAGATGAGAGCTTTAAAAAAAAAATTAGAAGACCGGGTAAATTTCGGGTAATTACCCGGATTTACCCGGCTATTCCATTAAAAAAAATTCGGGTATTTACCCGAAAATATTTTTCGAATAATTTCCTGGTAATTACCCGAAAATTACCCGACTTGTGTTCCATGGAATTTCATATATTTTCATGCCTATATTTGACCACCCAAGTCCAAAAACATGCAAAATCCTTTCCCGAGACAGTATATGGCAACTCAAAAATTTACAAACATAATTTAATAAAGATTGAATCAAATTTTAAAATAGGTTTGAAAAAGGATAATTTAGGCCCAAATTATTTTAGTAAGTTTGAGAATTGGAAACGAATGAGCATTCTTTAGGTTGAGTTAAAGAATGCTTATTCCTATACATGTTCGAATGAGTATTCCATGGGAAACGAATGCTCTTTTAACCGGTGTGTAAACTCCTTTACATTCTTAATATATTTAGTTAGATTATGTTCAATTTTCATTCAATGAAATCACATAGAGGATTTTTTTTTTTTTTGGGGGAGGGGTGTGTGTGGGGGTGTGGGGATGGGTAAGGGAAGAGTTCTATTTTGTGATAAGCCTTTGTTGTAAAAAGATGATTTTTTTTTCCAAACTTTGACTTTCCACAAATTCAAATAACAAGAGGTGAAAGATCAGACTTCTTCCTAGTTTCAGCTTCACATGAATCTATGGTGGGGCATGGTTGCAGAAGAATATAAACCCTTTTATCACCAAATTGGATTGCAAAACTTTCCACAAAAGAAATTTACTTTTCTATTTAGTATTCTAGAAAGATCATGGTCATTGGTTTGTCATCTTTGTGTTACCTCAATCGAAAAAAAAAAAATGGCAAGAAAGTCTTAAAGCAAAATGCAACTCCGCGTAGAGATTTGAACCGACCGTCGTGTACATGCATAGAAGAACAGTCATTCAAAATATAAAAGCCATAAATTGAACAAGTCCCTATCGGCTTCATAGAGTTGGTTGATATAGATTTTTCACTGACGGGCAATAAGCAGAAATCTTTGAGAACTACTTGAGATTTCTTTAAATAAACTTACCGTGTTTCTCATATACTATGTGCATTTATTTTTTCAAGCGCATGATAATTCTATGTAGAAAAATGGAAGTTTTTCAGTGTAATAAAGCTCTTTCTCTCTACATATTCATTACAATCCTTCACGACAATTATGTTTCCTCAGCTAAATAGTTCGCCTTCAACACAAACTTCAACTCCTCGAATATGCTTCTATATGGAGACTAATCCTGAATCAGCATTCCCCTCATCAATGACTTCGCTTATTTCTCTATGAGCCAAGCTCTTTTTTCCTTCCAAAATCTCCTCAAAAAAATCACAAACTATTAATCTTCCTTAATTCTACTTCCGCTCTCATCCTCATCCATTACTAGGATATATAATTTTCTTCATCTTCGTGCCTTTCACAGGCCTGATTGTGGGGCAATGCTGTCAACACTTAGGTATCTTCAACTTGACCAATCGGGTTGGTTTCACAAACCATATTACTCTTGATCTAATACGAACTTTACTGAGAGTAATAAGACATGGACCCAAAAGGGACCCTATGATCGTTCTAAAGATTATATTCTATCACGAACCGTGACCTTTACTTTTCTAAGTATACTGCTCATATATGTGCACAACCAGGTACGCGCAAATTGCCCGAGGCTTACCCGGTGGCGGTGGAATTTTTTAGGCAAAAACCGAATAATAACCGATTTTTACCCAGCGGGTAAAAGTCGGATAGTACCTAAATTTTATGTAGAAATTTTGAGTAATTAACAATTGCCCGAAATTACCTGAAAAAATTTTTTTTTGATGCATAATAAATGCATCGTGCATTTATTGTCCTAGTGTTCTAGTCCACTCCCTACCCTCTCCTATATCTCTCTCTCTTTCTCTCTCTCTTCCTTCTTTATTTTTCGACACTTCTCCTCTCTCTCTCTCTCTCTCTCTCTCTCTCTCTCTCTCTCTCACTTTATTTCACCAATCACCACACCGGCACTCCCCTCCCCCCCCCCCCCCCCCCCCCTCTCTCTCTCCCTCTCCCTCTTTTGGAATTCAGGATATTTTTTATTTTTATTTTTTTAGAAATTCGGGTAAATTTTCCGAAAGTTTTTTTTGGGTAAATTTCGGGTTACCCGAAATTTCACACCTAATTGCTCATATTTAAATTCGTAAAACACAAATTATTAATTTAATGAAAGCAAAACATCCGATTTTTTTTTTAAATACATATGCATATTACATCAATAACACTATGTCTTTATCTTAACATAGTATATTTACATTAATATGGAATTTCGAATCTTAACATAGTATATTTACATTAATATGGAATTTCGAAATGAAATGAGTAATCACATTGCAAACTCAATTTCTAATCAAATAACAAAAAAATACTGACTACAAACTATTTACAAAATGCTTTCAAAAATTTCTGTTGTGTAACGTCCAAATAAATGTTGTTTCAATTTTTTATTAGGTATCAAATCTTCTTTCTATATTTGTCCATAATTTCAACTCTTTTTTCCCCTTTTTGCCGCAACCAAAATAATCTCAACCCACTTTAATCTGCTGTATTATCATAGCAGTAAAACTTAAAAATGCAAACTCGTCTTCGGCAGAGAAATCATTAGTCCTTTTGGCGTCACAAACCTTAAGCTTGGACGCATTTATTTTTTTATTTTTTTTTATTTTTTAATATTATTTTGCAGTGCCGAATCAGATTAAGATCAAGTATAATCATCACTGTAAGATCAAATTCTACCTCCTCCTTGGCACAGATGACGACCACTTGGACGAGGCTACGAAACTCACCTCGTTCGAAGATATCGAGCTTACCGGTGATGTCACTACTCTATATTTCTTGGCCAACCAAGACAGATCGCGCACCCATCGGTTGCCTGGTGCCATTGGGGCCCACACTATCAAGATCTTAATTGATTACGGGGCTACTCACAATTTTCTTCACCCTGGTGTGGTCGAATGACTTGGAATAGCCGTCGAATCCATTCCAACATTTTATGTCGCCACCGGAAATAGAAGCAAATTGACGTGCCAGTGGCACTATAATAACGTAATCCTCACGGTTTAGGGCCATGACTTCACCGACGATCTTTGTGTGTTACCGATCTAGGGTCTCGAGGTCGTCCTCGGTGTTCAGTGGCTACTCGTCCTAGGCGAGGTTCGAAATGAATACGCCACGTAGATGCTCTATTTCGACCACGAGAGCACTACCGTGACACTTCAGGGACATGGAACCACCATACCAAAGTTGATTACGTACAGCTCCTTACAAGCGTTGGTATCTTCCAACTCTGATCACTAATATTTGTTACTCACTGTTTCAGATATGTCCGCGGTACATTCTGGTTCGGACAGAGATGATATCCTTTGGAATAAGATGATGTCAACACTACCCCAGCCTATGGCCACCATGATTACCCCATACCGTGTTCTATTCACCCCACCTCTACGCCTATCTCTTCGCCGCTCCATCGACCATAGGATCTTCTTAGAGCCTCAGTTCTGACCAATTAATATCTGTCCTTACTGTTATCCATAGTTTTAGGAAAATGAAATTGAGAATATGGTCTTTGAAATGCTTGAATTGGGGATCATACGACCTAGTTAAAGCCCATTTTCATCCCCTATATTTTTGGTTAAGATCAAGGATCAAGGATCTTATCTCTATCCCCACCATTGACGATTACTGTGAAGTTAATGCAATTACGATCATGGATCTTATCTCCATCCCCACCATTGACGAGCTCTTTGATGAGTTAGGACCCGCCCGCTTATTCTCCAAGCTTGACCTCTGCTCGAGTTACCACCAAATTTGCGTCCACCCCTACGACATTCACAAAACAGTCTTCTGAACCCACGATGGACACTATGAACTTCTCGTGATGCCTTTCAGCGTAAACAAATGCACCATGAATAATATTTTTTGCCTTTTCCTACGCAAGTTTGTCATTGTCTTCTTCGATGACATCCTCGTGTACATCCCGACTTGATTTCGCACACCATTCACCTCCACACCGTTCTTGCTTGTTTGACCGATCATTACTTTTACCTTAAACTCCCCAAATGTCACTTCTGTCAGCCTCAAATATAATACCATGGCCACCTAATCCATAATGGCCAAATCCTAGCTGATCCTTTGAAATTAGAAGCTATGAACTCGTTGCCGCCACCTACTACCCTGAAGAAACTCTAAGGATTCCTCGGTCTCACAAGATATTATCACCATTTTATCCAACAACGTCGGCTTTCGAACAACTCAAGGCCATTATGATGACGACACATGTACTCATGTTGCCTAATTTATGCCAACTCTTTGAGATAGAAGCCGATGCTTCAGGAACAGGTATCGTGGTTATTTTGAAGCAGCGTGGACCTCCCGTTGCCTTCTACATAAAGATGCTTTGTCCACATATGCGAGGGTCATACGTATATGTTAGAGAGCTTGCTGTAATTACAGACAGAGTCCTAAAATGGCTGCAGTATCTATTTGGGCTCTATTCTTATTCGCACTGATCACTGGAGTCTTAAATAGCAAATCATACAACTGATCGAAACTGCGGAGCAAAAAGATTTCTTGCAGAAATTTTGGGGTTCCAATTTACAATTGTGTACAAATCAAGACTTACTAATGTTGTGGTGGATGTGTTGTCACGGTGCCATGAACCACCCCCTTAATCCAGTCTCAGCCGACCGTTACAGTTTTCTTGGTCACTCAGGCCTGGTCTAGCATTTATAACGATATCAAGGCTGAGAATTCCTGCTCTAGTGATATTGTCGCTCTTATTGACTAGATTACGATTGGCCGTACTCTGCCCTAGTACAACTTGATTGATGACAACCTTTTCTATAATAACTGATTTTGTCTCAACAAGGACTCCGTCCATATAGCCACTCTTTTACGCTAGTTTCACGACTTGCCCAAATCAGCGCTCTAGGGGGTCAAGCGAACTGTAGTTCAAGTTACAGATAAGTTCTATTAAGTAGGCATAAGCTCTAACGATCGTAATTTTGTCAACTAGTGTGATGTGTGTCAGCAAGTCAAGTACTCTACCACACTACCCATTGCCCATTCCAGCTCATGTATGGGAAGATTTATCGATCAACTTGATCGTAGGACTACTCCCATCTAAAAGGATTATATACAATCCTTGTTGTTAAGTATCGCCTTGGTAAACACGCTTACTTCGGTGCACTTTTGGCCCACTTCACCGCCGAGCAAACTTTGAACTTGTTCGCTAATATCGTTATTAAACACTATTTCTTTCTCAATCATATCGGACCAGAACCAGATATTCATGAGTTTCTTTTGGCGCGTCCTATTCTCTATTAGCGGTACGGCCCTAAAAAACTTTTTGGCTTACCAACCTTAGACTGACAGCCAGACCAAAGTTCTCAATCGCTACCTCGAACAATATATACGCCTATCTGCCATGACTGACCCCGAAATTGGTCCAATTTTCTTCTTTGGTCGGAGTATAGCTACAACACAAGTTTTCAAAGTACCATTCGGATGACTCCTTACATGGTTGTTTTTGGTCGGCAACCCTATCAAATCCCACCTTATCACCAGGGTGATTCTATTGTCCTTGTGGATGAGTTGCTCGCCAACCGAGGCTCTGTGCTGCGAGACCTTAAAATCAATCTTTTCAGCGCTCGTTAACGAATAGATGACCAAGCTAATAAACATCGCTACGATGTGGCCATTAAACCTGGAAACTCTGAATTGGTTGTAGCGTCACCGTCAGACAATGTTGGTTAGACGTCAGTCATCGTCCGTTTTAAAGGACCTTAGAAGTTCTTGCCTTTGTCGGCTGGGTTGTGTATTAGCTCTAGTTTTTAGAAGGCTATAAGCTCCATAATGTATTCCACATTTCTTTGTTAAAGCGCTACATTGATTGTGATGGAGCTCAGTGTCGTCCACTCCCAACGTCCGCAGTGCCTACTGTTCCCCTTTCGTGGCTGTCACGACCCGTCGCGCGGACCGCGACCTAAGCATTACTTACATATACATCCATAATTAAAACATTAAGTCTCAAAATATAATGATACCCAAATTAAGAGGATAGCCACAATGCTTCAAAAGAAATATACGTAATATTTTTACTAAAAGTACTATAAAATTTAAACTTTTGCTTATACGAATGATGAGTGAGAACTATACTCACTCATACATCGCATTTTCCATATTGAATTGTTGTAATTTCCTCAAGTTTTATGTGTTTTAACAAGTTTCTTGAGTGTACAGATGACTTGCTAAGAAGCTCGGAAATCGAGGCGAAGAAGCACGAAAACAAAGCTTTTTTGAAGGAAGGAGAAACTCCACAGCAGAACAAGCGCCGGTCGTTCGCCAAATCTGGGCGATCGACCGCCCAAAACAACAAAAATTGAAGTTCAGCAGAGCGGTCGCCGGTCGTTCGCCAAAATCCAGCCGAACGATCGCCGGGGTTAAAAATCACGAAAAAACTCCTCGGGGTGAACGTTCGCCAAATTAGGGCGATCGACCGCCAAGCTGGGCGGTCGTTCTCCTAATCTGGGCGAACGTTAGCCCGGCAAATTTTCAGCATCGATTTTTCATGAGCCGAACGTTCGCCAAACTCCGCCGAACGACCGCCAAACCTCGCTGATACAAAAACGATGATGTTTTAACTTCGTTTCAAGAGGAGAATTAGGTCAAATAACTTGGGCTATAAATATATCACGTTTTGGTCGAAAGAAGGGAAGAAAAACAGACAGAAGATTTCCAATCTCAGAGAAAAAGAGCGAAGGTTTTGCAAATCTCTCAAGAACGCGAAGAACACGAAGAACGCTTCTCAACCGCCACCGTGAAGAGTTTATTCTATTCCTTTACTGTTCTTTCTACACCATGAACTCTATGATTGCTGTTATTGTTTTTCTTTTCATGATGTGCTAGAATTCTTATGCTAAGGCTACGATGTAGCCTAGACAACATATGTGTAATTCATAATTTTCTGCAATATTAGTCATTGATTCTATGCCTATGTGATTGATTTAATTCGTGTTTAATGCTATTGTGTGTTTGGCCAATACATGATTGATGCTTAGGGTTCAATTAGAGATTCGAGAGAGGATAATTGAATTGTGCACCAAATTAAATCAACACAAATCGATATTAGATTAGAGATAATTAATACGTTTGTGCGGCCTGATAAATTCTTGTTCTTATTGCTGGTTTGTATTTGTGGCTCAAGATTCGAGAGAGGAGAGTCCATTATAGACTTAGGTTCTTAATGCTTGAGAGAGATTATTGAACAATACGTAGGGTAATTTGCCGTCACATAAGAATCATTAATTAATGCAGAAGGATTTGAATTATGCAATAGTGTGTCTAGGTGAAATCGGATGCCTTAGCCTTGTTAATATTGATTGAAACCAAAATAATTTGTGCTGTTCTTTTATTGCATTCAGTTTATATTTAAGATCTTGCTTCTTTACATTCTAGAATCATTCTTTACAATTAATCGTTCGAATAGAGTTAGGATTAGACTAGTTTGGTAATTAGGAAGCCAAGTCCTCGTGGGATCGACACTTAAACTCACACTTTATTACTTGCCACGGCACGTGCACTTGCGTTGTGTTAGAAAAAGCCTAACAAGTTTTTGGCGCCGTTGCCGGGGACTTGGCGTTTTTAATATCAAACAAAATAATTCTTTCATTAATTCGAACATTCTTCCTTATTGATTTATTCATTTTATTTATTCTTTAGTAATATTTCACAGTTATTTATTTAGTTTTTTTTTCTTGCTCTTTTTATGTGGTGACAGGCTTATGCGCAAATTTGGAGACGCTGCATTGTTTCCAGTTGACAGCGAGATAGAGCGTTCCTTTCGCCGGAATCGAAAGCTTGCTCGCGAAGCTATATTACAAGCCCAACAAGAACAAGAAAGGGAATCTTCATCTTCTTCCTCTCCACCATCCTCACCCACTCCAATGGAGAACAATCCAGCTTTTGCAGAGGAGGCTGCAAGGACACTGCGAGACTATGTCCTACCAACGGTGGCTGGAGTTTATTCGGCCATTCGGAAGCCAGCAATCGCGGCCAACAACTTCGAAATCAAGCCCGCCACTCTACAGATGGTTCAGAATATTCAATTCAGTGGGCTTGGTTCTGAAGACCCCAAGGATCATATCGCGAATTTCATGGAGATTTGCGACACAAGTACAATGGCGTTACTGATGATGCCATTAGACTCCGCCTTTTCCCATTTTCACTGAGGGACACAGCGAAGAGTTGGCTCAATTCTTTGCCGGCTAATTCAATCACTACTTGGGAAGATCTATGCCAGAAATTCTTGACGAAGTTCTTTCCACTAGAGAAGACTGCTAAGCTGCGCAATGAGATAGTCAACTTCGCACAGCATGATGGGGAGATATTATATGATTCATGGGGGAGGTTTAAAGACCTGCTTAGGAAGTGCCCACAACATGGCCTCCCTAAGTGGATGCAGGTTCAGACGTTCTACCTTGCTCTCACACCCGCAACAAATGCTGCAGCTGGCGGGGCACTCATGAATAAGACTGAAGACACAGCCTATTCTCTGTTGGAAGAAATGGCAATGAATAATGATCATGGGGGATCGGGAAGGAACATTCTGAGAAAACAGATGCCTATCAGTGAAGTCGAATCAGTCAAGGCTTTAACAGAGCAGATAGCAGCCCTAACTAAGCAACTTCAGAGCAGTCAGTTGGGGGTTAATGCAGCCATTACTTGTCAGTGGTGCCATGGACCTCATCCTAGTGAAACTTGTCAGGCAGGGAACCCGATGATGACTGATGGAACTGAGCAGGCAAATTATATTGGCAACAACAATCCTTTCGGAAACACTTACAACCCAGCCTGGAGAAATCATCCCAACTTCTCTTGGAGGAACACACAGAATCCTCAGAATTCGCAGAATCATCAAATGCAACAAGCTCATCCTCAGCTAGAAAAGAAAGCCGACTTAGAAAGTCTTATGGCTAAGATGGCAGAGCATACTAATTTATTCATGGCAGAAACTCGAACAGCTCTTCAGAGTCAGTCAGCTCAGATCAGAAACCTTGAAGCGCAGATCAGTCAGCTAGCCATGGCTCAGAATGCCAGACCACATGGATCATTGCCGAGCAACACTGAAGTTAACCCTAAGGAGCAGTGTAATGCCATTAGTCTGAGAAGTGGAAAGAAGTTGCAGGAGAAAGAGATGCTAGAGCCATCAAGATTGCACAAGAACGAAGAACCTGCGGAAGAGAAGGAGTTCAAGAAAGTGGTAACCGAACCAATTACACCATTGCAGCCAAAAGCCCCCTACCCGCAGAGATTGAAACAAGGCAAGCTCAAGAAGCAATTTACAAAGTTTTTGGATGTCTTTAAGAAGCTCCACATAAACATCCCATTCGCCGAAGCATTAGAGAACATGCCGAGCTACGCCAAGTTTCTGAAGGAGATCATGTCGAAGAAGAGGAAGCTGGAGGAATACGAGACCGTTGCACTTACTGAAGAGTGCAGTGCGGTGATCCAAAAGAAGCTCCCGCCAAAGCTCAAGGACCCAGGGTCCTTCACAGTGCCTTGCGCTTTTGGCGACACGGTATTCGAGAAAGCACTGTGCGATTTAGGAGCAAGCATAAATTTAATGCCTCTCTCAATATACAAGAGGCTGAAGTTGGGAGTGGTAAAACCTACAACAATCACACTCCAAATGGCAGATCGGACAATCAAGCACCCAAGGGGCGTTGTTGAGGACGTGCTTATAAAAGTAGGGAAATTTATATTCCCTGTCGATTTTGTAGTCCTCGACATGCAAGAAGATGCCAACGTCCCCATCATCTTGGGAAGACCCTTCTTGGCCACTGGGCGGGCACTCATAGATGTCCAAAAGGGAGAGCTGAAGCTGCGAATTCAAGGAGAGGAAGAGACTTTTAAGGTCTTCAAAGCCACCAAACATCCTGATGTAGACGAGGTGTTCTATATAGAGGTAGCTCCATCAGACCCTACCCCTCCTGCAAATCAGGCAAAGAGCAAAAAGAAAGGAAGGTTCAAGCCAAAGGTTGAAGAAATCAAGGAGTTGGTCACAGAGGTGATAAAGACGCTGAAGAAGAAGAAAAGCAGCACCATCAGAGCCTCAGCAACAACAAGAAGGCTTCGTCCGAATGGACGGCGCCCCACTGCAATCGACTGATGGGCGGTACCCATCGAGGGAGTATTTCTATCCTTACTTGTTTATATTGTAAAATCTTAAGTGTGGGGGTAGAAATACATGATTGTTTAGGTTTATTTCATGCATTTGTTCATTCTTTTTGCATTCATATTAGTGTTGCATTCATACATTGCATTTTAGGAACGTTGCTTTGCTACATCGAGTCAAGTAGATTGAGTTGGGTGGATTAGTTGAAAATGTTATGTTGTGTATGCTTAGTTTCTTGCACGTTATTGTTTGAATGATGTGTTTGAATACTATGTATTAGTGAAATCAAATGGTCTGGAATTGCTTATCTCACTCTTAAACTCTCACACATTGAGCACCGTAGTCATGAAATTCTCAGTTAGGTCTTGAAGAAAATTTTAGCAAACACATTGTTCTAGAACTAGTTTGAAATCTCTCTCAACGCGAAATCCTAGGCGAAGCACTTTTAGGAGAATGAAGTAGGCTATCAATTTGGAACGTTTGAGCCTAAAAAGCCTACCCGTGCATAATCTGAACCATAGTCACCCTATTGAGCCTTATTGATTTAAACCCGTTCTTGAATGACCCTAGCTAGCCTAAAAGAAAGACTATGACATAACCCGTACCTAAGCACATTGAAAATCCTTATGCAAAAGAACGAGTTAAGACATGTCAAAGTAAAAGGTTTGGAACCATTCACAAAAGCACATAGCCATGACCCGATAGTTAAAATTCATGGAGTAAATTTGTTGTAGACTACATTGTTCTAGAACTTGCTTGAAAGCTCTCTTGAAGCGAAATCCTAGATCGCACACGATTAGGGGGAGGACGTAGGCCATCTTTTGATCGTTTGAGCCTTTCTAGCCTACCCGGTTAACAATTATATGCCCTTAGTCACCCATTTTGAGCCTTAAGTGATATTCCCATTTATTTGTTGCCACCTACACAGAAGCCTAGCCTTAAATTAGAAAAAAAAAATCAAGTTTCAACCCTTGAATCTTAAGCACATGTACTTAAAAGAGAAGGAGCGAGAAGTGTAGAAAAGTCATTAGCACCAAACCGAAGCATCATAAAGAGTGTAAATTTTGGCCAAAAAAAAAAGAAGCAATTTCTATAAAACCAAAAAAAAAAAAAAAAGCCAAGTGTAACACTCAAATAACCAAATAAGTACTAATGGCAAACGACAAAAGTGGATATCAATCGGGTGAGAAGACAGTGAAAACCGATGTGGTCAATGTGCTTAAGGAATCAAGCTCACTTAAACCCAAATGACACACCTTAGCCGAGGCCTACATTATAAGCTATTTAAGACCTACCGACCTGTGATCGTGATTGTGACTACATTAGTAGAGAGAGAGTCTAGAGCAAGCCTATGGGATAATGACTTATATAATACATCATTTTATTTTAGTCTGCATAAATTGATCCAATGGTAAATGACTAGAAGTGAATGGCTAAAAACACACACACACGAGAGACTAGAGGTAGGAGAAAGCATGAAAGTAAATCGAGATTCGACACTTGTGTAAAGCTTGATTTCGCTTTGAGTTGGTCTATGTTTTTTTTAACTCGCTTGTTGTTAATTGAGGCATTCACACTTGAACCTTAGCTTGATCACTTTGCTTAGAGAGTTTAGTCTATTCAGTTGTTGAGTCTTATCTTAGCTTTGGTTAAATGTTTTGCTCGAGGACTAGCAAAATCTAAGTGTGGGGGTATTTGATGAATCGTAATTTTACTTATTTTTAAGCATGTATTTACCCCATAATTAATGTCAAAACACTATCATTTTAGTCTTTATTGATTCTTTCAATGATATGTAGGTTAATTGGGAGCAATGAGAGCAAATGGAATAAAAATAAGAAAATTCGGAGCAAGTTGAGTTGAGGAAAACGAAGACTTCACTTTGTGACAAAATTACACGAAGATTTCTGGACGTTTTGTGCGGCATAATGCATATCAAATTAAATATCTTCGAAAGAGCTTTCCAACGGCGTATCATACGCATGATTTTGACAAGTAACGAAGGAGATATGGTATTTCGAAAATCAGTGCGCGCAGAGTGACGGAGACCCGCAAAATCGCAGCGCTGCAGCGCCCACAAAGTAGCGCCGCGGCGCTACTTCGAAAGATGACCCTTGAAGTTGCGAAAACACTCCGAAAAAGCCCAAATTACCCTAATTTGACCTAAAACTATAAATAAGATACTTAGAACTCGAAAAAGCATTCTTCCTTTCAGTTTGGAGCGTATTGGAGGCGAGACGAAGGGCGTTCTCACGATGGAGTCTTTCCGAGCCATCAAGAGTTCTTTCTTTCTCCTTTGCTCTCCTTTTTCTTAAATTTGTTTTCTAGGGCTACGATGTAGCCGGACCTATTGCTATGTAGAAGTTATTTTCAATTCAATTGATGTTTCTTATTCCATTATATGATGATTAGTTTGATTTGTTCTTAATGCTTGTATGATCTTGATCAAATTGTACATGATTAATTGGTTCTTAATTAAAGGTCGAGAGATAACAATTGGAACGTTCTCTAATCAAATTAACATAAGAAGGATATTAAGTTAGAAATAGCTAATACGCTTGTGTGGTTCTTTGAATTCCCGTTAGTAATGCAATCTAGTATTAATGTTTGAGATCGAGAGATGAAACTTGATATTAGTATTAGGCTAGTCGATGCTCGAAAGAGATTGGTTAGTAAATTAGCGAATTCGCCATCATCATAGGAATAGAAAATCAATTGATTGAATTAACGGATACGAGTAATTGGTCTAGGTGAAATCGAAAGCCCTAGGTTCTTTTACATTGCTTTATATTTATTTTTGTCGCATTCTTTAATTGTCTCTTCTTATTTTAATTAGATATTCATTCTCTTTCATTGCATTGTTCAATTAGAGTTAGGGTTAGAGTAGTTTGGTACTTAGTACACAAGTCCTCGTGGGATCGACACTCTACTTATCACTTTATTACTTGAAACGATATCGTGCACTTGCGATTTCGCACATCAAGTTTTTGGCGCCGTACAAGCCGAGAAAGCCCTACCGATTTCTAAGGGTGCGAGGAACCTACATTAGTGGAGAGAGAGATGATAGCTAGCCTATGGGATGATGTAGACACACTCTTATTCAATATCATCATGTCTTATGTTTGTTTTAATCTATTCGGGACCAATACTTGAGAATGATTGATGAAATAACACACACACAAGAGAGAGAGAGAGAAAGAAAGAATGCATGACTAGGCTAAGAGATGTAGCTATGCATGATAGGATGACACTGAACTCAACATGACTGTTTGAGCTTTTGTATACATTTGTATTGATATTGATTCTTTGAAACCCGTCTCGTTTACGTAGCTTGATTGGTACGGTGTTCGTTCGATAGGTTTGCATTTAGGTTTTGCTCGAGGCGAGCAAAAGATAAGTGTGGGGGTGTGATAAATCTCATATTTAGGGTCATATTTATCATGTTTTTCATGATTTTTAGGTGCATTTTTTTTTTTGAGGGTGTACTTTCATTCATTGTAAGGAAAAGAGTCATGAGTTATACTATCAGAATAATGCTAATTTGTCACTTGAGGACAAGCAACAGTTTAAGTTTGGGGGTGTGATGAGTGAGAACTATACTCACTCATACATCGCATTTTCCATATTGAATTGTTGTAATTTCCTCAAGTTTTATGTGTTTTAACAAGTTTCTTGAGTGTACAGATGACTTGCTAAGAAGCTCGGAAATCGAGGCGAAGAAGCACGAAAACAAAGCTTTTTTGAAGGAAGGAGAAACTCCACAGCAGAACAAGCGCCGGTCGTTCGCCAAATCTGGGCGATCGACCGCCCAAAACAACAAAAATTGAAGTTCAGCAGAGCGGTCGCCGGTCGTTCGCCAAAATCCAGCCGAACGATCGCCGGGGTTAAAAATCACGAAAAAACTCCTCGGGGCGAACGTTCGCCAAATTGGGGCGATCGACCGCCAAGCTGGGCGGTCGTTCTCCTAATCTGGGCGAACGTTAGCCCGGCAAATTTTCAGCATCGATTTTTCATGAGCCGAACGTTCGCCAAACTCCGCCGAACGACTGCCAAACCTCGCTGATACAAAAACGATGACGTTTTAACTTCGTTTCAAGAGGAGAATTAGGTCAAATAACTTGGGCTATAAATATATCATGTTTTGGTCGAAAGAAGGGAAGAAAAACAGACAGAAGATTTCCAATCTCAGAGAAAAAGAGCGAAGGTTTTGCAAATCTCTCAAGAACGCGAAGAACACGAAGAACGCTTCTCAACCGCCACCGTGAAGAGTTTATTCTATTCCTTTACTGTTCTTTCTACACCATGAACTCTATGATTGCTGTTATTGTTTTTCTTTTCATGATGTGCTAGAATTCTTATGCTAAGGCTACGATGTAGCCTAGACAACATATGTGTAATTCATAATTTTCTGCAATATTAGTCATTGATTCTATGCCTATGTGATTGATTTAATTCGTGTTTAATGCTATTGTGTGTTTGGCCAATACATGATTGATGCTTAGGGTTCAATTAGAGATTCGAGAGAGGATAATTGAATTGTGCACCAAATTAAATCAACACAAATCGATATTAGATTAGAGATAATTAATACGTTTGTGCGGCCTGATAAATTCTTGTTCTTATTGCTGGTTTGTATTTGTGGCTCAAGATTCGAGAGAGGAGAGTCCATTATAGACTTAGGTTCTTAATGCTTGAGAGAGATTATTGAACAATACGTAGGGTAATTTGCCGTCACATAAGAATCATTAATTAATGCAGAAGGATTTGAATTATGCAATAGTGTGTCTAGGTGAAATCGGATGCCTTAGCCTTGTTAATATTGATTGAAACCAAAATAATTTGTGCTGTTCTTTTATTGCATTCAGTTTATATTTAAGATCTTGCTTCTTTACATTCTAGAATCAACCTTTACAATTAATCGTTCGAATAGAGTTAGGATTAGACTAGTATGGTAATTAGGAAGCCAAGTCCTCGTGGGATCGACACTTAAATTCACACTTTATTACTTGCCACGGCACGTGCACTTGCGTTGTGTTAGAAAAAGCCTAACAAGTTTTTGGCGCCGTTGCCGGGGACTTGGCGTTTTTAATATCAAACAAAATAATTCTTTCATTAATTCGAACATTCTTCCTTATTGATTTATTCATTTTATTTATTCTTTAGTAATATTTCACAGTTATTTATTTAGTTTTTTTTTCTTGCTCTTTTTATGTGGTGACAGGCTTATGCGCAAATTTGGAGACGCTGCATTGTTTCCAGTTGGCAGCGAGATAGAGCGTTCCTTTCGCCGGAATCGAAAGCTTGCTCGCGAAGCTATATTACAAGCCCAACAAGAACAAGAAAGGGAATCTTCATCTTCTTCCTCTCCACCATCCTCACCCACTCCAATGGAGAACAATCCAGCTTTTGCAGAGGAGGCTGCAAGGACACTGCGAGACTATGTCCTACCAACGGTGGCTGGAGTTCATTCGGCCATTCGGAAGCCAGCAATCGCGGCCAACAACTTCGAAATCAAGCCCGCCACTCTACAGATGGTTCAGAATATTCAATTCAGTGGGCTTGGTTCTGAAGACCCCAAGGATCATATCGCGAATTTCATGGAGATTTGCGACACATTCAAGTACAATGGCGTTACTGATGATGCCATTAGACTCCGCCTTTTCCCATTTTCACTGAGGGACACAGCGAAGAGTTGGCTCAATTCTTTGCCGGCTAATTCAATCACTACTTGGGAAGATCTATGCCAGAAATTCTTGACGAAGTTCTTTCCACTAGAGAAGACTGCTAAGCTGCGCAATGAGATAGTCAACTTCGCACAGCATGATGGGGAGACATTATATGAGTCATGGGGGAGGTTTAAAGACCTGCTTAGGAAGTGCCCACAACATGGCCTCCCTAAGTGGATGCAGGTTCAGACGTTCTACCTTGCTCTCACACCCGCAACAAAGACCCTAGTGAATGCTGCAGCTGGCGGGGCACTCATGAATAAGACTGAAGACACAGCCTATTCTCTGTTGGAAGAAATGGCAATGAATAATGATCATGGGGGATCGGGAAGGAACATTCTGAGAAAACAGATGCCTATCAGTGAAGTCGAATCAGTCAAGGCTTTAACAGAGCAGATAGCAGCCCTAACTAAGCAACTTCAGAGCAGTCAGTTGGGGGTTAATGCAGCCATTACTTGTCAGTGGTGCCATGGACCTCATCCTAGTGAAACTTGTCAGGCAGGGAACCCGATGATGACTGATGGAACTGAGCAGGCAAATTATATTGGCAACAACAATCCTTTCGGAAACACTTACAACCCAGCCTGGAGAAATCATCCCAACTTCTCTTGGAGGAACACACATAATCCTCAGAATTCGCAGAATCATCAAATGCAACAAGCTCATCCTCAGCTAGAAAAGAAAGCCGACTTAGAAAGTCTTATGGCTAAGATGGCAGAGCATACTAATTTATTCATGGCAGAAACTCGAACAGCTCTTCAGAGTCAGTCAGCTCAGATCAGAAACCTTGAAGCGCAGATCAGTCAGCTAGCCATGGCTCAGAATGCCAGACCACATGGATCATTGCCGAGCAACACTGAAGTTAACCCTAAGGAGCAGTGTAATGCCATTAGTCTGAGAAGTGGAAAGAAGTTGCAGGAGAAAGAGATGCTAGAGCCATCAAGATTGCACAAGAACGAAGAACCTGCGGAAGAGAAGGAGTTCAAGAAAGTGGTAACCGAACCAATTACACCATTGCAGCCAAAAGCCCCATACCCGCAGAGATTGAAACAAGGCAAGCTCAAGAAGCAATTTACAAAGTTTTTGGATGTCTTTAAGAAGCTCCACATAAACATCCCATTCGCCGAAGCATTAGAGAACATGCCGAGCTACGCCAAGTTTCTGAAGGAGATCATGTCGAAGAAGAGGAAGCTGGAGGAATACGAGACCGTTGCACTTACTGAAGAGTGCAGTGCGGTGATCCAAAAGAAGCTCCCGCCAAAGCTCAAGGACCCAGGGTCCTTCACAGTGCCTTGCGCTTTTGGCGACACGGTATTCGAGAAAGCACTGTGCGATTTAGGAGCAAGCATAAATTTAATGCCTCTCTCAATATACAAGAGGCTGAAGTTGGGAGTGGTAAAACCTACAACAATCACACTCCAAATGGCAGATCGGACAATCAAGCACCCAAGGGGCGTTGTTGAGGACGTGCTTATAAAAGTAGGGAAATTTATATTCCCTGTCGATTTTGTAGTCCTCGACATGCAAGAAGATGCCAACGTCCCCATCATCTTGGGAAGACCCTTCTTGGCCACTGGGCGGGCACTCATAGATGTCCAAAAGGGAGAGCTGAAGCTGCGAATTCAAGGAGAGGAAGAGACTTTTAAGGTCTTCAAAGCCACCAAACATCCTGATGTAGACGAGGTGTTCTATATAGAGGTAGCTCCATCAGACCCTACCCCTCCTGCAAATCAGGCAAAGAGCAAAAAGAAAGGAAGGTTCAAGCCAAAGGTTGAAGAAATCAAGGAGTTGGTCACAGAGGTGATAAAGACGCTGAAGAAGAAGAAAAGCAGCACCATCAGAGCCTCAGCAACAACAAGAAGGCTTCGTCCGAATGGACGGCGCCCCACTGCAATCGACTGATGGGCGGTACCCATCGAGGGAGTATTTCTATCCTTACTTGTTTATATTGTAAAATCTTAAGTGTGGGGGTAGAAATACATGATTGTTTAGGTTTATTTCATGCATTTGTTCATTCTTTTTGCATTCATATTAGTGTTGCATTCATACATTGCATTTTAGGAACGTTGCTTTGCTACATCGAGTCAAGTAGATTGAGTTGGGTGGATTAGTTGAAAATGTTATGTTGTGTATGCTTAGTTTCTTGCACGTTATTGTTTGAATGATGTGTTTGAATACTATGTATTAGTGAAATCAAATGGTCTGGAATTGCTTATCTCACTCTTAAACTCTCACACATTGAGCACCGTAGTCATGAAATTCTCAGTTAGGTCTTGAAGAAAATTTTAGCAAACACATTGTTCTAGAACTAGTTTGAAATCTCTCTCAACGCGAAATCCTAGGCGAAGCACTTTTAGGAGAATGAAGTAGGCTATCAATTTGGAACGTTTGAGCCTAAAAAGCCTACCCGTGCATAATCTGAACCATAGTCACCCTATTGAGCCTTATTGATTTAAACCCGTTCTTGAATGACCCTAGCTAGCCTAAAAGAAAGACTATGACATAACCCGTACCTAAGCACATTGAAAATCCTTATGCAAAAGAACGAGTTAAGACATGTCAAAGTAAAAGGTTTGGAACCATTCACAAAAGCACATAGCCATGACCCGATAGTTAAAATTCATGGAGTAAATTTGTTGTAGACTACATTGTTCTAGAACTTGCTTGAAAGCTCTCTTGAAGCGAAATCCTAGATCGCACACGATTAGGGGGAGGACGTAGGCCATCTTTTGATCGTTTGAGCCTTTCTAGCCTACCCGGTTAACAATTATATGCCCTTAGTCACCCATTTTGAGCCTTAAGTGATATTCCCATTTATTTGTTGCCACCTACACAGAAGCCTAGCCTTAAATTAGAAAAAAAAAAATCAAGTTTCAACCCTTGAATCTTAAGCACATGTACTTAAAAGAGAAGGAGCGAGAAGTGTAGAAAAGTCATTAGCACCAAACCGAAGCATCATAAAGAGTGTAAATTTTGGCCAAAAAAAAAAAGAAGCAATTTCTATAAAACCAAAAAAAAAAAAAAAAAAAAGCCAAGTGTAACACTCAAATAACCAAATAAGTACTAATGGCAAACGACAAAAGTGGATATCAATCGGGTGAGAAGACAGTGAAAACCGATGTGGTCAATGTGCTTAAGGAATCAAGCTCACTTAAACCCAAATGACACACCTTAGCCGAGGCCTACATTATAAGCTATTTAAGACCTACCGACCTGTGATCGTGATTGTGACTACATTAGTAGAGAGAGAGTCTAGAGCAAGCCTATGGGATAATGACTTATATAATACATCATTTTATTTTAGTCTGCATAAATTGATCCAATGGTAAATGACTAGAAGTGAATGGCTAAAAACACACACACACGAGAGACTAGAGGTAGGAGAAAGCATGAAAGTAAATCGAGATTCGACACTTGTGTAAAGCTTGATTTCGCTTTGAGTTGGTCTATGTTCTTTTTAACTCGCTTGTTGTTAATTGAGGCATTCACACTTGAACCTTAGCTTGATCACTTTGCTTAGAGAGTTTAGTCTATTCAGTTGTTGAGTCTTATCTTAGCTTTGGTTAAATGTTTTGCTCGAGGACTAGCAAAATCTAAGTGTGGGGGTATTTGATGAATCGTAATTTTACTTATTTTTAAGCATGTATTTACCCCATAATTAATGTCAAAACACTATCATTTTAGTCTTTATTGATTCTTTCAATGATATGTAGGTTAATTGGGAGCAATGAGAGCAAATGGAATAAAAACAAGAAAATTCGGAGCAAGTTGAGTTGAGGAAAACGAAGACTTCACTTTGTGACAAAATTACACGAAGATTTCTGGACGTTTTGTGCGGCTAATGCATATCAAATTAAATATCTTCGAAAGAGCTTTCCAACGGCGTATCATACGCGTGATTTTGACAAGTAACGAAGGAGATATGGTATTTCGAAAATCAGTGCGCGCAGAGTGACGGAGACCCGCAAAATCGCAGCGCTGCAGCGCCCACAAAGTAGCGCCGCGGCGCTACTTCGAAAGATGACCCGTGAAGTTGCGAAAACACTCCGAAAAAGCCCAAATTACCCTAATTTGACCTAAAACTATAAATAAGACACTTAGAACTCGAAAAAGCATTCTTCCTTTCAGTTTAGAGCGTATTGGAGGCGAGACGAAGGGCGTTCTCACGATGGAGTCTTTCCGAGCCATCAAGAGTTCTTTCTTTCTCCTTTGCTCTCCTTTTTCTTAAATTTGTTTTCTAGGGCTACGATGTAGCCGGACCTATTGCTATGTAGAAGTTATTTTCAATTCAATTGATGTTTCTTATTCCATTATATGATGATTAGTTTGATTTGTTCTTAATGCTTGTATGATCTTGATCAAATTGTACATGATTAATTGGTTCTTAATTAAAGGTCGAGAGATAATAATTGGAACGTTCTCTAATCAAATTAACATAAGAAGGATATTAAGTTAGAAATAGCTAATACGCTTGTGTGGTTCTTTGAATTCCCGTTAGTAATGCAATCTAGTATTAATGTTTGAGATCGAGAGATGAAACTTGATATTAGTATTAGGCTAGTCGATGCTCGAAAGAGATTGGTTAGTAAATTAGCGAATTCGCCATCATCATAGGAATAGAAAATCAATTGATTGAATTAACGGATACGAGTAATTGGTCTAGGTGAAATCGAAAGCCCTAGGTTCTTTTACATTGCTTTATATTTATTTTTGTCGCATTCTTTAATTGTCTCTTCTTATTTTAATTAGATATTCATTCTCTTTCATTGCATTGTTCAATTAGAGTTAGGGTTAGAGTAGTTTGGTACTTAGTACACAAGTCCTCGTGGGATCGACACTCTACTTATCACTTTATTACTTGAAACGATATCGTGCACTTGCGATTTCGCACATCAAGTTTTTGGCGCCGTACAAGCCGAGAAAGCCCTACCGATTTCTAAGGGTGCGAGGAACCTACATTAGTGGAGAGAGAGATGATAGCTAGCCTATGGGATGATGTAGACACACTCTTATTCAATATCATCATGTCTTATGTTTGTTTTAATCTATTCGGGACCAATACTTGAGAATGATTGATGAAATAACACACACACAAGAGAGAGAGAGAGAAAGAAAGAATGCATGACTAGGCTAAGAGATGTAGCTATGCATGATAGGATGACACTGAACTCAACATGACTGTTTGAGCTTTTGTATACATTTGTATTGATATTGATTCTTTGAAACCCGTCTCGTTTACGTAGCTTGATTGGTAAGGTGTTCGTTCGATAGGTTTGCATTTAGGTTTTGCTCGAGGCGAGCAAAAGATAAGTGTGGGGGTGTGATAAATCTCATATTTAGGGTCATATTTATCATGTTTTTCATGATTTTTAGGTGCAATTTTTTTTTTGAGGGTGTACTTTCATTCATTGTAAGGAAAAGAGTCATGAGTTATACTATCAGAATAATGCTAATTTGTCACTTGAGGACAAGCAACAGTTTAAGTTTGGGGGTGTGATGAGTGAGAACTATACTCACTCATACATCGCATTTTCCATATTGAATTGTTGTAATTTCCTCAAGTTTTATGTGTTTTAACAAGTTTCTTGAGTGTACAGATGACTTGCTAAGAAGCTCGGAAATCGAGGCGAAGAAGCACGAAAACAAAGCTTTTTTGAAGGAAGGAGAAACTCCACAGCAGAACAAGCGCCGGTCGTTCGCCAAATCTGGGCGATCGACCGCCCAAAACAACAAAAATTGAAGTTCAGCAGAGCGGTCGCCGGTCGTTCGCCAAAATCCAGCCGAACGATCGCCGGGGTTAAAAATCACGAAAAAACTCCTCGGGGCGAACGTTCGCCAAATTGGGGCGATCGACCGCCAAGCTGGGCGGTCGTTCTCCTAATCTGGGCGAACGTTAGCCTGGCAAATTTTCAGCATCGATTTTTCATGAGCCGAACGTTCGCCAAACTCCGCCGAACGACCGCCAAACCTCGCTGATACAAAAACGATGACGTTTTAACTTCGTTTCAAGAGGAGAATTAGGTCAAATAACTTGGGCTATAAATATATCATGTTTTGGTCGAAAGAAGGGAAGAAAAACAGACAGAAGATTTCCAATCTCAGAGAAAAAGAGCGAAGGTTTTGCAAATCTCTCAAGAACGCGAAGAACACGAAGAACGCTTCTCAACCGCCACCGTGAAGAGTTTATTCTATTCCTTTACTGTTCTTTCTACACCATGAACTCTATGATTGCTGTTATTGTTTTTCTTTTCATGATGTGCTAGAATTCTTATGCTAAGGCTACGATGTAGCCTAGACAACATATGTGTAATTCATAATTTTCTGCAATATTAGTCATTGATTCTATGCCTATGTGATTGATTTAATTCGTGTTTAATGCTATTGTGTGTTTGGCCAATACATGATTGATGCTTAGGGTTCAATTAGAGATTCGAGAGAGGATAATTGAATTGTGCACCAAATTAAATCAACACAAATCGATATTAGATTAGAGATAATTAATACGTTTGTGCGGCCTGATAAATTCTTGTTCTTATTGCTGGTTTGTATTTGTGGCTCAAGATTCGAGAGAGGAGAGTCCATTATAGACTTAGGTTCTTAATGCTTGAGAGAGATTATTGAACAATACGTAGGGTAATTTGCCGTCACATAAGAATCATTAATTAATGCAGAAGGATTTGAATTATGCAATAGTGTGTCTAGGTGAAATCGGATGCCTTAGCCTTGTTAATATTGATTGAAACCAAAATAATTTGTGCTGTTCTTTTATTGCATTCAGTTTATATTTAAGATCTTGCTTCTTTACATTCTAGAATCAACCTTTACAATTAATCGTTCGAATAGAGTTAGGATTAGACTAGTTTGGTAATTAGGAAGCCAAGTCCTCGTGGGATCGACACTTAAATTCACACTTTATTACTTGCCACGGCACGTGCACTTGCGTTGTGTTAGAAAAAGCCTAACAACGAAAAATGCATTATCAAAAGTGCCGGTTATCCTTCATAGGTCAGGCCTATATGTATGTTCTTCCGGCTTGTCAGTCCAGTGTCTCTCTTCTAGTCGACCTTTGCTTTACCTTTATCTACAGCACCAGACAGAAATAAAACAAAGGTCGAGTAGAAGACGGAGACCGGACTGACAGGCCGGAGGGACGTACATGTGGGCCCGACCTGTGAAGGCTAACCAGCACTTTTGAGAATGCATTTTTCATATTAGTAAAAGTTTAAATTTTACCGTACTTTTTGTAAAAATATTAAGTATATTTCTTTTGAAGTACTGTGGCCACACTCTTAATTTGGGTATAATTATATTTTGAGGCTTAATATTTTAATTATGGATGTATATGTAAGTAAATGCTTAGATCGCGGCCCGCGCGGCAGGTCGTGATAGAATTTTTGGTATCAGAGCCCGATTTAGCCATTTTTTAGAACTAACTCATATATACAAACTCGCTGGTCTCGACGTCCTTCGCTGTAAGTATATTTTAAGTTTGATATTAGAATTAGGTGCATAATTAGTTAGAAGTTTTTTTCTCGTAGGAAAGAAATATGTCGAGTGTGAACCAAGGTGATACCTAGGATTCTACCGAGTCGTCCTGCCACAGTGTGTTAGGACCAGCGCCAGCAGCGAAAGTTATCGTCGAATACGCCAACATGATCCCTCATACGGCAGCGAAGTTTAGCGGACGCACAGGCACGATACTAGTAGATGAGTGGCTAAAGCACATGAGGGTGGCGATAGACACCTTTTAGATTCCCGATAGAAGCCGGGCCGAGGTAGCAAGTATCTTACTCAGGGGACCCGCTGTTGATTTCTGGAGCGAGTACTTACAGATGCATGATTAACCCATTGAGTTTGAAGAGTTCTGCCTGGCACTTTCTGGCCGATTTGAATATGTAGCAAAGTATGGAAGATGGCAACAAAATATTTGGAATCACGCGCAACATCTTGCTGAGAGCACGGAGGATTATATACTTCACTTTATGACATGGTGTATGCCTGTCCTAGAGAGCTAGAGGATTTTGAAATTCAAAGTCTGTATTTGGTGGGACTACGTCGCAAGTATCAATCACTCTGCTCTAACCAGAACCTGAAGACTTTTACGCATTTGAGGGAGGCAGCAGAGGCCATGGATGCACCTCCCCTGTTCGCCGCTCGACAAGTTGTGACTTCCCACCTGGATGCGGCCGGACTAGCTCTCATCATGGAGAGGGCAGCCAAGCACGTCCTGTCGCAATTGAGGAAGACTCGAAGGAAGAGGAAGAAGATCTTGAAGAGGAGGATGTTGAGGAAGATTCTGGTGAGAATCCCGAGGAATTTCCAAACGAAAACCCATGAAGAGACTTTGGTTGGACACTATCTTAACTATTAACATAGCTTGTTAGACAACATCTAATTTTGTGATAACCTAATTAGGACACTTAACCCGTTAGGCATATATGTTGTAATGTTTGGCTATACTTTTTATCACTTTATCGTATTTCTCTGAATGGACTCTTAACTATTATGTTCCCTTTAAATTAATGAAGTATTTTGATTTCTCAGCGCGTATAATATATAATTATTTATTTAAACTAACCTGCATGTATGTGTGCCCTCTCGTAGGGACTGCGATGCAAAGAGAAAACAAAGATGCCAGTTAGACGGATAGTGGCCGACGTTACAAGTGATCTCAACGCGATTCGTGAATTGATGGAGCGATAGTTTGAGGAAACTTATCGGCGTGACGAACGTCATGCTGAAGACCTCAAATGGATCGCGTACGCCGTTAACCAACTAGAAAAAGGTGCTAGCTACTGGTGGGATCTCGTGGCACAGACTGAGGATGTGGCAGCCTTAACGTGGTCTAGTTTTGTAAAGCTATTTAATGACAAATATTTGGGAGAAACGATAAGAATCAGAAAAGTACATGAGTTCATCGCCCTTCGTCAAGGAAAGTTATCAATAGCCGAATACGCCACTAAATTCAAAGAGCTAGCCCGATTTGCATCAAACATTGTGCCCACAGATGAAGCCCGCAAGACCAAGTTCATGCACGATATCAGAATTGACATTGTGAAACAAGTAGATTTCGGGGCAACTGGACCCCAATCATATAGTGAAGCCGTCCAATGAGCTTTACGATATGACATATGTGATTGTCAGAATGATTGAGATGCCGTGACGGTGAAAGCAACGGGTCATGGAGAAGGACGCTCAGTCGAAGGGTAAAAAATCCATGGTCGAGATCGATCCTCATTTCGTCAGAGAGGATCTCAAGGGAGTTACTCCGAGCGGTCTATTAGTTGGAATCGCTCGAACACTGACAGGGGTTCAGAGAGGGTGAACCCCAACAACGGAGGTAACAAGAGGTTCAGAGGCCAGACTACAGGCGATAATTACAAACGACACAATCCCGTCTGGGTAATCAAGGATTTGGAAATCAGATTGCCATTTGCAGCAGGTGTGGAAGAGTTCACCCAGATGAATGCCGTAAAGGATCGAGACAATGTTTCAATCGCGGAAAGGAAGGCCACTACATAAAGGACTGCCAAAGAATGCTGAAGTTGGGGGCACCATGAGATAACAAGCCAAAATGGAATGCTAGGGTTTACAGTCTCAACGAATGGGATGTAGAAGCAGGACCATCCACGACGGTGATAGGTCAGCTCTCTGTGGCTAACCTCTTTGCATACTCACTTATCGATTTCGGTGCATCACATTCATTCATAGCCGCTCATACCTCGAATAAGTTAGAATGAAATAAAGAAGTTTTCACTCAACCGTTTTATATAATAACACCAACAGAGGACCTTTACAAGTTCACCTCTTGGTTTAGGAACGTGCCAATTAAGATTGGCGATAAAGTTTTATACGCTAATCCCATAGCTATAGAAATGAATGATTATGACCTTATATCGGAGATTGAATGGTTGAGCATACATCACGCGATGATTGATTGCCGACAGAAAAAGGTGCGATTTTAATAGGGTTCGAGTTCAAGGGAACGTCAAGGCGCCGATCAGTTCTGATTATCTCTACAATTAGGGCAGAACAAATGCTTCAAAATGGCTGTCAAGGATATTTGGCAAGTACTGCGGATACGACGCAAGAGCAAAAAGACAAGCCTCAAGATATACCTATTGTTTGGGAATACTTATCGGTATTTTCTGAAGATCTTCTAGGTTTACCGCCAGACAGAGAGATCGAATTTGTAATCGAGGCTATCCCTAGAGCAGCTCCAACCCCGAAGGCACCTTATAGGATGGCACCAGCAGAGTTGAAAGAACTAAAGACCCAACTGCAGGAATTGATAGATAAGGGTTTTATTCGCTCGAGTCACTCTCCATGGGGAGCTCCGGTACTGTTTGTGAAAAAGAAGGACGAGACTTTTCGGCTCTGCATCGATTATCGAGAACTAAACAAGATCACTACAAAGAATAAGTATCTGTTTTCTCGGATCGACGATTTATTCGATCAGCTCGTAAGAGTGACCACCTTCTCAAAAATTGACTTAAGATCCGGCTACTACCAATCAAATCTTCGCAATGAGGACATCCCAAAGATAGCCTTTCGCACATGCTATGGCCATCACAAATTTTTGATGATGTCTTTCGGACTCATCAACGCTCCAGTTGCCTTCATGGATCTAATTAATCGAGTATTTGAAGATTATATAGATAAGTTCGTCAACGTATATATCGATGATATCCTGGGGTACTCTAAATCCCGAAAGAAGCATGAACGATACTTGCGCCTAGTGTTAGAGAGATTGAAGGAAAAAAAACTCTACGCCAAATTCAAGAGATGTGAATTCTGGCTAAACGATGTTATCTTCCTAGGTGACGTGGTGTCGAAAAATGAAATCATGATGGACCCTGCCAAGATTGAGGCGGTGAGTTAATGGCAACAACCGAAGAATGGGACAGAGGTGAGGAGTTTCCTTGGGTTGGCAGGATACTACCGTAGATTCGTAGAAGAATTTTTGAAAATAGCTTGGTCAATGACCCTTTTGATTCGTAAAGGGCATAAGTTTGTATGGTTTGACATGTGTGAAAGAAGCTTCCAAGAACTTAAGAAAAGGCTGACAATAGCACTCGTTCTCACTATCCCAATAGGAATAGAAGGGTTAGCATTTTATTATGACGCATCAAAGCAAGGCCTCGGAGCAGTGCAACAGTGTTTATGCAACATGGAAAGGTGATTGCATACAGCTCCCGCCAGCTTAAGGATTACGAGACGCGATATTCGACACACGATTTAGAGCTAGCTGCAGTAGTATTTGCTTTAAAAATTTTGAGACACTATCTCTACGGAGTGTACTGTAATATTTATACGGACCATAAGACCCTTAAATATATATTCACTCAAAAGGAGTTGAATGTACGACAAGAGAGATGGCTTGAATTGTTAAAGGACTACGACTGTGACGCTTTGAGATGTAGACCAACTGGAGCTCTAATGGCGCTGCATACATTGCTTAAACAGTTACAACGCGAAATTAAGGAGCTAGGTCTCATACTCATCTCAGGGCGATTATCTACACTACATCTAAAGCTACTCCTTCTCGACAAGTTTAATGAAGGACAATAGATTGATAAGAATTTATTTGAGATAATATACAAAGTACAGAAATAAAGAAAAGAAGATTTTCAAATTGATACGGATGGGACGTTGAAGATTAGCGGAAAAATTTGCATTCCGTAAAACGATGAGATCAAGAGCTAGCTGTTGGAAGAAGCTCAATAGATGCTGTACTCTGTGCATCCGGAACTACCAAAATATACCAAGACCTAAAGCAACATTTCTGGTGGCCAGGAATAAAGCATGACGTGGTTGGATGTGTCAAGAAATGTTTTACATGTCAACAGGTCAAGGCAGAACGCCATATTCCAGCAGGGTTCCTACAACTTCTAGCAATCCCAGAGTGGAAGTGGGAACAAATCATGATGGATTTTGTTTCGGGATTTCCAAAGCTAACCAAAGGACATGAATCGATTTGGGTCTTTGTCGGTCGTTTGACCAAATCAGCACACTTTATCCCAGTCAAGACAACTTACACGCTGGATAAGTTGGCTGAGACTTTCGTCGAAGAGATCGTGAGACTTTATGGGATTCTAGTCTCTAGCGTATCATCAAGACACGAGGTTCACTTCAAAATTTTTGGAAAAGTTTCCAACAAGCCCTAGGTATAAACTTGAAGTTTAGCACAGTCTTCCATCCTCAAACTAGAGCGAACGAACTATTCAAACCCTAGAGAATATGCTCCGAGCCTGCGTCCTAGACTTTCAGGCCTCTTGGAGTAAGTACCTACCATTGATAGCGTTAGCGTACAACAATAGCTATCAATCAACTATCGACATGGCTCCGTACGAAGCCCTGTATAGACAAAAATGTCGATCCCCCATCCATTGGCATGAGGCTGGAGAAAGGAAATATTTGGGACCCAAACTAGTGGAATAAGCCACGAAATCCATATTTAAGATTAGAGAGCGCATGAAGACCTCCCTGTATGAACCGTTTTGTTAGAAGGTGTTCTTTGTTAATGTCAGAAACACCAACAAAGAACACAGGGTGATATTAAAACAAGATAAACAACACAGGGTGCAGAATAATAAATGATCAGAATAATAAAATGACACGGGAGAATTGGTTACGCAGTTCGGCAACGCCTACGTCTGCGGGGCCACGCCCAGATGTAAAGATCCACTAGAAATGTCCAAACAAGGACTTACGGACTTATAGAAGATTGGAATCCCTCCACTCTCTTCCGCCGCTCTCCCTTTTGACCTAGTGATCTACCCTTGACGAGCTCCCCTCGTCCTACACAAACACACTCCCGTGTGACACCAGGTTTATACAGTTTACAGTTGAGTAACACCCATAAAGAACACCCTCACCGAATACACTCTTCTTTCTCACAAGAAGGAATACATGAACAGCTCTTTCTCACTCTTTTTCTCTCAAACCAGACAACGTACAAATTACAAAGTAAGTGCGTGAATCAAAATGACTTCAACTTGAGAATAAAAAGATCAAGCCAAGAGAGACATTTCCATAAACATCACATATTAATTATTCAATTAAATGTGTGATATGATCTTCATTACTTGGTGAATATTTCTTCATAAAGTGAGAATATCAGCAATGATCGGCATGAGCTGTAGAGATGAACATCAGAAGCTTGGTCAAACAATCTTCTAGAAACTTTCCTTCCTCGTACGCCAGACCGGGTGTTTCTAACACCCAGACAGGGTGTCTCAACCTGTGTGTGAGTAACACCCTCAAGAACACCCATGCCGAAAACTCTCAAATGAAGATCAAACGAAATCTCCAATAAATGCCGAATATTACCATTCCATACAAAGAGAGATTAGAGAGTAATGATGATATCAAGCCAATTAATTCCAGCTCTCTCAAGATCAAGTCAAATCATCCAAGAATAAAGCAAATTAATCAAGCACTAAAAGCATAATATTGGATAATTAATTTGCAAACAAAATGCCAATAATAGAAACACTAACAATCTCCCCCTTTGGCATTTTTGTTTGGCAAAATCCCATTGAAGAAGATTATCCAATAACAAGCTGTCTATAGTCTTCAGCAACTAAACGAATCAAATGAAAAGTTGAAACACCAGGTGAAGTAACACCTTGGTAAGTACCAGAGTCTTGAAGCGGAAGCAAAATAACAGAAAGTTTCAACAAATAACTACTACTCCCCTTTTTTGCCAACCAAAAAGACAAAGACAAAAAGTAGAAAGTAGAAAAAGACCAGACAGCTTAAATGCTTGATTTGTCCACAAGAGCTGGATCTTCAACATCAGCAGCAGCAGTAGAAGTGGAAGCAGGATCCTCAGTCAGCAGTAGAATCTGGAACACCGGGCTGAACACGTGTAGAAACACCACCAGATCCAGGAGGAAGAGACGACGAGGAGGCACCAGCGGACTCCAGCTTGCTGATGAAAGCAATAGTCTCCTTATTCCTTACTGCAATACTCCTCTCCTGAGCCTCAAGAAATGCCAGATCAGCCTTAAGAAACCTCAGAGTAACAGCAAGATCATCCTGTGACATGGGTGTTGCAACACCCTTAGAAACACTGGGGATGTCAGGAAACAGCAACTCCCCCTGAATATCCTGAACATGATGACCCTGAAACAGCTTCTTGCTGATGGAGAAGTCCTCAACATCCTTCTCAAGCTTTTCTCCTGCACGAACCACATCCACATTCTGACTAGCCATGATCCCAAATATCAGAGAGGGATAACCAACCGATAGATTTGCAGAGGAGCACTCAGCATGGCGAGCAATTTGATTGAAGATGAGTTTCCCAAGGTTGAAGGGAACACCCGTTCCAATCTTGAACAGCAGAACAGCAACCGACTTAAGAACACCGGTCCTGTGATTGCTTGGAAGCCAGTTGGTGACAAGCAGCTTATGCAGAATAGCATACTTAGACGTCAGTTTGGAGGCAGGGAATGACTTGTTCTTGCCCCAAGTGATACTGACACCTCCTGTCAGAGTGTTGATGATCTCATCATAGTCCGGAATGAACATAGCCTCCTTAATACTACCACGACCGAGATACTCATTAATAACTGCAGGAGTAAACTCAAAGAAAACCTCTCTGACAAATGCTTTCCCATAATCATCAGCATGAGGATCAAACATGTCTTTGATCAAATTAACATAGAATTCCAAAACAACCTCAGTGACAAAAGGTGCAAGATCAGACACAGACCTATACAGGTGTTGCTCCTTCAACAAATCCACTATACCCGACTTCTCAAAAAATTCATTATCAACAGACCTCCCCCTGACTTTGATGTTCTTCCTCTTTGCTGAACTGCCTCTAGCAACACCAGGGCTAACAGGACCCTTCCCTTTAGACACCTGCTTCTACTTCTTTGGAGGAGGAATATCTTCCTCAGATGCTAGACCAGCATCAATTTCAGCATCATCTTCAGAGTTCCACACTTCATCTTCAGATTCCACATCAACAATACGGACCCTCTTTTTACCTTTCTCCTTAGAGGCTGAGGCAGATGCAGATTGACAAGTAGACCTTCGAGGCACACCTTGTGGAAAACGATCAGTGAAATGAGGACCACGAGCAGAGGATGGAGCAGGCACATCTTGTGGACTCTCAGATGGAGGAACAACAGGCTCATTCTCCGGTGGTGGAACACCAGGAACAACATTCTCCTCAACTATATTATCAATATCAGCATCCACAGAAGGGGGAAAAGCAGTCTGACCTGAACGAGGGGTATTACCCTCGGAATGCAGTGAGGCCGAGATAGCATCCGTAAAATGGGAATGAGATTCCTCAGACTGTGCTCTGGGAAGATTTAACCCAGGTGTTGCAGACCCAGGCGCAGGAACACCATCTTCTTCTTCAACAGGCTCTTCTTGGCGCGAAGAGCGATTCAAAACTTCATGGAGACGAGCAACAATTTCTGGCGGGTTGAAAGGAACAATTTCCTTGCAGACAGTATCGGAGATTGGATCAGTCTGAACTGGAGCCGGAGGGTCAGAAGAACCTTCATCAGCCTTCGTGGATTTCTTCTTGGCCGGAGCTTTCTTCACCGGCGGAGCCTTCTTTGCGACTGCTTTCTTTGCCGGAGCTTTCTTTTTCAGCTGAGATTTCTTCGAACCAGACCCACTGCCTCCTGCAGTTTTCACCATCTTCACCGAGCAAATAAAAACCCTCACAGAGAAATACCAGACCAAAAACACAAAACAACCCAAAATAAACCCAAAACTTCAAGCACCACCACTCTTTAACAATGGCGACGACTGGGACAAAGAAAATCGCCACACGAAAAAAACACCCAAACACGAAATCGCACACCCCACTCCGAACGGTTAAGAAACCGAAAGAACTATCACCCTAGACACAATCTTTCCACTCAATCACGAGAAAATCAACAAGGGGCTGAGAAAGGAAAGTCAACACAAGAGTGGGGTAGAGAATCGTGGGTCACGATCGAAAAAGGGAAAAAGGAAAATCCCAAATTTTTCGGATGAAATGGGTGTAGAAGGAAACTCCCAAAAACCACCTTTAAGGCGTGCTGAGGAAGACACACGAGAAAAACTATGGTGGTACATACAAAAATACAGCACCTGTACGTTTTTTTTTTTTTAAACGACAACAATAGAACTTAAACAATACATAGTCCAATTTCGGACCTCAACTCCTCAAACCTCTTTTGATCAAGGCCTTTGGTGAAGATATCAGCAAGCTGCTTCTCAGTGCTCACATGTTCCAAGCTGATGATCTTTTCTTCAACAAGTTCTCTGATGAAATGGTGCCGTATGTCTATGTGTTTGGTACGAGAATGCTGCACCGGGTTCTTGGAGATGTTTATGGCACTGGTGTTATCACAGTACAGTGTTAAAACACCCTGTGTGACACCATAATCTTCTAACATCTGCTTCATCCATATCAACTGAGTACATGAGCTTCCTGCAGCAATATATTCCGCCTCGGCTGTGGAGAGAGAAATAGAATTTTGTTTCTTACTAAACCAGGAAACAAGGTTGTTTCCTAGAAAGAAACATCCGTCTGATGTGCTTTTCCGATCCTCAGCATTACCAGCCCAGTCCGCATCACAAAAACCAACAAGACTAGGGTTAGTGTCAAAAGAATACCAAATTATACCAATGTCAATGGTACCACTTACATATTTGATTATCCTTTTGACTGCTGCAAGGTGGCTCTCCTTAGGATTTGCTTGAAATCGTGCACACACACCTACACTGTAGCAAAGATCAGGTCGGCTAGCAGTGAGGTAAAGTAAACTTCCAATCATACTCCTGTAAAGACTTTGATCTACTGAGACACCATTTTCATCCTTTGTAAGCCGGGTGTGAGTACCAATGGGTGTTCGTTTGTGTTGAGCACCCTGCAAACCAAATTTCTTCACCAGATTCTTGGCGTACTTGCTTTGAGAGATAAAGATACCATCCTTGGACTGCTTGACTTGTAATCCAAGAAAGTAGGTAAGCTCACCTACCATGCTCATCTCAAATTCTGTCTTCATTTGTTCAACAAATTCCTCCACCAGGTGTTGTGACACCGATCCAAACACAATATCATCAACGTATATTTGAGCAATAATGATGTCGGATTTTACCTTCTTGATGAATAGAGTTTTATCTGCTCCCCCTCGACTGTAGCCATGGTTTAGAAGGAACTCCGTCAATCTTTCATACCAGGCACGTGGGGCTTGCTTCAATCCATAGAGGGCTTTCTTCAAACGGTACACATAATCCGGGTGTTGTGGATCTTCGAAGCCTTTCGGTTGAGCAACGTACACCTCTTCATTAAGAATGCCATTTAAGAAAGCACTCTTCACGTCCATCTGAAATAACTTGAATCTGAGAGTACATGAAACAGCAAGTAATAGTCTAATAGATTCAAGTCTAGCAACAGGTGCAAATGTTTCATCAAAATCAATGCCCTCTATTTGAGTATACCCCTGTGCTACCAGCCTTGCTTTGTTGCGTGTAATGTTACCTTTTTCATCTGTCTTGTTCTTAAAAATCCACTTGGTTCCGATAACATTAGCATCACTTGGTCTTGGAACCAAGTCCCAAACGTCATTCCGCTCGAATTGCGCGAGCTCTTCTTGCATGGCTGAGATCCATAGCTCATCCTCCAAAGCTTCTTTCACATTCTTTGGTTCCATGGTAGAGGTGAAACATATATTTCCAATCATCTCTCGATAATTGACTCTAGGCTTTCCTCTGGTACGAACACCATCATCAACGCTTCCAATCACATCTTCAGAAGAGTGATTCTTTTGAATTCTTCTTGATGGCCTTTTTGGTAGTTGCTCAGCATCATCGCCTTGATGTTCTTCAATCTCAGTGTTAGTGACACTGTCTGAAACACCGTCTGTAATTGGAGCAGTGTTAGGAACACCAGTGGTAACACCTTTAGGAACTTCTTCACTTCTGAAATCTTCATTTTCTCCACCATCTAATACCTTCATGATATCTTCACCTGTATCATTAACAACAACATTAGCAGTCTCCATAACAGTCTTCGTTCGTTTGTTGTAAACCCGATAAGCACGGCTGTTGATGGAGTATCCAAGGAACACCCCTTCGTCACTTTTTGAATCAAGCTTGCTCCTGTGTTCTCTGTCATTCAGAATATAACAAGTGCTTCCAAAAACATGAAAGTACTGCACAGTGGGTTTCCTCCCTTTCCAGATTTCATAAGGTGTCATGTTTGTTCCTGGCCTCAGGTATACCCGGTTGATAGTATAACATGCGGTGTTCATGGCTTCTCCCCAGAACCTGTGTGAAACACCCTGGGCATTTAGCATAACTCGAGCCATTTCTTGAATTGTCCGGTTCTTCCTCTCAACAACACCATTCTGCTATGGAGTTATAGGAGCAGAGAACTCATGCGCTATCCCATGCTTATCACAGTATTCTGCAAAAATAATATTCTCGAATTCCCTGCCATGGTCACTTCGAATTCGTATGATCTTCCCAATGTTGCATTCCTTCTCTGTCTTGAGTTTGGAACACAACCTTTTGAATGCATCGAAGGTATCTGATTTTTCACGTAAAAAGTGTACCCATGAGTAGCGAGAAAAATCATCTACACAGACAAAAACATACCTCTTCCCTCCAATGCTTTCAACTTGCATGGGCCCCATAAGATCCATGTGCAAGAGTTCAAGAACCCGTGTTGTAACCAGGTGTTGTAACACCTTATGAGACACCTTGACTTGCTTTCCTTCAAGGCATGGTCCACAAAATCCAGATGAATTGGATTTCAGACTAGGAATGCCACGGATTGCATCAACAGAGATAGCTTTCTTCATTCCTCTATAGTTCATATGCCCAAGCCTTCGATGCCATAATTTTGCTTCGTCTGCTACAACCTTAAGACAAGTTATAGGGGTAGTGAGAAGGTAACAATTATCGGTAGATCTAACACCCTCCATGACACAGGTGTTTGATTCATCAATCACCAAACACTTGTTTTTGTTGAAGCTTACAAACAGTTCCTGATCACACAGTTGGCTAATACTGATGAGATTTGCTTTCAATCCTTCAACAAGCCAAACATCAGTTAGTTTTGGTAAACCAGGAACATTGAGAGTACCCTTACCAACCACATTTGCTGAAACACCATCTCCAAATGTAACCCGCTGTCTTTGAACACTTGGTTGAACATCTACCAGAAACGCCTTCTCTCCAGTCATATGCCTGGAACACCCGCTGTCAAAATACCAAGAATGCTCTGCAGAAGCCTTGAGAGATGAGAATACAACATTGCATCTAGCTTCTGTCTTCCTAATCCATACTTGCTTGCCGCGGCTTGGAGCTGAAGCTCTCTCCTGATCTGCTCTCCTTAAATCTGCAAAATATTGATAGCAACGAGGTCGAATATGACCTATTTTGTTACAGTAGTGACATATAGGAATTCTCCTTCTGTTCCTCATTTGATTCGAATCTGTAGGGAGTCTTCTGGTGTGAGTGACACCCGGCTGAGTAACAACCGGTGTTCTGACGAGTGTGCGAACACTGGCTTTCTGTTTCAGATCATCATGAATTTTTGCTCCAGAAGTACTGGCTTTGACAAAGGTAGTTTGAGAGCCTCCTGAATTTCCAGTATATCCCAAGCCAACATGTGTCTTATCTGTTCTTCCTGCATTCAGAATATCATCAAGACTAGAGGAACCAGAATTTAACATTTTTACCGATTTCTTCATGCCTTCTAATTCCATAGTGAGGGAAGCAACACTTGTTTGGCTCTCCATCAATTTGCTTTCAAGATCTGAAATAGTTCTTTTCAGATTGTTCTTCTCAATATTGCATTGAATAATCTGCCCAGTGAGTTTCTCATTGGCTTTTGTTGCTTCACTCCATTTTCTGTGCATCAAATGGTAGGATTGAATAAGGGCTTCTTCAGACAGACCTTCATCGTCACTGCTTTCGTACACCAGTGTCTTAGCGTCTCCTGAAACACCAGATGCAGCAACTGAGGAATCACCAGTTTCTGCAACACCTGCATTATCAGTTCTAGAGGCAAATGCAGTGAAATTGGCTTCATCTTCCTTGCTATAGTCAGAATCTCCGTCAATCCATGTGGCATTCAACGAGTTGTTGTTCTTCTTGATGGTGTTGGCACATTCGGACTGGATGTGTCCGAATCCTTCACACTCCCTGCATTGGATTCCTTTGTTCCTTTGATTGTAATCAGAACTGTTGACTCCACCAGGTTCGTGAACCTGAACCTGCATTAGTATTATTATTATAACTGGTATTGGTGTTTCTTCGTGGTGTTTGAACACCGGGTGCAGTACCTCCTGAACCTCCTCTTCTTGGACCGTTTCTGTTAAACCTGTTCATCACTTTGTTGAAATTTCTTGACAGCATGGCCATTGACTCATCTAGATCATCATCATCATGGTAGACATATTCATTTTCCTCAGCTTGTAGGGCCATTCCTTTTTCTTTCTTTTCGCCCTTTTCTTCATCAAGATTCATCTCAAAAGTTCTGAGAGAACCAATGAGCTCTTCTAACTTCATCTTTTGGATATCCTTAGCTTCTTCTATGGCTGTAACTTTGTAGGCGAATCTTCTTGGAAGGGATCTAAGGGTTTTTCTTACAAGCTTCTCCTCTGAAAATCTCTCACCAAGAGCAAATGCCTCGTTTGCAATATCACACAAACGAGCATTAAACTCTCCGATTGATTCCTCCTCCTTCATCCTGAGATTTTCAAAACGAGTAGTGAGGATTTGAAGCTTAGATAATCTTACAGCATGAGTACCTTCATGAGCTGTCTCCAAAATTTCCCAAGCATCCTTTGCTATTTCACAGGTTGAGATGAGTTTGAATTGATTCGCATCTACAGCATTGAAAATTGAATTCAACGCTTTAGAATTGTAGTTGGCGAGTCTGTCTTCATCTGTGGTCCATTCCACGGATTCTCCCTTCTCGTTGTCCTTCATAGGGTGAGTCCAACCGGTTAAGATGGCTCTCCATGCTCTTTCATCCATTGACTTGATGAAGGCCTTTATTCGTGCCTTCCAGTAAGAATAGTTTGTACCATCCAGAAGTGGTGGTCGCTGCACCGATCCTCCTTCTCTTAAGAAGTCCATCTTGACAAAACGGAACTGAAAATACCACGGATCTCACTTAGAGTAAGTGTCCCGCTCTGATACCAATTGTAAGAACCGTTTTGTTAGAAGGTGTTCTTTGTTAATGTCAGAAACACCAACAAAGAACACAGGGTGATATTAAAACAAGATAAACAACACAGGGTGCAGAATAATAAATGATCAGAATAATAAAATGACACGGGAGAATTGGTTACGCAGTTCGGCAACGCCTACATCTGCGGGGCCACGCCTAGATGTAAAGATCCACTAGAAATGTCCAAACAAGGACTCACGGACTTATACAAGATTGGAATCCCTCCACTCTCTTCCGTCGCTCTCCCTTTTGACCTAGTGATCTACCCTTGACGAGCTCCCCTCGTCCTACACAAACACACTCCCGTGTGACACCAGGTTTATACAGTTTACAGTTGAGTAACACCCATAAAGAACACCCTCACCGAATACACTTTTCTTTCTCACAAGAAGGAATACATGAACAGCTCTCTCTCACTCTTTTTCTCTCAAACCAGACAACGTACAAATTACAAAGTAAGTGCGTGAATCAAAATGACTTCAACTTGAGAATAAAAAGATCAAGCCAAGAGAGACTTTTCCATAAACATCACATATTAATTATTCAATTAAATGTGTGATATGATCTTCATTACTTCGGTGAATATTTCTTCATAAAGTGAGAATATCAGCAATGATCGGCATGAGCTGTAGAGATGAACATCAGAAGCTTGGTCAAACAATCTTTTAGAAACTTTCCTTCCTCGTACGCCAGACCGGGTGTTTCTAACACCCAGACAGGGTGTCTCAACCTGTGTGTGAGTAACACCCTCAAGAACACCCATGCCGAAAACTCTCAAATGAAGATCAAACGAAATCTCCAATAAATGCCGAATATTACCATTCCATACAAAGAGAGATTAGAGAGTAATGATGATATCAAGCCAATTAATTCCAGCTCTCTCAAGATCAAGTCAAATCATCCAAGAATAAAGCAAATTAATCAAGCACTAAAAGCATAATATTGGATAATTAATTTGCAAACAAAATGCCAATAATAGAAACACTAACACTCCCAAAGTCGGCAAAAAAGTTATGTTGACAAAAGAAGAAGACCCTTGAAATTCGAGAAAGGCAATCACGTTTTCCTCAAGATCTCCGATCAAAAGCGTAGTAAGATTTAGAAAGAAAGAAAAATTAAGTCCAAGGTACATTGGACCATTTGAAATCCTTAGACGAGTTGGAGCAGTAGCTTACCAACTTGCGTTACCACCGTCAATGTGTGGATTGCACAATGTGTTCCATGTATCAATGCTGCGAAAATACGCCGCAGACCCTTTTCATGTACTTCGCCACCAGTAGTTACAAATCTCACCAGCAGTTAAATACGAGGAACAACAAGTACAGATTCTAGACAAGAAGACAAATGAATTACGCAACAAGACTATTTCATTGGTCAAGGTTTTGTGGAACAACCACTCGAAGGAAGAAGCTATGTGGGAGTTAGAAAGTGAGATGAGAGAAAAATATTCCAACTTATTCTAAGTTTCGAGGACGAAACTTATGTATGTGGGAGAGGTTGTAAGCCCCGGGATTATGTCTAGCCTAGTTTTGTATTAAAAGTTATTGTGCAAGATTTTATCCTATTATTTTCTTTTATATTTATATATACTAGTTTTTTTCCCTTCATCGTAAAATAAGAATGCTTCGGCAATACCTCTGAAGTCATTTTTATGCTAAGGGGTAAAATTGTAATTTTGTCCATTCTTGCACTGAGACGACCAGAAGGCATCATAAATCATCCCGATATCAAGATTTGTTGGCTTAGTACATTTGAAAGGTTAAAATATCCAACAAAGCAAATTTTTAAAAATGATCGGTGAACTTTTCAAAATTACAGTTTTGGCAAAAAATTTTGAAACCAAGAAAATTAGTGGTGAAAATCAAAAATGACTTTCTGATGGGCTCTAATTATTATATTAGGCATATGAATAAAATTTGGGGTCATTCTGGTATAGCCGTTACGATCAAATTTCGATGGATTAGGACCGAATCGTAAATTCGAAGAAAAATAGCAAATGAAGTCGTAAATTTGTAAAAATTTATTAAATGTCTTATAATACAATATAGGTTAGAAAATAAATATAAATATCATATAAAGCCCTTTTAGACCATAGTTGCTTTGTTCAAGGGACTAAAATGCAAGAAAAAGTCATTTTTGGGACCAATTTGTGATTGATGCAAGTAGGATGCATGAAATATTGTGCTGGCAGCAAGTATTCAGAGTGAAAGAGAGGGTTTATCAGCCCTTTACACCTTACTTGTGTTAGCTAAATAATATGGGAAATAATTGGTCAAATGACAAATAGATTTGACTAGGGTTATAAGTTCTTTACTTAAAAAAAAAAAGAAGGCACAAAATAGATGTATAATTGAGAAGCAAGTATCATTTCACTCAGCCTTATTGCCGACCAAAGAAAGAGAGAAACGACGAGAGAGAAAGGGAGAAAGAGAAAGAAAGAAAGGAAAAGAAAGAAGAAGAAAAAAAGAAAGAAAAACAGAGAAGAAAGAGATAGGAAGAAAAGAGAAGAATTATTCTTGAAGTTCAAAGCTCAATCTAAGTAACAAAATATCTATTCATCTCCTTTATTTATCTATTAGCTCATTGTTAAGGGGTTTTGTTATGCAGTTTATTTAAGAAATGTTAGGGTTCAATGTTAGAGTTTCATGTTAGGTTAGAGTTCATGCTAATAAATTTTGAACAAGAACTTAGTTTAGCTTGATGTTTGATATTTTAGTTAATGTTTAATGTAGAATGAAAAAGATTAAAAATCCTTAGACTTTTATTATATTGTTGCATGCATGAGATTCTTAAAGAAAGTTGATATAGAATGGTGTTTAAACAATACTTAGAATAAAATCTCGACCAGTTTATGAACACGTTAGTTTCTGACTAGGTAACGACATGCATTGTTGTATCTTTTATTTTTACTTGAAACTAGGCTCTTGTAGCTTTCTATACAAATAAGAATCAGATCAAAAGGATTTTTTAGAATTATTTAGAATTTTTCAAAGTTAGACTTAGAATCTGCCGTTGAAACTGAATATATTTTAATTAATCATATTATTGAGTATGTTCTGGCAGATTAATGACATAAACTATATGTTTTCCTTATATTAGACTTGTTTATCTTTCTTAAAGGATTTTTCTAGAACTATTTAAAAATTTTCAAAAATTTGATTTAGAATCTGTGCTTGAAATTGGATATAATTTATTTAATCATATTTTTCGAGTATATTGTGACAGGTTAATGATATAAGTCATATTTTATCCTTAAACTATATTCTTGTACCTTTTTTACAAAAAAAAAAGAAGCACATAAAAAAGAAAATTAGGTCCAGAATGTGCCTTGTTTAGGGGAACTAATCTATGAACTCTATATTTCGAGCTCTTTTTGGAAAATACCAAAGAGTCAAAACCATACATACAACCATTATTGAAAGATCTTTGTATTTAGTTTCAAATGCAACTAATTTTGTAATTTTTAAATTCTTGATAAATATTTTACGAATATTCTCGTAACGGTCAACGAAACTGAAAAATACACAGTTTCTAAGTCAAATTAGGAAAATGAAATAATGTCTAGTTAGAGATGTTTTGTGATTTTCTTAATCAAGAATGTCCCTAAGTTCTATGGATCTAGTGTAAATATTTTTCAAGTATACTTCGCTTAAACGCAAAAGTTTATTATCTAACTAAATAGGTTTATTTCTAAGGAAAAGTAACTGTTAGGGGCTCAGAAGCTTCGAAAGTAAGATTAAGATAACCGAACCTTGTTTGAGCACTCTGTAAGTTGAAACAACACCTACAACACTGAAGCAAGGATGATTGATTTATTTGTATTTATTTAAAATGGCATGTAATAATTTTATTTCCGCTTTTCTTGCTTTGATGTTGTATCAATCGCTCCTGACGGGCTGATAGACGTAGGCCGTAACCCGAAGGAATATGAAAGACTAAAAATGAAAGATAATGTGGGGCCAATGCCTTTATGACTGAAAGGCTAGGGAGAATATTAGTTTGGATAGAATAAAAACGTTAAAAATTCCCGATCTGTGTTTTATGCTTGTAAACCCAGTTCTTGATCTTAGGAACGAATTTCTTTAGTCTTTCAAGCAAATGAAAAACAGCAGTGCCAAATCTAGTAGTAAAACACTTTTTAGAATTCTAGAAACTAGTTATTGGGCCTCTTGGTCATAAAGTGAAGTAGAGTTTTAAACTCCCGACAAAAACTAAGCATAATGCAACTCAAACATAAAGAAAAATTTATAAGACTGCATAAAACTTTGAAATACGTCGATGGTATCGCCCTATAATCCCATGAGCCGACAGTGATATGTCCGGGCAAAATCCTTGTGAATTGGAGTTACATAGTCGAGAGATGCTCTTTGAAAGCTGGCCCACTCCCGACTCGGCACCACAGTTAATGAGATATTTCGATTATAATCAGTGGATCTTAGACGATACGATAGAGTAGCTTAGAAATACATTTGATTAGTGGAGCTAAGGCTTAAATATGCGGAAGTTGTTTTTATAATTTTATCGCTAAGAGATAAATAAGAACACAATAGTCTTACTAGATAAGTTAAATATTATCTTTATTAATAAGGCTTTTATTAATATTTTTAGTCTTCCACTTACTGAGTAAATGCTTAGATCGCAGCCCGCGCGAAGGGTCGTGACAGTGCCCATTTCTATACTCGCTTCCCGTACTATCTGTAACGACCCGACTTTTCGAGTCGTCAAACTTACTTATCTTACCTACTAAAATCTTGTAAAAATACCAACTATTTTTTTTTTACTTATAATTAACTCAAACTTGTTTATAAAATAGAAGGTCTCGTGAATTAAAATAATAAAACCTTGACATAAAATAAGTTCACACATCTTAAGTTTCATACTTATGCATAGAAAATAAAAATATAAAATATCTCATATAAATAATTTGCGGAAGATAGTGGTTTCCATAACCCTCTCCTCGCCACCTCAAGCACTGTCGAATTCCAACCCATGGTACGTCACACCATAGGTTTCTTACCTACAGTACGGACGAAAAACGAAGTGAGCTAAAAGCCCAGTGACATACAATTAATACTCACAAAACATGATATGCAATGCATGACCAAATTAGTTTCGATTATTTAATCTATTACTAATCTTTTCTAGAGGATCCTCATCATATAAGTGTACGTACCGAGTTGCGCGCCGAACCCATGGGCGACGAGGGTGTACATGTCCTCGACGACCATGGATCCGTCATATCATATCTTTTCATAAAGACCGCCCTATATTGCCCTTAGGTCGACTCAAGAGACGGAATCATAACCTCACTAGTGAGGGTGGTACGACACAGTGTTTAAACTTATGTTTCACTTATTAAATCTTGTGACATACAACGTGACATAGTATAAAATAACGTAGCTCATCATATCGTCATATTGTTCATAACATGGTTCAATGAAACTTGCTTAGCGATTTTAAACAAGGTCATGAACGTCAATTCATAATCATATTCATCATCATACATGACATTATCATACACATTAAAACATAACATTATCATGACAAAGCATATTTTTTTTTCTTTTGAACTAATCCGCACTGTAGTGAGATTGTACTCACCTTGATTGTTCAAACACTTAGACTTTTCGTACTTTAGTGCTTGGTCACTTTGGCGCTCTAACACCTAGGATCATGACATAAGGTCAAAACTAGTTATTCGTAGAATTCCTTAACCTAAATCAACTTTCTAAGGTTGGAGTCTAAGTAACGCTTTGCGATTAACATTAAATTATTTCATGATAAAAAGTTTTAAAACGATTACATGGTAACGTAAAGGTGTTCATCAAGAAGTCCCCAGATTCATTGGGACTAATAAAACTTAATTATAAAATTCATTTATTAAAATTAAATCATTTGACCTATATTGAAATTTCAGTTTAGACCCTATACTTTAAATATATTGCAATTTAGTCCTTATAGAAGGAATTTCGACAAAACTATCCTTTTATAAAATTATCCCAAATTTTATAGGTCATTAATATACATGGAAATAATTATTTTTCTCTTCATCATCATTTTAAAATTCGGATTTAAAACTTACCAAAATAGAAACAAATTTAAGGATTAAATTTTAATTCCGTAATATTATTAATTATGCTCAAAATCCAGGAAAATATTCTGAAGTAACTCCCTATTATTTTCAAATATCTACAACTTTCTAGTTATAAATTTTTAAAAAAAATCAACGTATTATAATGTTCTTTCACAAGGCAGAAATATATATATTGTTAAAATACGGTTTTGATTAATTTAGAGATAGATATGGCAAAAATCATATTTTTGAAAAGTTGTTTTAAATTAAATTTTACACATTTTCTTCTTCATTTGAAAAGCCCAGATATGACGTTAAAGTGATCAAAATATTGAAAAACCTGCAACTGCTCAATCTACCCAGAAAGACTATACCGAGCATATCATGGTTCCGAAATTTTAAAAATAAATTTACACATCAATAAATTATAAATTTTAATATGTAATATCTACACATATATATTGATTCACAAAAAATTTATTTTTGATATGAACATTTGTTTCATGCATAAAATATCACCGCTTATATGAAATTTTTAAAACTGCCATACTAGAAATGCAATTCTGCGCAACTTATGCATCCGGATTTTTATAGAAAAATATACATATTATCTAGGTCCAAAATTTAATAGGCATGAAATAGATATAATAATATACGTTCATTTCTTAATTTTTTGAGCCTTATTATATCATGATACGTCTAAAATATGGCAGAAAACACTAAAATTTCCAGCATCCGAAATTTTCATCTTATCATATAAATCATGATCCTAAAAATTTTAATCATGCTAGATTTCAACCATCAACAAACTAGACCTCTTATACACGTATTAAGGCTTCAAGATTTTTACCTAGGGCCGATTTTTCTTGAGCCCTTCGATTCTTCTATCGACATCAACCGTTGCGTCGTTGCTTTCGAACGCTTCGGAGAAAAACGTACCACGTAAAAACCAATTCAAAACTAGACTTGAAATCAACTTTTGAGAGGATAAAATCTTACCTTAAAGGATGAAATGGAGTCTCTAAATCACTACTATAGGGTCGGCCTCCTTAGAGAAATTTTCTTGAATTTTCTCTCATTTCTTTCTCTCTCTCTATTTTCTTCCTTTTTTTTTCTCTAGACTTTTTTTTTGTGCTCCTTGAATAATATGGCTGATTAGATAATCGGCCTTTTTCTTTTGACTCCTAATGGGCGTAGAGAATTGTGAATTAGGGAAGAAAATTAATTCCCATTATTGCTTCTTAACGCCCCTAATAAAAATTCACCCAAGTTACCATTTTCGGCTTGAACCTTATTTGGTAAATCTTGCAATGTATTTGGACTTAATCTTGGCTTTATTCACTTTTAAAAATGCTATTTCTAAAACTTTTTTTAGCACCGTGACCATATATAAAACTACATGTAGTTTTGTTATTTTTTCGCAAAACTACGCATAGTTTCGCACCTACTGAACATAGTTAATTTGATGTAGCTTTTTTTATATACACCAAATTAAATAATAATTTTACATAACAAGAATTATATTTCAATAAATAAATATTTAATTTATTTATTGAAGGGTCGGACAAAATCGAGTTGTCACAATCTCCCCTTCTTATAAAATTTTCGTCCCGAAAATTGAAAGAAAGAAATAAAAGAACAACTTACAATCTCCCCTACTTACAGAATTTTCGCACCGAAAATTAAAATAAGTCGGGGTAGCGAGCCTTCATATCATCCTCGCGTTCCCAAGTAGCTTCTTTGATCTTGTGATTTCGCCATAGCACTTTTACTAAAGGTATAACTTTGTTTCTTAGTACCTTTTCTTCTCTGTCCAAGATCTTTACCGGCTTCTCTTCATAAGTTAGATCTTCGTGTACCTCAATCGGTTCTTGGTTAAAGACGTGAGACGGGTCAGACACGTATTTCTTCAGCATAGATACATGGAACACATCATGGACTGATGACAATTCAGGGCTAAGGGCCAACTTATATGCCACTTTTCCGATTCTTTGTATGATCTCAAAAGGTCCCACGTATCTAGGACTTAACTTCCCTTTCTTCCCAAATCGCATTACACCTTTTAGTGGAGCCACCTTGAGAAACACGGCTTTTCCCACTTGGAATTCTAGTGGTCTTCGTCTCTTGTCAGCATAACTCTTCTGTCGACTCTGTGCAGTTTCAAGTCGTTGCCGAATCTTTTTCACTGCTTACGTCGTCTCTCTCATAAAATCTGTCTGTTCAAGACTAGATTGTCCAACTTCGTACCAGTGAACCGGAGACCGACACTTCCTTCCATATAAGGCCTCGTACGGAGCTGAGCCTAGGGAGTCTTGGTAGCTGTTATTGTACGAGAATTCAATCAATGGTAGCTTCTTATTCCAAGACCCACTTATGCAAGCTCGTAACATATCCTCCAAAGTTTGAATGGTTCTTTCTGACTGACCATCCGTTTGAAGATGAAAAGCTGTGCTGAACTTTAGCTGTGTTCCTAACGCTTTTTGCACGCACTTCCAAAAGTGTGAAGTGAAACGAGCGTCTCGATCAGAAATAATCGAAACAGGTACACCATGAAGTCGTACTATATTAGCTATATAAATCTCAGCCAATCTCTCTACTGAGAATGTGACCTTGATTGGAATGAAGTGAGCCGATTTGGTCAATCGGTCCACAACGACCCAAATCGCATCGTAGCCTTCGATAGTCCTTGGTAGACCTACCACAAAATCCATTGTAATCTGGTCCCACTTCCATTCTGGGAGTTCTATGGGCTGCAACTCGCCAGCGGGATGCTTATGCTCGGCTTTGACCTTCTGACACATCAAACACTTACTAACGTATTCAGCCACATCCCTTTTCATTCCATTCCACCAAAAATGTTCTCTTAGACCTTGGTACATCTTTGTCGCCACAGGGTGGACAGAATAAGGTGTCTCGTAGGCTTCAGAGAGTATCTGTTTGCGAATATCTACATTATTTGGTACGCAAAGTCTTCCCTCTAGGTGTAAGATCCCATCCTCTGAAAGCGTGAAAGTCGTCTCCTTTCATTCACGAATTCTTTTTATTATATGGACTAGCTCGGGATCGAGCGCCTGGGCTCCTTTCATTCCATCGAAAATAGTGGGCTGGATTGTCAGATTCGCCAAGCTTCCCACTATGAGTTCGATTTCGAGTTCATTGATCTCTCTTTGCAATTCTGGGTGAAGGGTATGTATAGACATGAGTTTGGCTTCTTCTTTTCTACTCAGCGCATCTGCGACACTATTCGCTTTCCCCGGGTGATAGTGGATCTCACAGTCATTGTCTTTTACCAACTCGAACCACCTTCGTTGTCTCATGTTGAGGTCTTTCTGAGTAAAGATATACTTGAGGCTCTTATGGTCTGTGAAAATCTCATATCTCACCCCATAGAGGTAGTGTCTCCAAATCTTCAAGGCAAAGACCACAGCCGCCATTTCTAGGTCGTGTGTCGGATAATTTCTCTCATGATCCTTCAACTGCCTTGAGGCATAGACTACTACTTTTCCATTCTGCATCAGAACTGCACCAAGTCCCACCTTTGAGGCATCGCTAAAAATGACCAATGCTTCACCACTTGTTGGAATTATAAGTATTGGTGCTGTCGTCAGTCTACGTTTCAGTTTGCAAAAACTCTCTTCACACTTCTCAGTCCATTCATACTTCTTTCCTTTTCGAGTGAGGGCAGTAATCTTCGCGGGGTCTACAGATATTCCCTCAGCAGAAACCACGTGCCCGAGAAAGTGGACTTTACTCAGCCAAAATTCACACTTTGATAATTTGGCGTACAATTGATGTTCCTTTAAGGTCTGGAGCGCTAGTCTCAAATGCTCTTGGTGTTCTTCTTGATTCCTCGAGTAGATAAAAATATCGTCGATGAAAACAATGACAAACTTATCCAAATACTCACGGAAGATTCTGTTCATAAGGTCCATAAACGCTGCGGGGGCGTTTGTGAGTCCGAAGGGCATCACCGTGAACTCATAATGGCCGTATCGTGATCTAAATACTGTCTTTGCGATGTCGTCCTCCTTTACTCTCAACTGATGATAGCCAGAGCGGAGGTCGATCTTTGAGAAGACTGACGCTCCCTTAAGTTGATCGAATAGGTCATCGATCCTCGGAAGGGGGTATTTATTCTTTATGGTCACCTTATTGAGCTCTCTATAATCAATGCACATCCTAAAGGTTCCATCTTTCTTTTTGACAAACAAAACTGGCGCGCCCCACGGGGAGTGACTAGCGCGGATGAAACCTTTATCCAAAAGTTCTTGAAGCTGTGTTTAGAGTTCTTTCAAATCGGCAGGAGCAATACGGTAAGGTGCCTTCGATATTGGTCCCGTTCCAGGTAGTAGCTCAATTTTGAAGGAGATTTCACGTGATGGGGGCAAACCTGGAAGCTCCTCGGGAAATACTTCTATAAATTCCCTTACTACTGGTACTTCCGTCGGATCTAACTTTTTCTCCTTACTTTTATCCACAGCTGACGCTAAGAAGCCTATACATCCATTGGCCAACATCCTTTGTGCTTGTATGGACGAGATTATCATTTTATGATTCAGCAGTGACCTTCCTTTAAAGGAAAACTTTTCACCGTTGCTTGGCTTGAAAGTAACCTTTCGGTGATAGCAATCAATGATCGCGTTGTTCCTTCCTAGGAAATCCATTCCTAGAATGACATCAAAATCCTTCATCTCGATTGCAATAAGATCAACCTTTAAGGTGACGCCATTGATCATTATCGGAATTTGTCTCAAGAAAAACTCGGATAATAAAATCTCACCCGAAGGTAGAGATGTCCTAAGAATCCTTGAGGTTCTATCATTATCACTACTTATACTTAATGCTAGTTTAGTTAAAATAAAGGAATGAGCAGCACCAGAATCAAAGAGCGTATACACGTCATAGGAGGCGAGAGAGAGCTGACCTGCTACGACATTAGAGGTACTGGCCATAGCATCTGCGTTAGTATACGCGTATAGCTGTGCTTGTAGTGGAGGTGCCTCCAATCTGCCTTGTGAGATCTGAGGTCCTTCCAAGGTGGGTTGCATGGCATTTAGGCGCGGTGCTGAATTCCTCTGTTGGAATTGATTGTTTTGTATCTGGTTCTGCTTGGGGCAATCTTTGACAAAATGCCCGCTCTGTCCGCAAGCAAAGCAACTCAAGGTTCCCCTACGACATTCTCTGGGGTGGTTCTTGCCACAAGTCTTGCATGGCGGATGGGGAGTGTAATTATTTGTCCTTTGTTGTACATTTCAATTTTCGTAGGACTGGTTCCCATTAGGTTTCCCTTTCTTCTTGTTATTGTGACCATTATTGGTGTTGTTGTTGTACTGGTTGGTATTCTGATTTCTAGGCCCATTATGATTGTTGGGCCCACCTCCTTGGGATTTCTTGTGATCCCCATTCTGCTTCTCCTTAGTTTTCTCCTCTTTACGAGCCTTGAAGAACTGAGCCCGTTCTTCCTTGACTTCGGCCAAACAGTACTCGGCTCTCATTGCTCGTTCGACACAGTCTGCTACTGTAACAGGGGGCTGGTTCCCACTGTCAATTGCCATTGAAAGCTCGGGCTTGAATATTTCCATCATTCTTCTAACCCGTTCCTCTTCAGTAGGCACGAGGTGAGGACAAAGTCGTGCCAATTGGTTAAACTTAGTAACTGCCTCAGTCACCGTCATGCTCCCTTGCTTCAAATTATTAAAATCTCTTTGTTGATCGCTCTCATGTTAAAAAACTTCGTGTTGAATTCCACCACAAAGCCATTCCAACTCATGCCATCGACGTTTCTCCTCAACGCCACTGTTTCCCACCAGTATCGAGCGTCCTTCTTTAGCACAAATGAGGCACAGCGCACCTTCTCTTGATCTGTTAGATTCATAAAGTCCAGAATCACTTGTAGGCTAGACAGCCACTCATTAGCAACTAAGGGATCAGATGATCCTTCAAACTCGGGCGCACGCATACGCCTAAATTTCTCATACAAATCCTCTCTAAGGGGCGCTGTAGCGACGGGGTTCACAACAGGATGCGGTCCATCTTGAGAGGCAGCGTGTTGGTTCTGGCCGACCCTCCTCTGTTATAGTTCAGCTCTTAATTCCTGCATGACTACCTCTTGGGCCTCCAAACGTTGCTGGAGTGCCACCACTAGGTTTGCTAAGTCCGGTTGGGCCTGAGGTTGACCAAATGGTTCAGGGATAGGGGCAGCAGCTTTTGCTCTACCACGGCCTCTACCTCTCCCTCCTCTCAGAGCAGCTCCCCTTCCTCTTCCACGACCAGCCACTGGGGCAGCCACCCCTTGTCCAAGCACCGGTTGAGCTGCTTGGTTTTCTTGTTCCCCAGTCGGATTCTGAGCGGCACGTCTCACAGCTCTAGTTTGGTGAATCGGCTCCATTTCTCAACTTCTGTTAAGAGGGTAAATTCCTCACGTTAATATCTTTCTATAGTTTCAAACTTGGTTGTTGAAAACTTCTTACCGTATCATACTCATACATCGACACTCATATTATAACTTACCAAATTATTTAAGAGATAACTCTAAGCATAATCCATAATATTTCTTTTATTTATAAGAAATACCATTTAATACATTATTCATGGAATCATAAAGCAATCATAGCTTGTCACATAACATATCATAAGAAAATGCTAACATAGTTCATTTAAAACAATCCATCCATAATAATAATAATAATAATAATAATAATAATAATAATAACAAATTTTAAACTAAAATTTAATTTCCGTCGTCGGCTTCATCCTCAGACGGGTCTTCTTCTTCTTCACTCTCATCCTCCAGAGGTGCGGCTCCTTCATCAACTTCGGGTGGAGGGGCTGTAGGGTTGTCTAGTCCAGCTGTCGGGCCAAAATACCTTATGACGTACAAAATAGTACTCATACTTCTGCTGATGTCTGGGAGGACCGGTGGATATTCAATCGCAGCTCGCAAATCCTCTGATAGGCCTAATCGAAAAAGACCTATTAGCTCCATATCATCTACGTCTTCAGGCGCGACTTGGACAATGTTCTCATTAAAGCGAAGGACATAGTCTTGGTCTCCTTCGCCAGGAAGTCTATCCCAAACCTGACGTCTTTCTTCGTACTCCGCCCTTCTCCTTCATTGCTCAACCGCGTGCGGGTTGAAGTAACCTCTCAAGGTCTGACACAACTCTGCCCAGATACCGTAAGAGGGAACGTCATACTGGCTTGCCCACCAGAAAAAGGCGATAGTAGGAAGCGAAGTCACCTCGAATTTCCTCCTTTACGTGGCACCGACAAAGGAGGATGTTCATTTTGTTGATCCATTCCTCGAGCTTGGTCACGTCTGAACCATCGAAGGTAGGAGGGTTCGATCTCGACAACGCTACCATAGCTTCGTGGTTGCTTATGGCACTTCGTGATCTTGTCCTTACCATGATGTCTACAAGAGTATTACCCGTAAGTACTTATAAAAATTATTTCAATTTAAAAGAAAAACTTACTTGGGTTGTAACGTCGACCTTGTGCCGGGTAACGAGGTAGGGTGGCAGGAAAACCGCTCTGATACCAACTGTAACGACCCGACTTTTCGAGTCGTCAAACTTACTTATCTTACCTACTAAATCTTGTAAAAATACCAACTAATTTTTTTTTTTTACTTATAATTAACTCAAACTTGTTTATAAAAGAAGAGGTCTCGTGAATTAAAATAATAAAACCTTGACATAAAATAAGTTCACACATCTTAAGTTTCATACTTATGCATAAAAAATAAAAATATAAAATATCTCATATAAATAATTTGCAGAAGATAGTGGTTTCCATAACCCTCTCCTCGCCACCTCAAGCACTATCAAATTCCAACCCATGGTACGTCACACCATAGGTTTCTTACCTACAGTACGGACGAAAAACGAAGTGAGCTAAAAGCCCAGTGACATACAATTAATACTCACAAAACATAATATGCAATGCATAACCAAATTAGTTTCGATTATTTAATCTATTACTAATCTTTTCTAGAGGATCCTCATCATATAAGTGTACGTACCGAGTTGCGCGCCGAACCCATGGGCGACGAGGGTGTACATGTCCTCGACGACCATGGATCCGTCATCTCATATCTTTTCATAAAGACCGTCTGTAAGAACCGTTTTGTTAGAAGGTGTTCTTTGTTAATGTCAGAAACACCAACAAAGAACACAAGGTGTAATTAAAATGAGATAAACAACACAGGGTGCAGAAAGTAAACAAAAGTGCGGAAAATAACGTAAATGGCACACGAAAGTTGGTAACGCAGTTCGGCAACGCCTACGTCTGCGGGGCCACGCCCAGATAAAAAGATCCACTAGAAAAACTCCAACCGAGGTCTCTCGGACTTATACAAGATTGGACTCCCTCCAACTCTATTCCGCCGTCACCCCGTTGACCTAGTGATCTACCCTTGACGAGATCCCCTCGCCTTACAAATCAACCCTGACGAGATCCCCTCGTCTTATAACTCACACTCCCGTGTAGTCACTCACCAACAAACTGTTTACAACACTCGAACACCCAGTGTCACAACACTTTGAGAAACACCTCACAAGTGTGTGGACAACTTTACAACATAATACATAAACAAGAGCTCTCAAAACTCAACAACGTGAATACACTCAAGCTCTCTGTATTTTTCACTCTCTGCTCTTTCTCTCAAATCCAGAATACTAACTCTCAAGAATACAATGTAAGGGCTCAACAACAAATGACTTCAACTTGAGAATAAAAAGAGACAAGTCAAGTGAGACTTTCCATGAAGAGCACACATTAATTATTCAATTAATTGTGTGTAATAATCTTCATTACTTCAGGAAATATTTCTTCATAAAGAAAGAATATCAGCAATGAACGTGCATGAGCTGTAGAGATAAACATCAGAAGCTTGATCAAACAATCTTCTAGAAACTTTCCTTTTTCGTACGCCAGACCGGGTGTTTCTAACACCCAGACAGGGTGTCTCAACCTGTCTGTGAGTAACACCCTCAAGAACACCCAAGCAGATTTTCAGCAAAGTTGACCGAATTCAATCTCTCAACTTAATGACGAGAATCATACCAAACATAAAAAAGTCAGAGAATAAAGATGACAGCTCAAGCAATTAATTTCAGCTTTCTCAAATCAAAGCGAATCAATCAGGTAGTCCACACTTGCCAAATATATACAAGGTGTTGTAACACCTTGTGAGACACCAAATGGAACTCTTCTCTTTTGACCAGAATCACGTCCAGATTCATCATCTATTCATCATGGACGAAAATACACTTTCCATACAAAGAATATTCAGAGAATAAGTGATCAGATCATGCAAATCATCTCATCCATATCATATCCAAGATCATTTTGATGCCAAAAATATACTTTCCAAATATAGCCAATGTTGGAACACCAATGAAGAACACCTATCTGAAAACACCTGGTTTTGTCAAAATATATGCCAACACCAAAATACACTAACAATCTCCCCTTTTGGCATTTTTTGGCAAAACCCCACAAACTAGCATTTACTCCCCCTTTTTTACAAGAAAAGGCAAAGGAATACCAAGAACAATGGAATTCTCCCCCTTTCTGCATGCTTCATACCTGATTTTTTAACTCCGCCACAAAGGTCCAACTCCCCCTGCATGTCAGCTATGTGCTTCTCACGAAAAATCTTCTCTTTAATGTTGATCTCTTTCATAGCTTTTATAGGAGTTCTTGCTATATGACACTTGCTCTCAGATTTCTTCACCCATTCCTGCTTCACTGGCCTGCGAGGTGGAAATCTTTCTTGGTTTTCTCTTCTCAAATCTGCAAAGTATTGATAACACCGTGGTCTGATATGTCCTTTTCTGTTGCAGTAATGGCATGTTGGAATCCATCTCTTTTCTTTCTTCTTCCATGGTGATGCAGTAGTTGTTCTGCCTGGTGTTGCAACACCTACTCTTCCAGATGTAATGACAGCCGGTGTTCTTGCTGGTGTAACAACACTAGTGTTCAGATCTTGATCATTCTTTATATCAGAAGTGCTCCCTTTGACAAATACAGTTGTACCATCAGTTGACTTTCCAGTATAACCAAGACCAAAATGTGTTTTATCTGATCTTCCTGCAGTCAAAATTTCATCAAGTTTAGAAGAACCAGAATTTAACATTTTTACCGACTTTTTCATGCTCTCAAGTTCCGCGGTGAGTGTTGTAACACTGGTTTCGCTCTCCTTCAGTTTGACTTCTAGATCAGAAATGGTCTTCTGCAGATTGTTCTTTTCAATGTTTGATTGAACAATCTGCCCAGTAAGTCTCTCATAGGCCTTTGTCACTTCATTCCATTTTTTGTACATCAACTTGTAGGATTGAATTAGCGCTTCTTCCGTGAGTTCTTCATCGTCACTGCTTTCATACACCAGTGTCTTACAACTTCCTGAAACACCAGAGGCAACACCAGATGAACCACCAGCCTCTTCAACACCTGCATTATCAGTTCTAGAAGCAAATGCAGTGAAATTAGCTTCTTCTTCCTTGCTATAGTCCTCACTCCACGTGGCATTCAACGACTGATTCTTCTTTTTAATGACATTAGCACATTCAGCTTGTATATGCCCGAAACCTTCACATTCTCGGCATTGGATTCCTTTGTTCTTCACATAGAATTCTGAACTATTTCCTCCACCAAATCTGTTTCTTGATCCTGCATTAAAACTTTCATCATTAGTATAGGTGTTCCTTCTGGGTGTTGGAACGCCGGTTGAGACACTACCCGGATCTTTACTTCTCGATCCGTCTCCGTTGCTTCTGCACAATCTCTTAATGATCTTAATAATTGATTCAACAACATCATTGTCATCATCACAAACTGACTCCATCTCCTCCGCATGGCTTTCAACTTGCAACGCAATCCCTTTAGACTTCTGATCGCCTTTTCCTTCCTCGAGGTTCATCTCAAAGGTTCGCAATGAGCCCATCAACTCCTCTAGTTTCATTCTTCGAACGTCTTTTGCTTCTTCAATAGCTGTAACTTTATATGCAAACCTCTTCGGAAGAGATCTGAGCGTCTTTTGTACAAGCTTCTCTTCTGAAAACTTTTCTCCTAAAGCAAAAGCTTCATTGGCGATGTCACACAGTCTACCGTTGAAATCACTGATGGACTCGTCCTCTTTCATCCTGAGATTCTCAAAACGAGTGGTAAGAATCTGTAATTTAGATAATTTCACGGTATCCGTACCTTCGTGCGCTGTTCGGAGAATTTCCCATGCTTCTTTAGCTGTTTCGCATGTTGAAATCAGCTTGAACTGGTTTGCATCAACGGCATTAAAAATGGCGTTCAAGGCTTTAGAGTTGTTATTCGCCAGCTTATCTTTATTTGTAGTCCACTCCACCTCGGGCTTGAGCACAGATTCTCTTTTATCGTTCCTTGTCATAGGATGATCCCAACCAGTTAAAATCGCCTTCCATGCTTTCTCATCAACCGACTTGATAAACGCCTTCATGCGTGCTTTCCAGTGGGAATAATTTGTGCCATCCAGAAGTGGTGGTCGCTGCACCGATCCTCCTTCTCTTAGGAAGTCCATCTTGACAAAACGGAACTGAAAATACCACGGATCTCACTTAGAGTAAGTGTCCCGCTCTGATACCAATTGTAAGAACCGTTTTGTTAGAAGGTGTTCTTTGTTAATGTCAGAAACACCAACAAAGAACACAAGGTGTAATTAAAATGAGATAAACAACACAGGGTGCAGAAAGTAAACAAAAGTGCGAAAAATAACGTAAATGGCACACGAAAGTTGGTAACGCAGTTCGGCAACGCCTACGTCTGCGGGGCCACGCCCAGATAAAAAGATCCACTAGAAAAACTCCAACCGAGGTCTCTCGGACTTATACAAGATTGGACTCCCTCCAACTCTATTCCGCCGTCACCCCGTTGACCTAGTGATCTACCCTTGACGAGATCCCCTCGTCTTATAACTCACACTCCCGTGTAGTCACTCACCAACAAACTGTTTACAACACTCGAACACCCAGTGTCACAACACTTTGAGAAACACCTCACAAGTGTGTGGACAACTTTACAACATAATACATAAACAAGAGCTCTCAAAACTCAACAACGTGAATACACTCAAGCTCTCTGTATTTTTCACTCTCTGCTCTTTCTCTCAAATCCAGAATACTAACTCTCAAGAATACAATGTAAGGGCTCAACAACAAATGACTTCAACTTGAGAATAAAAAGAGACAAGTCAAGTGAGACTTTCCATGAAGAGCACACATTAATTATTCAATTAATTGTGTGTAATAATCTTCATTACTTCAGGAAATATTTCTTCATAAAGAAAGAATATCAGCAATGAACGTGCATGAGCTGTAGAGATAAACATCAGAAGCTTGATCAAACAATCTTCTAGAAACTTTCCTTTTTCGTACGCCAGACCGGGTGTTTCTAACACCCAGACAGGGTGTCTCAACCTGTCTGTGAGTAACACCCTCAAGAACACCCAAGCAGATTTTCAGCAAAGTTGACCGAATTCAATCTCTCAACTTAATGACGAGAATCATACCAAACATAAAAAAGTCAGAGAATAAAGATGACAGCTCAAGCAATTAATTTCAGCTTTCTCAAATCAAAGCGAATCAATCAGGTAGTCCACACTTGCCAAATATATACAAGGTGTTGTAACACCTTGTGAGACACCAAATGGAACTCTTCTCTTTTGACCAGAATCACGTCCAGATTCATCATCTATTCATCATGGACGAAAATACACTTTCCATACAAAGAATATTCAGAGAATAAGTGATCAGATCATGCAAATCATCTCATCCATATCATATCCAAGATCATTTTGATGCCAAAAATATACTTTCCAAATATAGCCAATGTTGGAACACCAATGAAGAACACCTATATGAAAACACCTGGTTTTGTCAAAATATATGCCAACACCAAAATACACTAACACCGTCCTATATTGCCTTTAGGTCGACTCAAGAGACGGAATCATAATCTCACTAGTGAGGGTAGTACGACACAGTGTTTAAACTTATGTTTCACTTATTAAATCTTGTGACATACAACGTGACATAGTATAAAATAACGTAGCTCATCATATCGTCATATTGTTCATAACATGGTTCAATGAAACTTGCTTAGCGATTATAAACAAGGTCATGAACGTCAATTCATAATCATATTCATCATCATACATGACATTATCATACACATGAAAACATAACATTATCATGACAAAGCATATTATTTTTTTTTTCTTTTGAACTAATCCGCACTGTAGTGAGATTGTACTCACCTTGATTGTTCAAACACTTAGACTTTTCGTACTTCAGTGCTTGGTCACTTCGGCGCTCTAGCACCTAGGATCATGACATAAGGTCAAAACTAGTTATTCGTAGAATCCCTTAACCTAAATCAACTTTCTAAGGTTTGAGTCTAAGTAACGCTTTGCGATTAATATTAAAATATTTCATGATAAAAAGTTTTAAAACGATTACATGGTAACGTAAAGGTGTTCATCAAGAAGTCCGCAGATTCATTGGGACTAATAAAACTTAATTATAAAATTCATTTATTAAAATTAAATCGTTTGACCTATATTGAAATTTCAGTTTAGACCCTATACTTTTAATAAAATTGCAATTTAGTCCTTATAGAAGGAATTTCGACAAAACTATCCTTTTATAAAATTATCCCAAATTTTATAGGTCATTAATATACATGGAAATAATTATTTCTCTTCATCATCATTTTAAAATTCGGATTTAAAACTTACCAAAAATAGAAACAAATTTAAGGATTAAATTTTAATTCCGTAATATTATTAATTACGCTCAAAATTCAGAAAAATATTATGAAGTAACTTCCTATTATTTTCAAATATCTACAACTTTCTAGTTATAAATTTTTTAAAAAAATCAACGCATAATAATGTTCTTTCACAAGGCAGAAATATATATATTGTTAAAATACGGTTTTGATTAATTTAGAGATAGATATGGCAAAAATCATATTTCTGAAAAGTTGTTCTAAATTAAATTTTACACATTTCCTTCTCCATACGAAAAACCCATATATGAAGTTAAAGTGATCAAAATATTGAAAAACCTTCAACTGCTCAATCTACCCAGAAAGACCACACCGAGCATATCATGGTTTCGAAATTTCAAAAATTAATTTACACATCAATAAATTCTAAAATTTAATATGTAATATTTACGCATATATATATTGATTCACAAAAAATTTATTTTTGAAATAAACATTTTTTTCATACATAAAATATCACCGCTTATATGAAATTTATAAAACTGCCATACTAGAAATGCAATTCTGCACAACTTATGCATCTGGATTTTTATAGAAAAATATACATATTATCTAGGTCCAAAATTTAATAGGCATGAAATAGACATAATAATATACGTTCATGATTTTTTTCTTAATTTTTTGAGCCTTATTATATTATGAAATAATACGTCCAAAATATGGGCAGAAAATACTAAAATTTCCAGCATCCGAAATTTTCATCTTATCATGTAAATCATGATCCTAAAAATTTTAATCATACTAGATTTCAACCATCAACAAACGAGACCTCTTATACACATATTAAGGCTTTAAGATTTTTACCTAGGGTCGATTTTTCTTGAGCCCTTCGATTCTTCTATCGACGTCAACCGTTGCGTCGTTGCTTTCGAACGCTTCGGAGAAAAACGTACCACGTAAAAACCAATTCAAAACTAGACTTGAAATCAACTTTTGAGAGGATAAAATCTTACCTTAAAGGATGAAATGGAGTCTCTAAATCACTACTATAGGGTCGGCCTCCTTAGAGAAATTTTCTTGAATTTTCTCTCCTTTCTTTCTCTCTCTCTATTTTCTTCCATTTTTTTTTTCTCTAGACTTTTTTTTTTTGTGCTCCTTGAATAATATGGCTGATTAGATAATCGGCCTTTTTCTTTTGACTCCTAATGGGCGTAGAGAATTGTGAATTAGGGAAGAAAATTAATTCCCATTATTGCTTCTTAATGCCCCTAATAAAAATTCACCCAAGTTACCATTTTCGGTTTGAACCTTATTTGGTAAATCTTGCAATATATTTGGACTTAATCTTGACTTTATTCACTTTTAAAAATGCTAGTTCTACAATTATTTTTAGCACCGTGACCATATATAAAACTACATGTAGTTTTGTTATTTTTTCGCAAAACTACGCGTAGTTTCGCACCTACTGAACATAGTTAATTTGATGTAGCGTTTTTTTTATACACCAAATTAAATAATAATTTTACATAACAAGAATTATATTTCAATAAATAAATATTTAATTTATTTATTAAAGGGTCGGACGAAATCGGGTCGTCACACTATCCTCCAACCCAAGGGTCCAACTCGATAGATTTTATGTCACTGGTTTGAGGTGTTGCTGGAAGATGGCACCTGGGAGGATTTCGATGCTTTTAAGGCACTTTACTCACACCTTCAGCTTAAGGACAAGCTGTTTTTTGAACGGGCCTGGCATGATACAGATCCGAGGGTGGGCTTGGACTTGGAAGTCTCAAGGAAGCAAGCCCAAAGACTAGCTTAATTGGACCATGCTATAGCTAGAACAAGGAAGGATCAAGCATTGAGCCTGGAGATATCAGCCCAAAGTAGCGAAGGTCCATCCAGAGAAGGAAAACACCAGCTTGGCGTGACGACTACGTGCGCTAGTAATGAGGAGAATCTTCATTTGATCATTTATAATAGATTTTACAGTGTGTCATTTTTATTTCAATTACATTTATTATGTAATTTGTCATTTAGCCTTTTCAGATATAGATTATATACTCCACCACATTGATGTAGAGATTATGAATGCAAAACTATTTTCTTACTCTCCTAATTATTCTCGTCTTCTTTCTCTTCTCCTTCTCTGCTACTTCTTCATTGTTCCATTGAGCCTGTGCTAAGCTCCACCAGCTCCCCGATAGGTCAAGACCTATCATTGGTGCTTTCATTGATCTTTCCCCTCCACAATGATGAAGAATGCGTAGCTCAGTGAGGCCGTCAAGGGCCTCCAAACTCAGACGGAGCCCTTTCAATCCCAACAGGCTGAGATCCTCTGCCCTCTCCGACCAATTGGAAGCTCTAAAGTGGCTACATCAACAAAGCAACGATCATCTACTCAACTTCCGCTACAATAAGTTCACACCCTCCACACGTTATCACCGTAATTCTACCAACAACGCCATGCAACTCATCTTTTACGGCCTCAACACCACCGCCTGTCCGCTTCCGAGTATGCATCGAACATTCGCGCCATGAAACTCGAGGTTTCCTAGTTCGACAGTACGGACCCGCACCCCTCTGCCCCTTGCTTTGGGGTCTAAGCTTCAACATCCAAAACCGTAGTCATCTCCTCTTTAGACTGAGTTACAATTATAATTTAACTTTATGTAACAACAAATAACAATACAATTCTGAGCTTAAGAAATGCGCCAACAGATTTGAAATTCAAAAAATAAAAAATGTTACAAATTTGTGATTATATTTTAAAAAGTTAACACTGGGTTCACTTGAATGGAAGAATCCAAATTTAACTTAACAGACTGGACTTTTTATATGTTCGATTATCCGTTTCAGAAAATTTTCGTCCACCCGACACATGATGGACATTACAATTTAGCGACTCTTACACATTCAAAATTCTCCGAACCAGTAACCTAAAAGATTCAAAGAAGTGTCAATGATTGATAATGACAATGAGTGTTGACGTATTCATAAATACAACAAGAGTAGATTAATAGTATGAAAAAACTCGCATTACCTCATCGCCATATGACCCATATTATACAATACAAGTGTCTTTCATTCGACAATGAGGTACCGAAAGATCATCTGGATGTTTTTCAATATCATCACGATCTTCCTCTTCACCTTCTAGATTTTTTAAAGGACCGGCTCGATGTTTTTCAACGTAATCATTATCTTCCTCTTGACCCTCTACATATTTTTTTCCCAAAAACTACGTGAATAACAGAAAATTCGAATAAAGGTCTCCTTTTCTTCTTATCACCAACGTAGACTTAAATATTGTTTACTTCTTCGAACAATGCATAAACAACATTCCTTAATAAATGTACTTCATCATAAAGTTTTTTTCTCCAAACTGATTTAGGCTGGTTTGTAAGATTTTTCATATTAATCTGCAATTATTTGATAATTTAAAGATTAAGTAAAATTTATGAATACATAATGACATACGAACAAATACATAGCATATTTGTCATTGTACCTACCCTGATTTATGATGAGGAAAGGAAAAACAAAATTTCAACAATAAAATTACTTATGCTCAATGGCTGCAAAAACTATGAAACTACATGTAGTTTTACATCTTGTCACATGGTGCTATGAAATAGAATAAAAAAGGCATGAAATAGGCGCATTTTTCAAGAGTGAATTAGACCAAAATTAAGTCCAAATTCATTGAAAGATTTGTCAAATAAGGACAAACCTGGAAAGGAAAACTATCCCTTAATGTGTGAGAATTAATTAGGGATTTTATTATGCAATTAAGAGAGAAAATTCAGGAAAATAATTCCCTTTGATTGCAGCACGGGGGGGGGGGGGGGGGGGGGGGGTGTGCGGGAGGGTGCCGGGGGGGGGGGGGGGGGGGGGGGGGGAGGGGTGGGGGGGTGGGGAAGTGGTTGGCGGGTGTTGAGGGAGAACTAAGGTTAGATTTGTCATCCCAAATTTTCAAAGAAAACCTAGAGAGAAAAGAGAGAAATAGAAAAGAAAAGGAAAGAAAAAATAGAGAGAAAAGAGAGCTTAAGGGGTAGGCCACCATAGAGGAATTTGGAGGAGTTTAGTTATGAAATCTAGGGTAAGTAAAGCCCCTCATGATTGAAGATGAATTAACCGATAATTGATCTTGTAGGTTAAACTTAAATATGAGGAGTTTCTACGACTATGTTGGATAAAATTTGGAACCAAATAATTAGAGGTGTTTTAAGCATGATTATGGTTACTATGGCTAGCTTAGAATTCAATAATATGTTCTCCTATGATTCGATACTGAAATAAAGTATTTTAAATTTGAAAAAATTCATGAATTTTCATTTATGAGAATACATCATGTATATAAATTCGAAAATTTATAGACGAATATATTATTTCTGAAAAATCCAAAATTGATGGTCGCCGAAACTGTTTTTTGAACCTTGATGCACAGACTTGGTTGTAGCAAGTTATGAACGCCATAGAGGCAGAATCAAATTTTTATTGTGAGAGAAAAAAAATGTCAGATATTCATTTTTGAACAAGTTTCTAGTTTTTTATTTTTTACAGGTTCGAATTCTAAAGTGGATAAACTTCTCGTTTAATTATAGATCTAAAATCTTCCCTGTGAAGAAACAATGTGATATGATTATTTTCTATAAAAAGTTGAAACTGTAAAATTTTAGATCTTTGAGAAATAATATGAGTCACTTTTGAACGTTTTTTTTCTAGAAAATGAACCATTTAACAAATACCTCAAAAAGATAATTATGCCCCTGATTTTGATGTCTTTTTGATAAGGCTAGAATACGAATTTTGAGAAACTCCAGAAGCAGAATTTATTTAGTTTATCATACTCTAAAGATCTGTTAATTTTGGCTTGATTTGAGGAGTAAGCGTTTATGTCAAAAATTATATTTCCGGGGTATCTATTAAATAGTACATTTTCTAAAGAAAACAAAAACGTTCTAAAGAGACTTCTATACAGCTTAAACATTTTAGAGAAAATAATAATATAACCTTGTTTCTTTACAGAGCAGATTTTAAATCTATATTTAAATGAGAAATTGAACCACTTTAGAATTCGAAATTGCAGAAACAAAAAACCAGAAACATGTTTAAAAATGAATTTACTACATTTTCTCTCTTCTAAGAAAAATCCGATTCCGCCTCTAAGGCATTCAAAACTCTCGGGAAATCCAAATCTGCACAGAAAGGTTCAAAAAATCGTTTCGGCAACTATCGATTTTGGATTTTTCAAAATAATCTATATGTCTCTTAATTCTAAAATTTATTTGCATGATGTCTACTCATAAATGGTCATTCATGAATTTTTGTAGATTTAAAATACTTTATTTGAGTGTCGAATCGTAGGGGGTATTTTATAAAATTCTAAGCTAAACATAGTAACCATAATCATGCTTAAAACACCTATAAATGTTTAGATATGAATTTAATCCAACATAATTAGAATAAAGTACATAAAAAAATCAACCCAATATAAATCTAAAGGTTTAGGATTTAATCTATTACCTCTTTAATTCTAAACGGCTTGTAAAAACTCCTTCGATTTGTATTTAAACTACGTGATCGATTATCGGTTAATTCAAATTCGGACATATTCGTTCTAAAACGCATGGGGGGCTTTACTTACCTTAGATTTGAGAACAAAACTCCTCCAAAATTCTCTATAGTGGCTGACCCCTTAAGCTCTCTTTTCTTTCTATTTTTCCTTTCATTTTCTCTTCTTTTTCTCTCTTTTCTCTCTAGCTTTTCTATGCAAATTTGGGATGAATGAAAACAAATGGAAATCTAGCCTTAATTCTCCCTCAGTGTTGTCCCCCTTGTGCTGCAATTAAAGGGAACTAATTTTCTCCCTTAATTGCATAATAAAAGACCTAATCAATTCTCATTAATTAAGGGGAAGTTTCCCTTTCCGGGTTGTTACTTTTTTGGCAAATCTTCCAATGAATTTGGACTTAAGTTTGGCCTAATTCACTCTCGAAAAATTCACATATTTCATGTTTTTTTTTATACTATTTTAAGTTATTTTTAACACCGTGTGACATCATGTAAAATTACATGTAAGTTTGTCGATTTTCGCAAAATTATGCGTAGTTTTTGCAACCATTAAAAATAAATAATTTGTTGTAATTTTTCTATTAAACTAAATCAAATTCAATAATATAATTTTTATGATAATAATTATTTTTTAATAAATAAAATAAATATTTATTTATAAAAGGACAGTTAGGTAAATAGTTATTTTGGATTGTGTATTTTTAAAAAATAGCCACAGTTTCAAAAAAATTGAAAACTAGCCATAAAACATGTAAGAAATTTTTGACAATAACAAAAATACACATAAAATTGTTGTTAGAAATTTTTGATATGTTGTTAAATTTTTTGAAACTGTGACTATTTTTAAAATTATTTTATAAATAATGGGTATTTTCTTAAAATTTCCTTTATAAAAATGATGGTATGGAGTCCATTTTTTACATAATTTTCATCCTGAAAAAAAAAAACTTTAAAAGATATAGGGTCTCGCATATTACAATTTATCCTTTGCACTTTTTATTTTTCTTTTCCTATATCTACGTGCAAGATTCCTATCGATATGTTTATCTTCTCTCATTATGAGGTTGCATAATTACTACTTCTCTATCCATAAAATAAGATAAGATTTCCAATATTAAATAGTTTAATTCTAGCGAGTTGTAGTCATGTATACGTGTTACGTGTAATATGATTGTGATACTTTTGTTTCTTTCTACATTTATTCCATATTGATGGCTGTCTGTTTCGGTGTCAAGGTCAACGACATTAACAAACGTATATATATAGAGAATGAGGTTGTTGTCTTGCTCTAGTATCGTATATATACACCTCGCTTGTAATAACTTTACTTATAATGAGTTAAATATTTTAGACAGAGGTTGTAAATTGTAATACATAACATGTGTTCGTATGTATTTTAATTGTTTTTAAAAAATTTAAATTAGAAGAAGAATCATTACAATTAAATATTTTTGTCTAAACATCAAATTTAGGTATATTAGAACTAAATATTGTATCAACGTGTCACTTAACTGTGATTCATTTATAAATCGTGATTAAATAGCACGTGTTATACTCGTGCCTACTAGACCCAATTAGCTCTGTTTAGGTTAAAATTAACAACTTTATAATAATAATAATAATAATAATAATAATTGTAAAGACCTAATCTTGATAATGTGTATGATTAGTACAACAATTTTTATGTCATGTGGATGAAAATTATGAGATGATAAATAAATAAATTTTAAGATGATGTAAATATGTATTAAACTTGTATTAATCGTGTATATTTATTTATAACATTTAATAATTACCTCTTAGTGGATCTTAATTGTATTATCGTGTTCACCTTTTATTTAATTATATTAATCGTGTCCGACCCGATTACACTTAGACCTGTTAAATTTAAATGACTAAATTTGTTCCTAGTTATTGTCACATGTACGTAATGGGATAATTATTCTTTAGTAACCACTTATTGAGGCTTATTTTAACTTAAAATATATTTTTTTTTAAAAACAAAGAAAAAAACTCTTCAGCATACCTTAAAAAAAATTAATTGAAAGACAACGAGAAACTTGAGTGTTTAATTAAAATACACGTTTTATGTGTATACCATTTTAAACGTTTCATATAGTCAGTGAAGCCTTTAAATATAAATATTGTCCCCTAATATTGACTTTAAAGACAAACATAAATAATAAGTTACTAGACATATTTATCAGCCGAATTAAGGGTTGTCCAATCAAATCAAACTATTAGTTTTTATTAAAATCAAACACCAAATTAATTTATAATTAGTTTGGTAAATTTTCATTACAAACCAAACCAATTAAACAATCAGAACGAAACTAAATTAAATAAAACCAATTATAATTAATTTAGTTTGATTTTTTAATTGGTTTGAGCCTTTTATTAAATTTAGGCTCATACAAATAATTGAAGATTTAGTAAAATAAATTGATAATTTGCTATAAAGAGATAAAATTTGTTAGTGGCAGTAAATATAATGAAAGATTTAATGAGAATAATCGAATAAGTCAATAAGACATTATAAGAGGAAAAATAAGATAAAAGGTCATTGATTGATTATGTGATTTGTATTTCTTAATACTTTTAATATGCTTTTCTACCAAAAAAGTCTTTATAAATCTTAATATTTATTTACAATTATATTAAAAATTATTAAATAGTTTATATGTATGTAGATATAATATAATTTTAAATATATGTGTATATTGAAGTTGGTTTGGTTTGGTTTGATTTTCTAAAAATGTCAAACATGAACCAAACCAAACCAATTGTAATATAAAAAATATCAAATCAAACCAAACCAATAATAATCACTTTGAAATTGGTTTTGTTTGGTTTAAAATTTAATCGGTTTGCTTTGCTCTTATCAATTTTTTGAACACCTCTAAGCTGAATAATGATATTTGCCTACCATTTGTGCAAGTAATTCTTCACTAATTATTTGTTATGAGCTGATCTTAGACATAGCTCGCTTTTCGTTGACGACTATTGATTTTTCCATAGATGAGTATCGATAAAGTCATTTTCTTCAATTTAATATCTTTTTTTCTTAATAGTTGATGCTTAGTCGAATACAATATAATCTTAATAAATTAATAACCCTGATTCAATAGTATTGTAGTTGTTGGGAGAATATTATAACTAGTCCCCTTAAATTAGATATTTACAAATCTAATTTCTATATTAGGGTTTTTACATTAATATTTTATAAGGTGTGTAATTACTAAAGAGGACTCTAGATCCAGTTTCTCTATAAAAAAAATAAAATAAAAACCCAATTTTAGAAATGGATATTACCCAAAAGTATTCAAAAAATTTTTTCTATTATTGTGGGATTTAAAAATAAAAAAATATGCTTATTAATAAATAATAGGAATAGATTAATTTCATAGTTACGGTATATTATCTCGGAATTGATTAATATTATCTCAGAAAAATATTATAGTTACGGTATATGTAATATTTCTTGGATAATATAATATTTACAATATTGCCGATATGATATTGCATTTCAAAAAACTACTGAGTTTGTTATTTGGAAATAATATATATATTAGTCAATATATTATTTATTGAATATCTCGTTTGCATTGGGATGGAAACTTCACCTAATAGGTATTTTCCATTAAATTTGTTGAGTTTAATGTGTGATTTACAGTAGTTTTGGTTTATATAATATTACCTCATTAATGTAATATTTATTATATTTATATTGTTCATATGTGAAATGTGTTTCTTATATTTACAGTATTTACAACATGTACATTATAATATTGACAATATTATATTTACAGCATAATATGTTATTGATGTTGAAAACATATTAAGAGAAAAATTTGCGTCAAAGTCGATCAATGAGATCTAAAACGATTTTCACAAAACTGGTGCCATTTATAATTAGAAAGAAAAAAGATAATGCAAACTATATATGAAAAATCCAAGTTAAAGTATTAGGATATCCAATTGGAGGGTAAATGGGTAATACAAAAATATGCATAAAATAAATAAGGAAAGTTTGAATATTGATGTAAATATATAATTTTGTCGAATATTTTTGTAAATATTGTACTGATAGAGTATAAATCTGTAACTAGTCCTTAGTTGTTCTCAACTCAAATCCAACGTGCTAAAGTAATAACTAGCTAAATTTATAAGTAATACATTATCATGAAAACCTTTAGAATCCACTTGATATATAAATTAAATATTTCTAAAAAAAATATTCTAACATAATTTAAACTGTTTTATAAAATATATATCTAGTGCAGCCTGTTCTTTTTTAAAAAATTAATGTCAATATTGGTTTCCTTATTTTACAAATACATGAAATTGTAATAATAATTTGTAAAATAATATTAAATATGACACATATTTTGATAAATAAAAAAATATTTTGACAAATTAATTAAGGAAAAATTCTGAAATAATCCCTGTGTTTTATCGTAAATCCAATTTTATCCCTGTATTTTTTATAATGCTCTTTCAATTTTTTAAATCAGTCTAAAACTATCATTCGATTTATTTTTGTCAAAGATAACAAGTGAAAAGACCTAATTACCTTTTACTAAAATAGTAAATTACCTTTAATAAAGTTTGTCTTTTTTTATTTCTCTTAAAAATAGTTTTTAAAAAAAAAAAACTTATCAAACTGTGCTATTGTCTCTCTTTCTCTCTCTCTCTATTGCTGTTTACAAGTCGATGCTACTACTGTGCTCCTTTCTCTCTATTTCAATCATGTGAGAACATAATATGCTACTATTGTGCTTGATTAAATGAACGTTTTTTTTTTCTCCTCCTGAAAAAGAGTACATAGATCCTTGAATTTTGATTTCTTGGTCATTTTCTTTGACTAATATCTTGTAGTCCTCGGCCTGTCTTACCCCTGGTTGGCGAACTTTATATGTTCTCTCTGTTTTTTTTTTCTTGGTTGGTTATAGTAATCTTGGAATCCTATATAGTTATTAAGAAGGTATATAGTAATCTTGGAATCCTATATAGTAATCTTGGAATCCTATATAGTTATTAAGGGGTTGGAAGCCACCCCTCAAATATCAACTCTAACAAAGTTTATTGTTTCATTCAAAAGAGCTTCTGAGGCACCCAGTCTAGTATGCCTCTCCTCCTCTCGAGCCATGGAGTTTTCCAGCATGGGGCGTGGAGCATATCCGTCATAGAAGTCTCCAAGGCTTCGCCCCGCCGCCCCATGCATTCCTCGCCTGGGCCCACCCCTTCCGCCCTCCTCGTTCTCACTCTTACTCTCAACGTCACATCAATAGTATCTCGGTGTCAAGATCAGGGTTGATAGGTTTGTAGATTTTGGTTGGTGGTCGTCGGAATTATTGGGTTGCTGGGTTTGTAGGTCTATTTGGGGTCCATCCGGGGTTGCTGGGTTGGGTAGTTGAGAATTTTTGGGTTTCTTGGTTTGGTTTTGTAAATTAAAGACACAGTTGTATAAGTTACTTGACAAATGATTCATCTGACCCAATTTGTCTCCATGGGGTGCACATGTTTTGTTGTTAAGAAGAAAGATGAAATTATGAGGTTGTACATCAACTATCGTGAATTGAACAAGGTTACTGTCAAGAATAAGTACCTGTTGCTGCGTATAAAAGACCTGTTCTATTAGCTACAAGTGCTAGTCACTTTTCTAAGATTGATTTACGGTCAGGATATCATCAACTGAAGATAAAAGAGGATGATGTCTCGAAAGTGTGCATTTCGCACTAGATATGGACATTACGAGTTATTAGAGAAGTCATTTGTTTTAACGTACACGCCAGTTACATTCATGGACTTAATGAACTGAGTATTTAAGAAGGTACTAGGACCGATTTGTTATCATCTTTATTGATAATATTTTGGTGTAGTCGAAGATTGAAGAAGAGCACGAGCAACATCTACGATTGGTTCTAGACATTCTTCTGTAGAAGCAGTTATATGCTAAGCTAAAAAAGTGTGAGTTTTGGCTAGATCGAATCCCGTTTCTAGGCTATATTATATCTAAGGAGGGAATAGTTGTGGATCTGAGTAAAGTGGAGGCTATTTAGAGTTGGTCTACACCAAAGAATGCTAAAGAGGTTCATAGCTTTCCGGGTTTGACCAGTTATTATCGTCGTTTTGCAGAAGGATTCTCACGAATTATTGCTACTCCTTTAAAACAATTGACAAGGAATAGTATCAAATTTTGTTGGTCCACTAAATGTGAAAAGAGCTTCCAAGAATTGAAGAGGCGTTTGCCGTCAACACGAATAGTAACTATTCCTGCTAATACCGAGAGATTTGTGATGTGTAGCGATGCTTCCAAATAGGGGTGAAATCGGTTACGAAATTCGGTTTTTTTGGCAATTTCAAAACCGAAACCGATTAATCGGTTTTTCATTTTGAGGAACTGAAAACCAAATTTTTAAAGGGAAAATCGAATTGCACCGAAACTAAATTTTTGGTTTTCAATTCGGTTAAATTTGATTTTAACCGAATTAATAAAAAAAATTAAAACAAAATAAATCTTTAATATATATTATTTACTGAAGATATTAACCAATAAAAGGGCACTGGCAAGTGGTATAGATGGGTGTCTTAAGTCCTTCTATCTTCCAAGTCCAGGCTGCTGCAAAGTTAAGGTTTTTTTTTTTTTTTTTAAATTCACAAAACAATTGCTTATACCAGGATTCGAACATTGTTGGGGGAGAAAGGGGAAGCCTTGTGCGTGTGAAGAATTCCACCCAACCAACAATCTATATATGATTTAAATAACATATTTAATACATAATCATTTATATTTGGTTATAAGCAAACCTCCATCTCTTGAAATCGAATACCGAGCCGAAAATTCAGTTTCAATATGGTTCTAAACCTAATTGTATAATACTTTAAAAAAAATTGAATTTTCGGTTATTATTAATCGATTTTCGGTCTGTTTTTTAGTTTTCAGTTTTTTCGGTTATTTTTTTTTACAGCTCTACTTCCAAACATGGATTACGAAGTGTGTTAATGCCACATGATAAAGTTGTAACTTGTACCTCACGATATCTAAAAGATTATGAGAAGAATTACCCTACCCATGACCTTGAGTTGGTAGCAGTGCTGTTTGCTCTTAATATAGAGGCACTACTTGTATGAAGCCAAGTGTGAAATCACGATGGATCATAAGAGCCTAAAATACATCTTCACTCAGAAAGACTTGAATATGAGACACCATCGATGTCTTGAATTGGTGAAAGACTATGGTTGCCATCCTAAGCAAACTGGCTAGTTGGAACAGTAAATCATTGTCACTGGTCATCTGACTCTTATAAAATCAGTAATCTCTGGTGCATTTATTCATTCCTTTTTTATTTATAAATGGCTGGCTACAATCATCAAAGAACTTAATACCTGCATTCGTAATTTTCTTTGGATTGGATCTATTTTTTAGAGGAAACTTGTTACGGTGGCCTGTCATCGGGTAGGTAAAAGTATGGTCAATGGCGAGTTCTGCCAAGATAATCTATCCACGAAAGTTCTTCTCAAACACATTACTTCTTGTGAGGCTCTAAAAGAACAGGGTTTTCAGTTCCCCGATTATCTTCTATGTGACAGATTTCGGCAAAGGCCCGGTTTATTGCTAATCTGCAAGATTCCAATAAAATTATTTCTCGCTACTCAAATAACTCGATGGAAAATTTCATTACTCTGCACAAGATCGAAGTCTCAGGTAAGCCTCCTACTGGTCCAGCCATTGCTCAAGTCTATTGGAATTTGCCTCCTAGGGGGTGGTTTAAAGTAAATATCGATGAGGCAGCTAAAGGTGCTCCTGGGCATTCAGGCTGTGGTGGAAGTTTGAGAACTTGTTGTGGTTTCATTAAGGGGAGTTTTTCATTATACCTAGGAATCAATTTTGCTTTCGAAGCAGAACTTATAGACCTGATTATAGCAATTGAAGTGGCTCACTACTGGGATTGGAAAAATCTATGGGTGGAATCAGATTACTCATTCGTGGCAGGTAGCTTTTTAGCTTAATCGAAAAATGTTCCTTTCAAAATTAGGAACAGATGGATTAGAGCTCTAAATTTGGCAAAACTAGTTAACGTCAGGATTACTCATATCTTTCAAGAAGAAAATTATTCTGCTGATAAACTAGCCTCACTTGCAACAACCCTGGGAAGAAAGAATTGGTGGCTTAGTACCACAGAAGACATCACAAGACTTGCCTACAGAGATATGACTCATTTACCTTTTTATAGGTTTAGGAATCTTTAGATCATCCTGGATCATGCATTTTTGTTCCTTTAGGAGATTTTCCCTCTAGGTTTTTTCTCCTGGAGGTTTTAACGAGGCCCTATTGCATTTCGGATAGATTCTTAAAGATGGTTAGCATCTTTTTTGTTTTCTTTTTGTTCTCATTTTGGTCGGGTTGTTTTTGTTTTTTCTCCTCTTTGTAGGCTGTATTTTTTTCATATTTATTGGAACATTTTGTATGTTTATTTTTATTAATATATTCGGTCTGAGGTAGAGAGGTTAGAAGGGAAGGATCAACCTAGTTGGTATGTCTCTTCTAACCCAGAGGTGTGCCAATTTTATTGGGATACGTTCCTATCTTTAATCCGGTTTTTGATTAAAAAAAATTGAAAGAATATCATTACAGTATTAATTACCATCTAGGAAAAGCGAATGTGGTCGCAGATGCTTTGAGTCCAAAAACTTCTAGCTTCCTTGATGTTTTCCAATGTGTCTCTGGCCCTTTGAAAGTGGAGGTTGAAAATTTTGGATTATATTTGGTATCGCAAAAGGAAGCAATGTATTTTACTACTTTGTTAATGCAAACGAATCTCTTAGAAAGAATCAAGGCCGCTTAATTGAATGATCCGACAATTATGAAATACAAAGCTGAGGTAGAAACATGGAAACATCTAGAGTTGATGATTTCTAAGAATGGAGCTCTGAGATATAGAAGCATACTGTTCGTTCTTGATAATGAAGATTTAAAGAAGGAGATTTTGGGCAAAGCACATTGTACTCCCTATTCAGTAACCTAGGAAGTAACAAGATGCTCCGGGATTTAAGCACTCATTACTAGTGGATCGGCATGAGGAAGGATGTAGCCAAATTTGTTGAGCATTGTTTAACACGCCAACAGGTTAAAGTAGAGCATCAGCATCCTTGAAGTCTCTTAAAACCCCTTATGATACCATAATGGAAGTGAGAGCACATTGTTATGAACTTTATTTTCAAGATATCAAAGACACAAAAGGGATTTATTTATATCTAGATAACAGTTGATCAACTCCCAAAGTCAGTACACTTTCTCCTAGTTAAGAATGCTTTTAGTCTGGATCAATACGCCAACTTGTATGTGTCGGAGATTGTAACGTTACATGGAGTTCCATTAAGACGTTTTAAGGAGAGTCCGCGGGAAAGAGAAGGCAGTGAAGTCTAGCTGGGTGGCGGAATTAGGGCTAGTCCTAAAGAAGAAGGATCATGTGGCGTTGGCATTGGCACAAGACTCGCAATTTGAACCGTCAGAGGCCGACATTCTTCGATAACAGCTCGCCGAGGTCACCCAACAACTAAGAGAAACTCCACGATAACCAAGGGAGATAGAGCAAATGGGAAGAACGGTGAGGGGCTAGTAACATGAACTTTGAGAATTGGATGGAGTTCCTAAGTGGCACGTTTCCTGACATACGCAATAAGATCAGGCCGTCTACTGATGACACGATTGGCAGTGGCACTCGACAGCCTGATATTCCAAACTCCAGTACCCCGGATTTACGTGATGATTAGCTACTTTTCATAATTTTCAGTTAACTCCTTTACACTTTTATGTTTTTATGATACTAGAACTACTATTAGTGTGTTTTTTTTTAAATGTATTTGCACTACTTTTCTTTTAATATGCATTAGAGTGTTTTATTATTTATATTACCTAATTTTGTTAAAAAAAACATTAATTAAAAATAAAATTATTAAAAAAAACTATTTGCGGGTGTAAAATCACTCGCGGATATTACCCGATTAACTATTCACGAGTGATAGTTCACACGCGAATAATTATCCGCGAGTGATAGTTAACATGCAGATAACTATCAACGAGTGATAATTCACTCGCGGAAAATCACAGCTAACTATTCGTGAGTGATATATCAATCACGAATAAGCCCCAAAGAATTATCCACAACTGAATTATGAATCGCGGATAACGTTGTCAGTCAAATTGATTGGTGCCGGGACGGATTAACCCTGATTGATATATCAGTCGTGAATAGTCCATCGTTATCCACTAGTGAAAGTTTTCTGTCTTGGAAACCCTTTTTCCTACTAGTGTGGGGACAGATTCTCACTCGAGTACCATATTCCATCCTTAGACTTATTGACAATCTGAGTGGACTATCCAAATCTTAGAGGATATGTTTCAGGTATGTGTACTTGACTTTGGTGGAAAGTGGGAAGAAAAACTATCTTTTGTAAAGTTTGCTTACAACAATTGTTACAAAGCCAGCATTGGTATGATACAATACGAGGTGTTATACGATCGACCTTGTCAATCACCTCTTTGTTAGGCCGAGATGAGGATGGCATTACTCTTGGTCCTGATTACATCGGAGACACCACTGAGGTTGTCCAATTATCTGTGCAATGCTCCTAAAGCCGGCAGAAGAGTTATGCTAATAGGAAGATGTGACCATTGGAATTCATGGTTGAGGATTTTGTCTTTCTGAAGATCATCCCTATATGTGGCGTCACTCGTTTTGGAATCAAGAAGAAATTGGCTCCTCGATTTACAGGTCCTTTCTGAGTAATGGAGCGAGTAGGGCCATTCACAGATCGCCTCGACCTACCTCCTCACCTATCGGATATTCACAACGTGTTCCACGTGTCCATATTGAGGATGTATGAGCTTGACCCATCCCAAGTCGTCATGTGGACTGAGATACCCCTCTGAGAAGACATGACTTACACTAGTAGGAAAATGGATTTCAACGACTGATATAAGAAATTTCAGTCGTGAAAGGTTATCCGCGACTGAAAAACTCAGTTCCCAGTCAGTCGCAGATACTTACTCGCAGATGAGCATCCGCGACGAAACATTTTCACTCAGAGATAACCCTCGGCTATCCGCGACTATTATAAGTGGTCCTGGCATCAGACAAATTTACCGGTGACCTTATCCGCGAGTGATATATCACTCGCAGATCAGTTCCGGTGAATTATCTGCGACTAATATTTCATTTAGATTCAACCTCACGCAAGTATTGAGAAGAAAATGTCATAGCATCTTAGACACTATACCCTTCAGCAATCGAACCTTTGGGCCTTGCCTTATTGCGGACGTATTTTTTTTTAAATGTCCTAAGTATCGCTCAACTGGATACATCCATCTAAAATGAACTGAGCCTCCTAAAATTGCCTCACACAGAAGATGAACACAGAAATGAACAATTATTGTGAAAAAAGCCGGAGGAAATATGCTCTCAAGTTTAAACAATACTAAGACAATCCCTTCTTCAAAAGCATGCAAATCTTGAACTTTCAATATTCGTGCAATAAGTTTCTAGAAAATTATGCCAAATCAAGCAATGTGTCTAGAATAATTGTAAGAAAATGACGAATTGCAATTGGGAGTATGCATTGTAATAATATATGGTAGTCGTGCGATTTAAGACCATAATGTTTTCTTTGTTCTTCGACAACATTCCTGCTCAAGTTTGAAGCGAAGCCATCCAAAAACTGCACTGACTTAAGAAAACGACAGAATGTTCTTGTCTCTGCTTGAGTCACTACATATGCTGCTGGAGGTCTAGAACATCGACTACTGGTTTCGATCAAGTGAAGCTCTAGTCGAATCTTCATATCTTATAAGTCTAATCTTGTCTTGTCAGTGTCCTTCGTTTTTCCTATAATGTCTAACAATGTTCCTAACAAATTGTTGTATATGTTTCTTACTACATGCATGACATCAATGTTATAGCACAACAATAACTTCTACCAGTAAGGAAATAAAAAAAAAATATTTCGCTTTGTCAAGTTCATATTACGCAAATCTCGTTTTCTTTATTTTCCTTTGACTTTACCAAACACGGAAGGTATGGTTTCCAACTGCCTCAAGCAGTCTTCTCTGATGCTTACAGTTGGAGCTGCTCTATGTTCTGGCTTACCATTAAAATCTCGTGACCTCCTCCTCGGATGAGCAATTTGTAAGAACCGTCGATAACCTACATACGACAACTTGTCCCTCAAACGAACATAAGACATACATTCATTGCAGGTAGGACATGCTTTATACCTACTGGTACTCCAACAAGATAAGTACCCGTACGCAGGAAAGTCATTCACTATCCACATAAGAGCAGCATGTATTTTGAATCTGTCTTTCGATAAACAATCATATGTCTCGACTCTTGTATCCCACAGCATCTTCAATTCATCGACCAGCGGACGAAGATAGACATCGATGTCTCTTCCTGGCGAGTCTGGTCCCGAAATCAACAAATTCATCATAAAATATTTTTCCGTCATACTCCTCTACGGCAGCATGTTATAAGGTATTAATAACACCGGTCGCATACTATATGATAAGCTCATAGTTGCAAATGGGTTAAAACCATCACTTGCTAATCTGAGTCGATTATTTCTCGTTTCTTTTGTGAATTCAGGGAACATTGCGTAAAAATGAGACCATGTCTCTCCATCACTTGGATGTCTCATTAACTCATCCTTCTTCAACTTATTTATGTCATGTTATCTCATCTCTTTAGTTGTATGTCTCGAGTTGTAAAGTCTTTTCAATCTGCTAGTAACGGAAAAATAACGCAAAACTGTCTTCAGAACATTCTTCCCATCTGAAGTCATCTTTTCTACCCTACAACTACTTTTGCAAATGGGGCACAACTACATATCTTCATTCTCCTTGCAGAATAGTGCATAATCATTTTCAAATGTGTGGATTGACTCGTGCCCCAAAGCAAGCGAATATAGATACTTTTTTCCCTCATAATAACTTTCTAGAAAATTTACAAATTTAAACGCTTCATTTAACAACTGCAACAACATATCCATTGTCATGTTTGTCATCTTATATGTCACCATTACATGCATCATCCTCAAAAGGAAGCTCAAAACTGGAAAATCTTCACATCCAGTAAATAATGACTTCTCCATATCGACGAATAGTTGCTCAACATCAAGATTATTATAACGACCACTACGATTAGCCCATTCATCAACATTATTACGTTCTTCATCGTTTGAAGTTGAAAAAGCATCACGCAATAACTCATTAATGATATTGTTATCCTCTTCGCCACCATTATCAACTTCATCATTTTATTCAGTAAATTCAAAACCCGGAAGTATTTCACTATGATTTACCCAAACATCATATGATTGATCGAAACCAAATTTAACAAAGTGATGAAATATTGTGTTAGTCGATTGAGCCTTTGCATTCAAACAGTTGATGCACAGAGATGATGCTCTCCCTTCATCGTCGACATCTAACTTTGACATTTATAAAACGTCGTCGCTCCTTCCACATAACACTTGCTTAATCTATTTGTTATCTTAGTCCAACTCTTTATCCATTGTTATCTTGTAGGTTTTATAGAAATTTAATCAACGGACTAATCAAATTTTATCAACTCTTCATCAAAAATCATAAATTTCCCCGCTCAAATTAACTTTATAGATATATTACTTAATTATTTATCTTTTAATAATTTTTAGAATAATTTTATTCAATATTTAGTAATTTAAAAAAATATTTAATTTTGTAGTTATTATCTAATTACATTGTTAATTAAGTATGAATTATTATCAAAATTTATATTTATTTTATTTAATTAATATTTTATTATTAAATTTTAAAAATTCAAAATTTTTAATTATTTTTTACATATAAATATTTTATATTTATATTTTTGGTTTAATTATTATTTAATTTTTGTTTCATTATTAATTTTTGTTTAATTATTATTAAAATTTTGAAATTTAAATTATTTAATATTTTAGATTTTAATTAATTTATTATTTAATTGTGTTATTTTATACTATTTTTTATAAATTTTAATTATTAAATATTTAGTAATTATTATTTTAAAATATAACTAACATTTTACTAGTAACAAAAATAAATAATAACAAAATTTAAGAATTAAAAAAATGTACAATTTATAGCGGTGGAAAGCATGGTCGGTGGCAAGGGACAACGGGCAGATGGCGGAGAGCAAGGCCTGCAGCGGGCGGCGGGACAGTGTGGCGATAAGGGGCGACGGGGACGAGAGAGAGAGAGAGAGAGAGAGAGAGAGAGAGAGAGAGAGAGAGAGATAAGAATAAGAAACGGCCAGCAAATTTCAATCCTTTTCCGTGACTAAATTTTCAGTTGCAAATATGGTTTTCCGCGAGTGAAGTATCAGTCGCGGAAGAGACATTAATTATCGCGCGCGAATAATCTGCCTTGGAATCCGCACTTCAAAATTTGCGAAACTTTTCGCGATTGAAATTCACTTGCGGAACACCCTATTCGCAACTGAAAATTCAATCGCAAACACAAGATGTGATAACTGCACAGCCGCGTCTTTTCCAAAATCAAAAAGTTATCTTCGACTAAAATTTCACTCATGGATAAGACTATCCACGAGTGAATTTTTAGTTGCAGATAACTTTAGGGATTGCGGGAATTTTTGGTGTTGGAACTTGTAAATCATAAAGGCATTTTTTCAGCATCAATATATCTGCTACTAAATAATAATTTTCGCAACTGATATGTCAGTCGGGGAAAGTTGGTGCCATATCGCGGGAATTTTTCCAACTATTTTCTTCACTGTCCGCGACTGATTTCTCTATAAATCAGTCACATAAAACTATAGCTGAGTCGGCGCCTTGGGAAGACTATCCGCGACTGATTTTTTTACTAAGTCAGCCAAGGATAGTCATTTTCTGCGCCTGATTATATTTGTCGCAAATACTCGACTTGCAGATGCCCTTGATTCTAGTAGTGTTATGAGTAACAACCGATCAAAATTCTAGATCATGAAGACAAGGTATATTGCGCCGCTAGGAGATTCCTCTTGTAGAGGTGCTACGGTAGTACCACAGAGTTGATGATGTAACTTGGGAGTTAGAGTTTGAGATGAGAGAAAAATACCACTTCTTGTTCTAAACATTGTTGAAATCAAATTTCGAGGCAAAATTTCTTAAGAGGGAGAGGATTGTAAAGCCCTCAAAATTTTGTAAAATACTCCAAGAATATTTTGGTGCAAATAAAACATCTTTTATGTGCATTTGGACAATTTTTGCTAAATTTTGGTCTATAAATTAAAGTCACTTCACCAAATTTTTTGACCACAACACCTCTTTCTTTTTCTCTCTCCTTTCCCTCAACCATCTCTCTCCTTCCCTCTTAAATCATGTAGCCCCCATTCTCTCGCTCTCCAAGATTTTCAAAATTTTCTCCAAACTTCAAAACTTATAAATCTCTCATCTGGAGTCTAATCGACGCATTTGAGGTGTCATTGGATAGCTTACGATGATATGAATATTTTGGGGGTGGAGTGTCAATTGAAATTGCTAGAGTTGGATGAAAAATTGCCTGAAAAGTTAGGCTTTGTGGATGTCCCTGTTCGCTCAATTCCGAGATGAATTTGGAGAAAGAACTGTCATCATGCTCGGGAGGGTTAGATTTGTCAGGCTAGAAGATAAGGACCCGCACCACCACCAGTTGCTACCGTACACGCCAGCCCACTCGGACTAGTTCAAGCCGACGACCACTATCTCGCTCGTCTCGCGTCCCTAAGCCACTCCCAACTGCCGCAATTCGTGCCGTCCGCTGCCGCTCCTCCTCCTGCCGCTGTTGCTCGTTGCTATCGGCCACCTAGGTTGAAATTGGACAATGGGTTTTGAAGAGGACGTCTTGGGCTGCAAAGCCCCTTATGAATTTCTCTGCTCCGACGCTCAGTGATTTTTTTTTTTTTGCTTTGAAGTTTTGGAACTTTATTGATAAAATTGGACGTGTTGTAAATTTTGTTTGCTTAAATTAACCTTGCCATTAGATTTGAAAGGGTCAAAATAGGTTAGGTAAGCTTATCACAAGTCTAGAAAATGCTCGGATGGCTGCCTTGTTTTGCGTGCAAAGATCTAGTTATATCCGAAATGGACCTTGTGCTTCAAGACCTTAGATTTGCAGACTAACACCACTGTTTGACTTATTTTGACGTACTAATTGCAACGGTAGTTTTTGTTTGTATAGATTTGACTCTTAAAATTATCTCAGTTTCTGTGCTAACTCCAACATACGGGCCCACCAGATCGCCTAACAGTTTCGGTCTCCGATCGTCTAGTAAGGACAGTCATCGGACCCATATTGATGAGACGAATCCAACGGTGACCTCTATTTTATGAGATTAAGCTTTGAAGAAAAGTCAATGGTTTGCCTCTTCCTATATGCATATTGACGTATGAGTTCTGTTACCAGATCTCGTCCTTTTTATCTGTTAGGTGTTGTAAGTGATTTTTCGTCAACTAGCGTAGCTTCGGGGGCGGAGTCCCCAAAGAGCAATTAATGCAAGCACGAGCACTCGATTCCAACAGCAAAGCAATGCAACATCATCATAGGAGCTTTCCCCAGATGAAGAATGGACGAGGATTGTCGAAGATGATCCTCGATACTACACCTATGAAGATAAACTAGAGAAGCATCACCGAAGGTGGTGTCAATTTTATGGCGAAACCCTCGAAGAGGGATTGACGGACAAGAAGATCGTGGATCCTCGCAGATGATCAACCCCTGCGAAGCTAGCCTTAGAGAGGAAGCAAGGACTTCAATCAAGACGGAAGGCTTGACCCGCGAAGCTGGTGTCCCCCCGATCGAAGATGAAGTCCACGTGTGGTAGTTTAGGTCTTTCTTTCTGTTCCTTATTTCTAACCCCGATCGTGGGACCTTATGTAACCAATCCAGTAAATCCCGGGATTGATCTGACTGTAGATATTCAATTTTCGATGAATATCTACAGGTGTATTTAGTAAACTAATCCCGAGATTTATGGGATGGTGCGTTATTCCTTCCCCTTTACGCAACCATCATTCCTCACCAACAAAAAGGAGAGGACGGAGCTGGGGGAAGGGGGACGAAAGGTTGGAAATTATTCTGAAAAATAAAATTAAAAGTGAACATAGGTTACTGGAGGAGGGCCGAACCACTCTAAAAGTCTCTCTCTCTTTTTACTTTTCGATCAAAGAAATTATTTTTTCATTGCCACATCACTTTCGGAGGTGTGGATCGTTGTTGATTCAAATTTTACGCCAACATTAGGTATTTGAATATTAGTTATTAACATTTAGGATTAGTGTATGAGTATATGAATGACATAAAAGCAGTATTTATGGCTTTGATGAGTTGATAAGTTAATTACTTCCTAATTTGACTTGTAATGACAGACGATTAATGAGGCATTAAATGAATAATTAATTACATCGTGATTCAACTGTGATTGTTGTTGAGAGATCATGAGTATCGATCTTGATTATTTATGGAACGTTTCATGATATTACAAACTTGGGAGTGGGCCTCCGACGCGTGTGATTATTTATTTGTGATGTGATTGTCGCTGACGAGTGGTTGGCTACTACGTAATATGTATCGAGATGACCTAGCATAGTACTCGAGGTATTGGACGTAGTATAGGAAGACGGTTTAGAGCCCACATCGTATTGGTCATCTCGACGTTCAAGTCAGACCGGGTTATGGTTAGGGACACTCGGTTCACTTGTAGTCGGTCATATGACAATTTCTTTGAGAATTTAGGGTTGTTCTTGGTACCTGTCGCATGTCTCCGATCGTCCTCTGAATATAGGTTTCACTTTTGTTTACCTGAGTTCTTGAGTTTCATCAGAGAGGATTTATGGAATAATAAGACATTAATTTTATTCGGTTAAAATATAATAAAATTTGCTAAAAATTCACTATATGAATAGCCGAACTAATTAGAAGTTGGATTGAAAGAGGTTTGATCATGGTTTTCTTGCTGGGCTCTCTGAGCTCACCCCATCTACTTTTTCCTCCATTTCAAGAGGTATGTAGTGTGACCTATCCGAAGAGGCATAGCAGACTTCCGTTTGAGACTTGGAAGACGTTTCCTTTTTCTACCGTACAAGTGTATGTTCACTTTGCAATCATTAAATCATACTTTAGATTTGGAATGAGTGTATGATAATATACCTAGAGTGCTTGCAACCGATATAGATTTTTATTTTTTATCTTTTTGCTTTTTATCTTTATGACTACTTTAATTCAAATGTGAAGACATGTGCAAATTTTAAGCTGACTTATCAAAGTTCTATTTGTTATTCCTATTACTTCTCGTTTATTTGAAAGATTTTAATAATAATTTTAGTATATACATTAACCCTCATTTAGGGATGTTACATGATAAATACCAACTTTTTCCTTTTTATTTTCTTAATTTTCTCGCACTTTTGAAGGATGGCAAACTACTTTATTTTATAACTAGTTTTTATACATGCGCGGCAAGTGTAAAATAATATAACTAATAAAAAATATAACACGACAAAAAAAGAAAGTATATTTTTGTTAAATGTTTTAAAAATTTTGATATTTTTTTTATTTTGAATAATTAAAGGGTTAAATTTATCATTAAAAATAAATACAAGGGTTTTTTAAAAAAATTTCAAACTTAAAAAATAAAAATGAAAGCTTAGAGCAAATAAAACAAATAAGAAATAGTTACGGTAAAAAAAAAGTACATGGCAATGGGTGTCAAAATATTGAAAAAAATATTTTGAATCCAACCGTGCCAAGAAAAATAATTTTGAGATCATTACGCCAAAAAAATAGTTGTTGAAATGATTGAAACAAAAAAGTAAAAAAAGAAATAGAGAATTTGCAAAAAAGTCATCTAAATTTACGAATTTGCAAAAAAATCCCTTTAAATTTGCGAAAAAAACCTCTAATATTTCTCAAAACCCCCCAAAATAGGCCCTTAAATTCAATTTTTTAAAGAAAAAATAAAAAATAGAAAAAAAAGGAGAAGACACATGTCGTCTCCTAGTGAGCGTTTCTTTGGCAATGGGGGGAGAAACGGATCACCACTTCTATATATAGCAAGAGTTGAAACGATTGAAACAAAAGAAAGTAAAAAATGAAAGAGAATTTTCAAAAAAGTCGTCAAAAATTGACGAATTTGCAAAAAAAAAAAAATTCCCTTAAATTTGCAAAAAAAAAAAACTCTAAAATTTCTCAAAAACCTCCAAATAGGCCCTTCAATGCAATTTTTTTTAAAGAAAAATTAAAAAAATAATAATAATAGGGGACGCCACGTGTCGTCCCTTGGTGAGCCATTTCATTGGCACTGGGGGAAGAAGCGGATCACCACTTCTATATATGGTATGAATTTGTGAAATAATTTTTAGACTAAGAGCATCTTCACTGCAATGCCAAATTAACGTGTCAATGATAAAATTTAACATTTGAGTGAAAAAATTATTTCTTATTGTAATGCTATTTTCAATGCTAAAAATTCAACAAATGCTAAGTTTTGTGCTAAATTTTATACCATGTATAATATAATGCAAATTTTGACATTTGAAAATGAATAGTGGCTAGTTAGTTTTTTATCATTAAAAATGAAAGTAATTATGATTTAAAATTTATATTATAAAAAAAATCTTCTATTAAAAATTCATCATTGTTCTATGTAGTCTTTCTTATTATTAGCTAAAGTTTATTATCTTTAATAGATATTGCAATTAATTAATAACAATAAATAAAAATAACACTTAAAATAATAATATTGCATTAAAGTGTCAAATACAACACTTTAGGTATTTATTTATTTTTGGTGCCAAATAGAACTTGCATTGGAGATGGCCCAACTGTTAGTTTTCATAAACTGCGGTGAAAGATTGCTTACAAATTGCAAAACCACCCTTACCATTGTTCCCAGACTACTTGCAAAGTTTTGGAAAATGAAAAAACTAGTTTTTCCACACAATGTTAGTGCCTCCCGGTCAATCTATCATGTTACGTAAAGGGTATTTTTGATTCTTTTGGAGGAAACGAAAGTAATATGAAATTTCTCCTAAGAAAAAGTCCCCTACAGTGAAAAATTATTTAGTACACCGTACCTTTTTATAAAAAAAGTCAATGAGACGACGAACTAGAATCGTTACATACAAAAAAAAGGTCAATGAGACGACGATCTAGAATCATTTCATACTCAAAACACGTTATCGCAAATTCTTCCTCTTCTTAAAGAACTACGATATCATAGGGTTGATAAAAATAATTAAAAATAATAATTAAAAAAAACTCAAGAAGGGATTTATGGTTTTAGTTGTACCTATTGGTGTGCAAATGAAATTATCCTAAGAGAAATGTTAAATTAAATAAAAAAATTGACCAAAGAAACTTAGTTTGAATGATGTCTCGGTTTGTCATCAAATAAAATAAAAACAAGTGCACAATTTATAAACAAGTGCACAATTTGTAAATAATAAGTGTCTGTCACATTATTCTCATAATTTTTTTCGCCAAAAATTTTTATTCTTTAGGTCCCGTTTGATTATACTTTCATTTTTTGTTTTTTGTTTTAAACAAAAATTTAATCAAAATTTTTAAAAATGTGTTTGATAAACTTGTTTTCGTTTTCTATTTTTAGAACTAAAAAAAAATTCAAGAATAGAGGAAACAAAAATTCTTATCTTTAATTAAAAAAAAAAACTTACATACTTTTTTTGTATGCTTACCATATCCTTACACTGTTTATATATTTATTATTTACATTATCTCTATTTTCACTCCTTTTTAATTAGTTACAAATATCATTTTTGTTTTGGTTTTTAAAAATAGAGAACAGAAACGCGATTACAAATATATTTTTTGATTTTAAAATATTGAAAACTAAATGAAATGAAATTTTTATTTATAACAATAAAAAATAAAAATATTATCAATATAGCCTCAGCATCACTCTTATCCTAAATATTCTATCCTTCTAAGCGACAAGCGTGTCATCTAACAACATTGAATAAGCTATTAGTAAGGATATAATATCAAACATGTTATTTTGAGTATCAAATTGTTAGGTAAACGAACTTATGTACTTAAATTTTTGAACGACCCAACTAGGATATTCCTTTATCACTATTGCACTATATTTGTATGGATGGGTATATTTGCTCTAATAAAATAGAGAGTGATGCAGGAAAATATCCAAAATTTATATAACAATAAAAATAAATACATAATATTTTAATGTAATTGAGTAATTAATCAATTCATTAATTATTTGCATATATTTTTGGCAATTCAGTCAATTAACATTAATTATCACTACGTAAGTAATTGAATAGCTTGGATATTTTATTATATTATTTTCAAATAGGTTTTATTTTAAGGGTCTTGTTGGTGTTCAATCATTTTCTAAGCCATGTTACAAGAAAATAACTATAATTTCAAAAAATTAAGAAATTAATCATTAGTCAATATAAAATTAAAGGTATAAAATTAAATTCAATGCGTCATATAGTTAAGAAAATAGCTATTTTTTAATTAATTAAAATGTGAACTGGTTTCTTAAAACATTCTTTAATAAATGGCTATTTATTTAATTATCTCTTATTTATAAATTACATGTCAAAATTGAATATTCACTATAATTTCTTTAAAATAGAGAACCAAAGTTCATGAGCGGACGAAAGAATACCTTCTTTTTAGAAGGGCTTTATTAGCACCTATATTTTTTTTCCCTAACAATCCTCATTTAATAAATAATAAATGTATATTTTCTCTGTAATAATAACTACATGAGAAATTACATAAATATACACTTGGATAACAAAAATCTTGTTATTTCCACAAACTCTTCAAGTTAACAAATATTAAATAACCATATACATAAAATATTTATTATAATTTGATTAAAATACCATATAATAGTATGGATGAATGGTCCATTATTATTATTATTATTATTATTATTATTTTTTTTTATTTTAAAAATAATTTTTAACATTTAATATCGAATTAATGTGTGTCCAACACTTTTAAATTTTTCTAAATATATTCTATTTTTGCAATAAACATCTACTACTATTATTATGTACTTTGATTTTTATAAATTTACAATATATGAAATTTTTGTTAATGATTTTTTTTAATTATCTCAAATAATATTTTATTTTATCATTTATATTTGATGTTTCATATATATATTTTTAATTTAAGGATTAAAAGAATTATTTTATCCTAATAGAGGGGCTTTTTTTTTTTTTACGAAGATATATTTTAAAAAAAAAGGATTAGAGATAGGAACTTATCTCAACAAAGTTGACACACGCTTGGAAAATGGCTAGCTTCCCAACTAAGTTGATCCTCCGGTCCCTTTCCCACTACCTCCAAGCCAAATATTATTAAAAGAAAAATAAAAAAAATGAGAAGATCCGAGTCAGCTTCACCAAGGAAGCAAAAAAACAAACAGAAAGAAACAATCTCACAGGGGAGGCAAAATACAGGAATAGCAGTAAAAACAATCCTATAGGATCTACCCTTGTAAAAGGGGTGTCGTTAAAACCATTCTCTAGAAAAACCTGTAGGAAAAATCTTAAGAAAAGAAAAAGAGTGCATGACTCAGGAAACTAATGCGAAAATCTGAAATCTGGGAGCTTAGTGTGATCCCTATAAGCTAGTGGAGCAAGGTTGTTTAGGATATGCATCCACCAATTTTGATTTCGAGTCAAAGCAGTCTGAGACGCTAGTTTGTCTGTTACACAATTGATCTCTCTGAATATATGTGAAATTACCACCTTGATCATTTTAGAAGTTTTAACAGCGCCCAACCATCTATTACGGAGTTGCCTTTTACCAAGATATATAATATGAGGTATTTGAATTTTTATGAAATATTTATTTAGTAAAAAGGTGGGGGGAAAGAAAAAGATGCCAATAGAAGTCCCTATTTAAAACTACAAAGGCTAAATGACTACAAATATTTGGCAGATAAACTTAGATGAAATAGTGTCTCAATTAGCAAGTGGATAAAATAAAATAAACACTTTGAAAATTATGATTGATAATTAAAAAATGAATATACATTATTATTTTGACTCTATTTCGTATTTGGTCACTTCTTAGTGTTTGTTTCAAAAAAATGATAAATATTTTTAAAAATCAAGTTATTAATCACTAATACATAAGAAAATTAAGAATATAAAAATAAAATCACATCATTCTATAATAAAAAAATAACTAATTTCTTAATTAATTAAAATATTTTTTATTTTCTTAAAATATCATTCAAAAATTAAATATTTACTCAATTATCTCTATTATTATTTTTGTGGTAAAAATCTCTAATTACGTGGCATTGCAGATTTTTAGAATATCCTAAAGCTAATTGTGTGAATCCCTTTGTTCTCTTCGACTCTTTGGTATAATCATGGGAATATGCCAAAATAATATTGTTTGGAAAGACAAGTGGGTCCCACTTTTGATGGGATAAAATCGATCCATCAACATCGTTGCACGAGACCCATGTGTCATTTTTGCCATATTTATGCCAGCTAGACAGCTACCAATGTATCACTTGGACTCATTTCCATCGTGGTTCCGATCTTTTCCACAATCTACTTATTAGGATAACCTCTCCATCACTTTTGATTATTTAATTTCTCAATCATTGAATTGGCGATTAAAAAGGTCGAATTTTCTATAATTATAGGAGAGAATTAGAGATTAAAAATTCATTACTGATAATGCACATTTTTTCCCCGAAAATTCTGTAATGTATAGTCTTATTGTGATTATGATGTGATTAAAAACTTTCTAGAAATACAATACTCTACTTAAAGATACACTAATGTAGAAGTCCCATAGAAGTTAGCAAATAACAGGCATTGTTTGGTAAATAACCCAGTGGATTAAAATTTCGGAATATAATCCTAGCTCAATATTTCTAATTCATTGCTGAATTAATTTTATAATCAAATATTCCTAAAAAATACGTTTGCTTCTAAAAAAAAAATAAAATTGAAATCTAAGTATTAATTGTTGTAAATTCTTTACAAGCAAATGTATTTGTTACCAATTTGATTTTCCATACTGGGAAAGTATCTTTGCTTCTAGCTTTAAATAGGCTAAATCTAATAATAAAAGCCTTAGAGGCATTAAGATCATTCCTCTATAATTTTTCCATCATACATATATATATATATGTGTGTAGCATAATTAATTACTTCAACTCCTAAATATGTTTACAATAAATATACCATGTATGTCTAATTTCATCTCTTATTTTCTTGCCTTTAAATGTTGATAGGCAATTAAACAAGTGGAAAATTATCTATTCTAAACATAATTGAATAAAACAACTAATTCATTCTAGAAAAATAAAAAAGTTAATGACTAAGAGAGAGTCGCAGCAATTTACAAATATAGGAGAATCAAACAGCTCAGATCCTATACTTGGATGCTTTAATTTAACCACAATTAGAAAAATTATATATATGAAATTGAAAAATAAAAATAAAAAAGGATATTCGAGTATATATCCAAACACACACGAAACAAAAAAAAGCAGAGTAATAATGAAGAGTAGAGAAATTATTAGTCACAACTGACGTGGAACCGAGCTGTCCTATCCACCACTCAACACCTACTCGCATCGCCACATTGCCACGTCACCACCGCGGCGTCTCGTAAATACTACACCCATCTCCCACCTGCGGGTCCCACATTTCTTGGAAAACTTGAGGGAAAAATCCACTATAAATTCTTCATTTTCCCACTTTCTTTCTCGGAACCCAAACACGACCTTTTGTAGAGAGAGAGAGTGTGTGTTTTGTCGATTTCTATCATGGTTGATTTAGTCGACGACATGTTGTTCGGATTTCTCGACGCCGGCGAGGATTCGCCGGAGAGCAGCTTCGGCTCCGGCGGAGATTACGACGGGCTCGACGGAGAAGATCATGAGGCCGTCGAAGGCAGCTTCAATGGCGAAGAGAGCAAGGCTTTTTGGGACGACCAAGTCCGAAACCTCCAGGTAATAAAGCTTGATGATCCAAATTTCATTTTCTATTTTTTTTTTCCACTTTCTTCAAAAGAATTGTGTCTGTTCAATCCTAAACTTTTTTTTCCTCTGTTTTTCAACAAATATAGGCGACGATATACAGAAGCAATTCGATCGAATCGTCGATTCGCAAAGCAACGAAAGAGGCTCTGAAAGAAGCCAAGTCGCAACGCTCGTCGTGCCGTTGCCGAGAGAGGCTGGCGATCGGATCATCAATATCCGAATATTGCAGAGATTGCTTGCGCAGAGAAGTCTGCAATCGGCTCGTCAGCCTCGGCTACGATTGCGCTATTTGTAGGTCCAAATGGCGTACCTCGTCATCCATTCCTTCAGGTACGTACATAACATTCCTTCCATAAATACGGTGATTTAACATAGTATGAGAGCGGGAGGTCTTGAGTTCAACCCATAAATTATTGGCCCGTATCCTCAAATTAAGTTTTAGGATGAATCAGAGATTTAATATTATTTTTATTTAAATAATTTTTTTTTTCAGGAGAGCATAGTTATCTGGAAGTGATAGACAAATCGAGCGGTAAGAGAGGGCAAATGAGAGTGGTGATAGAACTCAATTTCCGAGCGGAGTTCGAGATGGCGAGGGCGAGCGAAGACTACAACCGTCTGATCGGCCATTTGCCGGAGGTTTTCGTGGGGAAGTCGGAGAGGCTGAGAGCGCTGATAAAGATACTGTGCTCGGCGGCGAAGCGGTGCATGAAGGAGAAGAACATGCACTTGGGGCCGTGGCGGAAGCAGAAGTACATGGAGGCCAAGTGGCTCGGCACGTGCCACCGCTCGCCGCCGCCGTTGCCAGCGGCGGGAAGCTCGTCGGCCCGAGCGCTGCCGCCGCCGCAGCCGCCGAGGCCTAAGGCTTCGTTGCTGACTTTCGATCTCTCGGAGGCGCTGCCGCTGGCCGGGCTCCGGCGGACCGCGCTTGTTGTGTGATTAGTTGAGAGAGCTTTGAGTGTGTGAGGAAAACAAATTTTTGTTCCCTAGTATTAAAATTTTCAAATCTTGTAAATTATATGTGATAGGTGAAGAATAAGAATAGTGTATGGGCGTGGACCAATGTAGTTTTAGTTAAATTTAAATGAGAAATTATGAAAAATAGTCATTTTGTTTGGTGATTTGAATATGACTAATATATATGTTCATAGTATTAAAATTTTTGTTTCCTAGTATTACAATTTTCAAATATTGTAAATTATAGAGAAATTATAGTGAATACCAAATTTTTAAAATTTAATGTAAGTTATTATCCAATTTTTTAAAAAATATAACCAATTATACAAATGATGCAATTACTTACACAGTGATAAATGGTGGTAATTCACTTTGTTACCAAAAATATGTGCAAGTAATTCACAAGCTGACTAGAAACTCAATTACTTCAAAAGTTCGGGTATTTATTTTTATTGTTATATAAATTCTGGGTATTTATCTATTTCACCTTAAATTATATGTGATAGGTGAAGAATAAGAATCAATAGTGTACGGGCGTGGACCAATGTAGTTTTAGTTAAATTTAAATGAGAAATTATATATTAAAAAATAGTTATTTTGCATAATATTTTCATTTATTAAAAAAATAGACATCAAGTAGTTGTGAAAAATAAAATTTATTTATGCATTTTATATTTGAATTATGACTATTTTCTTAATTTAATAAAACATTCACTAAAATTTAAAAAGAAGTTTTTAAATTGATTTATTTAGGAGATTTTTAAGGATTTAGCTAAATTTTTTATTATTTTTTAAGGATTAGCCATAGTTTTACGAAATTAAAAAATGAGTCATTTTCGTGTGTAATAAATTTTGTTACCAGGTATATCAAAATTTGTTACTTGTGTAACAAAATTTGTTATACAAAGAAAATGACTAATTCCTTAATTTCATGAAACTATGGCTATATTGTTGAAATATGAGGTTAAAAATAACTAAAACCCATATTTTCCCTTTATTTAGCTAATTCACATGATTTAAATAATGAAAGAACGTATATCATTGATGAGGAAGAGGCCAAAAGATATTTGGAAAAAAGAAAAGAAAAAATGGTTTAATAAATTGTTGAAAATTGTTCTTGGTAGGTAAGAGTATGTGCCAAAGTGTTGACACATTTTTCTTAACATAATTGATTTTAGGAGCAGAGCCTAAGATTAGCAAAATTATTGTTTCAACACCAATGCGGCTGTATGGTAACTATTATCCATAGTGTCTACATTATTAGACACTCGTGATGTCAATTCAGAAAGACAGAGAAAAAACAATATTAAAACAAGAGTTTGAACTTTGAAGCATGTTGACAACGCTCATGTCGACTTTTGGAAGCAAATACAGGTCAGCTAAATTTAAGATTAGAGACCAGGATTTGAGAGGATTAACGTAAGATAAGCTTAATAATAGTGTTATCCGCGTGAAGGGATAGCACCGAATTTGCTTCTTGATACAGATTTAGTAGGATGGTTTTACCAAACTAACCACAGATTTAACCCAAACTGACATTTCATGTCGAAAATGACACGCCTTTTTTTCTTTTTAATATTTAGTTATAACTTTCAAATTTTTAATGATAACTTTACGAACGGAAAAAAAAAATTTCAGTATTTATACCAATTTTGAGAAGATGCTATAATAGACAACTATTATATTTGTGTAAAATTATGATTTCAAAATAAGGTGTTTTTTTTCTTTTTTTGACATTGATATAAATTAAATATCATTTGGAGACTTGTCGCGGTCTCATATGTTGCTGCTTTAGCCAACCATCAAGTTTAGGGCTGAAAATATGAGAAGGCGGATGTGGGAACCCGTCTCCGTTTCTCATTTTAAATGTTAAAGGAAAATTATTTCCTGTAAAAAACATGTACAAATCAACCCATTTTCTCCAAATATGGGTTTCTCTAACCCCTTTTTTTGGGAATACCTGTTCTTGTACTTCCTGTATTTTTATTTCTAAAAAACAAAACAAAAGTAAAAAATAAAAAAAATAAAAAGGTTGTTGGATCCAAATCTAACAACCAACAATAAAATGTAAAAAATAAAAAAATAAAATTGACCGTTAAGCAAGGGTCTTCAACTTAAAAAAGAAAGAGAAAAAACTAAAAGGAGCCATTGGACCAACGGCTTCTTCCATTCTCCCTCATTTTTCTTCTTCTATTTAATTTTCTTATCCTTTTTTTTGTTTTTCAATTCACCACACAAATTCAAAATTCCTCTCTCTCTCTACATCTCTCAATCCATGCAGAGGAGATTTTATTTCGTTGACAGTTCGTATGAAGAATAATTTTGTGTAGAAGGCACACAGCTGTTCGAGATAAAACCCAACAAATATGAGTCGCCAGTGAAGAAGACTTACACATTACTTGCCGCAGTAGGAATGAGTCCTTGAATGTTATTTTCTAGGATCTGAGGTAATTTTTTTTTTCATTGAAATGTCTTTTTCTTTGTTTGATATGAAATTAGAAATTTAAATTTAAATAAGTTAATCTTCTTTAAGTAATTGATTAATTAAAAATATTAACAACTATAAAAAAAACATAATTTTCTTCACTAATTTCATAACTTAAGTTCTTAATTTTCTAAATTAATCAACAATCTTGTAATTTTATAAATAAATTATATTAAAGTTTTTCAATTAAAAAGTAACGGGCTAGAATATGGGAAATAGGGTTCCCTATACATTTAAAACGTGTACGGGAAGAACCCGTCCCTTTAATTAACGAAAACAGGCCTCCAGACCCGTTTTCCCGCATTCCCACAAAAAATGAGTGCGGAAATGGGGCAGGGCTGTATTTTCAATCCTACTCAAGTTTGACGCGTTGGGTCCATGGTTAATATATACACAAAAGAGATCAATAAAAGAATTGAAACAAAAGCAATAATAATAACTAAATGCATGACAATTAAAAAAAAAATTGAAACATCATCTCCGTTTCCAAACTTGAAAACAAAATTAATGCACTTGAGCATTCGGTTCAAGTCACTCAGAAAATAAACTGCCTCGGTAGATATTCAAAACTCGCAACTAAACTAAAGTAAAAGCGATAAACCATAAGCCTATTGAAAAAAGATGGGAGAATTGGATAGAATAAGCTCCGGCATTCCTACGACCAACACAAGCAACGAAACCAGCTTCAATTTGGTCAATAGACCGTCCAAAGCCACACTGCACGATTACAAACGTCAAATGAGAGAATTTCAAAATGAAGTCATTCTTGATGCCACTTAATAATCTATACCCAAAGTGGTGTGCTCCCTTTATGTTTACTCTATGGTTGCAGTGTAAATTTTGGTGGTATAGATTATCATTGTGCCAAAACCCAAGAATGAGGTATTCGTCAAACCACCCCCCCCCCCCCCCCCCCCCCCCCTCTTTTAATAGATGAATAGAAGCAATAAATAAAATTCTGAAAGTTGATCAATCTAAAGCCAAGGACAAAGATGACTAAAACAACTCTGAAAATATAGGAAATGTTATAACCATCACTGGCCTCCTGACTAGGTTAGAATATTTCCAGTGTATTGGCAGAACACACGTATTGAAAGAAATTAACAAGGTAGTGAAACCCAAGAAAAATATATTTTGGCACAAGGGAGATCAACTTTTCAGAAAAAGAAGCCGCAAAAAAGAAGTCAAGATTTTACCTTCTCGCATCTAAGAAGGAAAATACGTTTCTCCTTCGTAAGTATTGTGTCTGAACTTGTGCATCCGGGGCAAAGCACATAATTATCTGAAAAAGATAGCAGCAATAAAAGAGGTTAAGAGAAAGCTAAAATACACAAATATTCCCTACATACAACGATATTTTCTTTTCCGCATAAGAAATATAAAATTCTCCAACTTTGTTATCATGCCATCACAAGAAAATTTTCGAGTTCAATAAATAACAAGACACTAACTCCAAAGCCAAGGAAAAAATGAAAAATAAAAACATACTAAGGAAAGGTACTAACTCATATAGTACCTCAATATTGATTCAAAATTCTTGGGTGCAAATCTCAGCTTCACAACCAATCTCTGCTGACCGTCAAGTGATCCGCTTGTCCCCAGTTCAGCGAGCGAAAAAAGCCATGACATGATCCGGCTGCCGACGTATCCTAGTATTATGAGCAAAGACGTGGATATAATTAGCAATTACGAAAGAAAAGAACCTATATCAATGTTAACTTTAAATATATATATATACGTACATATATATATGTGTATATGTGTATAAATGTATATTGAAAGTGACAATATAGATTGGATATATAAGAACAGCAGAACAGTGATCACATGCTGAATCGACAGCAACATGATCTATGGTCCTTTAAAAATAGGTTTGCAAAAGATTACTATTTCACAATTTCACAAGTAATAAGCAGTAGGAGCATTATAAATATTTTTTTTTTTGACAATGCTAAATCAGGAAATAAGCCAAAACAGATGTACAAAACCGTAGGTTAGCACAATATATGTTAAAAATGGTGAAGTAAAACTTTCCTATATGAGGCAACAAATAAGTGCATAAAGATGGGAATCAGACAAAATTCTATAGACCATTGCATATGTAGATAATTATTTCTCAAGTCTAATCTCAAAATAAACGTAATGAAGCAAAAATGAAACGGCATCAAACAAGCAGAAACAGCCCACACTGCTGACATCCATTAAGTTCAAAAAGACAATATATTAATTGATAGGGAGAAGGAAGTAGAGTATACGAGTTGCAGATATCTATGAAGTTCGCAAAGACGGTTTTCTTAGTTCCTTCACGAAAAACTTGTGGAAGCCTCAAGACCGTTCATTGCCTTCCCTCTACGAGCTCGGGATTATTCTCCTGAAGACTGTTAAACACTCTACCAAGAAGCTGCAGCCATTTTATAGGAAAGAAGATTAGTCCAACAGGAGAACAAGTTCTATCTAAGGGATAACAAAGTTTAAACTGATAATCGGCAAACTAACACTATATATACACTTTGACTAAACGATTAAAAAGCATACACATACACTCAATTTTTCCTTACAAACAAAACGCACTTGACAATGTTAATGCGATGCATCTTGAATGACATCGAGGCTTTGGGTTCTAAAAACTGTAGTTCCAAGACACATACTTTCAGAAACCCATGTAGACAATAAAAATCCAAGGAAACCAAGATTTCCATGGGCAATGATAATAAGCTTTCTGTAGGAATTTAACTTTACGTGGTCATAAATCACAGTGTATGGAATAATATTTCATAATTTAAGTACAGGCAAACTGATCAAATGTTGCCTCTCCATCCACCGGATTACGAAATAAAAAATGGTATTGAATGGAGAAATAAAAGCATGAGCCAATTCCATCCGAAAAAAAAAAAAAACATATCCTAAAAAAGTTTAATGTATCTTTCATAGCACATTATACAAGACGTGAACAAAACATAAGTTACAAACTTGATGTCACTAAAGACAACCCCATACATGAACTAAGAGTTTTAGTAAAATTCAAATAACGATTATACCTCTGCATATTCATAATCACGGTTGCTCCTATCGCGCGAATTGCGTGATTGTAGTGCAATTCCTTAGTATTCTTCGTACTCTTCAGAAACTGCACATTAAGAAAGATAAGTATCTTCTAATGGAATTTAACACAAGCACAAAAATTTTGCAGAGTTTTCAACAATGTTGTAGTCCAATTACTATACTGGTAAGGTTTTCGGTTTCCTCAGCCAAATTTTTGACGGTCTTCTTCCTTTAATTCTTCTTAGTAGGATCGAATGGCGCAATCTGATAATGCAAAAAAAAAAAAAGAATAAAATTAATATGTGAATCAAATAATTGTCAGTGTATGTGTTGTTAGCATGGTGAGTGGCAAAATATATTTTGATGTAAAAGCTAATATCGATTGTGATATATACTATTTTGATATTGTGACACGAATCTCGGAGCTCGTTGTTATCAAGTTTGACTTCTGGCAAGGTGGTCTTGAAGGTGTTCTAGAAGAAGTTCCAGAAAGTGTTCTAGCTCGAGATTTTAGGAGGCAGTTACAAATTAGCAGATTCAAATTTATTTGGGTGTGTGTTTACGTACTCTCTGCTAGGGTTCATGGCTGCAAGGGTTTGAGAGTTTGAGTGATTAAAGTAGAGAGTTTATTCTTTTGTATTTTGTAAGACAAGAGTGAATTGTTGCTAGAGGGGCCTCGGGAGAGGTTCCCGTGGGAACGAGGGGAGCTTGAACACAAGGGGATCTTGTGTGTACTCCATGATAGTAGGAGACGGGGTTAAACGACGATGGGTTGATTAGGAGGGAGTCCTTAGAGCTGTAAGATCTGGTTTGCACGTTTTCATAGTGAAATCTTTCCACCATCTGAGCGAGGCCCCGCGGACGTAGGCACATTGCCGAATCGCGTCAATAATTCTGGTGTAGCTTACTTACTACAATTTGCTTTCAGTTCGTTCATTGTTTATTTTATCCATTCACTATATTACTAGTGTTCCCGCCTGACGCAGACTATCTCGTAGACCACTCGTGAAGAACACCAGAGTCGATTAGTTACTTTTTCAATTGGTAGCGGGTCGCCCTAATATGTTGGGTGTGATCCTAGGGGTTACTAATCTGTTTTATTTTTGTGAGATAGATTCACTAAGGGAAGGAGGTGCAATTGGGCGACCACCACTGCTCAATGGGTCGAATTATACGTATTAGAAGGCATTAATGAAGACCTTTATCAATGCTCTCGATGAAAAGGCTTGGAGGGCAGTATTAAGCGGTTGGAGTCATCCAACTGTCATAGACACCGAAGGAAAAACCACTCCGAAGCCTAAACTAGAATGGACTTTTGAAGTAGACAAACTCGCCAGCTGTAATTCCAAAGCCATTAATGCTATTTTCAATGCAGTAAATCCCAACCAATTCAAGCTAATATCCACCTGTGAGTCAGCCAAGGCAGCGTGAGATGTGCTTTAGACAGCTTATGAAGGGACAGACACGGTATGATTATCTAGACTTCAAATTCTGACCACAAAATTTGAGAATCTCAGGATGCAAGAGAAAGAGACCATTGTAGAATTCAATGCAAGGCTATGTGGCATAGCTAATGAGCTTTCGATCTCGGTGAAAAGATATCTGAATAAAAACTAGTCAGAAAGATGTTGAGATCCCTACCGAAGAGGTTCGCCTACAAGGTAATAGCCATAGAGGAGGCAAATGATGTGAGAAACATGAAGCTAGAAGAGCTAATGGGATCGCTCTGAACATTCGAGATGAACTTCAAGGAAGAACGGAGTGGTTCAAGAGGTAAAGGGATTGTATTGAAGACGAAGGCTGATAGCAATGAAGTTGAGACCAAGTTTGATGAAGATGAAGATTTGGCTGAATCAATGGCTCTACTCACAAAGAATTTAGGCTGTGTTATCAATGGGCTGAATAGGAGATCCAGCGGAAGTGGTCCTGGTAATTTGGAGAATACCAGGAATTTCAATCCGCAAAGAAAGAACATGGATGCAGATTCAGAATTAGATTCCAAAAACAGGAGGCCTGGGATTCAGTGCAGATAGTGTAATGGGTTTGGTCATATTCAATCAGAGTGTCCCAACTTCATCAAGAATAATAATAAGTCCTACAACGTCTCATAGAGTGATGGTGATTCTGATGGAAGCAGAGATGAAGGGGACTATGTCAGTAATCATGTAGCTCTTACAACTCGATTCGACCTAGAAACAGGCAGACATACTGGTGGTTCATATAGTGTCTCAGTAGATGGTCCAGCAAGGGAGGGTGACAACCCAACAAAAATTGACATTGACAGCAGTGATAATGAAGAATTGACCGAGGAAGCACTGATTAAATCATACAGTGAGATGTACCAGATGTGGCTACGGGTTGTTCAGGTCAATGAGAAGTTAAATGGGTAGGTTGATCTACTCACCAAGAGAAGAATATACTCACCAAGGAGAAGGAAGAGCAAGCTAAGAAGATTGAAAGTCTAGAAGGTGAACTAGCTGAATGTGAGAAGAGTCAGGGTGATCTCGAGAATAAACTGGAACAAATGAAGAAATCGGTAAGGATGCTAAGCTCCGGGCCATCAAAACTAGATCAGATTCTCAATGCTGGGAAGGTCGCAGGGGATCATGTTGGTCTAGGTTACAGAGGAGAGAACTCTGGGTTGAAGACATTATTCGTTCAAGCCTCAAAATCGAAGAAATCAGAAGTAGTCCAGAAAGCTTCAGGAACATCATCTGGACCACTGTCAAGATCATCACGAAAAAAGGTGGGTTCCGATGTGTCACTACTGTTAGCGTCTCGAACATATTAGACCACGATGTTACCAGTACTTAGCTCATCTGAGAAGAATCGGGATGCAGAAGCAAGATCAGAGGTTAATTGAACAACAATGGAAGAGGAAGAATGTTATGAAGTGTAATGTGACTTGTACTTTACTGAAGGTTAACACTGAGCAGGAGTGGTACTTTGACAGTGGTTGTTCTCGACATATGACAGGTTATGAGAGTTTTTAGAAGGATATTCAGCCATGCCCCACTCAACATGTGACATTTGGTGTTGGTGTTAGAGGCAAAGTTCTCGAAAATGGTCTACTAAGTGTTCCAGGTATGCCAAAGCTTGATGAAGTATTACTTGCTGAAGGCCTAGAAGCGAACCTTATCAGCATCAGCCAATTATGCGATCAAGATTTATTTGTCAAGTTCACCAAAGGGAAATACAGTGTCTTGAACCAAGCTAATCAATGTGTGATGGAAGGTACTCGTTCCTATAACAATTGTTATCTTTTGACACTTCTTGGAATACGTCTGAGAACACAATGAGATCTTACTGAATTATGGCATTGGCGTATGGGGCACATGAATTTTCGGAGTCTAAGAATAGTAGTATCAATGGGTGCTATACATGGTGTCCCGGAGTTGAAACCTGAGTCAGGAAGTGTATGTGGTCCGTTCAAGTTGGAAAGCAGAAGAAGATGTTCCACAAAGTGGTCTAACACTTGATGACCACTCGAATACTTGAATTGCTTTACATGGATCTGATGAGTCCCATACAGGTAAAGAGTGCTGGAGGTAAGAGGTATGTCTTTGTGTGTTTTGATGGTTTCTCACGCTACTGTTGGCTGGATTTTATTCGTGAAAAATCAGATATATTTGGAGTGTTCAAGACCCTGTGCATCAGACTTAGAAGAGAGAAAGGCTACAAAGTTGGGACGATCATTCGAATAAGTAGCGATCATGGAGCTGAATTTGAGAATGCGATCTTTGTTGAGTTTTGTGATCAAGAAGGTATAGCTCATGAATTTTCAGCACCTATAACCCCTCAATACTTAAGGCCCGGCACTAATTCGGCTCCTTATGAAATCTTGAAAGTGAAGAAGCCGAATCTGAATTACTTTCATGTGTTTGGCAGTAACTGTTATGTGTTGAATGACAGGGATCAAAAGAGCAAGCTAGATGGGAAGAGCGACAAGGCAGTGTTCCTAGGATATTCCACGAACAGTCGAGCATACGGGGTGTATAACAAGCGCACAAAGACCATCATGGAATCAATTAACAGTAGTAGTTGATGACATGGAATTTGATGTGATAACAGAGGCAGATCAAGGTAGTTTACTGGAGGTTGAAGCTAAAAATTCGGATGATCAACCAAGTGTTCCTGATAGTGGTCTAGCAAGAACAGACACGGTTGTTCTAGAATGTGTTCTGGAAAATGTTCCTTCAAAGGACCCTAGTGGCGAAGATGAAGAGCATAATACTCGGGAACCTTTTAGAAGAGTGCGGAAGAACCACACTGCTACAGATGTCATTAGAAGTCCTGATGAAGGTATTCGGACCAGGGATACACCAAGGGTCAACTGTAGAGAGATGATTCGTCATGTGTGATACACCTTCATCATAGAACCGAAGAATATGAAGGAAGCTTTGGAGGATGATTTCTGGATTTGTGCGTTGCACGAGGAGCTTGCCTAGTTTGAAAGAAATGAAGTGTGTGATTTAGTTTCTAAACCAAAGGATGTGAATGTGATTGGCATAAAGTCGATATTCAAGAACAAAATCGATGAGAGAATGAACATCACAAGAAATAAGGCAAGACTAGTAGCTCAAGGGTATACGCAGGTTGAATGAATTGACTTTGAGGAGACCTTCCTCCAGTTGCACGACTTGAGTCTATCTGATTACTGTTGGCAATTTCATGCTTTCTCAAGTTCAAGCTATATCAGATGTCAAAAGTGCGTTCTTGAATGGATATCTAAATGAAGAAGTCTACGTAGCACATCCTAAGAGATTTGAGGACCCCTACAACCCGAACCATGTCTACAAGCTTAAAAAAGGCCTTACAGAGTTTTTCACGAAGAAGGGATACATTCGAGGGGGAGTAGACATGACACTGTTCATAAAGAAGGTAAAATCATATTTATATCGATGATATAGTGTTCGGATCAGTGTTTCATAAGATGGTCACCGTATTCGTAGAACACATGAAGACTGAGTTCGAGATGAGTATGGTGTGAACTGACTTGAGTATGGTGTGAATTGACTTACTTCCTGGAGCTACAAGTAAAGCAGATGCAAAATGGGATGTTTATTTCGCAAAGTAAGTGCACTCGAAACTTGGTGAAGAAGTTTAAGTTGGAGAGTTACCGACACAAGAGAACACTTCTTGGAACACATTCTAAGATCACCCGAGATGAAGCAGGTGCCTCAGTCGATCAAAGTCTCTACCGCAGTATGATCGGGAGTTTACTGTATCTCACAGCAAGCAGGCCTGATTTATGTTTTAGTGTGGGTGTTTGTGCTCGCTATCAGGCTAACCCGAAGGAAAGCCACTTGACCTGCCGTGAAAAGAATTATCAAGTATGTCAACGAAACTGCGGATTATGGGCAGTGGTATTCGACACAAGCTCCAGCTTAGTAGGTTATTGCGATGCAGATTGGCAGGAAGCACTGAAGATAGAAAGAGTACTTCTGGGGGTTGTTTCTTCCTTGGGAATAACTTGGTGTCATGGTTTAGCAAGAAGCAGAAGTGTATTTCTCTTTCTACAACCGAGGCAGAATACATCGTAGTTAGGAGCTGCGATACGCAGCTTATTTTGATGAAGCAAATGCTTGACGACTATGATGCTCCTCAAGATGTTCTGACACTTTACTGCGACAACATGAGTGCCATCAGCATCTCGAAGAATCCCGTGCAACACTCTCACACCAAGCATATAGATATCTGCCACCATTTTATCAAGAGTTTGGTAGAAGAAAAGGTGATTAATTTGGAGCATGTGGCCACTGAAAAACAACTGACGGATATCTTCACTAAGGCTCTTGATGGTGTTCGTTTTGAAACACTTAGATCCGCATTGGGTCTTTGTGTTGTGTAGAAGTCTCCTTACTACCGTTAAAGAAAAAAAAAAAGAAAAAAGAATATGGGTACGACAAATTGAGAAGTACCACTATAGCCATTTTGTGCACTTTGCGGTTTAATGAAGGCAAGCACGTGGTAGATATTTAGGGGGAGCAGGCGTTAGAAGATTCAGGGGGAGAAGTTGGAAATGAAGTTGATGACGCTGATGGTCCTGGGAATGTTCTAGAACATGGTCTAGGGAGAGCAGGAGAGTCCGTGTGATTTCAGCAGCTGAAAACAGAATTGAAGTTTCTCAAGACTCAATTAAATATGACCACCGTACGCAGGAATAAGGTAGCAGCGTTATTGGAGGGATTGAAGACCTCTAGTGTGCCATCGGGTGATGTCCCTCCAGTTGTTCTGACATATGTTCTTGCTGGAGATATGCCTATTTTTGCAGGTGTTGCTAATGTTGCTGCGAACAGTGCAGGTGATGCATAAGCAGGAGGAAGCAATGTTGATGCCTCTCACAATGATCTAGATGTTGTGATAGCTGATCCTGAGCTTGTTCCAGATCCAGCTGAGGATGTTCCCTCTCATGGTCCAGAAGTGTTCCAGAAGTTTTCGCTATACAAGATGATGTTCCTAATCATGATGAGGATGATGATCCACTCCATCTGACGATGATAAGAATGATGAGTGTACCCAATCAGATGATGACGAGGATGCTGATTCTACATCATCCGAGGCAGAAGACTGAAGATGTTTTATGCTCTTTACACTTCTTTTTGATGTCTTTGCCGTTTTCTTTGAAAAATATGGAAGTAACATGTTAAACCCTCCTAGACAACTTTTATTTTGTTTGTGTAGATGTTTGTAGACTTTATTTTTTGGGTAGATTGATACCATATTAGTTTGTATTAGCCTTTTGGGGAGTTTTGCCAACAAAATGCCAAAGGGGGAGATTGTTAGTGTATGTGTAACGACCCAAAACTCAAAACGATGTTTTGGTTTCGAAATATAGGGACAAATTTGAACTTTTTAAATTAAGTTACGTAATTGAGCTTTTACTAACAAACAAAGGATTATCAATCCTCATCATAACTAAGATGTATTTAATTTAAACATTTACAAAATATTGCGGAATTTAAAACTTTCTTTGCCAATGATTTGCCGGTAGTCCACGTAAGGTTTTACAGGTCGGTCCCGTATACACTCGATGTTCCCGTCGTTGTCGCCTCTCACTTTCTGCTTTCGTGACAAGATACCTGCGACACGAGCACACTAGTGAGCTAATAGCCCAGTAAGTAGATTAGATAAATAGGTTGCTAAGTCTGCAGGTAATCAACAATCAAGAGACATCACAACACTATAGTTTAACAACAAGACTGACTCGACGATCGCGTCGTCGTAGTACGAAGAGTAAATGTCACTCTTAACAATCTGCCCGCGGAGTATATTTCAGAATTAAGGTGTTGAACCTATGCAAAAGAGTTGTGACATGGAACGAGGTCGGACTCAACGACCCATTAATCTCGACTCAAAAGTAAATCTTATATCTTGTTCTAATCTCACTCAGGTTCACAACTCTCTGACTTAGCTTATAAAAATACGTGTGCACACGATTTACTATTTAAGAATTCTTGATTCTAAAGTATTAGGGAGGTCTCGTCAGCCTCACCTATTCTCTAGACCTCTGGCAGGTCGTTCTAGAATTTAATACACATCTGGACCCATTCTTGGGTCGTTCTAGAACTTATACACATCTAAACCCATTCGCTCGCTGTTCTAGAACTTATACAAATTTTAGACCTCTTACGGGTCATTCTAGAACTTGATACGCATCTTGAACCCTTCGCGGGTCATTATAGAACGTACATGCCTCTAAACCCTATTGTAGATCATGATAAAACTCACACAGTTCCAGACTCTCTACGGGTCGTTCGAAATTTTATGTGACTCTGATCTCTCTAGAAGTTATTCTAGAGCTAATACAACTCTGGACCCTCTACGGGTCGTTCTAGAACTAATACAAATCTGGACCCTCTACGGGTCGTTCTAGAGCTAATACAACTCTGGACCCTCTATGGGTCGTTCCGAAACCTCACACAGACAATGGCTCCGTCGGGCGATCTCAGAATCGATCACAATCGCAGTACATAGCATATGAAGAGGAAGGTCGCCTACCGACCTCCTCGAGACCCATCGGGTCGTTCCGAAATCTCACACAGACAATGGCCCAGTCGGGCGATCTCGGAATCGACCACAATCGTAGAACACAGCATATGAAGAGGAAGGTCACATACCGACCTCCTCGAGACCCATCGGGTCGTTCTGAAACCTCACACAGAAAATGGCCCCGTCGGGCGATCTCGGAATCGATCACAATCGCGGCACACAGCATATGAAGAGGAAGGTCGTCTACCGACTTCCTCGAGACCCATCGGGTCGTTCCAAAACCTCATACAGACAATGGCCCCGTCGGGCGAACTCGGAATCGATCATGATCGCGGCCCCCTTCCGAAACATACGATGCTTTTACAACCTTTGACTTTACTTTACATCCGATCCTTCCAGAACTTATGAGTGTCTCCGCTCGAGTTGGGCCTTATTTCAGGCCGTTTCTTAAGTCTATCTAAGATGCTCACAGTGACGATGACGAATCTTTCGACTCGACTCTTCGGACTCCTAGAGCCTAGCTAGAACGCTCGCAGCAACAAGGAGGAATCATTCGGTTCGACTCCTCGGACTCTTTGAGCCTATATGGAAAGTTCACAGCGACGAAGAGGAATCGTTCGAATCAAACCCTCAATCCCCTTGCGTCTCTCTGGAATTTAGCTCATCCTGCAATAAGATCTCAGCAACAACATAAACAGTTTTATGTCTGTGGTCCCATACACACTGACAAATAAGTCAAACTAACATATACACACACAAACAGCCACACGCCCTACACTAAAACTTGAACCACGAAGTTGGATAGTTTTATGTCTGTGGTCCCATACCCACAGACAGATAAATATAAAAATGAACACACGCCCCAATACATACCTAGAAAAGCACAACATATCATAAATGAACCTACAGTCTCATACCTGCAGGCTTGTTGCACAAACAAGACAACCACGATCAAACGCCCGTACTCACAACCTTAGCAAGAATGGGGATTCAAACAGTTTAGTAGCCACCATTTTAGAAGCGTCGCACGTTTTATACAATCTCAACACATGCATAATATATTCAAGCCTGATGACGTCTACTTGTGTCACAGAGAAGATCTACTTACTTGAGGTCCTAAGCTCCTTCACTTAGTCCACGCGGTCTTCCTCTCCCGACGTCCCTCTTTTGAGTATATTGCGTGACATTTTTGTCCAACACGAGAATTAGTGGGTCAACATCGAGGTCCACTAAATATTTAGGAGGAAATAAACTTTAAGAGATGATGGACTCAAAGAATGGGACTCAAGACAGTGGGACAGCCAATGGTTTTTCGAGAAATCCCTCTAGGGATATTCTCACCCCGTGTGTCGTCATTTTATCACTAATCGTCAATCCCGACTAATGGTTATGTCGCTTGACAGGTTTGGGTGAGAAAGAAACTCTTGGACCTAAGTGGTCATTGACTTAGCCATAAAAAGTGTCTAAACTTCGAGCCGAAAATCCGGCAGAGTTTCCTCTGTTTTTCGGATATCCCGGCCGAAGCCTTCACCTAATTCAACCCAGCACCGAACTAATTTCGGTCACAATCCATCACAACAATCACGTAGAATAATTTTCACATTAATAATTTAACATTTCATCATCATCGGTTTCAAAATATAATTGCATCGCAATACCGAGCCTCGCTCAGTTCCCGCACAAAATAATAATAAGCATAAGAACTAAAACAAAAGTCACTTAAGATGTCATCGAGTCATAATGCTTGGATCTTGTTTCCAACCGCCCGCTTATACCTTTAGTATAAAGGCGGTGATGAGTTGAGCGTTCTACATGCTTCGTTGACGGTCCTACACCATTCAAGAGACTAAAGATCGAATCATTTAGAGACGGTTCTTGATTAACAAAGCTTTAACAATTTTAGACTTCGAGTTTAAATAGAAAACACAAAGCGGACGCTCAGAGCCGTGATCCGATCTCGATGAATCGGTTTAAGCTCAAACAGGGTATATTTGCAAAGAAATACAACTCCATTTGACTAGATTAAAAACGGTGGTGAAATCTCAATCCTGAAAGTTACAAGATTTTTCTTTTAGAAAAATTGTTTTTTCAAGTCTCTAATAAAAAGGAAGGTCTCGATCCTCCAATTTACTCACACTCTAATTCAAGCGTCGTCAAATTTTATTTTATTTCATTTGTACCAAAACGACACAAATTCATAAAATCCCATTATGCCGACTCACACGAAATACCAAGTCCAACGTGGTCACAAATATGGTAAAATGCCAACCCCTATAGACAATTTAACTCAAGTATTCACAACGGTGTAAAATACCGAGCAATCTCAATATCAACAAATGTCAAACCAACCAAAATAACGTTTGCATTATAACCATAACAACGAATACTCGCAACAAGAAGAAGAGATCGATCAAAGTGGCTCACCTAGCGCGAGCAGCGACGGCTCACGGCGGGAGCGACGACGTCAACGAGATGGCTTTAGAGATGAGCTCGCCCGACAGAATGAGTCAACGTCGGGCAGCGAAGAGGTGCAAGGCGGTAGGACCCCAAGCAGAGGGCGTTGGCGCAGCTTGAGCGCAAGCTCGGCGAGTGGCGGCCGGCGGCGGCGTGCTCGGAATGACAATCACGGAGCCTCGCGGAGGAGGCACGGCTGCACGAGCTCGCTGGTCTCGCGCGGAAACGGAGTGGCGAGGGCTGGCTGGCGCAGAGCTACGCGAGCTCGGACGACGCTCGTGCGCAGAGCGGCGCGGGTGTTTGGGCGTACAGAGGCTCGAGCTGGGCGGCGCGGAAGGGCTCGGCGTGGAGCGGCAAGACACCAGCGCCGGAGGCTGTGCGTTGGGTCGCCATAGAGGAGCGCGACTCGGGTGAGGGGCGGAGGAGGCCCAGCGATGCTCGGGCTGAGCTCGTCGGCGTCGCGCAAGGAGGAGGCGACGGAGGAGGGCGGGCTTGGCCAATGCGGATCGGGGCGACGCGCGACTGGGCGAGGGGCGGAGGAGGCCAGAGCTGGGTGGCGCTCGGCGCGGGCAGCACGCGTGGAGGCTGGGTGGTGGTGGCTCATCGTCGGCGGGAGTGAGAGAAAAGAGGGAGGGAAGGGCTCGGCAGAGGGAAAGAGAGAGAGAGAGATTAGTGAGATTTCCCTCTTTTTTTTTTTGTGGAGGAGGAGTGACGGCGTGAAGAAAGGGGGGAAGGGGAAAATAAGAACAAACCCTAATGGGTTAAAAGATATAAAATATTAGTTTATTTAGCTAATACTTAGCAAAATAATTGGTATATTTTCAAAATTCATGAAAATACCCTAACTGGCTAAACTAGTGAAGTTAGGAATTTTAATATCAATTTCAGGTTAAAATTGATTTCATAACATGTTTTAAAATTCCAAAAATGTCAACACCAACATTATCACTCTAATATTCTTATTTGGTCAAAAGTTGGTCAGATTTGACGAAACGAGTCAATTTTTCTCGAAATTAACATAGCCAAGATAATAGGAACCAAAGTAATATCAAGAGTCGTTTCGCCTCAAAACTAAAGAGTCACTAGTTGTAAAAGTGTTTTCGTTCAGGCCATTACATTCCTACCACCTTATAGAAGTTCGTCCTCGAAACTTAGAACAAGGGTGGGTATTTCTCTCTCACTTCAGCCTTAAGCTCTCCCGTTGCCTCTCTTCCGATGTGGTTCCCTCGCAGAATCTTGACCTTCGGAACGGTCCTACCACTCAACTCCTTACCTTATGTTAGCTCTTCAAATGTGAGAAAGCGTATCCGCTATCTCGATCTCGGACTCTAAATGTTGGTACCCTCTGGGGTAGTTAATACTATGGTACTAGAGAGACGCCCTAAGAGCCTTGAGAGACTCCTTTCACGTGTCAGGGTCTAAGAAAGCTTAATACTCTTTTGAGTGAGGTGGTTAGATTCGAAGCACGCTAGGAATATCCCTCCACAAATCGTCTATGGTACCTAGGTAAGCCTAAGAACGACAGACTCCTGTGACCATCGTGGGCTTTTTCCATGAACTCGCGGCTTCGATTCTTGATGGGTCCACTGAACTCCTTCCTTAGGTACCATGTGACCGAGAAATGAGACATTTCTAGCCAAAGCTCACACACTCTGAACTTTGCACGAGGCTTCTTCTCGGCTACACTCTGTAAAACGCTTATTCATGCTTCTCATGCTCCTCCTTTGTTTTCCAGTAGACGAGAATATCATCGCTAAAGACTATAACAAACTTTTTGAGATAGTCTTCAATGACGCGATGCATTGAAGTCGTAACACGCTAGGGTATTGGTGAGTCCAAAGAACATCACCAAGGGTTCACAGTGTCCGCAGCCGATACGAAAAGCGGACTTGGGCAAATATTCATCATGCCTTTAGTTAGAGATAGCCCAATTGCAAGTCTTTACCTCAAGAACTGGTACGTTAGACCTCTACTAACCCACATTATGAGGGATTGCGCAGCTTACCCTGTCTTGCCCTCCTCTTGGCCCAAGGGATTATGACTGCCGCAATTATCTTCATTTTCTAACATAGAGTCCCGAGGTTCCCAACGGCGAGTGACTGTGTCTTATAAAACCCTTGTTGAATAGCTCATTTAGCTGAATTTCAACCCATTTAATCCCGTAGGGATCACACCATACAATGTCGTCAACAGTGGGGTGGTACTCGATAATAACTCAATAATGAGCTCAATCTCGAGGTTGGGAGGTAATCTAAAAAGGTCCTCGGAAAGGACATTGGACGAAATTCCTTACGATAGAAATATCCAGAGCTTGATGCGTGTCCTCATAGGAAAGGTCGCAATGCAAGTGAGAAAAAAAATCAAACGATCTTCATCTATCACCATTCGCGTTTTACAAGCAGAGATAACTAATATGGTTGAGCCCATAAATGACCCTTTAAGCTCGAAGCTCTCTGCTCAGTCAATCACCGCATGGCATTCGGGTGATCACCCCGTGCTCACATGTCATCAAAATCACGCATCCTGAGGGAAAACGAATCTGTAGATGGTTCTCAGTCATTCGGTGCACCCCCAAACTAACAGAAACAGTAATATAATAGACACAACTAACAAAGATAGTAATCGCAGAGCACAACAAAGATCAAATGGATTGAATAACACATAGCATTAAGAATGAGCAATTTGTATTGGATTTGGAAATCACTACGGAACAAGCTAACCAAGCTTTCGAGAGGCTTGGATCTCTCCCACAAGAGCTGAGTTCTGCAATAACAAAATTTCTTGATGACCAATACGCTTACAACGTAACCCCTATATTCCAAACATTCACATGAGCCAATTTAATTAATCACCGCACTTGATACGTAATTCACACGCCAACACTCTCATCACAAATGATCAGACTTGTTAATATAAGTTCTACAATGCGTCAACACTTCTATTCCCTCTATTCTTACGCCTAGTATATGTGAAGTGAACCGGTGGCCTTCGCGACTCTATGGTCTCATCGCCTGGGTGGAAGCGTCGAATGATTAAGCTTTCATGTCTACTGTCTAAACTAACCTCTTGACAACGCCCTTCGCAATTGGAGTGAAACGCCTTAGAGCCTACTAGCGCTAACGTAGTGATGCAAGCTCAATGTGGGTCCCGACTAAGTATCCTGAAAGAACCTTTAACTTCTCTTTAAGCATTGATTGCCATGCTTCCGCTGCGCGACTCTGAAAATCATAAAAATTATGGACATTTCCTCGCAGTTAGTGCTCGTGCGTCCTGTGAAAGACTGATAGTCGAGCGCTTATCTTCTAGGGTACGACGGAATTTGATCGCCATCCTAGGATAGAGATCAGGCATCATATCATACAATGCTTCCAAAATCATTAATGGATCAATCAACTCTTATAGGGCCATTTCGACTCCTCGTCTCCCACTTTCGGTTTGAACCAAACCAGGCACTCAGGCAGTTCCTCACTCCTCCACGATCCTTGAACGAGATCAACGACCGAGACGGGGTGGAGAAAGACTCACACCTAAGGTGTTCTAGTGAGCAGTTCAGTGTTCTTGCTAGCTCGCAATGCCCACGCGCACTAGGCCCCACGTTTTCATAGATTTAAACTTTTGCTATTAATGAGATTGGCCTTAGGATGATTACTAAGAAAAAGGTGGCAGCACGATGATTGGTTGCTTCTATCGTTAGCTAGTTATTTCGAAGAGAGCCTATTATACTCGGCTCAAGCAAAAGGAAAGTGTTACACTTTTGTCAAGTAGAGTCTAATCGGCGCCTCAAAAGAGAACTCTAGTATAGGGGACCATTTGTGATTGATGTGTCTTTAATGACTTTTGTTCCTTCGAAAATAGCAATCACATTCCTTCGAGTGATCTCGACGACCAACAACGTGAGAGCTACACACCTTAGGAATTGATGCTAGTAGCGAATAGCAACAGGCCGACATTGGCCTGCTCGAGGCAGCACGGGTAGTGGAGAACTAACACTTAGAATGAAAGCGCTCCATAGACGGTCACATCTAGCCCTAAGTCTCAGCCAGATCCTCTCGCCTCATCTTGGTCATACTATTAGAGTACACCTACAATTAACTTTACTAAATTAACGTCTCATTACACGTGAAGCAAAAGTAAGGGTTACTTACATTGGCGACAACGAAGGAATCATGCTTGTGCATACGGGGTTGTCTACAGGACCGGCTAAACCTGGCTCTGATACCAACTTTGTAACGACCCAAAACTCAAAATGATGTTTTGGTTTCAAAATATAGGGACAAATTTGAACTTTTTAAATTAAGTTACGTAATTGAGCTTTTAATAACAAATAAAGGATTATCAATTCTCATCATAAATAAGATGTATTTAATTTCAACATTTACAAAATATTGCGAAATTTAAAACTTTGTTTGCCAATGATTTGCCAGTAGCCCACGTAAGGTTTTACAGGTCGGTCCCATATACACTCGATGTTCCCGTCGTTGTCGCCTCTCACTATTTGCTTTCGTGACAAGATACCTGCGACACGAGCACACTAGTGAGCTAATAGCCCAGTAAGTAGATTAGATAAAAGGTTGCTAAGTCTGCAGGTAATCAACAATCAAGATACATCACAACACTATAGTTTAACAACAAGACTGACTCGACGACTGCGTCGTCGTAGTACGAAGAGTAAATGTCACTCTTAACAATCTTGCCTGCGGAGTATATTTCAGATTTAAGGTGTTGAACCTACGCGGGGAACAATACCTGTAAAAGAGTTATGGCATGGAACGAAGTCGGACTTAACGACCCATTAATCTCGACTCAAAAGTCAATCTTATATCTTGTTCTAATCTCACTCAGGTTCACAACTCTCTGACTTAGCTTATAAAAATACGTGTGCACACGATTTACTATTTAAGAATTCTTGATTATAAAGTATAAGGGAGGTCTCGTCAGCCTCACCCATTCTCTAGACCTCTAGCAGATCGTTCTAGAATTTAATACACATCTGGACCCATTCTCGGGTCGTTCTAGAACTTATACACATCTAAACCCATTCGTGGGCTGTTCTAGAACTTATACAAATTTTAGACCTCTTACGGTTCATTCTAGAACTTGATACACATCTTGACCCCTTCGCGGGTCATTATAAAATGTACATGCCTCTAAACCCTATTGTAGATCGTGATAAAACTCACACAGTTCCAGACCCTCTACGGGTCGTTTGAAATTTCATGTGACTCTGATCTCTCTAGAAGTTATTCTAGAGCTAATACAACTCTGGACCCTCTACGGGTCGTTCTAGAACTAATACAAATCTAGACCCTCTACGGGTCGTTCTAGAGCTAATACAACTCTGGACCCTCTATGGGTCGTTCCGAAACCTCACACAGACAATGGCCCTGTCGGGCGATCTCGGAATCGATCACAATCGCAGCACACAGCATATAAAGAGGAAGGTCGCCTACCGACCTCCTCGAGACCCATCGGGTCGTTCCGAAACCTCACACAGACAATGGCCCCGTCGGGCGATCTCGGAATCGATCATGATCGCGGCCCCCTTCCGGCCCCTTCAGAAATATACGATGCTTCTACAACCTTTGGCTTTACTTTAAATCCGATCCTTCCAGAACTTATGAGTGTCTCCGCTTGAGTTGGGCCTTATTTCAGGCCGTTTCTTAAGTCTATCTAAGACGCTCACAGTGACGATGACGAATCGTTCGACTCGACTCTTCGGACTCCTAGAGCCTAGCTAGAACGCTCGCAGCAACAAGGAGGAATCATTCGATTCGACTCCTCGGACTCTTTGAGCATGTATGGAAAGTTCACAGCGATGAAGAGTAATCGTTCGAATCAAACCCTCAATCCCCTTGTGTCTCTCTAGAATTTAACTCGTCCTGCAATAAGATCTCAACAACAACATAAACAGTTTTATGTCTGTGGTCCCATACACACCGACAAATAAGTCAAACTAACATATACACACACAAACAACCATACACCCTATACTAGAACCTGAACCACGAAGTTGGATAGTTTTATGTCTGTGGTCTCATACCCACAGACAGATAAATATATAAATGAACACACGCCCCAATACACACCTAGAAAAGCACAACATATCATAAACGAACCTACAGTCCCAAACATGCAGGCTCGTTGCACAAACAAGACAACCACGATCAAACGCCTGTACTCACAACCTTAGCAAGAATGGGGATTCACACAGTTTAGTAGCCACAATTTTAGAAGCGTCGCACGCTTTATACAATCTCAACACATGCATAATATATTCAAGCCTGATCAAGTCTACTCGTGTCACAGAGGAGATCTACTTACTTGAGGTCCTAAGCTCCCTGACTTAGTCCACGCGGTCCTCCTATCCCGACGTCCCTCTTTAGAGTATATTGCGTGACATTTTTGTCCAACACGAGAATTAGTGGGTCAACGTCGAGGTCACTAAATATTTAGGAGGAAAGAAACTTTAAGAGATGATGGACTCAAAGAATGGGACTCAAGACAGTGAGACGACCAATGGTTCGTCGAGAAATCCCTCTAGGATATTCTCGCCCCGTGTGTCGTCATTTTATCACTAATCGTCAATCCCGACTAATGGTTACGTCGCTTGACAGGTTTGGGTGAGAAAGAAACTCCTGGACCTAAGTGGTCATTGACTTAGCCATAAAAAGTGTCTAAACTTCGAGTTGAAAATCCGGCAGAGTTTCCTCTATTTTTCGGATATCCCGGCCGAAGCCTTCACCTAATTCAACCCAGCACCGAACTAATTTCGGTCACAATCCATCACAACAATCACGTAGAATAATTTGCACATTAATAATTTAACATTTCATCATCATCGGTTTCAAAATATAATTACATCGCAACACCGAGCCTCGCTCAGTTCCCGTACAAAATAATAATAAGCATAAGAACTAAAACAAAAGTCACTTAAGATGTCATCGAGTCATAATGCTTGGATATTGTTTCCAACCGACCGCTTATACCTTTAGTACAAAGGCGGTGATGAGTTGAGCGTTCTACATGCTTTGTTGACGGTCCTGCACCATTCAAGAGAATAAAGACCGAATCATTTAGAAACGGTTCTTGATTAACAAAGCTCGCCCGACGGCACGAATCCATGTCGGGCAGCGAAGAGGCGCGAGGCGGTAGAACCCCAAGCAGAGGGCGTCGGCACAGCTTGAGCGCAAGCTCGGCGAGTGGCGGCCGGCGTCGGCGCAGCTTGAGTGCAAGCTCGGCAAGTGGCGGCCGGCGGCAGTGTGCTCGGAATGACAATCACGAAGCCTCGCGGAGGAGGCACGGCTGCGCGAGCTCGTAAGCTCACTGGTCTCGCGCGGAAATAGAGTGGCGAGGGCTGGTTGGCGCAGAGCTACGCGAGCTCAGACGACGCTCGTGAGCGGAGCGGCGCGGGTGCTCGGGCATACGGAGGCGCGGCGGCACGGCGCGAAAGGGCTCGGCGTGGAGCGGCGAGACACCAGCGCCAGAGGCTGTGCGTTGGGTCGCCGTGGAGGAGCGCGACTCGGGTGAGGGGCGGAGAAGGCCCAACGATGCTCGGGCTAAGCTCGCCAGTGTCGCGCAAGGAGGGGGCACCGGAGGAGGGCGGGCTTGGCCAATGCTGATCGGGGCGACGCGCGACTGGGCGAGGGACGGAGAAGGCCTGAAGCTGGGCAGCGCTCAGCGCGGGCAGCACGCGTGGAGGCTGGGCGGTGGTGGCTCGGCGCCGGCGGCAGTGAGAGAAAAAAGGGAGGGAAGGGCTCGGCAGAGGGAAAGAGAGAGAGAGAGATTAGTGAGATTTCCCTCTTTTTTTTTTTGTGGAGGAGGAGAGTGACGGCGTGAAGAAAGGGGGGAAGGGGAAAATAAGAACAAACCCTAATGGGTTAAAAGATATAAAATATTAGTTTATTTAGCTAATACTTAGCAAAATAATTGGTATATTTTTAAAATTCATGAAAATACCCTAACTGGCTCAACTAGTGAAGTTAGAAATTTTAATATCAATTTCAAGTTGAAATTGATTTCATAACATGTTTTGAAATTCCAAAAATGTCAACACCAACATTATCACTCTAAAATTCTTATTTGGTCAAAAGTTGGTCAGATTTGATGAAACGAGTCAATTTTTCTCGAAATTAACATAGGCAAGATAATAGGAAACAAAGTAATATCACGAGTCGTTTCGCCTCAAAACTAAAGAGTCACTAGTTGTAAAAGTGTTTTCGGTTCAGGCCATTACAGTATGTGTTGTTGGCATGGTTATTGGCAAAACATATTTTGATGTAAAAGCTAATATCGATTGTGATATATGCTATTTTGATATTGTGGCACGAATCTCGGAGCTCGTTGTTATCAAGTTTGACTTATGACAAGGTGATCTTGAAGGTGTTCTAGAAGAAGTTCCAGAAGGTATTCCAGCTCGAGATTTTAGGAGGCAGTTCCAAATCAGCAGATTCAAATCAATTTGGATAATTACAGATATCCAAATATATTTAAATCAAGAAGATCACGTCCAAGATTATTTGAATCCAAAAAGGTACTGCATATCAAGAGATAAAACCCTAAAAAAAAGTATAAATACTTAAGGTTGTAATCTTTTCTTTGTACGTACTTCGTTGATTATTCTGATTATTTTGGCTGTGTGTTTACGTACTCTCTACTAGGGTTCATGGCTGTATGGGTTTGAGAGTTTGAGTGATGAAAGCAGAGAGTTTATTCTTTTGTTTTTTGTAAGACAATAGTGAATTATTGCTAGAGGGGCCTCGGGAGATGTTCTGGTAGGAACGAGGAGAGCTCGAACACAATGGGAGCATATGTGGACTACACGACAATAGGAGACGGCGTCAAACGACGACAGGTTGATTAGGAGGGACTCCTTAGAGCTGTAAGATCGTGTTTGCATGTTTTCATAGTGAAATCTTTCCACCATCTGGGCGAGGTCCCACGGTCTTCGGCATATTGCCGAACCGCGTCAACAATTCCAGTGCCGTTTACTTACTGCAGTTTACTTTCAGTTCATTCATTGTTTATTTTATCCATTCACTACATTACTAGTTTCCTGCCTGACGCAGACTATCTCGTAGACCACTCGGCGGAACACCAGAGTCGATTAGTTACTTTTTCAACAGTTACTTAAGTAACTACCCTTCCACTAATTAGAGTTGAACATCAAATTAAGATGTTTTAGAGACGCAAAATTTTATTGTATTCTTGTTTCTCTTGAATTTGTTTTTTTCTTTTTTCTCATTCCAGTGACTTTTGATGTCCCCCACTGAATGGTTTTTGTGGGACAACACCTTTTTTTTTTCAGGCTAATAATTTTTCTTTAATTTTTTTTAAAAAAATAATAAAATATTTCACCCTCAATTAATAAAGTTTTGAGGCCAAAATACTATAGAAAGCAAAATTAAATCTCTAAACAAACAAACCTACGCCGTATCATCCTTCCCTTCGTTGTGGTCCGGCATGATTGCTCTAAAACAAGAAAACCATATATCACCAATCAATCAGAGCCATAGAAAAGAAAATAAAAGATAGAAAACAAAAGGACAGACGAAATTCCTTGGAATTAAAGGTCAGAACGAGAAGATATTCCATTTTTGTTTGCTACGGTTTTCGATCATGAAAAATCCAAAAAGTGAACTCGGATTGACTCACTTCGTGTCCGATTCGCAACAGAGTAGAGAATTCGTTCTTTCCTTTGCGTTGTGAGTGTTGCTTTTGCTGTTTTCGCTGGTTATTTTGCTCTCTGTGTTTTGCCATTTTTTCATGGTTGTCTAGCTTGGCTCTACTTTCGTATTTATACCCACCAACTATATTTTCTTTTATTATTACTAGTTTTGGTCACGTGCTCCGCACATGTAAGTTTTTTTAATACTAAATTAATAAATAAATGAAAAATAAAGATAAAAATTATACAAATTTAATCATTTAAAATATATAGTAAAAAATAATTTTTTAAATTGTAAGACAGAATAAAAAATTAATAAAAAAGATAATAATAAAAATAAATAAAAATATTGTGTTATTATAAAAAAAAATTGAGATATAAAAAGATGAAGAAAAAATATGAGATTTAAATAAAAATAAAAGAGGGGAAAAAATTAAAAAGGAAAGCTTCAAAAAATAATTGAATAAAAGAAAGAAACAAAAAGGGAAAAAAAAAAGAAGAGAAAAAAAAACGGACAAAAAAAAGAAAAAAAGCAAAAAAAACTGAAAAAAAAGGCCTGGCGCGTGGAATTAATGCGCCAGAAAGGGGGTTGGAGCTCCCATGACACGCGGGCCCTACGCACGCGGGCCAGTGTCAGGGGCTTTTCTTTTTTGCGCTTAAGTCTTTTTTTTTTCATTCTTGTCCTATTTAATTACAATTCAGTCCCTAATATTTTATTAAATTATATAACGACCTCTTTTTTGGAAAAAAAAATCACTTTAACCCCTTAAAAAAACACTTTTTTTTTCGCACGAAAAAAACGCAAAAAAAAAAGGGACGAAACATTTCAGCCACACGCGGACGAAACGATCCGGCCCCTTAGATTTTTTTAGATATTATATAGATTATTATTATTATTTTAAACAATAATAATTATCCATTGAAATATATTTTAAAAATGATAATTATCTAGTGGCTTTTTGGTCTTACACAACGCAACTGATAACGAATACGAATATGGGCTTATCCCGAATTAAATTCGAGCCCATATGACGTACTGACATACGTCTCTCGAAAAATTTAGTGAGCCCATATGACGTATTGACCAACGTCTCTCGAAAAATTTAGAAAAGAGGGATTTTGAGGAATGCCATATTTTTGACAAAATGATAATCTATACCCTATGTATATTGTACTTTTAATTTATACCTAAAATTTATACTATAAATATAATGTGAAAATAAAGGGAGCACACTACTTAGAGTATAGATTATTAAGTGGTATAAAAAATGATTTTATTTTAAAAATTCTCCCTTTAGGGTTAGAAAAGATCTCTCGTAAGTCATTTAAAATAAAAATATTTAGATAATTTTGATTTGAGTTAAAAAAAATCATTCTTATACTTAAAATATAGTTTAAAGCAATATTTAGAAAAGAGTTCAAATCAAAAGATGAGAGATAAGAGAGATTACAAAGCACCATAATCTGAGGAAAAAAATAAAAATCTCAAAATTTTTCAAAACCCTTAAAGCAGGCCCTTATATGCAATTTGAATAATAATAAAAAAATAATAATAATAGGGACGCTACATGTTGCCAATACATGATGACACATGTCGTTCCTCCTTAATCGTTTCTTGCATATATCGAAAAGAAGTCGATTGTCGCTCATATATGTAATATAGAAATTGATGGATATATTATAGTATTCTTTGGAGTTTCCATCTACTTTTTTTTTCTTTTCTTTGACATGTAGCCATTTTTGAGCCTCTGATGTTATATTATTATTAATGAATTCAAATACAAAATTTATATTATTTTGATTGAGCTATTGTTTGGCATTGAATTTAAAGCAATGTATAAATATTGTAACATGAATACTTGAATCAAAATTTAAATATTCTGCTAAAAAAATATTAATACTGTATCAATGATACATGAGTATAATTTTTCATATTTGAATTGCTTACCAAACATGTAGCCCATGAACTAAATTACCTAAATTAGCCAGAGACGGAATTACAAAATAAGGTAATTCTAAGTATCACTTATTAATTTATACTCTAAGTGGTGTACTCTTTTGATTTTTACTCTATATTTATAGTGTAAAAATAGGTGTACAAACTAAAAGTGCAACACAAATGGACAAAAAAGGAGACGTTCATTAAAATCTCCTTTAGCCAAATAGTTATCTAGCCGAATCACTAAAAAATTGAATTTACCTAAAATATCCTTCATACCAAAGAAATAAATTGCTATTTTGCTTCTTATGCTAAACTTTGGTCGCTTACTACAAACATTGCTAAAAAAAATGATTAAATCCTTAATAAATTATTTTTTTGGTCTATTAGCTAATAAACTATTTTCTAAAAAGCTTCTTAAATTTTAACCCATATTTCAAAAATTAATAAAGTAATCATGTTTCGATAAAATAAAAATAAAAATAAAAATGCATCGACGAACTTCATTTTTTATATTTACTTGATGACTATTTTTTTAATAATAGAAAATATTAAGCATAGTTATAAATTATCTACTCGAAAATTGTCGTTTTTTATAATTTTTTATTTTATTTTTTTCGCTTCACGTTGTTCTTTTCTGTAACGGCTGCTTTCTAGATCGACAACTGTCCCCATATACCAACACAAGTCTTACAACGTGCTTTTTCCTCACTCACACACTTCCCGAGAAAAGTTCATAAGAGGTCACCCATCGTTCCAATTCAAGCATGCTTTACTGTGGAGTTCTTGCATGATTGGCTACCGAAAAAAAAGATGCATCTTGTTTCGTAATACTTTATCTTTACTATCTAGAATTTTAACTGGCTTCTCCTCGGATATGTACTTCTTGGGCATCGATACGTGGAAGATATTGTGAACCAAAGCTAGCTCAGGGCTAATGGCCAATTTGTACGTCACTTTCCCTATTTTTTGTATGATTTCAAATGGTCCTACGTACCTAGGGCACAATTTCTCTTTCTTACCAACCCAATGAAGGCTTGGTGACTATTGTTGTAGGAGAATTCTATCAACAATAGTCGCTTGTTCCAACTCCCACCAAAATCTATGAGACATGCTCGTAGCATGTCTTATAGAGTAGGGATTGTTCATCAGTCTAATGGTGAAAGACAATACTAAATTCAACTGCGTTCCTAACACTTTCTGTACATACTTCCAGAAATGTGAGGTGAAACGATTGCCTCAATCTGATATGATAAAAAAGGGCACGCCATGAAGCCTAACTATGATTGTGACGTATAATTCAGTCAAATTTTCCACAAAAAATGTTGCCCTAATCGGTAAAAAGCAAGCTAACTTGGTCAATCAATCTACTACTTTCCAAATAGCATCATAGCCTTCGCTTGTTCTTGGCAAACCGACGAACAAAATCTATGGTGATTTGGTCCAAATCCTATTCCAGAATGTCGGTAAGTTGCAATTTTCTAGCAGTTTTATACTTCGCGTTAACCCTCTGGCACATCATTCACTTACCAACAAAGTCTGCCACATCATTCTTCATTCCATTCCATCAGAAATGCTCTCTCAATCCGTGATACATCTTTGTTGCTCCTAGGTGGAGAAAGTATGGTGTCTCATGTGCTTCGAAAAGTATTTGTTTTTGAATCTCTTCGTCGTTGGTACACAAAGTTTCCTGTTCAGATGTAGTAAATCACCTTCAAAGAGAGTGAAAGATATTTCCTTTCTTCTTGAATATCATCCATTATCTGAACTAGCTCGGGATTATGTGCTTAGGCATCATCTTTCATACCATAAAAAATTATGGGTTGGAGCGTCGCGTTAGCCAATCTACTTACTATGAGTTCATTTTCTAATTCGTTTATTTCTCCTTGTAATTAGGAAGGTAAGACTTGTATAGACATAAGCATCGCATTCTCCTTCCTACTAAGGGTGTCAGCTACATTGTTTGCCTTGCCCGGGTAATAATGGTTTTCATAGTTATAGCCTTTGAACAACTCAAGTCATCTCCATTGTCTCATGTTGAGGTCCTTTTGCGTGCAGATGAACTTTAGGCTCTAACGGTCAGTAAAAATTTCCACATCTCACCCCATACAAATAGTGTCGCCAATTTTTTAGAGAAAACACTCTGGCTGCTAGTTATAGGATGTGTGTGGGGTAGTTCTTTTCATGATCTTTCGGCTATCGTGATGCATAAGCTATATAAAACTGCTCATTGTCCAGTTATTTTTTTTTTTATAGTTTTAAATCACTAGAGTTTCTCCACTTGACTGAAGTATGAGTATAGGCACAATCACCAATCTTCGATTTAATTCTTTGAAGCTTTCTTCACATATCTCGATCCACTCATACATTTTCCTTTTACGGGTGAGATCGGTGAGCAGTGCAGCGATCTACAAGAATATTTCTTCAAATCTCTTATAGTATCCTACTAGATCGAGGAAACTTCTCACTTCTATTATGCTTCTAGGTGCTTTCCAATCATTTATTGCCTCAATTTTTGTAAGGTCGACTGAAACTCTGTCCTTCGATACCATGTAACCAAGAAAATGCACTGTATCTAGCTAAAATTCACGCTTAGAGAATTTAGCATGCAATTTATTTTGCTTTAAAGTTTGGAGAGAAATCCTCAAATTCTCATCGTGCTCTTCTGGATTCCTTAATAAATAAGTATACCATCAATGAAGATGATGATAAACTTGTCCACAACCAATGCGAGAAAACCCATGCATCTATTTGAAAGCATCCTTCTGGCTTGCATTGATGAAATCATCATCTTCGATTTTCACAGTGATCTCTTTTCAAAGGCAAACATCTTTCCTTCTATAGGTTTGAAAAGAACCCTACATCGATAATAGTCAATGGCCGCATTACTACCTCTTAGAAAATCTTCCCAAGATAGCGTTGAAGTCCTTCATCTTAATAACAGTGAGATCTACTCTGAGTTTCCTATTACAGATCATTATCGAAACTTATTAGAGATAATATTCCGACAACAAGATTTCTCCTTATGGTAAAGTCATTCTAAAAACTTTATGCATTATATCTACTTATTTTCTTTGCGACATAAAAGAATGAGTAGCACCCAAATCAAACAATACATAAAGCTTCATACTGTGATAAAGGAAGTTAACTTGCTATGATGTTCGAAGTGCTCTACAGGGCATCTGCATTTGTAAATGCATAGATCTGAGCTTGAGTTTCTGGAGCTTCCAATCGTCCTAGAGAGATTGATGGTATATCTATTGTCGCTTACATGGAGTTAAGGTCTGAATGAGGGTTTTGCAATTGAAATTTACCCATCGACACTGGCTTCTATATGAGACAATCTTTGAAAAAGTGCCAACTTTTGACATAGGTATAATAGTTGAGCGTTTCCCATTGTTTATGCCCATGGCTAGCTGAGTTTATGGCCACAGAACATCTCCATCAGCCATCTAAAACTCTCTTTTTTAGTTGGCATGAGGTGATGATAGAGTCGTGCTAACTGATTGAATTTTCTCACGGTATCAGTCACCATCATCGTCCCTTGTTTCAAGTTATTTAACTCTCATTGTTGGGTATTAATTGCCTTCATGTTGAAGAATTTCTTGTTAAATTCTCCAACAAAGTCTGCCTAAGTCTCTCATTGATATTTCTTCTCATCGCTATTGTTTTTCACCAGTAGCATGCATCCTTTTTTAGCACAAACGACGTACATCAGAATTTCTCCTGATCTATAACATTCATATAGTCCAAAACTACTTGTAAACTAGACAACCACCCTTCGGCAACCAATGGGTCAGAAAAAACCTTGAACTCTAGTGCACATTCTTTTTGAGATTTTATCTCGAGGTTAGCTTGATTTTATCTCGAGGTTCCCGAAGATTGTGGTTCTGTCCTCCTGAAGAAGTCCTGAAGATCATGGTTCTCACCTTTGGAGGGAGTCTCAGTTAGCATTTAAGTCGGCAGGGTTCTGGCCTCTTAGGGACGGTGCTTCTAGTTCCTATTATGTCGACGCTTATCAGCCTTATGTCATTTGAGAAAGTCCCAAGGATTAGAGTTTGGCTCTTTAAGGTTTCGATCCTGTTGGGGATAACTCGCCTCGTTCTTGTCTCGTGACCGTCATCACGGTGGTGCCACACTATATGGCCAAGAATGCCATCAATAGCCCGAACACAGGAATTGCTCGGTACAATCAAACAAACTACCTAAATCAATAACCAATAAGAAGTCAACCAACTAACCCAATCCACATAACAATTCAGACCAAAACCCATACTCGAGCCTACCACAAATTGCAATACGTCTCAACTGTATAAATCAATCAAAAAATTATTTAGAGGCCCAAAAGTTATCGCAAAGGCTACGTTGAGGATCGTTTAGGGTTTAAACGTGCGGCGGCGCTATGGTTGACCAAAGATCGTGAGACCTGGAGTTCGCAAATCAAGGGTGCTAGCTATGCTTGCGTGAGCTTGGCGAAGCTTGGAACCGTGCGAGTAATATGATGCGGGACTGCCGTGCGGAGACATAATCGTAGGGTTTAGACGTCGCAAGATTGGGATGGATCATGGCGAGCTCAGGATGCTTGCAACTTGGAGAGCATAGTGGTGGCACGGGAGCTCGTATTGGCTCAAACGTAGTGAAGCACTGCTCAAGCTTCTGGGTAGCCTCCAGTGACAATTTGTGGTTCTCGTTGGATTGCATCAATGCTTCATGCGCACGGAAGAGGGTCATATCTATAGGGCCACAGGTGGCCATACTAAGAAGGCACGCTGATGAAGGAGCAAGGGCACAACGATCGGGGTCTCGCACATCGCAAATTCTGACGATTGAGAAGAGCGGGTCTCGCCAAAGCCAAGCAACGTAGAGGCACACTTCTCAGACAGCGCAATGATGGCGATGTGTCGCAGCTTGAGGCGATAGACGCGAGAGAGGAGCGATACTCATGCAAATCATTAGCTTGGCTTGACGGGGTCACACACAGTTGAGGGTAGTGTGACTTGAGCGGATATGGTCATTGCATGTGGATCTTATGTGGCGGCGACAATTACTCATAGTTGCGTGTAGCGGCTAACGGCGAGCACAAGGTCTGACGAATGTAGCAGCAATTACGACGATGTGGACCTTAATGGCGTATGCGTGAAAGCTGCGTATGGTAGTGTGTCATGGGATTTTAGGTGCGCAAAATTGTAGGGCTGAGCTTACCGGTCTAGTTGGGTTTCACTGGCGAGATGCACTAGTTGAAGGCGATATTGGTGTAGATGTTCTGGTCCAGAATCCAGAAAAAGTTCGAGGTTGTTGTTAAGTGTAGGTTTTTTTTTTCTTTATTCTTCTTTTTTCTTTCGTTTTTCTTTTTTCTCAAACTGAATCCATTTTTTTTATCTCCGATCTCCATATCTGATCCTATTTTTTAGATCCCAAATTTCAGTCTTTGTGCCACTAATTCCCTTATTTTCCAGATTTGATCTATATATATATATTTTACAAAACTCCAATCACAGCCTTGGTCCTTCTCGGTTCTTCGCCTTTTACATTTAAAATTCATTGAAATTTTTGTCAAAAATCATAAAAAATAAAACCAAAAACTGATGAGAATATTTATCAAATTCACTTCCCTTTTCTTTTTTGTTAATTTGTTTTTTGGTTATGGCTATGTCTCTCCTTCTACCGCCAATCGATTGACGTTGAAATTTCGTTAACAGAGAAATTCTTCGTTGATTTGCAAAATTAAATTTAGGAGTCCTTCAAAAAAGAGAAGTTAGAATTGCTATGCCTCAGTTAGAGCAGAGGTGTTCTATTACAAGGGTTAAATAAAAGAGAGAATCATAGAGAGTAAGGTTAGAGAACGACTATTTCACCGATGAGACGCACTGGTTAAAGGAGATGTCGGTGTAGATCCTCTGGTAGAGAATCTAGAGAGAGAGTTCGAGGCTGTTGTTAGGTCTAGGTTTTTTTTTTCTTTATTCATTTTTTTCTTTTTCTTTTTCTCAAACTGAATCCTTATTTTTTCTCTGATCTCCAAATCTGATCCTTTTTTTAGATTCCGAATTTCGGCCTTGGTCCCATTGATTCCCTTTTTATTATTATTATTATTATTTTCAAATTTGATCCTCTATTTTTTATGGATCTCCAATCATAGCCTTGGTCCTCTTGGTTCCTCGCCTTTTATAATCAAAATTCATTGATTTTTTGTCGTAAATCATAAAATTTAAAACCAAAGACAGAAAACCAAAACTAAAAAGAACTTTTATCAAATTCACTTCCCTTTTTCTTTTTTTTTTTTCGATTTTTTTTGGTTGTGGCTATGTCCCTCCTTTTAGCGTCAATCGGTTGACGTTGGAATTTCGTCAACAAGAAAATTCTTCGTTGATTTACGAATTCAAGGTTAGGAGTCCTTCAAAAAAGAGAAGTTCGAACCACTCTGCCTCAGTTAGAGTAGATGTGTTCTATTTTAAGGATTAAATAAAAGAGAGAATCATAGAGAGTAAGGTTAGAGAACAATCGCTTCCCTCTCCCTTTCTTGTGTTACCCTTTAGTGGCCTATCGATAAGGATCTCGTTTCCTTTTCTTTGAGGGGATATAAATTAGGAAGGTCATGATCCAAATACTTCTGATAATTATCGCTTTAATATTTTGGGAATATACTTAATTAATTGGATTTATCCCTTAATTGGAAATATTCTTGCGTTAATTATGCTTTTATTATTGTTGAAAAATTACCTGATAACAATTATCGTTAAACACGACCGCATCTAAATTTAGTTTGCATCGTCCTTGGTGCATAGGGGACCATTTAGTCAAAACTTCATGGCTCGACAGAGTTATCATCAGCGACAACGCTTTTACTACTTGGTACTCATTAAACAGATGCACACATTTTCTGCTACTCTGCGTACTTCATTGCTTGTTGTTGATGAAATATATTATTGCACAACTGCCATACGAACGAAGCAATGGTATTGAGTATAATGGCTTAACTGTCCTCCAAGGATTCCCATATTAACAACATAGCATTCTAGAGATCTATACCCTATAAGCGTTGTAGCATATCTCAAAACTATGTATTCTTCAAGATAGCAAGGGTTTCTTTACACCAAAAGCTAGCATGGGTTCCTGACTCCTCCCCTCCTCATCGTTTGTAACTCGTTGGGCAAGTTATACCCCCAGTTTCTCAGGTTGCATAACAAATACATAAAAGTATTTCAACATCTCCGTGCAAACATTCGAATCTTATTTAGCGCCTTTATGTACCCGAAGAAGAGGTGGCTTGGAGCCTTTCTTCAAATGGTAGACGATATGAATATCTCAATGTATAGGCACCTTTAAAGTCACAGTGCCATGTCAGCCGATACTCGCATCCCTTCTTCCTTAGTGGGATGCTTAGCACGGCCTGAACGTCCATTGGTCATAAGTGCTAGTGCAAAGCGGACAAAACATACTCACTCGTTATTGCAATTAAATCTTTAACTACCAGATCAAGCGAGGAATGCGCGAGAGGTGTGATTGGTTTAAAAGTCGATGGATGAGGGAGCCAGGGCTCGCAGAACATGCAAATTTTACTACCATCCCCCACCTACCATCGAATCCCTCGAAGTAGCAGGTCGTGGCCCTAAAGTAGACTCTGCCATACGAAGATGGGTGATCATGACCAAATTGTTCAAAGCTAAAGCAGTCAAAAGTAGCACAACAACATTGTCGTCTCTACGAAGAGGTGAAATGAAAAGACAACGAAAAAGAACTTGAAACAAACTTCAGAGGCAAAGTAAAAAATTAAAAGTAAAAATATTAAATTAACAAGAATTATGGGATTAAAAGAAACGATGAAAATTAACGAGAACAATAAGTAAGAACAACCAACGAGGCATTGAGAGTTAATTGATTGTTTCGTTTGACTGTTTCAGCTTTGATTCCTATTATAAATCAATTGCAAGTTTCACATATGAAACAAGAACAAGAAGATTTTGAATTGAAGATCTAAAATAAAACTGACGTCAGTGCGATTCGACAAGATAGTAGCTTGGAGTGGGGAGCTTTAGGCATGAGAGCCTTGGGATGGAGACATGCGATGGGGTTCTGGCATCGGTAGGTGGTGTTTCAGGCCTGAACATGGACGAGGACGGGAGGGCTCCAGCGACATAGGGTTTTGAGAAGGCGAGGCTATGATTCTAGGGATGCAGTGGTTTCAAACAGAGATGGCGGGAAAAAAAAGTTTAAGGACGGGATTTTTTGTTAGCAGATTAAGGGTGCGGTGCTCAGGCGTGATATATATATATATATATATATATAGAAAGAGAGAGAGAGAGAGAGAGAACTTCAATTGATGGGGTTTTAATTTCCCAGAAAATATTGGCGACCATGCGATAAATCGATATGAAATTTTAAATGGCGTATTCTATATATATATATATATATATATATATATATAATTAAAACATTATCGATGACGATAAATGATCTCCGATACCAAAAAACCTTCTTTGGTATGCATGTTAATCATAATGTTCGCTGATAGTTGTTTATCAGCGACCATTTCATATGGTCTCTGATATCATCAATTTTCGTAGTGGGTTTCATGTTTGACCTGTATATTACAAGTCTTTTGGTCTCGAACTGTAATGCCCACCTTCTACCTTAACAAAATTATTACTTAATAACATAGTTGCCCTAAAATATAAGATCTCTGATAAGCGTTAAATTTACAGCTGTTAAAAATATTACTTGAAATCTAGGACAAATTGGAACTTTTACAAAAACTAATGTTATAAATAAATATATTTTATAAAATTCACTTATAAACTATTAATGCATGTTGCCATGGCTTTCATTATAAGCTCTCCTCGTACTAAACAGATTGGTCTCATATGCACAGTCGTCTGAGCTTTAACATCCTCGCTGAATGTCCATTCTCAGTTATATTCTTACAATACAAACAAAATAATGAGCTAATAGCCTTGTAAGGTGGATTAACTAGTTTAGACATGATATGCAATGCAATCATTCAATTATCTACCATCAAGAAAAGAAAAGATCCTTTGTCACATACCAAAGGACCTTTCTCAATTTCAAATCATAAATTTCAACCCACAGATCATTCACAAGCTTAAGATTTCTTATATGCATCTATATGCGTGGGCCCAATTGGTATCGTAGCCGACAAAGAAACAAATCTCAGAAGATGACCCTTGGGCCTAGTCACGTGGTATGGGAAAAATAATCATCCTGAACAATGCAGTACAAGGAAAACTGATATATTATTATTATCTTGTATGGTCATATTCTTATACGGGGTATACATTAATCATCCTGAACAATGTTGTATAGGGAAAACTCATATGGTCATAATTTGTGTGAGGAAAACAATAATCATCCTGCACAATCTAGTACAAGAAAAACTCATATCATAATTCATCTTGTAGAAGTAGCTAGTAGTACCAAAGCGTGATTATTCACGTAATTCAAGCAAATTATTCGTAATCAGAGATCTCCATTATAATTCAAATAATCATATGCACAATCATATTCTTAACCATAAACTGAGATCTCAATAACAATTAAAATTCGTGCATAATCGTATAGTGAACATAGATCGTAATGAGCCATAGCTCATACAAATTAACCAATCATTTATCTCAATAACTGTATAGCCTATCACTTAATTGTACTAAGCAATTCCTTCTAGATTGAGCATTGTGTTCATTTAATTTTCATATTGCCCTATTAGGCTTATACTCATTTTAAACAACATTATCACATAAAATGATACTTCAATATACCATTTTTAAAGATTTCATCAACCGTACTCACCTAAACTCGTATGTTAAAACAACCAATGATAATAATGAGCAACCCATATAACTATTATAGTGCCATTACAATTTCAAATTTAACTAATATATATATATATATATGTATATATATGTATATATGACACTTTATCGTTATTAAAAAGGTAATCAGAGTCACATAACAAAAACAAATAGCACATATTGTTGGTATTGCTGGTGAGTATCCACTTAACTTGTTCATGATTTATTATTAGTTCTGCTCAGTAGTCAGATCTTTTAGAGATCTCTGGTATGCTCAGGAAGCTCCTGGATTCATATTTTAAACTACATTACCAAATAATTCAATACTTAAAATGGAAACTAAATCTATTTCCATTTAAGTTCTGCATCGAACTAAAACTCATAAACAGGTTAACTCTAGTTATTTGAAACTAATTTATATAATTCAACACCTAGTTCTTATTATCTCAAACCCGTATCTTTTCTCATTTTTATTTAATAAAAATTTAAACAAAGTTTCCTATATTTTACATCAACTTGGCCGTAGTCCTTTTTTTTTTCTCAACAATTCCAACACCGAACTTAGTTCGGTCACAATATTTTTAACATAACACAAGCATATATCCCAATAAATTTCCTATATAAATTTCAATCAAAATAAATTATCATCACACTATAAATTGAAATCTAAGTCTTCGTCTAAAATTTGACCTTTGCTCGCTAATTAGACAATTATGTCTTGATTTCATAACGAGATTTTGGCTTGGGGCTCGTGGTACCGTTGGTTGTCATATCTGGGCCCAAAACGGCCAACGGTGTTATGGCACGACTGGAAGCAGGAATCGCGAGTTATGGGCACAAGCCAATGCTACTCGAAACTTCACGCATCGTCAATGAGAAGCTCCGAGCTACGTATCTTGGTTGTGTCGGCCCTGGACCTCACAGTGATATGGCGCTAAATAATATGGGGAAAGGAGCGGCGCCGAGGCTGGGAGCTCATCAGAGCTTGAAAAACACCGAGACTCTGGTCTCGGGCTTGTGCGACGACATGCTGAGCAAGAAAGACTGGGGGTGGCTCGGGCTGTTCGTCGTCGGGGGTCAACAGGAGCTTACGACGTGGGCTGAGCAGCATGGTGGCGAGGAGTTTCGCCGCAGTCAAGGTCAGGTGGCCCCGCTGGGAAGCTAGCGGCAGTAAGGAACTGGTGTAGAGGCTCGTTGGAGTCGTGCGGTGCACAAGAGACTAATGGAAGAGACAGTGTAGATCGCGACATCCTCGGGCCTGGTCCTCGCGAGGTGGATACAGGTCGAGCGGGTAGCGCTAAGCAAGCTAGATGAGGGTTGAGCGAAGATGTCGTGCGACGATAAAGGTTAGTACTGGGCTGGCTGGGTAAGCTGGTGCCTAGTGCCGTGCGCGAAGGAGCGCAGGATTGAGGGACATCGCACAGTGTAGGGCAGCCCAACACTTGAGCGCAGTTTGTGAGCTATCGGGTTTAGTCCGTGTCGGGGTGTAGGCTGCACTGTGAGGGAGGACAGGCGGTGACGAGAGAAAGAAAAGCTGAGAGATAGAGAATCATAGGGAGGGGAAAATTAGTTTTTTTTTTTTTATTTTATTACTAATATAACGTATGATAAAAATATAGCAACATAGGTATTATCAATTAATAAAAATAATAATTATTACCATAGAACCTATTTAGGAATTTATTTAAATTCCTAATTAATAATAATACAAATAAATTCTATTAATTTGATCATAGTTTGATAAAATTAAATTCTCGCTCAGTAATATAATTTCTGTTATAAGTGATTTTCGTCAGCGAACGTAGCCTTGGGGGAGGAGTCCCCAAGGAGCATTTAATGCGAGCACAAGTCCTCGATCCTAACTGAAATGGATGCCACGTCATCATGATAGCGTCCCCCGAAGATGGGACGAGGATCGTCGAAGATGATCCTCGATCTTATACCCACGACGATAAGCAACAAAAACACCAGCGAAGGTGGTGTCAAGTTTATGACAAGACCCTTGAAGGTAGATTGACGGGCAAGAAGACCGCGGGTCATCGAAGATGATCTGACCCTATGAAGCTAGCCCCGAAGAGAGTAAGGACTTCGCTCAAGGCGGAGGGCTCCACCCGCGAAGCTGGTGACCCCCGATCGAAGATGAAGTCCACGCGAGTTAGTTTAGGTCTTTCTTTCCGTTCCACTTTTCTAGCCCCAGTCGTGGGATGTACTGTAGTTAAGTCCGTAAGACTCTCGATCAATATAACCGTTTAGATATTCAATCTCCGAGTCTTTAGGGAGAAATAACCGCTCCATTACTGCGCTTTAATTTCAATAATGACTCACGAGATTCGAGGGATCGTGCATTTTGTTTCCTTCTCCAAACCGTCATTCTTCGACTATAAAAGGGGAAGGTAGTCGAAGAGGGGAAGGAGGGGACTGGAGAAGTGGTTGGTCGAATTTACCTATAATCAGAGTATTCGAAATAACATTCTCAGTGGACGTAAGCTATTACTCCGGTGGAGGGCTGAACCACTCTAAAAACTCTGTTTCGTTTCCTTTTCCAGCCAATTATATATTTCATTGACGCATCACACCCTAGAAGTGCGGATCACGACGTTGGTTTAAATTTACACTAACAGTTTGACGCTAGAATAAGGGCCCACTTCCTTTCTTTCCAGTTCATTCTTAAGAAAAAATTCCAAAAGTCCGCAGTGTTAGGCGTTCGGAGATCAATGCCACCGGCAACAAGTCGTAACGGGAAAAACCTGATGACCTCCGAGCAATAGCTGCTCGAGGAAAGGCTGTGGCGTATGGAGGAGTCCATGGCGTAGATGAGCGGCCTGGTGGAGACTTTGGTGCAAAACCAAAATTAGCCGCCGCTTCTTACTAACACGGAGCAAGCAGATGTACTCCAGGCGCAGCTCCAAGCGTAGCAGAATAAGGCTGCGGCCGAGTTGGCTACCGGAGGTGGCAACATGCCTGACTGGGAGGACGATTCTATAGACGGGTCAGATGTTGAGACCCGCAACCTCCGCAGCCGAAGTATCACGTTGGCGTTTAAGCCCACAGCCTACACTAGAGGTATGTGGTCGCTGGTGGTCTGAGCCGGAGGCTCGCGACCTGCCACCGAAGCAGAAGAGGATTCGGCCCTGTCTGGATCTGTCTTTGATAAATCGGGCACCACTGCCACCAATGAGCAGACCCTGGTATCCCAGGATTTTTCGCCCAAAGGCGTCTCCAGGGCTCCTTGACGGGACCGCCTGTGATGGTATTTTGGACGAGGACTCCACTCCCCTAACCGAAGGTCTATTTTCTGTCCCCATCCCCGATCGACTCAGGCTACCGAAGGTGAGCCTCTTCGACGGGACCGGGGATCCTTCTGACCACTTGGGGATTTACTCCTCATGGGTCCACGCTTATGGCTATTCTGACGCAGGTAAAAGCCAGTAGTCCCGCGAGGATAAGAAGCCTCGCGACTCAGGTTCGGGATACAAGGCAGCCCGAGCTGGTAAGCAATGAAATGGCAAGTACCACGAGCTTACCACCTTGATTGAAGAAATATTCGTCAACTCATGGAGCGAGGTTGACTTCCCCCAATACCTATAAAGAGAAAGATCTCGGAGAAGCACAAGGACAAGTTTTGCTTGTTCTACAACGCTAACGGTCATACGACCGCAACGTGCTTCGACCTGAAGGATGAGATAGAAAGAAACTTCGCGACTCCTAAAAAGTACCATGAACGAACTGTCATTCACAGATGCGGATGCCGAAGGCCCTCGAGAAGATGAGGACCAGTCCCTAGAGCCTACGAGCGGCCGCAAGCCCGTTCCATGGGTTTACAGGAGACTCTATCTTCTTGGAGGGAAGCATAGAGTTGGCCGTGTTAATTGGCGAAGAGCCGATGAGAACAACCACCATGTCAAACTTCATAATGGTCAAGGGTAGATCTTATTATAACGCCATAATCGGGCGTCCTACCTTCATGGCCATAAAAGCAACCACTTTCATTTACCATATATGCCTGAAGTTTCCCACACACAGCGGCGTCAGAGTCGTGCGAGGGAATCAATATGAGGCTCAGATGTGTTACACAACAAGCGTTAGATCGGACCCTACTGACTCGAAGGGGAAGCGAATAGCCGGGGAAGCAGAGCTTTCTGGAGAGAAAACCTTCACTATCAGGGTCGCTGAGATCCAGTATGAACTGGACCCCCGACTGCCGGCCTAATAGCAATCAACGAGATCGGCTGAAGACACGGAAGAGGTGGGCATAGACAGCCTCGACTCAGCACGCAAAGTTAAAGTTGGGACTGGTCTAATTCCAGAAATACGTGAGGCTGTCATCGCCTACCTGCAACGAAATCAAGACGTGTTCGCATAGAGTCACAGCGATATGAAGGGGATAGACCCTGATCTAATGTGCCACCGTCTCAATATTGATCCTCAGGTCCCGACTCGACGACAAGAGATGAGACCACTCGATCCCGAGAGAGCCCAAGTACTTAAAGACGAAGTCGATATGCTCATCTGGGCCCGAATCATTCGTGAAGCGAAGTACCTGGCTTGGGTTTCGAATCCCGTGCTGGTCCCGAAGCCAGATGAAAGATGGAGATGTTGCGTAGATTTCACCAACCTCAATGAAGCTTATCTGAAGGACAGCTTCCCGGTACCCTGAATTGACCAGATGGTTGACGCAACCGTGGGCCATGAACTTCTAAGCTTCATGGACGCATATTCAGGGTACAACTAGATCTCTATGTTCCACCAAGACGAGGAACACACTGCTTTCATTACCGATCGTGAGCTTTATTGCTATAAAGTCATGCCTTTTGGATTAAAGAATGCTGGGGCAATGTATCAAAGATTGGTAAACAAAATCTTCGTAGAACTACTAAGAGTCTCGATGGAAGTATACATCGATGACATGCTGGTCAAAAGTGTAAAAGTTCAGGATCATGTTACACACTTAGATCAAACCTTCTCCATTCTTCGACAAACCAACATGATGCTTAATCTGAATAAGTGCACCTTCGCGGTCAGAGCTGGAAAGTTCTTAGGCTTCATAGTGAGTCAACGAGGAATTGAGCCTAACCCGGAGAAGATCCAAGCCATCCTCGACATGGAGTCTCCTCGAAGAGAGAAAGAAGACCAAAAACTCATAGGGTGCATCAGGGCATTAAACATGTTTGTCTCTCGCTCGACTAATAAGTGTATTCCCTTTTTCAATGTTCTACGGTGCTGTAAGGAGTTTGCTTGGACCGAGGAGTGTGAACGAGCATTCCAAGAGCTCAAAGTCTATTTCGGACATGCCCTAATCTTGCGAAGCCATTATCGAAGGATAAGCTCTTCACCTACCTCGCGGTTTCAGAGCATGCAGTCAGCTCAATGCTCGTCAAGGAGGTTGCTGGAGTGCAAGCGACGGTGTATTACATGAGCAAGCGCCTCCTTGACGCCGAACTAAGATATCCTGAGCTAGAACGACTCGTTCTCGCCCTTATCGTCTCGACTAAGAAGCTTCGTCATTACTTCCTGGCTTATCCGGTGACTATTTTCACTAATCACCCGATAAAACAAGTGCTACGCAGACCGGATGCCTTGGGCAAACTTGTGAAATGGGCAGTCGAGTTAACACAGTTCGACATCTTTTATCAACCACGGACTGAGTTTATCTTTCCTTCGAAGGAAGATCGAGATCAACAAATGGAGCTCAAGATGTTGAAGCTGTACGTGGATGGTTCTTCGAGCGAGAATGGCTCGGGAGCGAGACTCATGCTAATCAGCCCCGAGAATCATCGCATCAGCAGCGCCTTGCGATTCACATTCAAAGCCTCGAATAATAAGGTAGAATATGAAGCGTTGCTGGCCGGACTAAGACTCGCCAAAGAACTTCAGGTAGATTCACTTCTCATTTTCAATGATTCCAAATTAGTTGTGTTTCAAATTTCAGGCGAGTTCCAAGCCCGCGATGACAAAACGGCAGCTTACCAGGAGAATGTCAAACCGGAGCTTCAAAACTTCTCCAGGTACGAAGTGAAACACATCGACCACGAGGATAATTCGAACACAATCGCCCTAGCGAAGTTGGCAACGAGTAATGACGCCGAGCTTCTTCGCCTAGTCCCAGTTGAGATTATCCCCGAACCAAGTACCGCGAAGCGAGACTTGATAGAAGCGATTGACTCAGAGCCTTCACGGATGGATGATAAGCTACCAGATGATCGAGAACAGGCCCAAAGGGTGAGGTACCATGCTGAACATTACTTGATGCTAAATGAAAAATTATACAAGAGAGGAGTTTCAACACCGCTGCTTCGATGCCTCGACGACAAGGAAGCCAAAGAACTCCTAAGTGAGATCCACGACGGAGTCTGTGGAAATCACGCAGGGGGGCAATCCCTTGGACACAAGGCCTTGCAGTAGGGATTCTATTGGCCCACAATGAAGCAAGATGCTGCCGAATTCGCGAAGAAATGTGATAAATGCATACGTACTCTGCACATATTAGGGCTCAACCAAAGCGGCTCACGGTTATTTTTTGTCCCTGGCCCTTCGCGAAGTGGGAAATCGACAATATCGGTCCACTACCAACAGCACCCGGAGGGCTTAAATTTGCTATCGTGGCAGTAGACTACTTCACCAAGTAGGCCGACGCTTTTCCTTATTAACTATCACTGAGAATAACCTGACGAAATTCATCTGTGAATATATCATTTACAGGTTCGGGACCCCTTACTCCTTAGTTTCGGACAACGTACTCCAGTTTGATAATCAAGTTGTGAGGAATCTATGTGATCAGTTCGGCATAAACAAAGACTTATCAGCACCATACCATCCGTAATGTAATGGTCAAGTCGAGGCCGTCAACAAGATCATCAAGGTTACCTTGAAGAGACATCTTGACACACTCAAAGGAAGATGGGTCGCGGAGCTGCCTTTAGTCCTATAAAGTAATCGCACCATGGCCAGAACAGCCACTGGAGAAACTCTATTCTCCATGGCTTATGGCACCGAAGCAATGATTCCCACTGAAGTAAAAGTTTCTTCGTTTCGGTATGAAAACTTCTACGAAGAAACCAACACTTCACTTTTGGCTGCGGAAAGAGATTTGATCGAGGATCGAAGAGAAATCGCGAGGTCCGGATGGAAACCCATAAGCAGCGCATGGCGATGTATCACTACTTTAAGGTCAGAGAGAGAAAATTTAAGGTCGGGGATACCATCCTTAGACAAGTATTTCAAAACACCAAGGAGCTTGGAGCTGGAGCACTCAGATGTTCTTTGGAAAGACCCTACCAGATCACCGAGGTTTTGCGATCGGGGGCATACCGACTCGAAGATCTCGCTGGGGTCCCGATTAGACATCCTTGGGGTGCGGAGCATCTCAAGAAGTATTATCAGTAGGCTTTCCTCACTTGCAAATTATTTTCCCTCTTGTGTAATTCAATATGTAATTCATAATTTATTAATGAAAGTTTGGCAAATTTAGTACCAATTATTTGCATATTTTGTCCTCAATTATTTATTCTCATTAAAAAAAAAGTCTGCGGAGTAGACTATAAACTCGGTGTACAAAGGGATGAACTACGAAGCAAATAATTTCTAGAAACACTACCCTCGGTTGTCTTCTTGACCGCGACGAAGCACTCAAGCAGAAAGGGGGGCACTCGGGGTACCAAAAAGAAATAGGTGCGTCCTATAGGTACTTCGAAGACGTGCGAAGCTAGAACGCGTAAATCCTGAGGGCTTACGTAGGCTTCAATCGTTGAAGCTTTCAACCACACAAAGATTTTTCTTATCGGGTCTTAACCTGTTCGGGGATTAACTTGGGAAGCAGTTGGCTAATTTTCACCTAGAACCATTCTATACTTCGTAGAATATAGAAGACCCAAGTATGCTTAAAGGAGAAACCCCGAAGTATGAAAGCCTTAAGAAAATTTTGAAAAAATTGGACTAAGCCTGATTGCTGAAGCATAAAAGTAAAGAGGCCACGCCCTATTCAAAAGCATCGGGGACCGATGCGTATAATATAGTGCTTAAAAATTTCATTGGTTGTTAGACTTAGGTCGGGATAATTCTTTGGAGAAGGAAGAACCCGAAGTGACAGAATAATTTTCAAAGAAAATTATGTTCGAGTTACAGTTTAATGATTGGCTTAATTTGCTTTAATTATGACCCTCGAAGAGGATAAGACAGATCAGTTGTGATCCTCGAAGAGGACATGACATGTTTACATGATTGATTCCGAAGAGGGACGTGATCTTGTTAGCCAAGGAAAATAAGCTGAGGATGAAATTAGAGTTGCGAGGAAATAAAAAAAATAGACAATTTTGTGAGAACAAAAACTTTATTGATAAATTTGGGAGATTACAAAAATGGGCGTCTAAAAGACCCCGAGGCAAAGAAAAAGGTACAAAAAAGCCGGAAGGCAATTAGCGGCGCGGGCGGTTGACTTCGTTGAAAACCTTCCAATCGGGGTGAAGAGCGTCTAGCTTCTCTAGCACCCTGTTTGCGCCCACGAGGGTAGCTTCACGCATCTCGACTTAGAAGTTGGGGCTTTGGCGAAAGTCCGAGAGCCATTGCTGCCTTGATGAGTCAACATAGTGCTCAAAGACAGCGCTCTTCTTGAAGTCCGCTATAGTCGTGCGGATCTTTGCCTTTGCCTTGTTGAGATCAGCTTCAGTCTTTCTAAGCTCGGTGTTTGCATCTTTGAGCTCATCCTCGAGCACCTGAATTCTAGTCTCGGCCGCCCCTCTCAACCCTCTTTCTTTCTCGAACGCCGCGTCAAAAATAGATTTTAAGATTGAAGGTTCTCTTCATGAACTCGGCGCTCATCCTCGAGGGTCTTTCATGCCCCTTCGTGTGATGCTTCCTCCTTGAGCAACTCCCCTCGGAGTTTGGCCACGTCCTCATCGCGGGTCTTTTTATAACTCTCAACTTGCTCGAGGCTGCCTTTCGACATACCCATCATGTTGGTCGCTTTCTCAATACTGACATTAGCCTCAGAGAGCTCCGCGATCAGCTTTCGATTTACCTCGCGGAGGTGGAGCAGGGCTTCTTGACCCTTGGCAAAGATGGCCTCTGTTCTTCGGGAGTAAACGAAGTTTGCAAAAAAAAAAAAAAAAGACAGCAACAGTTAAGAAGGTTAAAATCGAGAATACGAGATTTGGAAGTTTTCGAAGGAAACATGAAAAATCATACCCTCGAGAGCATCTGCATGGCTTCTCAGTTGCTGTCTTGGAGCGGCTCCTTAGACAATTCTTTGAAGCTCACATTGGACTAAATCTCGTTCAACATAGGACCGAGACAACTGATCCAGGGGAGCGACCCCGAAGGATGAAATGACCCTTTGCCATAAGGAGTCCTGGTTGGACGAACTGCGAAGTCGTTCAAAGGATTCTTGGCGACTTTAGTGGAATCCTACCTCGAGGTTTCTCCAATCGGTGTCTTCGAGGACGAAGGAGCCGTCTCCTCGCGCTGAGTATTACTCTCTTTCGGGAGCGGAGTTCCCGAAGGAGGAACACCTTCCATAGGCTTTTTCCCTTTGGCCTTGCCCCGACGGAACGTTCGAGGACAGAAGTGGTCTACATCGCATGCTCCGAGTTACTCGAGGGCCCAGGCGACTAAAAAAAATCATCTGCAATGACATCGCAGCAAACCAGGTTAGTATTTCAAATTTTTCTAAGCACAAAACGTATCGCGTTTGTTTTGCAGGAAACATCTACTTACCATCATCGAGGATGATGGGAGCTGAACGTGCCAACCCATGCGCAGCTTAGGTCGGTGCCGAAGCAGGCGAAGTCGGCTTCGGTGGAGCGTATGACTCCAAACAAGTCGGATTTGCATGCTCCTCTGCAAGGAAGTCCTCAACGCTCAAGTAAGGATCTTCCATCAAGGTCGCAGGAGGATTTGGCGTAGCCGAAGTATCTTCTTTGCGGAATATCTCCTCTGCAGCCTTCAAAGCCTCCTGGGAAACTTCATCAAAGGACGCTCCCTCAAGAGCTGTCGTCGAGGATACCTTCGGGGGCGCCTGGGATTTCTCAGACTTGAGGTCGACCCGAGTCTGTGGTGATGAACCATCCTCATTCTCGGAGGGAGGAGGATCAAATGGAGCCGTCTTCGAAGAAGCTGGCTCCAACTCTCTAGACTTCGTCCTCTTCTTCCTCCTCAGAGGTTTCGGAGAAGGGTCGTCCTCAACCTCTTCACTCGTAGACATAATTGCTGTGGCCACAGGCTGTGACGAAGCTGGCCTCTTCAAAGAAGAGGCAGCCTTCGTTCTTTTTAATGCCCTAGAGGGAGCAGACTTCTACGGAGAAGAAGTTCCACCCCCTCCGACCACAGCAGAGGACACTCCAGCTGCGATTTGGACTTCTTTGGGGCTGACTTGTATGTGCGGAGTTGGTCTGGATCCAACTCCGTACGGGTGAAAATCCACCCGTATGTGACTAGATTATCCTCGTTGATGAGGACCCAGACATCCCTATATTCGTCCGGGTAGGCGAGGGCCTCCAAAATCCTCTGTCATTGATCCCCGGACACTGGAGATCGTGTAAACGACTCTGCATACAACCGCAAAGAGGTTAGTCAAGGAAAAACAACGGAAACAGAAAAGTGAAATTACTGTGGTAGACTCACCAAAGGCAATATAGTTCATCGGGATGCTCCGAGCTCCCGTGACGAAACTGAATGGGTCGAAGTTACGCCTCCAAAAGTTCTTGTCTTTTCATCCTTCGTAGGAGCAAGACAAGTTCGTCATCATGATGTTCTTCTTCTCCCAGGGAGCCAAGAAGAACTAGCCAACCTCGTATTTCTTCGAAGATGGCTTGTAGAAGTGGCAGACTTCCCCCACGAAGAGGTCAACCTCAAACAACTGCCTCTAGAGAATGTGCATCCCCGCCAAGATTTTGTAGGTATTCGGGTTCAGTTGGCTTGGGGAAAGTCCGAAGTACGCAAGCACACCCGGACCAATGGATGGAGTGGTAGCCGAGCCCCATGCTTCATGATGGCCTTGTTGAACGTCACCAGCAGATACAGAGGACGGCTCGAACGTTCCTCCGCAGTCATTGCTCGAGTCGTTATATCCCCGGGTAAATGGAATTGCTTCCTCAGGTTCTCCACGTCGTTTTCTACGCACGTGGAAACCCTGGTCTCCGCGACAATAGATGGCGAGGGCACAACGAGGATCGGCTCGTCTGCCACGATTGTCGTCGAGCCCAGTGGAGGAAGCAGAGCAGCCGTCGCTTAGGGAGTATTAACGGGGTTGTCCTTGGTGACCCATGAGGCGTGAACTGAAGAATATGACTACGAGGCGGTGACCTCGGAGAGCCGTGAAGCGTGACTACCCTCAGGGTTAATTGAGGGAATCGGCCGGGCGACAGAGGCATTTCTCGGCCTCTTCTTCTTCTCCTACTCCACTATCGAAGGCGGTGGAGATGCCGAAGAAGACTCTATTTCCGCCTCCAAAGGCGCCGGAGAAGCCAATGGTAAGGCCCTTGGTGATGGCACTGAGCGCTCGGACGAGAGTTTAGACCCGAATCGAACCCCAGAAGAAGATGAAGCAGATTCGTCGGACATGTTTTCTGAAAAGAAAATGACGAAGTCAGAATCTTATGATCCAAAAACCCTACCTACAAACCCCAAACCATTCGAAGAATGGGGTTTTAAGTGAAGTCTGAAGGATTCACCAGGGAGTTGGAAAAGTAGAAGGGTCATAAATCTGAATAAAAAATCGGCGAGGACTCAAAAGAAATCAAACGAAGACCGTGAAAGCTTAAGGAAATCAGAGAGGTTTTGAAGTTCTAGAGAGTGCTGAAAGTACGAAATTTCGAAAGTTCGAAATATGAGAAGGAAGAGGGAATTTATAGAGGTCGAAGAAGGCGAAGAAACGAATAAACCGACTACCTCACTCGCATCCTTTCACCTCCTCCCTCGAAAGTTAATCTAAACCGTCCGATTCGAATCTCTTCCTTATCATCTAACGGTCAGGGATTTTTGAAGAAAATCTCATAATGACTCGACGTCAACAAATCCCATTGAAGCGGCGGGAGTTTCTCAAAAGTTGTCAGTGCATTTAATGCTTGTCAATCAAGAGAGAACTTTTCAGAAGGGAAACTTCCTAAGGAAGGAATCCCAAAGGACACATCCCGTATCTTCGGGATTGGGGGCAGATATTACAAGTGATTTTTTGTCAGCGAACGTAGCCTCGGGAGAGGCGTCCCCGAGGAGCAGTTAATGCGAGCACAAGCTCTCGATCCTAATTGAAATGGATGCCACGCCATCACGATAGCGTCCCCCAAAGACGGGACGAAGATGGTTGAAGATGATCCTCGATCTTATACCCACGACGATAAGCAGGAAAAACACCACCGAAGGTGGTGTCAAGTTTGTGACAAGACCCTCGGAGATAGATTGACGGGCAAGAAGACCGCGGATCATCGAAAATGATCCGACCCCACGAAGCTAGCCTCGGAGAGAGTAAGGACTTCACTCAAGGTGGAGGGCTCGACCCGCGAAGCTAGTGACCCCTTATCGAAGATGAAGTCTACGCAAGTTAGTTTAGATCTTTCTTTCCGTTCCACTTTTCTAGCCCTAGTCGTGGGATGTACTGTAGTTAAGTCTGTAAGACTTGCGATCGATATAACTGTTTAGATATTCAATCTTCGAGTCTTTGGGGAGAAATAATCGCTCCATTACTGAGCATTTATTTCAATAATTACTCGCGAGATTTAAGGGATCGTGCGTTATGTTTCCTTCTCGAAACTGTCATTCTTCGACTATAAAAGGGGAAGGGCGGGACTGGAGAATGGGTTGGTCAAATTTTACTTGTAATCAGAGTATTCGAAATAACATTCTCAGTGGACGTAAGCTATTACTACGGAGGAGGGCTGAACCACTCTAAAAACTCTGTTTCTTTTCTTTTTTCGGCCAATTATATATTTCATTGCCGTGTCACACCCTAAAGGTGCAGATCACGACTTTGGTTTAAATTTACACTAACAATTTCGATTGCTGATAATAAATATAGATAATTTAGAATAAACTTCGTATGAGCTTCAAATAGCTCAATTTCAAATCAATTTATGATAAAATCAAGCATTTATCTTAATTTATCGTGCAAATTGTAATTTTTCTTAATTTCTTAAAATATGCACAATACAAACTCTCGAATACAAGAAAACGTCGCATTCAACATAATAATCATATATATGCTTTTGATTTAATTAATACGAAGATATCACACGAACAATTAGAAATTTCCATCAAATATGTAGGTTTTATTAAAAGAACTATATACATGTGTGGTCTAATATTTTCATTGTCTTCTCATTTTTCGAACACTCATTTTTATTATCCTTCACAGCGTTTTATAATAATTTACTTAGCAGTCGATATGCGGTTGGAATTAATCGTCTTATTGGAGATATTTTAAGTTTAAATTAAGGTAAGAGGGGAATTTCTTTAATTTAAAATATAATTTCGCATTAAGGGATGGAAAAGAAAAAGAAAATTAAAGTGGGCAAGGAATACGCATTTCTAGGAAAGATATATGTAGATATGTATGCATATATATAAGATACATTATATTCTCGGAGTGCGAAGCTACATATAAGAAAAGCACATTGACTGAATATTATGTGGGTCCGACAATGTAAGAAATACATATTATACTATGTATATTGGTATTTATTCCGGGCAAAATTTTGCCCGCTACTATAATATTATGTGGTATTCCACCGTTATAATTTATAATATATAACACTTATCAAAAACTTAGGTCAAATAAATTTAATAAAATAAAAATATTAATTAAACCTTAAAAGTTATAAACAATCAAATTAACTACAAAATTTTTCCATTATATCAATAAAATTAACCCACAATCAAAATAAAATTACAACTAATAACATAATTATCAAACTAATTTAAAGTTACAAAAATAATTATCAATATTCATTTTATTTTTACAATGTTTTTTATTAAAAAAAAAACATGTTAAAAAACTGAAAAAAAAAAAAACATTTTCGGGTAATTACCCGGTTTTACCCGGGAATTACCCGGCATTCCAACATCTATATTCCGGATAAATACCCAAAAAAGTATTCTAAATAATTTTCGGGTAATTACTCAGAAATTACCCGGTTGCCATTCCATGAAACATGATGGAATTCCACAATTTCATGCCTAGCTATAATATGTACTCGCCATAACATAGATTTATAAGCTTTAAGTGGTCTGATGATTCTGTGTGTTTGAAAAAAAAAAAAAAAAAAGAAAGAAAAAGGTGGGGCTTTGAAGATATCCAATAGTGGAGGAAAGACTTCATTCAAGTCAAAGTCAATTGTCACAAAATGAGAAAAAACGAACGCCGAAATTTGAACAGTGGATTTTTAATTGATCATTGAAAAATCTTTCAATAAGAAAAATAACATGATCGGATATTACAAAGGCTTGCTCAAATTCATCCGCGTCTGATACGTTTCCACAACTGTCACGAAGTTTCTCTTCTTCAAGGTAGAGCTTTTTTTAATTTTATTTTTTTATTATTATTATTATTTTTTATTTTTATTTTTTGTGCAATAATCTTCTTGAAGGTAGAGCTTATAACCTCAAACAATGATCAAACACAAACACAAAAATAAATAAATAAATAAATAAATAAATAAAATTAAAAAAAATAAAAAAAATAAAAATAAAAATAAAAAACCACTGTTGACTTTTAATGGGGTCTATTCGGTAAATTACATAAATCTTAGATTTCTTAGTTAATGACTTTAATTTAATGATTGATCTATTCATACCATGTGATAAGTCCCGATTATTTAATGAATAAGTTAATTTGATCGTTTTAAAGATAATAAGAAAAGGAAAGGAAAATAGAGTATAATATATATTATAAATGATATATTTTTATATTAGCGTCCAATTTAAAGATACTCCAAAGTCCAAACATAACATTTTACTTTTTTGTATTTTGATTCTAAATTATAATCTCCCTCTATTTAATACAATCCTGTTTGCCAAATTGACCTAAATTTATCAATGGGATAAGAGAATGCATATCGGATACAATATATTCCCAAATCATAAAATAGAAAAATTCTCTAGTGGGAAATAATTGTGGTAGACAATAATTCTGTATCGTCAGATTTAACTTTTTAATGACTTTTCATAGTAAAAAGATAAATTTGACGATCTATAATCGTTTCACACCACAATCGTTAGCCACCAAAGACGCTTCACATAAAATAATGTTAAATTACATAACGATGTGGTAATATTTTATATTATTGAGCATTTCAAAGAGACATTTGTTAGCTGCTATTAAATTTTTAGTTGATACATTAAAATCTATGTTGTTTTTAAGATCTTTAATTATAACGAAGTTTTTTTCAATATGTTTTCGCTTCTTGGTTTTTAATTGGCAAAATGGGATAAAAATGGAGATCGATTTGTTAATATTGTACTCAAAAGGTTAATGGAAAAACTAAAAACTAAAGGGAAACCAAAATCCCGCATTGAAAACACAAAGAGAGATTTGTAAGGTTTGTTTGCATGTGATGAGGAGCACACCCCTTATCGGGTGATGCCGCGAAGCGCTTGCGATGAATGCTCATTAGACGTGCGTACTTAGCACAGGTCGTTTTCCAAATTACTATGCCTAAAATTGATATAATTAAATAAAAAAATTACAATAGGTTTTTATCACACGGTATCAAAATTGATACACATGGTGCAAACTAAACTAAACGTAATTTATCAAATGCGTTAACTTTTTAGAAACTCTAATTAATTTTTGTTTTCTAAGTACACACACAAACTCTACGCTTATGCTGAAAAAACTCATATTAAAGTACTTTTTATTTGATTTTCAAATTTGAGAAGGTTAAAAACCCACCAGATCCATTATTTACTTCTTAAGTTCAAATAAATATAATACTACTATTAAGAAAAACACAGCAAATACCAAGAATCATTAAAAATAGAGTGAGGTAAGATAAAAATAAAAAAAATATTGGTAATTTCCATTCTTAGAATAAAATTTCATCAACAACTTCGTGTGTAAGCATGTGCCTGAGAATCTATGCTATGAATGACCGCTGGACTACGTGTCAGCTCGAAAGAGCTTAAATATTATGAAGTACGAACACAATCTAAAGACTTAAAAATTTCCTAAGAGTATTAAGTTAGGAAGCAAGTCTTGTTTTCTCGATTTTTTTGGTCCTTTTGCCTTTGGAAATATCATCTATTTATAAGGAATATTCTTGTCCCTTTGGATGGCTTTTTCGGTTTTTCAATTTTGGAATCATGAAACTTAGTTAATTCGTAGCATCCCACATAATTATTGTTCACCTTATCTCTTCATGATCCTATGCCTTGTTTCATATTACGGGCTAACTTCACCATTAATGACCCGAGCTATGCAAAATGACGCGTCGTTTGCCTTCTAGGAGCTCGTGGGTTTAAGACAAAATTTATCGGTTAAAAACAGAATGTACGACATCTAGCGGCTGCTCAATAGAACAAGGTCGATACGGGCCCTTCTAGAGGGGCTACTATAGGGTCCAACCTGATTGGCCGAGAGTTCTTCTCGGGACGGCCCGACAGGGTCCCACCAGACCGACTGGGATTGCGTTCCTCCAAGAAAGGCTGCATTCGAGGAGGGGCAAGTAGGGTCCAGATTCCTTTGGAGAGGGCCCGGTAAGGTCCTACCAAACCTGTTGGGATCGAGCTCATCCAGGGAGGGCTCTACTGGGTCCAGGTTCCTTAGGGGAGGGCCCGATAGGAGCTTATCTTACGGACTGGGATCGGGTTCCTCTGAGTAGGGCCCGACAGGGTCCTACTAGATCGGCTGGGTTCTCATTGCTTCAGGGAGGGCCTAGCGGGGGTACTGGACTGGCTGGGTTCGAGTTCCTACAGGGTGGGCCCAACACGGTCCCAACGGACTGGCTGAATTCAGGTTTGTGTCATTCAAATATCAGTCAACTGTTTGGTCTTTTCTTGGAAGTATCGTGTACATGACAAGGTCAAACGCCTATTAAAAATTCTACACAACATCCTTAATTAATGGAAATATAAACTATTTTCTTGGAACATGTTTTAAGAAATTGTCTATTTAAGTAATAATCTCAATTTTTATTGTTTAATAAGAAACGCTAAAATTATATAAACTTAAGAAAAACGTGAGATTAATTAGCCAGGACATGGTTTTGTTTCTTAAATTTTTTATTTTCTTAAAAAGATTGTTATATTTATTTAAGTATTGCGTAGTTCGGCAGGTGGAAGAGAAAATATGTTGACAGATTCTCGTACTTAAGATTATGTTATCTTCTCAATATTTTTTTATAAAGTTATTCAACAAAAAGATCTACATATATTAAACACCAAATATTATGAATTTCAAACACACGCTTACGTACGTAGCTAAAATTAAAAATACAAAAAATCTTTTTGTTTTGTGAAAATCTCAATTTCTTCCCTCTAGTTTGGAAATTTTAAAATTATCTTGTAGTTTATTAAAAACTCAAAGATATACTATGTGATTTAAATGTACAAAAACTTTGTACGAAAATTTTAATAAACTACAAGAAAATTTTAAAATTTCCAAAATCCCATAAATTCACTCACAATTGGAAAAAGTCATATATTCCATTTAGAAACAATAAAAATTGTTCACATATTCACTTAGTTACATGTGAATACATGACTAGTTTTTGTAGCTTTTAAGTAAATATCTTACCAGTTTTTGCACTTTTTTTATTTTGTAAGTGTATTTATGTGATTCCTAATATTTTCGTGCAAAATTAATGCCGAAAAATATTGCATATAGTTGAGAGTTTTTAATAAACTGATAGATAATTTTAAAATTCTAAAAAATACAAGGACAAAGCTGAAAATACACATGGATTATATTTTGTTTTTCTCTTAAAAATAATGTATGATGTTAAAACAATTAAAGATGTATGTATTAAATATAGAAAGTGATAGAGTAGAGAATATTGGATTTCTTATTATTGGTCTATCACAATGGAGTTCATTCAATAGGTAAGATAAGAAAACATATATTCACACTTATTGTAGGAGTATTACAAAATGTCAACTATCAAAAGAGATCCTTGATTGTACAATGGTGGAATTCACCATATTAATACATAAGACTCCCCATTAGATGACACCGCGCAAGAGTATGACTCATTAAAAACCTTACCAAAAAAAGAATCTGATGGAAAAAAAATATTAGTAGAGAGAAAAAGAGTGCATAAATCTCGTTATTTATGTATATAAATGCCTTATTAAAAACCTTGCCATGAAAACCCAATGGATAAAACCTTAGTCAAGAAAAAGGGTACAACCATGTCTCCCCATCGGCACAACGTGTCTTCTTGAAAAATTTAAACATAAGTCTCTGAGCCGACGTATTTCAATCTTGTTCACTAATTAATCAAATATTTTAGTTGGAAGGGCATTTGTGAATAAGTCTTGTTATATTATCGCTGGAGCAAAATTGATGAACATCGATCTACATCACCTTTCTTTTGAAGTTCATGAGTGAAGAAATATTTGGGTGAAACATGTTTAGTCCTATCACCCTTGATATATCTTCCATTGACTTGAGCAGTACAAGCTGCATCATCCTCATATATCACCGTTGGACATTCTTTAATAGGGATAAACCATATGTTTCATTTATATGCTGGATTAACTATCTCAGCCGAACGCATTCACGACTTGCTTCATGAAGTGCTAATATTCCTGGATGATTTGAACAAGTGGCAATCAATGTTTGTTTCGTGGAACGCCAAGATATGTCAATATCATCATGAGTAAACACATAACCTATTTGCGAAGAGGTTTTGTGCGTGTTAGACAGATACCCAGCATCTGCATAGCCAATCAAGTTATTTGACTTCAAACCTTGTGAGTAAAGCAAGCCCGAATCTAATACCATTCTAATATCTTCGACATTTTTTTGTTTTCTAGCTGTGGTTCTTCTCCCCTTAAGCTTGGGAAAACTATCTCATTAAATTGATAGTCATCAAATCTCACTGTCTAAATATCATTCTGTTAAAGGATCGAGATATTTTATTATGGATGGTAATTTAAATTCAATATATATTCACAACTTTCTTTGTGAGCCCATCTTTGAGCATTGTGGTGGAGTGATAGGAACATATACTCCACAACAACAAAAATTTAGGTGGGATATATCAAGCTCTTTCCCAAATACAAGTTGTAAAGGGAAGTATTCATGATAAGCGATTGGCCTAATATGAATTAACGTTGCAGTGTGCAAAATTGCATGTCCCCAAGCATGAATAGGCATATTTACTTTCATAAGCAATGGCCTAGAAATTAACTACAAATGTTTAATCAATGATTCTGCTAATTCATTTTGGGCATGTTCGTGAGCAACAAGATGTTTTACCAAAATTCCTATTAACATGCAGTAATCACCAAATGCTTACGATGTAAATTCTACTGCATTATCGAGGAAGATTTTCTTGATCGAATGATATGGGAATTCCGTGTTGGCAATAAAGACCATGTGACCAACGTATTGACGCATCAATCAACACCATGAAATATAGAAATGGTATGCATAATGGAACAATAAGCCTACATATATCTCCTTGTATCATTTCTAAAAATGTCGGTGACTCAATCACAACTTTAGTTAGCGATGGTTTAATGATTAACCTTCTCTAAGAGTATACAACACAAGAGAAATTGGTATATAAAAGAATATTTTAATTCTTTAAAGGATGCCCATGCGAATAATCAATTATCCTTCGCATCATTATTGATACTAGATGACCTAAACGATCATGCCACAAAATAAAAGTCTTCCCATCACATTCATTTTTCCTTATCATAACATTGAATTCAACTGGATTTAGGATTGCATAATACATTTATGAAAATAAGGCTGATAGTTTTTATAAAATATGCTTCTGACATAAAATAATAGATGTAATGTAGAGATATTCAACGTTGTTTTTATTTTTAGTTTCAATGTTAACCAGTGCGACGTATATCCTTAAAATTTAGCATACTTCTATGTGATCCACTAGAAAATAATTCATCATCAATAATGATGTTTGTTCCACCAGACAATATCATATTTTCCTTTCCATATCCATATATCAAAGTTGTCGTACCAAAAATTATAATAACATTAGCTTTAGCTATATCACATATATAAAATAATTTTTTATCTTTGAGAACTGTATGTGTCGATACATTATCTACTACACACAAGTCTTCTCCATATATTTTTATGTCATTCGATTAACAAAAAAGTCTATATTTCGTTATAAAAGAATAAAAGAAATATAAGAATTGACAAAATAAAACAATGCATAGTATTATTTATTCAAAGAAAATACGTACAAATTAAAAATAATAAAAACATTATAAGCATATGCAAAAAATAATAATATTAATTAACATAAATATTCTAAAGGCAACTTGGAGTAATATCAATGATTTGCTCTTCTTTACTACTTTCACTAATATAATTTAAGTTATTCGCTTCTTGACTCTTAAAAAAATCAGTAATTTCCAAATTTGAAAAGCTCATTGGGTTGGTGTCAACAACATTCATATTTGTAAACTCCATTGGGTCATTGATGTGCACAAAATTTGTCTCTATGTCTTTTCCCTTTTCCTTTTGTGATGTTTAGTTAAGATCAACCAAGTTTTTTGTTGTGCGACATGTACAAGATCAATTCCTCTCATACCACACCTATAACAGATATTTTCATTTTCCTTGGAAGACTTGTCATGTGAGTTTGGGCCTCCCCTTTTTTCTTGTTGCCCACACTATGGTTCTTTTTAAAACTTGAGAAATTTTCATTATGACTACTACGGTACGAATAGTTATTGCGGTCATGTCCTCTTCTATTACCACGACTGCAGTAACGACCACGACCAGTCTATGTCCCCGTCTATTGAATGTTTCAGCATTTGCTTCATGAAACGGTGTAAAGTTTATGCCATTTACTTCAGGAAATGATGTAAAACCTATTACATTCACCTCTGGGAATGGTGTGGAACCAGTTGGACCTATCTGGTGATTTTTTCATTAGCAATTAATTATTTTGCTCAGTTAACAAAAGATATGAAATCAATTTAGAATATTTGATAAACCACATTCTCTATATTGTTGCAGGACAACATTAGAAGCATGAAAAATCGAATAAAACTTTTCTAACATATCTTTATCAACAAATTTTTCTCCGCATAAATTTAATTGGGAAGTAATTTTGAACATAGCAGAGTTGTACTCACTGACAGTTTTAAAATCGTGCAAATGCAGGTGCAAACAATCGTTGCGAACTTTTGCAAGTATAACTGTCTTTTGGTGGTCATATTGATCCTTCAAGTTTTGCTAAATAATAAGGGAGTCAGTCACTGTGAGATACTTGGATTTGATTCCTTCATAGAGATGACGTTGAATGAAAATCATTGCCCTTACCCAGTTCTGCTTTGACACGGTATTTTTCTCTTTGATTTTCTCTCCAAGATTCGTGGCATCAAGATGGATTCGAGCATCTAAAATCCATGAAAAATAATTTATGCCAAAAATGTAAGAGCAACAAACTCCAACTTTGTAATATTTACCATAAAAATACAATTATATGAAAAATTACAGTGAAGATAAGTAATGATAATCGTACAGAATAATTTCTAAGATAACAAATATGCATGCAAATAAATCATTAATCGTAATACATCAAATAAATATGTCATTTTCACTTTAGAATGTAATCGTATTAATAACACTGAAATATAAATTATGAACAAAAAATACCGACACAATATATCGCGATGCAACATGTACCATAAAGGGTATTATAATGTAATAAAAAATTAAAGTCTAAAATAAATTTAAATGTGGGTGTGAGACTGTGAGTATTATGTATATAGCAAAGCTAAATCAAAATTTCATTCATGCATATAATGGATATCATATATAATTTACTTGAAATATGTACAATATCATATAATGTATATATATGCTAAATGACTAATGGACTTCTTATACACATATACGTAATATATCATACATAATTTTCTCTCTTTTTCGACTAATATAGTTGAATTGTTATAAAATAAAGATATTTTTAGCTAAATAGTATGTTCTTAGCTTTAATTTTAAGGAATTGACCTGAGTTTGTTATAATTAAATTATTAGCTATTTTTCTTTTTTGTTGCTTTTTTAGACATTATGTATTTATTTATTTTTTCCTTTGTTACATGAGGTGATAAATATTACAGACTTTGTCAAATTTTGTTACAATATTGTAATAAAATTTGATACATGTCGTAATAGTTTTATTATGATCTGTCATATTGTATCAAAATTTGATTCGATCTGGACAAATTTGTTATAATATGTCATAACATACTTTGTTACATATCGTAACATATTTGTTACATTTGTTAGGATATATCGTAACATACGTGTCTATTTTGTTACAAATCGTAACAAATTTTGTTGCATATCATAACAAAATTTGTTATGATCTGAAAAACGCAAACACGAACTAAACAGGGATTCTAGTCTCTTAAAAACACTTATCAAATCTCGAAAACACAAGCATTTTTGTACAGTGCCTAGGAAAAAAACATACAATGTAGATCATGACCGTAGGATCCAACCTCGCTGTTATCCAACGTCTGGAAATTCAGATCTAACGACACTAAGTTCTTCTTTCCTCCGTATCCTCGCCGTCAATCACCGACAACGACGAGTTGCTGTTCTCGCGACAAATCTGACGAGCCCTCACAATGTCGTCGCAGATCTGGGTGGGTCTCATCTCCTCTACTTCATCTCCGATCACTTCCTCGAGGTTTTAGAAGAAGAGGAATGTGAAGGCTATGGCTGAGGAGAGTGCTCTAATTGATGACAATTATGAAAATGAAGATGATTGTAGTCATGGGTTTTTTGGTGAGAAGAAGAAGAAGAAGAAGAAGAGGGGTTGATTTGGTCTTTTCAATAAATAAAAGATTGGCTGGTTGCTAATAAATGAAATATTAAATTTTTGGGTCATTTTCTTAAAAATTGACCTTTGAAACGGTGTCATTTAGCTAATGAACCCTAAAATAAATTGAAGAAGCATAATAGATAAATTACTGTCGCAACATAATACGTTGAATAAAAAAATAGAGTCGTTTTGTACTGATAATGTATTATAAAATAAAGAATGTGATGGAAGAGAGAATATTGGATTTCTTATTTTTGGTGTATCACAATAAAGTAATTGAATGAGCATTTATACATGAATTTTCTGATAAAATAAAGAAACATATATTCACACTTATTAGAGGAATATTACAAATGTCAACTATCTAAAGAGATCATTGATTGTCAATGGTTGAATCTACCAAATTAATACATAACAGTATAAAGTAATATTCTGAGGTGTATATATGAGTAATATGGATCCATGGGGGGTTTTAGCACAAATCAAGCACTGAAAAAGGGTTTGAGAAAAATACTTTCAAGTTTTAAGGGCTTCTCTACAAAAGATTTACCTTTTCTGACGGTGAAACCTTATAGTACTAATTATTATTATTATCTTTTTTGAAAGTAACTGATGACTTCAATTGATCAAACCCTTTGGACAGTGGTTTGATGACTAGGGAAGAAGCATTATACATTATAGTAGTAATTATTAATGTGTTAAATGTGTGATGAGATATTGATGGTGAGCTAAAGTAGATATTTAGCATTTAAAAAATGTAGAATCCACTTAGTTTCGTATTTTCTTCACGTGTTTAATTATATTTTATCCATGTGTATAATATTGTGGCTAAGTCATATCATGGGAAAAAAGGTCTGAAAGTACTCTAATAGCCACAAAAATCAAATCGTTTTTTTTTTCTTGGATAAAAATCAAATCGTTTAATCGTTGTTAATATTTAATAACCCAAAATCCAAATCCCCTTTGTAGTCGCACTTTACGTGTCACACCATTAATAAGAGCCATGTAGGTTTACATAGAAAGAAGGCTTTTAATCAATAGATTTCATTTGTGTTTTAATTTTAAACACTAATTTAAATACACAACAACAAATTTGTTCTACAGTAATAAAAATTTTCTACTTATATTATTTTGTAAGAAAAACTACATATGTATGGAGGCTTTCATAGAATAATAATTGACTTAAGGAGGATTTTAAAAACGTACTAATATACAAATTGCTTGTATAAAAAGAAAAAAAAAATCCTTTTATTGGTTTGTTGCTTTAATTGGAAAATTTTTCCAAAAAAAAAACAAAAAAAAAAAGAATTTTAATATATTTTTACTAAAGATAATTCATATTTCAAGCTAATATTATTCTATCCGAATATTTAAAACCAACAGGGCAAGAAAAATCTCAAACTAATCTCTCAAATCACGCTTCTTACCAATTCGGATCAAAATTTCAAGCCAATAATTTATATTCCACTTAAAAATATAATTTATATTTCACGACATAATATAAATTTTGTGTCAAAATATAAGCTAATTTCTTAATCATAAAAAACAACAAAAAAATCAATTTGTTTACCTACCAAAATAGTTTACAAGTTTTTTTTAACTTATTTTTTGAATTTTTTTCGTAATTGGGTAAATATAAGAAAAATAATTTTTAAAAAAAAGTTTGAAAAGCAAGCGTGTAAACCGCATAGCTATTTTATATAATGAAATATAAATTATATTATAAGTCTAAATTTCGATTTGCAAAAAATTCCGCTAATGTTTTTTAGGTAATTCATATTGTAAGAAAAAGGAATTCATTTTATAAGAAATTAACAAAGATCAAATCATATTATAAAAAATAAATGAGAGTCATACTCTCCATCAGATGCTTGCTTAATAAAAAAATCCCAATTTTAATGGGACTAATCTGAAAACGTTTAAAACCTCCTTATTTATTTTAACTATTTAATTCATCCAGTAATTATTTGATTTATATTTATTTTAAAAACTTAAGTAATATAAAACTATTTGTTTTCATAAAAAGTGATGTGTCCCCAAATTTATTATATTAGTAATTTTTTATAAACTACCCATAAATCATTAATTATTCTTATAAAATCTAGAGAATTTTAAGAAAATAGTCACTTTTTTAAAAGTAATTTTAAGAGAAAGCCACAGTTTCAAAATTTTATGAAAATGGTAATTTTAAAAATTTATTATCTCAGTAAGAAATTTCTTACAACAAATTTTATGTCTAATTTTATTATGGTAATAAATTTGTTACATATGTAAGAAATTTTTTATAGCTAGTTTTTATTTATTTTTTTTTTTGAATTCTTGCTATTTTTAAAAAACTCACAATCTATAATGATTATTTACCTTACTGACCTAAAAATCTATTATATATAATTATTCTGATAAAATCTATTATATATGTACTTTTTACTATTTATTATGATCTAGCAAAAAAAAAAATCAAACAATAAATACTAATTTTAACTGTAAAAATAATAGTTTTTTAGGTATTGAACCAAACTTTTGGGTAATTTTTTAGGATTTAGCCATAATTTCACGAAATTAGGGATTTAGCTATAACATGTAACATTTTTTGTAACATGTAATATATATACGTGTAAAAAATATAACATTAAATGTAACGTTACATTTAATTTTACATTTTTTTATACATATATATGTTACATGTTACAAAAAATGTTACATATTATGACTTAAATCCCTAATTTCATAAAATTATGGCAAAATCTTTCAAACTTTAACTTTAAAATGACTAATTACTTAACTTGGCCCTAAAAAGAAAGTTGCTATTATTAAATTTGTGTGATTTCATTGAGTGCATAATTTAATGGAATCACGCTTAGAAATGTGGGTCAATATAGCTGTACGTACAAAAGTAAACAAGATGTTTAATTCGTTTAATTTGGATTTAATTTAGCGAATAAAGAGTTACTAATTGTACACCTATCAGTATAATTTATAGTCACGTGGATATGTTGTAGATAATTCTCAAAGTCGATTATCGCAATTGAATTTATTTCTTACTTCCAATATACAGAGTTGTATTATATAACTGTGGGCGAAGACCTATTACAATAGTCTTTTACATATAGCATTTTTAGATTATCAAGAACTAGAAGAAGAATGTGGAGGAGTAAGGGTGTAATGTGTTTTTAATAAATTTTTATTTCTTGTATTTTTATTTAGGGGTATTTTGGCCATTTTAGAAATATTCATACATTTTAGTCCACACAAATATGTAAGAAAATATATTTGGGTCGAATTTGACAATTTAAAGATAAATTTGAAATTATAAAATCACATTGCTTAAAATAGGTTTTGACTTTAATGAAATTTATTACAAACTATCATAATCAAAATTTAGATATGCATCTTTCTACTGATTATAGGTTATCACTCTACAAGAACAAATCCTATTGCCGACCACGTATGGTCGCCAATAAAACAAAACGAGTAAAACAACGGTTTTTGGTCGAGTATAATCAGCAACCATATGCAGTCGTTGAAAAATTATTATTAGCGACCATTGGTGGTTGTTGAAATTTATCAGCAACTTGCCTTTTCTTAGGAGTATTTCCCTCGGGGTCGAAAACAATCGGCGACCATTTATGATCGCTGATACTAAAAGGCGCTAAAAAATTTATGGCAAAAATAATCGTTCCTACAAATTTGCCAGGACCGAAGCCAGACTTAGGTGATTGGGGGGCCAACTTCTAAAAATTAAAGTATCCAACAAATATATTTGCGCAAAATTTCATTTAAATATTCATAATTATAGTCTATATATTTCATAGTGTTAATTATATTAGCAATATATAAATACAATGTCTCTTTTACATGTCACGAAAATCATCTACAATTGAATCTATACTAAGTTTTTCAGTAATTTTCTAATCAATATACACTAGCCAACAATTATTTAAAAATTCTTCTTCCATCTTGTTACGTAGTATAGTCTAACTATATATATATAGTTACATAAACAAATCAATAATTCAACTAGGTCATAAATAAATAATAATTTTTAGGTTTGACTCACTTATTACATCAATAATCAATCATTCTCTAATAGTACAGAGATCTATAATAACATTGAAAAAAAAAATTACAAGAGATATTAAGAAATTAATACTTTTATAATTAAAAATAAGTAAAATATTTGGGGGTGGGGTGCGGGCGAGGCCCCCTTTAACAACATTTAAATCCGTCTCTGCCCATTTCTCTGACCCCTCCCCACGCCTTCGCCATCCGGCGTTGCGCCACCGCCCGCCCCCGCCGCTGCAGCTCCGCCCGTGCCGTTCGTCTGCCTCCGCTCCCGGCCATGCTCCTCCGCCCCTTGGTAGCCCCCTCCGGCAACCACTGTCCTCCGGTCCTGTCTGTCCGCGTGCGCCTCCGCAGGCTATTCTTTGAACATTGATCTCTAAATTCTAAAAATGTGACTCTGTTGGATTGTGTTGTCGATTGCTTAGATTGTGTTGTTGAATGCTAATTTATTAGGACTGAATCTAGATTATTGGACAGTCTTGTTGAATGCTTGGACTAATAGTTTATTTTCAGTGGAATGTTTTGGTCTTGTAATGGTAATTAGTATTGTAATGCTTTTTTGGTATTGTAATAGAATTGGACATTATAATGGTTGGTCGAATCTACATTAGGATTATTTACTGTTAAAATTCGATAAGGTTAGGATTGAATCTAGATTATATTACTCAACGTTGCTGAAATTTGTTAGTTTTGACGAAAATTTATTATTGTTAGCTTGTGAACATATATTATTATTTTTTTATTAGCATATGTAAAATAGTATTGTATAGTTTGTTTTCGATAATTATCAAATTTTTTTAAGTTGTGCATATTGTATGATTTTTTGAAATTTAAAAATAAACATTATAACACTATAGAATATTGATCAATATTTTATATATCCATTTAGAGAAAACATAATATATTAAGATGATATATTTTAGTAAGGATCAGTATTATAGTAATACCATAACACTACGTTTGGTAAAAAATGGATAGAAATAAAAACATGAGGTGATAGACAATTGTAAAAAAAAGAAATAAAATGTTTTGCGTGGTCTGGTATAGAGAAGGATGAAATCTTTTATCCATTTTTTTTAATGGACAAAAGAGTAATTGTCTCTTAATTACATTGGTAAAAAAAAATTTCCACCAACTTTTCCTTCCGATACTGTGAGGATAAAAAATGATGGGCCCCGGCCCATCTCTATTTTTATACTTCATAATTTCTCTTTTTCTTATTTTCTTCCTTCCCAAGTAACCAAACTTTTCAATTTCTATCCCAAAATCCATTCTAAATTTTCCATCACTTTTCTTAGATATCAAACACACTCTTGTACTCGTGCAAAACAACTAACTCATTCATATCCACGAATAAAAAATAACTGGGATAATTATCAAATTTTTAATCTTATAATGATTTATTATTGATGTGCTGTTTTTACATATTCGCAGAAATATTTTTAAGAATAAAAAATGCATTTCGAAACTTTAACTAGGACAAAGTTTCTATTTTTGTGTTTTGCTGATTTGTTAAGGTTGTGTTGGGTTTCAAGTGTCAATTTCCTTTGAATATGGTTATAAGGAACAGTAATGTGACACGTAAAAGTTTGAATTCAAAGTCAATTTTTGTTGCTTAGCTACATGGTCTAATTTTCTCATAGTTATCTATTAATAACGAGTGGTACTAAAAACCCAAAAATTTATTTAAATTTTTTCATATTAATAGGAATATAATATATAGCATCTGATTTATTAATATATAATTGATAAGTTTATTTATTTTTTAAATGTATAATATTTTTTTTTTGTTAAAAAGCATGTTATAAATAATTTTTTTGAATAAAATACGGGATGTGTTAGCTAAAAATTTCAGGAGATTTTTAAAGATTTAGCCAAACTTTAGACTAATTTTTAGGGATTGGCCATAGTTTTAGAAATTTAAGAAATTAGCCATTTTTATATTTTATGTTATCACAGTCGATGAAAATTTTGGTAATTGTAGGTTTGGTTTGCTTTTTTAAGTTGAATAAGTCAACTTTTTGAGATTTTTTATTTAATTTCGGCGGTTTTTTTAAGTAATTGTCATTGATATTTATGTCCATTAAGGTATTTAATTGTTGTTTCTTAGTTTTGACATTCTAGGGCTAAATGCTTCAAATATTACTTTGAAATGACTAATTTCTTAATTGGCCTAAGTTTCAAAGATAAATTTTAAGATCTCTATAGTCTTACTCATTAATATATTTGTCTACTTACTTTGAAAGAGATTATTAAGCAAAAAAAATTTTGAACGATATTTTTTAAAAAAACTAGTGGTTTTTATTAGTTAAGAAAATAATAATTTATTTAACTATTTGATGTTGTGAGTTTATCTTTAGGTCCTTAATTCTTTAAATAGCTAATTATATTTTTTGAAATACTAACCATGTCTTTGAAATATATAAAAAAAAAATGGTTAAATACCAAATAAATAATACTTGTTATAAGCAAGCGAGACAGACGCTAAAGTGATTTATTAATGTGTCAAAATATAACACGCACTTTTTCACATACGCGGAAAATAGAATAGATTGTCCACTGCTTACTCTAAGAAGACCAATAATTACTCAAGAGATTTTAAATCTCATTCGTGATGTCATGTTTGATTAAGGTCTTATTCATGATGTCATGTTTGATTAAGGTCTTGTGGTTAAAGGAATAAGAAAACGACGAAGAAAACCTCATTGCTTGGAAAATTCATGTCAAAAAAAAAAAAAAAGGAAAAAACTTCGTGGGAAATGTGGCAATAAAAATTTCCAAGTTGACGGCTAGTTTGTTTTTGTGTTGATCATGACGTGTATCAGGTGACGCCCACAATAGCGATGTCACGTATCTCCTTTGTTTTTATTTTTATTTTTATTTTTAATTTGTTTGGATGGTCTTATAATATAAATAGGTTTCAACCAACCTTATCATCTTCACCAGAATATCAAGTAGCATACTGAAGTAAAGAGAGGGGTGCAAAAGACAAAAGAGGGAGAAATATTTTCTTTTCCTTTTTTTTTTTTTTGTATGGAATTGCAAGTACTACAGGTCGTTATGGATCAATCAGGAATGAGTAGTCAATCTTGTGCGACCAAGATTGAGAGAAGAATTGTTGAGAAAAACAGAAGAAATCAGATGAAGATCCTCTACTCCAAACTCAACTCTCTACTCCCTCCTCACTCCTCCAAGGTCTCTCTCTCTCTCTCTCTCTCTCTCTCTCTCTCTCTCTCTCTCTCTCTCTCCCTCTTTCTAGCTCTCTCTCTCTCCCTCTTTCTATCTCTCACACACTTTCTCTCGCTCTGAATCTCTCTCTCACTCTCTCTCTCTCTCTCTCTCTCTCGCTCTCTCCCTCTCTAGCTCTCACACTATATTGGAGTGTGAGTGTGAAATTGCGATCATGATCGATCCTTATATGGGAACTTTCCTTGTTTGGAGATCCTACATAATTAATAAGCACTTTTTTTTTTTTGCCAAAATAAGTTACTTCATAGAAAGTTTTTGTTTCTTTATATATATATATATATATATATATATATATATAACATAAAGAGGAACTCATTAATATATTAAAAAAAAAAGGTATATAGAACTAGTTCCATTTCATGATCAGTTGACCATCATTTGTGGGATTTCCTTGATTGAAGATCATGCATATAATTTGGCTCTCTTTCTCTACCCCAAAATGAGTTCAGACAATTCTTTAGTTTCTTAATTTCTAAAAAGAGACATGGCATTTTCATACGTACATGCATACACATTTACATAAGTATATATTAAAAAAATACATGTGATAACAATACAAATTGTACTTTGAAGCACACATTAAAATATATACTAATACGTATTGGTGTATATATGTAAATAATATGCAGGAAGTACAAACACTGCCAGACCAAATTGATGACGCCATAAACCACATAAAATCAGTAGAGTCAAGGCTGAAGAAACTTAATGAAAAGAAAAATAGCTTATTGGGTGCCAGTAGTACTGCTCAAAGTAGCAGAAAAAGATCATATGAATGCACTACGGCCGGTAGTTTTGACACAGTGACAGGAACCCTAAGGCCGCCGAAGATCGAGATCTACGAGACCGGTTCGGTTCTCGAGGTTGTTCTCATCACAGGGCTGGACAACCAGTTCATCTTCTACGAGCTAATTCGCATACTTAGCGAAGAGCATGCCGACGTTTTGAATGCCAAGTTCTCCGTTGCCGGAGACTCAATTTTCCACTTAGTTCATGCAGAGGTACGTTTATTATATGCACATAATTTTAAGTTCATTTCTCTTAGGGCTCTAGGGGCGTAGATCAGACAGTAAGTAACAAAGTTTACAGATGCACATTTCTGCGTTCGATTCCTAAGAAATAGAAAGAAAAACATAAATTGATTTGGGTCTCCACCCTCTCTCTTACCTTTAAGGAAAAGAGTTTATGTCTCTAGGGACAAAAAAAAAAAAAAAGAGATTAATTTATTTCTTGATTATTTCTTGGGTGTAGATTGCAGATTCGATTTTCGGGGCAACGAAAATAAGTGAGAGGCTAAAGAGATTTGTGAATGGATCTGCAAGTGATGTAGAGTTGGAACAAGAATGGTGGGAAGATATTGAAATTCAGCCTGAGATGTTGGAGTGGATCTAATAATTATAATATATATGTAGCAGTTAGATGTTTATGTGCCACTTATAAAGTGCAATAATATTATGTGTGTACTTCAGTTGTATTAATGTAATTAATATTAAGTACCCGTACTAATTTATGTGATCTAGCTACGTACGAGCGAGTTTCATGTAATCAGGTTGTAATATTATATATATATATATATATATATGTGTGTGTGTGCGTGTGTGTGTGTGTAGAGAAAGAGAGGCAGAGAGAATGAATACAATGAGACGAGAATGCTTAAATTTCAGATCGATTGCAGTAGTGTAGTATAATAATTAATGTTTTAGTACGTACTATGCACATGCATATATAAATATATAATTGTGTTATGAATTTGTTATAAACAAATATTATAATTGACATTATTTAGTATTTACCATGATTATGCTCATTTAAAAAAGCATATGCAATTAAAATGGAAAGGTGCATATATCCAACATTTAATGATCTTTAAGGGGAAAAAAAAAAAAAAACTTGTCTGTGGGGTCTGCGAATTTTCGTCGACAACATCGTTATAAATTAATGGATGAATTGCAAAAATAAATAAATAAAAATAAATTAAAAAAAAAAGTAAAACTCCTTATATGTAAAACTAATTATTAATTTTATTCTGACAAATGTCAGAATAATATAATATTTAATTGTGTTAATAAGAACGCTGTTTCATAAATTTTGTTTCTTAAAAAATGTAAAGAAAAGAGAAAACCAAAACATGGAGATTGTTGGGCCGGAATTTAACTAAGGCCCAAACCTTTTATCTTATAGGTCGACGATGGCCCAACTCGATGGACGAGAGATTAGCCCGAAGATGAGCTAAGGGCAACATGGCGACCAGAGCAGCGGGCTATCACCCGAGGCCACCGTGCACCTGCCCGAGCGCCCTTCCGAACGCAACGGGTTGCCCCCACCATACAGCCAGCCAAACGCCACGGCACGGCACCGCCCGACGCCCCATGGGTGGCAGCTTGCGGTAGGGGCCCCGTGGGCGGTAGCCTGTCGCTCGACGTCATCATGGGCGGCAGCCTGCCGCCTGGCGCCCCTTGGGAGGCAGCGTGCCGCCTAGCACCCTCATTGGTGGCTGCCTTCCACCCACGCGTGTTGTGGCCCGGTCCTTCCTCCGGTGCGCCCGTTGTGTCCCGAGCATGTCGCAAACTTCCCGCCCGATTTCGCCAAATTGTCATAAAGAAATAAGAAAATACCATAAATAGATTTGGGTGGCTTTATTGAGTATATTTTCTTTATACGACATTGTAAGGCTATAAATAGCCGATGATTACACCAAAAAAAATAAACTATCAATAATATTCTGAGAAAAACAATTCTTTTTCTCGAGCTCAAATATTTTCTCTGTCTTTACATTTTCCACGTTATCTCACACATGTTAGTTGGTGTGAAATAAAAAAAATCTTAAAAAGGAAAAAAGTAGAAAATGCAGAAAAGAAAAGAGAGAGACAAATTCAATATATATGTATAATATAATATAATAAAAAAACAAAAAGACAGTAGCAAAAAAATAAAAAATAAAAACAAAACAAAGAAAAAAAGACTGGCGTGCCAGATAAGGTCTACTGCACAGCTCGGTGCGCACACAAGCCTACGATAGTGCCCTTTTATTAATTAAAGGAAAAATTCTAAAATAGTCCTTGAGTTTTACCGAAAATCCAATTTCATCCCTCTATTTTTGGTAATTCCGAAATTGCTCTTTAGTTTTTAAATCGGTTTAAAAATATCCTTTTGCGTTGACTAAATTTTACATTTTTTTTTCAAAATGACAAGACTATCCTTTATAAAAACCATTAATTCAACCTCCAAAATTTTTACAATGTTCATTTGTACCCCAGTATTAGGTCTAAGTGTAAAGTGTAATTTTCAAAAATAATTAAAAAATAAAACTAAAATATTGGGTATGAGTATAATTTTTAAAAATATAAGAGGTTGGATTAATGATTTTTATAAAGAGTAGTTTCGTCATTTAGAAAAATTTTAAGTTTTAGTCAACACAAAAAAATGATAATTTTAGACTGATTTGAAAAACTGAAGGACTATTTCATAATTACATAAAACTGAAGGATAAAATTGGATTTTTTGTAAAACTCAGGGACTATTTAAAATTTTTCTTAATTTAAATGATTCAAAATTTTAAAAATACAATTTTAATTTAGGAGTGTAAGGAGCAAAATGGTGGGAGCAGTTAGAAATACTTCAAGTTTATATTTAAGTGGGACCTAATTTCTTAGTAGGTTAATATGATAGATAGTATTGTTTTTTATCCCTAAGGCATACTCTATCACAAAATCTTCTAAAAAAAGAGAGAGGGAAGTTGGTGCCTTTGATAAAAAAGAATGAAAAGAAATAGAAGCCAACCACATATATTATGGTTAATTTTTTTTTTTTTAAGAAAGGTGGTCTCCTCGTACTCCAATCTAATTTGCATAACTAATTCATTAGAGTTAGCTCTTTTGTGAAGACTTTTACTATATATTATAGATCTTTTAGTCTCCATTGATCAAAGGCTGTCAATAATTGTTGAACTTTTATTGAAATAGTCCTAATTGTGACTGATCTATCATGATTAGGTTTTTTTTTTATTTTTTGTTTTTGTTATGTTTAGTAGAATTTTCTAACTTATTATTATCAATATGTATTTTCTCATTTTTAAACATTTAGTTTAAAATTATTTATGATAACGATGCTAATTAACTAATGAGATTTCTGTTTTATATTTAATTTTTATGATTATTACTAATATATAAGTAAGAAAAATAATAATAAAAATAACGGTGAAGTAGGAAAATACCCAGAATTTATATACCAATAAAAATAAATACCCAAACTTTTGAAGTAATTAAGTTTCTAGTCAATTGGTGAATTACTTGCACATGCTTTTGGTAACTAAGTGAATTACCACCACTTATCACTATGTAAGTAATTGAATTACTTAGGTAATTGGTTATATTTTTTAAAATATTAGGTAATAACTTACATTAAGTTTTAAAAAATGAGTATTCACTATAATTAAAAATAAAATCTAAAAAATTACAAAAAAAATATTTTAAAAACAAAAATAAATAAAAAAAGATCGGCGACCATATTTTCAAAAAGTGGTCGTTGATAATAAAAAGAATTTGGTCGCTACGACCAAAAAATCGGCGACTGCATAAAGTTATCGGCGACCACATTTTGTGGTCGACGATAATTATCTGTGACCAATTATCAATGATCACACTTGTGGTCGCCGATACTTTATGATTTTCGGCAATTATTTTTGTGATCGCCGAAAGAGCTGATTCTTGTACTATGTGTACATTTTTAAGTTTGAACTTCCTCCCTTAAAAAAATTAACTAGCTCCCTAGCCTTTAATTAAATCTTGGCATTTAGACTGGAGTCAAAAATCATGTACATGGTTTTCAAATGTTGCATAATTAGTTAGTATGGACGCAAAATTGATCATATGAGCCGTGTGATCTTGAGAAACCAATGACTTCTAGTGTTGATTCGGTTCTGTACTTTTGGATTTTGTGATTATAAATTATCATTGTACTTTAACTTTGCAACTACTTGGTCATTTTATCAATAATCATGAAAGATATACTGATGCAATAAACGATGTTTCTTTGACTTTAGTAAGTAGCGGGGCTCTTTGATTGATGGCAGGATTGGTGGCGGGTGCTATGAAGGTGAGTTAGATAGTTTTCCTAGTTTTTTGTCCTCTTAATTTCTTTTTCAATACGAGGACAATTTTGAGAGATTTAATCAATAATCATTTTATCAGAATACCAAGGTCAATCAATTATATGAGAAGCATGGCACAGGACATAGCAATCTATATGGATGGGAATGAGGCTGAGGTGGGCTTATTATGTCAATTCTATTGTCCACTATTCTAGTTTTTGTAATAGTGTCTTCGTACCACCTCATCTTAATTTGAAAAGAGCTAAGGATAAGGATGACGAATCCTACTGTAGAATTTCTATGAATATATCGTTTTATCTCCATCCTATTTAGTTTAGAGAAAATACGGTAAATATTTAATTTTCACCATCTAATTTAAATTAATACCTAATCTTTAAAAAATATAATAAAATACGTGATTGAATTACTTACATAATGTTAAGTGCTCGTAATTAACTTATTTACCAAAAGCATAAATAATTAACGGATTGACTAGTTATTCAATTACTTCAAAATTTTGGGTATTTATTTTTAGGGTTAGTTAAGGATTTAGCCGTATTGCAATTTATGTTTTAAAATATAGCCTACGTTTTGAAATATTAGTAAAATAGCAATCAGGTCAACATCTAAAAATTTATGACCAAAGAAATAAAATCTATGACTAAATATTATCTGCAACAAACATTAAAAACTGAATTAAAAAAACTAATGACTGCAGTCTCAAAAATTCCAGACACGAATATATGACTATTTTACTAATAAAAGCAAACATAGGCTAGATGCTTAAAACTAACATAAATAGATGGCTATTTCATATAAAAACTTATTTTTATTGCTATATAAATTCTGAATATTTTCTTACTTCACCCTTTAATTTATTATATAAAATTTATATCAAATAATTTAATTACAATAAAATGCTCAAAACTGAAACAAGTTTAAATCCTAACACAATGGAATTGAAACTTAATAGTAACATGATTAATATTTAACTAACACAAATAATAAAATTTAAAAAACAAATCAAAAACCTAAAAATGTCAATAAATCCAAATAAATATAAAAATAACGTTAAAAAAGTCAATAGAACATCAAAATAAAAATTTCCATAAGTATATAGGACAAATATGGGAAATCAATACATTCTTCATCTCCGTCTCATCCCCAAGGAGAAATAAAATTCATATACATCTCTACCCCATATTTCATTTAGGTCCCTCTATCCCGGCCTTATATGAAGCAAGTGCCCTGTCCATACGGAAAAGATTAGGGCTGTACAATAAAACCGCATAACCGATTGAAACCGCTTTAAAAAACCATGCCACACCGAAATTCTGTGCCACGTCAACAAAACAAAAAAATTGGTGCGGTGACCACATGATTTCGGCAAAGCGGTGCGCTGTTCGAATTCTTAAAAATTTAGAAGCGGTTTAATTGCACCACACCGTATTTTTTTAGCCCTTTTTCTCTTTCATGTCCTAACCCCTAAACCAATCCCAGAAGCCGACACACACAGACTTACTAAGATCTAAGAGTCTAAGACCAGCTCCCAAATCACACACACACTCATTAAAATTAACCAGTCGGATTAGTAAAATAATTTTTTGATCAAAATCATTTTAAATGAAAAATGATAGAATGTTGCCATCTGAATGCGTGCCCGAAACAAAAGGTTAACCATTTCAACGTGTTCATTTAAATGATTACGAATGACAACACTTTCTACAAACCATTTAGCTAGGCTATTTAAATGAAATATTTTGATTTTTTGTCTTCAAATGATTCCATCTAAATATCCAAATGAGTGTCTCAAACAAAAGCTTAATGATAATAATAATAAATAATAAAAAAACTAGTAAAGAGGGAATTAACAAAGTACATACTGGTAAGATTCAGTTGATATGTATAGAACTTTTCTTTTCTCTCTAGGTCTCTAAGAGAGTTTTTCCTTTGCTTCACACAGAAGGTTTTGTCGTGGTATCATGGAGGATATGCTAGATAAATTGCAGGGACTCTCAATCTCTGGGGAGGAGGAGGTTCTTGGTCTAGAAGATGACTTGGTTCTAGAAGGAAAGCAGACGGTGAGGCTGGGATTAGTTGGTCGGTTTCTGACAAAGAAGTATATGCGGATGGAAATTTTCCAAAGGCTTTTTAGTTCTCTTTGGAAACCAACGGCGCCTCCGATATCCGTCAACTCTCGGCGAATACTTTCTTGTTTAATTTCGACAATGAGGCATACAGGTAATGGTTGCTTTTATCGGAACCATGGCACTTCGCCAAAGCACTCCTTATCTTGAAGGAGGTAACGGATGGTGTTAGCCCCGGGGATGGTGAGTTCCGATTTATACACTTTTGGGTTCAACTACACTCCTTACCCTTGTTTACGATGACAAAAACCATTAGCAGTTTTATTGGTGGGCAAATCGCAAAAGGTGAAGGAAGTTGATACGGACTCTAATGGACATTACTATGGGCAGTTTTTACGAATCAGGCTTCTTATTAATATCAGCAAGCCACTGAATCGTGGGACGAAGGTTCGTTTAGGTACAGGAGGGGAGGTTTGCTGGATCGATTTCAAATATAAGAAGCTCCCGAGTTTTGCTATGTCTGTGGACTAATTGGGCATATCGCAAAGAAGTGTGTTGGAAAAGAGGCTAAACGGTGTCACACTGGTAATACTTATCCATATGGACTCTTCCTCTGTGGATCTACTTTTCTCAAACTGTTTCAACGTGCATGACAGGGGCAAAAGGTCGGTAATCGAAATATTTTGGCAACCTTCGGGGAGCCAAGACTGAGACGGGGAGAAACTTTGACCGACCGCGTGGCAATATCTGACGGTACAAGAGGGGAGCGCAATCTTTTGGTGAAGCTTGTGGAGAGTAACACTCAGTCAAGAGATTCTGAACGACTTGCTGGCGTTTTGGGCGCGAATTCTGAGATTTCAATAACTGAAAATATTGATGCTTTGAGTATGCAGACTTTAAAGAGCGCATATAACATCAAAGTGGATCCTCGTTTTGGACCCAACTTTTTACCGCCTGGAGTTTCTCGAGTTGGGCCTAGTACCTCTAGGCCTGTTGGCCCAATAAATACAACTGTGGAAACTAGGACAGGTTTGGTAGTAAAGGGTCCAGAGCCCAAATCCACTTTAACACATCTTCCCATCTGCTATTACTGCTACAACCCAAACTTCGTCTTCTCCGCCGACCAGGCATTCCATTGAAGACAGCTTGATTTTCTCCGCCTCTAAAATTTACAAGAACTCCACACTTGCCTCGTTTACCCCAGTGTTGAACTCAATTCCCAAGGCTGCCCCTGGGTATTCATAATAAGTAGTTGTGACGGTCGATTCGAGCGGTGATATTGACGCGTCTATAGCAGTGGGATTTTCGCTGGGTGTCTGTGAAAAGGGCTTAACGAAAAAGTCTTGGAAACGCCAAGCAAGGGACAAGGTTCTCTTAGGCAAGGAGAATAGGCTGAAGGATGAGGGGAATACAAAAAAGAAAACCACAGTTGAAGAGTTGGAAGCAACAAGGAAGGCTCGTAAGATTTTGGGTGATGCAACTAACCTATCAAACGGATCAGTGGCGACTACAGGGCAGTCCCGTCGGTCATTATGACTCTCTTAAGCTGGAATGCTCGGGGATTGGGGAACCCCGATGCATTCCGAAGATTGTGAAAATTAGTCCGCAGTCACTCCCCTGGGCTCCTCTTTTACGTGGCCAACGGGTAGAAAATCTCCATTTTAAACTTGGCTTCTCCTCTGGATTCTCTGTTGATTGTGTGGGACCGAGCGGCGGTCTTTTTCTAGCTTGGGACAGTTACTGGGACGTTGAAATCAAAATCTATTCGAAACGTCACATTGATGCGTTAGTGATGGATTCAAAAGGGAGACGGTGGCATTTTTCAGGTGTTTATGGGGATCCGTGTAGTGACCAGCGAAGACACACATCGAACTTGTTACGCTGATTACAACCTATGTATGGATTACCATGGTGTTGTTGTGGGGACTTTAATGCGATGCTGGGAATTCAGGAGAAGACTAGAGGATCAGAGGTTTATTATAGGGATATTAGAGATCTTCGGGCATGCTTGGAGGAGTGTGGGTTGCAATATGTTAGATTTTGAGGCGACCCTTTCACCTAGGATAACAGCGGGAGCGGAACTCAACATACAATGGAACGACTCGATTTTTTTTTTTTTTTGGCTAATGACGATTAGGTAGCTTTATTTTCTGGCCACAAGATGTCTCACTTAGATTATTGGGGATCCGATCATCGGGTCATTTGTATAACTCTTGAAGGTGGGGGAGAAGATAGGCAGGCTCGTTGTTCGAAGGGGGCTTTGGGCCATGGTGGTTCCGCGAGAATGAGTGCACTCATTTGATTCAAGAGGTATGGCAGGGTTCCCATTTTAATGGCTCAGCTAAGGGTTTGCTCGCGGGACTATCAAATTGTGCACAACGGCTGGGTGCCTGGAGCAGGGAGCGTTTTGGCTCGATCCCTCGTAGAGTAAAACAGGCACAACAACAAATTGCTTTGCTCCGTGAAGGCAATTGAACAGAAGCAAATGTAACACAGATTCGATTGGCGGGGAAAGACCTCTCTCGACTTTTGTATTTGGAAGAACATCATTGAAGACAACGGTCCTGTATGGAGTGGCTAAAGGCCGATGATCTTAACACCAAATACTTTCATCAAAAAGCATCCAACAGAAACGTCGAAACAATATAAATAGGATTGAGGATAGCAATAGGGTATGGAGCGACAAGGAGAGGGAGATTCGAGCTGTTCTAGAGAGTTATTTCACAAGTATCTTCGACTCATGTGGTCCCAACGACCAAGACATTGATAAGATAACATCTAAAATAATGCGTTGGCTCCCAGTTTTTATGACAGAGGAGCTTGAGCGCCCCTTTATGGCAGCGGAGCTCAAGGCAGCAGTATTTGAAACAGCTCTTACGAAGGCACCAGGGCCAGACTGGTTTCACGGGTCCTTTTATCAGACGATGTGGGATGTGGGGGGGCTCCAAGTCACGCTTACTTGCTTATCCACACAGAACGGGAATATGTCGGTTGCCTCCCCCAACGCGACAAATATTGTGATCATTCCTAAGGTCAAGAACCCTCGGAAGACATCTGAGTATCAGCCAATCAGTTTATGCAACGTCCATTACAAGTTCATTACCAAAACGATTGTGAATCGTCTTAAGCGGTGCCTTGACCATCTTATTTCTAATAACCAATGTGCTTTTATCCCTGGCAGACTTATTGTGGATAATGTCATAGTCGCCTCTAAATCTACGTACTCACTCTCTACTCGCCATCATGGAAAAAAAAGGGTGGATAAGCCTAAAACTCGATATGAGCAAGGCGTATGATCGAGTAGAATGGCGTTTTGTAAGGGCTACTATTATGCAGAGAATGGGGTTTGGAGAACGCTGGCTCAATATTATTATGGATTGCATCACGACCACCCGGTTTTCAATTGTCCTCAACGGTGTGGCGAAAGGTAACATTATCCCCTCTCGTGGCTTGCGCTAGGGGTGTCCTTTATCTCCCTATCTGTTTTTACTCTGTGCCGAGGGTTTTTCAGCTCTGCTTGCGAATGCTGAAACAGAGGGCAGTCTGATGGGTTTCTCTTGTACTCGTCGCAGCCCTCGGGTTAGTCACCTCATTTTCATTGATGACTCTTTGGTGTTTTTCCGCGCTACCCTATGGGACGGTGAGTCTATTTTATCTATTCTTCACAGATATGAGCAGGCGTCGGGTCAATTTATTAATATGGAGAAATCCACCATCTCCTTCAGTCCAAAAGTACCACAAGTTGATAGGGAGATTCTCAGGCAGCTTTTTCGTATTCGCCAGACGCAGCCGCATAGTGTCTATCTTGGTTTGCCGTCTCTGATAGGAGCTAACAGGAAATGAGCCTTTAAGAATATCAAAGACTGAGTTTGGAACCGATTGCAAACATGAAAGTCAACTTATTCTCGCAAAAAGGTAGGGAGATATTGTTGAAAGCTATTGCTTTAGCGTTGCCAACATACAGGATGCAGGTTTTCCGGTTACTGGATACTTTATATTCCGACCATGAAGCTATGATGGCGCGCTTTTGGTGGGGCAGGTTCTGCAATAACCCAAAAGCTTCATTGGCGAAAATGGAGCAAACTGTGCTCACCTGAAGAGAAGAAGGGCTGGGTTTTAAGGACTTAAGAATGTTTGATAGGGCGCTTCTTGCAAAACAAGGGTGGCAGATACTTCTAACTCCGAATTCACTTATGGCACCGGGTTCTCAAAGGTAAATATTTTCCGGATGGAGACTTTTTAACAGCAGAGTTGGGCTCAAAACCATCTTATTTTTGGCGAAGCTTATTGGGGGGAAGAGAAATTCTCAGTTTGGGATTAAGGTAGCAGGTGGGCAATGGAAGGCATTATTCAGGTGTTTAAGGATCCTTGGCTAGCTCGGCGTCATTCTTTTAAACCGATCACTTGACCAAATAAGAACAATAGTGATATCTGGGTTAATGAACTGATCAACCCAGCTTCTGGTGAGTGAGCGAAGAAATCCTTTCTTAGCATCTTTGGTCGATTGACATCGAGCTTATTCGCAACATTGCACTGAGTTTTAACCAGCGGGACAACCAGCTCATTTGGCATTATGAGACCAGCGGGAAGTATACGGTCAGATCAGGCTATATGGTAGCAACCAGGTAGGCCCATGATCAATATGGCTCTAATGGGTACGGCTTATCACGTTGGTGGAGAGCCTTATGGTCCGTCAATGTTCCTGGGAAGGTCAGGCTTTTCATATGGCGCTATTTTTACGAAGAGATCCCGACTATGTTCAGCTTGTTGAAACGAGGTATCCCTTGCTCTTCCAAGTGTTTTCTTTGTGGTCACATTGAGTCAGTTCTGCATGCTCCGTGTTTTTTGTGCTCCGGTAAATGAGATGTGGTCAAACACTTGCTTCTCCGATGCGATTAAACAATTCTCAGGTTCCACGTCTACTGATAGTCTTCTCTACTTATGGGAAAAGCTTGAGAGGGACCAGTTTATGGTAGCCTGCGTGCTTTTATGGTTCGTTTGGAGGGTTGGCAACGACCAGACACACGGGAAGCACAACTCTAGTTTGGATCAGCTCTCAGAGTTGGTAGGGGAGTGGCTATTCGAGTACCAATCGGTGCAAAGGGCTGTGGAGATAACCCAGTGAGATTAAGTGACAATGTCCCCTTGCAATGGAGTTCCCCTCTACTGGGGCAACTCAAATCGAACGTAGATGCGGCTTGCTTTAGTGCTCAGCTCGTAACCAGTATCGGTGCTGCCTTCCATGATCACGAGGGTCGAGTGATAGCTACCTTTACAATTAAGTTGGAAGCCTTAAGAAATTAGGCATGCGAGCCGACGTAATTGAGATGGATTTACATGTAGTGGCTCGAGCTGTCAACGGTGAAATACTGGTTTCAGTTATAGACTCTTTATTCTTCGACATTAAGTCTTTGTTTTTAGAGCTTGGCGGTGGCACGTGTCACTTTGTTCCTCGCAAGAGTAACGAAGTGGCCCACACGCTAGCTCGAGAGTCAGTAACGTTTGCCAGTACTATGACTTGGCTGTATGAGTGTCCTTCTTGTATTCTTCATTGCATCACTTCTGGTGCTTGATTATCATCAATAAAAGGATACACAACTTTTATCAAAAATAATAATAATAATAATAATAAAAAAAACTAGTCAATAAATGCTCATTTTCAGTTGTCAAATTTTGCATTATGCTCATTATTCTTTGTTAAATTTGACATTTAAAATAAAATTACATTAAAGAATAATTATTTTACTTAAATATCAAATTTTGACATTGACATGTCAATTTAACATTGCATTAGGGATGTTTTACTCGGATAATTCAAAAGTTTAAGGCTTTAAGCTACTGGTAATTTTAGAAGTCAACGTTATTTTTTTTCACCGACTACCTATGCCAAAGATATGCGTTAATTTACATGCACTAATAACAATCATCTATTATCTCTCTCTTTTTTGTTTTTCTTTTTTTTTTTCTCATTTTTAGTGGCTTGTGCTCAGGCTCTTATTTTTTATTCTTATGTATTAATTTTGTGTTTTGAAAACTATTTTACTCATCTTTGACCATTCTAAAATGGTTTGAAAATGGTTAGAAAAATGAATAAAATGGTTTGACTTTGTGAATTTTGAGGTGGTATAAATAGTTGAGATTTAAAGATATTGTATAAGGATTTGGAAAGTTAAAAAAAATATTAAAAAAAAATATAATGAAATAGAATGGTTTTGAGGATTAAAAATTGAATAAAATGAGATAAGATGGGATGAGTGGAATGGTTTTCCCAAACGAGATAAATTTGAGTGGTCGATTACTCATAAAAATAAATACTAAAAGCGCGTAGACATGAAATTAATATTGATATTTCAAAAACTTATGAAATTTTGTTGTCATGTAATTTAAGACATATTACTATTAAAAGTATTTTAGTTGACTTTACTAGGTGCAGAGTGCAAGTGTGCAAGTGTGCAAGGAGACATAAACGTGTATACATGAGTATATACACTACAAACGTGGTTGGGTCTTTATTTTTAACACTATTTGGGGCCGCGTGTGCATTTTCATTAATTAAAACGTTGAGAAAATTTTGGAGATTTGTAATAGTTAAGAGATTAAGATTATACGCATAAAAGGATAAAAACACAACAGTAAACAAAAATTAAAAAATATATATTCTATTGTCAAAAAATCAAAGAAAAAATAATATAATTTTTTTTTGAAACACGATAAGAATAAAATAATTGCATAAATCAAAGATTTAAAATGTTTGAAAAAAAAAACTGAAAAAGAAAAACAAAAAAGAAAAAGAGATAAAGAGAGAGAGAGGGGAGGGGAGGGGGGCGCGGGGGGGGGGGGGGGTGTGGGTGAGGAAGTGACCGAGCAAGAAAAAAAGAAGAAAAAAAAAGGAAAAAAGGAAAACAGAGAAGGAGAAAGAGAGGTGGAGGGAGGAGGAGGTGGGGCCGGATGAAAGAAAGAGAGAGAGAGAGAGAGAGAGAGGGGGGGAGGGAGGAGGTGGGGAGGGGGAGAGGAAGTGACCGAGAAAGAAAAAAAAAAGGAGAAAAACGAAAGTAGAGAGAGAGGTGTATCATTTTTTTTAGGATTATCTATACAAATGCCCCCCAATGTTGTGCTATTGTTGCAGTTTGCACCCTAATGTTTAAAAACTGTCATTTTTGCCCCCTAAAGTATTAAAAACTTATAGATATGCCCCCTCTGTCATAATCTGTAACAAAAATGGGTTAAATTAATTACGTAATATTAATCTGTTGGTGCCTGTACAATTTTTTAAGGGTATGAATACAAAATTTTAAAAGATCGAGGTGCATTTTGAGAAGAAAAGACGACATAAGAGGGTATTTGTGAAAATAAATATAGAATTAATTACTATAATTTTCTTAATTTGAAGGCAGTTGATCTTTAAAAATTATACAGGTGCCAACAGAATAATGTTATGCTATTAATTTAATCTATTTTTTTTACAGATTGTGACAGAGGGGGCATATCTATAAATTTTTAATACTTTAGGGGGCAAGAATGATAGTTTTTAAACATTAGGGTGCAAACTGCAACAATAGCACAACATTGGGGGGCATTTATGTAGATAACCCTTTTTTTTGTACACACTTATTATTTTTTATACAAATATATTATATTTTTTATATACGTGTTTCAAATATACTACATATTTTTTATATATGTGTATCAAATATGATACGTATCTATCAAAAATATGATATACAAGTATCAAATATGATAATGACAAATTATTTAATTTTATAAAATTAGAGTTAATTCTTAAAAATTAACCAAAAGTTTGGTTAAACTTAAATCCTTAAAAATATCTGTTTTTTATTATAATATATATATGTATATATTTATATGAAAAGGTATATAATATTTGAGAAAGTCGCTTTGGAATTAATGCAAACTAACCACTTTAACTCCATGTCCATGTTCAAATCCACACCGTATATTATGAGTTCAACTTCACAATGATTATTATTTGCAAAAAAAAAAAAAAAAAAAAACCAACTTCACAATGATTATTAAATCTTTTCTTCTTCCTTTTTTTTTTTTTGGGTTTAACATGTGTGCTGATCGAGGTCTCATGAGTTGGTTGACCATGACTTTTTAGTGGCATGACTTTTTTTTTTTTTTTCTACTCGAGTGGCATGACTCGGAGTGCTCAATCGTTTTGTAGCTTATGTCTACGTGGCTAACCATAAAGAGAGTGGGAAAAAAAAAAGTTTTTGACATTAGGAGTCTTTTGTTTTTGTTTTGTTTTTTTGTTTTTGTTTTTATTTTTTGGTTTTATATAATTGGTAACAACTTAATCCCTTTTCATTTAATTTTGACAAAATAGTCCCGAAACTATGCATTTTATAACAAAAACAATTATTATGTCATAATTTTCATCATTGAACCTCTATTGTAGTAGCATGATCTTTGTTATTATAATATAATCGGTCCTTGATTTTATTTAAACTGAGTAGAAGAAGTCATTATTTTTTTAAATTATTAGCATGAATGAAACGAATAATTTCATCTACATTGTTGGAAAATTTTGAGAATGTCAATCGAGCTTAAGGAGTCAGAGGCTACTCAGATTATGATAACATAATCATGAAAAGTTTGGGACTCAAAGGGTCCTCAGGGGCTAGAGGCTGTGAATATGGAAAAGTAGACGTTTTCCGATTCTTTCATCAATATTGATGTAATTGATTACGAGATCAGGGTTTACATATGTCAAAAGGTAAAATCAATTGAAATTACTAAATGATATTACCTGAAATCTTTAATAGATAAATACGAGAAATATTTCAATATTTTGAGATTGGAATAATTCTTAATTTAAACAATCTTCTCTAGAAAGAAGCTAGATCAGTCATGTATTATAAATAGGTGACAATTACAATGTTTTCTCTTCTTCACAACTCTCCTTAAAATTACTCTTGTGCATTGTGTTAACTTAAGTATCGGAGAACAAGAGAGTCGGAGCCACCCTCGGTGCTCCCTTTTGGCCTCTGACATTCTTTTTGCTTCTTGTACAAATATAGCCTTAGCTTGTGCATACTCGGTGGTGTTTTCTCTATTTACAAAATTTTACATCAATAGACTAGCACTAGAAGTAGAGTCTGAACCTTCGATCCTTTTGGATTTTCTCAACAGCCACCAAATCATCGAAACCTTAACCCCTTGATAAAATAGACTGATAACAATGAATGTTGAAAGAAGAAGAACCACGTCAGCAGACAAGGGCAAATAACCCCAAACGAGCAAGCATCTCTTGTTGAGCAAATCACTAAAATGGCTCGAGGGATTGCTCTTATGCATGACTCAACTAATAGATGTAAATCCATAAACAACAGGAATGAGTACTCAGTAAGTGGGCACAATAAGATCATGCTCGCGAACAACATATTCGACAGGTAGAGAACCGGACACAAGAGAATAGGAACTAGGTGAACTGGGACCAAGTTAACCAAAACCCTGGCGACCTAGGCCTTGAGAATCACACTTCTCGATGAGCAACGACAAACCTATGAGAGATTAGATGAGAATGTTGCCCTAGTTTAGTCTAGATTTAGAAGTCAAAGCTACATGTGTCAAATGGGTTGGGAGTTTGACACGTGAGTCTCGCCAGTCGGCCAGGCCCAACGATGAAAAAAGTATGTCCTATCCCGCCCATAGCCCATGTAATTGAATGGGCATGCTCTGCCGGCCCGTGAGATTATGCGGGCCTATGCTGGCCGAGCCTTCCGCTTAATTCGAGCCCAATACAATAATAAATTAAAAGAATTAGAAAATTTGAAAAAAAAAATTTAAGAGAAGCCTTTGTAAAGAGCATGAATGCGAAAAACCATGCATCTTGTGCACAAAGGATTAGTGCATTGCCATCTTCAATGCTCTTTAGGGAAGCAAGGCATTCAACTTGATAGAGGACAACGAGAAAGATTTCTAGGAGCTCAAAGCATACCTCAGCCAAGCCTCTCCAAATCTATCCCTTGTGAACGGTTCTTTAATTATCTTGCAGTGTTTAGCTCTATACTCATCAAGGAGGTCGAAAGTACTCGAACCTTTATTTATTATATAAGTAAGCATCTACTAGACGTGGAGTTGACATATCTTGAGCTAGAAAGACTTGCTTTAGCCCTAAACATATTGACTAGGAAATTGAGACATAACTCGCTGGCGCACTCGATCAACGTGATGATAAATTATCCGCTTAAGATCTGCTTGACGAAACCTGGAGTAAGGTTACAAAAGTGGGTAATAGAGCTAACTCAATTCGATATGACCTATCGCATATACTAGCCATTAAAGGCCAACTACTTGTTGATTTTGTTAGGGAGTTTACGCTCTCATCAAAAGAAGATCGCAACACCAAACCCGAAAAGCGTAGATAAAAGTATGAGACTCACGAGACCTGTTACTGGAGAATTCTATGCCCGCAACGTTACTTTCAAAGAACAAATTTAATTTATTTTGGATGAGTATTTTCTAAATGATATTAGCTTAAATTTTGAGCATAGAGTAATGACCAATATTTAAATCTACGGAATGCATAAATAAATCATTATGATTAAAAATGAGTTGAGAAAAACAACTGGCACTGAGAGCGAAAATTAAGCGCGCTGAGAAGAAATCAAAATGATTGAAAAAGATGTGAGCAGTTTAGGGAGACAGTTTGGCGAGTTAGAGTTCAAAAGGAATGTAACATGTCATCACGTTCTTGAACTGAAGGTTACTTTGAAAATACAGTACAATATTAAATCTTTTTGAACTGCACATCCTTTCACAATAAAAATAAATTTTAGTACTTTTTTCCCTTCATTTTTATTAGATTTTATCAGTATTATCAAATTTTTTGGGTACTAGTCACTTCGGCTTATGTCCTTGAGGACGAGGAGTTGCAATTACGAAATTTATATATTTTCGCATATTTTCTCATTAAGACGTAATTAATACGATATTCATCCCCAAATTAAATGATAAATCAAAATTAAAGAAAATAAAGGATATTCCCTAAATATATAAGAGATAATTACAAAAGATCTTCAAATCTCCAAAATAGGATATTTCTTGATTTTAAGCAATCCTCTCATAGAAGAGGAAATAGGTCAACGGGCTCTCTATAAATACGCTACAAAGGCTCACAATTGGAGGGATATGACCGAATAATATTACATTGATAGGCTCTGACCCAAGGTTCCTCTTACGTTTTTTACTTGGAATATAGCTCGCACGCTCTGACCAAAACAATACTTACTAACTAATCTTGTTGCAAGACTTTACCCTAAGTTGGTGAATTCTCAGAGTAATTTTTCTTGTTAGCAAAATTCCAGCGTCAACAATTAGTTTTTCTATTTCAAGATGAGGTTGATGAATGAAGGTTTCTTAGGGTAGAACAATGTGAACTTTGCTCACCAAAGAATAAAAAACACACATCCGAGTTAGTGAATGTTTAGTTTCCTTAAATTGGCGTACTTGAAAAGTAATGTACAATGTAACTTCACACAATTTGAATGGAAACAAATGGGAGAACGGTTTGTGTTTTTCTCTTAATTGCTGAGAGTAAATGGATTGCCTTCTAATTAAGGGGAAAAAATGTTACGAGAAAAATGATGTGAAGCATAGCATTGCATGAGTTAATGTCTTAAAGCCGAGTGGTGAATCAGTCGAAGCAAGGTTTCCACTCGAGTGTTTGCCCAGCAAACATTGGGATAATTTGTCCAAAGGAAAACGAGTACGAATCTGGAACCTTCCAAGGAGTCTTCCTCAATTTTATTTTTGAAGAGTTCCGAGGAAGTCCATAGAAATCTGGTCCATTGAAGCTCGTGAATGCCTCTAGCTTGTCCAGAGCACCAGCCTTATACGATGAGCAAAAAATGTGGTTAGTATATACGTTGCTTTCAGAAGTTGTTGCCATAATTTTCAATTTAGCAATATATGGATAGAGATATTTCATTATGAGGAATGATCATGAGAAATAAATACACTAACATGAATTAAATGCATGTAACTTTCTTATCAGATAGCCAAATTCTATTCATCACTTATCATATCTACACATCGATACGAATTTATCAAAGATGAACAAAACCATTCGTGCTAAATGGATCAGTTACTTGAGTGATCATATTTTTCTATACTACAACTAACTTGGGAAACAAGTCATGAAATCTAAAAGAAGCTCAAGCTGAAAGACTATGGTTTAACAGTCACAAATATGCTTAGTAAAAAGAATTACCTCTTCGAAGATTTTGGCGTATGCTGATATTGCAACAGGGGCATTGTATATACCAGCACACCCACAAGGGCATTCTTTGCTTCGTTTCTCATGAGGAGCGCTATCGGTTCCAAGGAAAAATCTTTTACTTCCACTGGTAACAGCTGACACAATGGCCTGTCCTGAACGGCAAATTATAATGAGCTCACAAAAGGAAAAAAAAAAACGATTAAATAAACTACATGTTGTTCACAAAGAATTTATCTGATGACAACATGTTAAATCTGTACATTCTTTCTATTTTATCTGGTTGTAGGTTTGTTTGAGAAGTCAAAAGTGAAAATTACGTATCTTATAACTTGAATTTGAGAGTTCTTTTAATAAGCAATCACATAACCCAGTGTATAATGTTACTAAATAAAGCGATCCATTGTTTAGATATATACTCAATTCATTGCCATTTTATTTCTTGATTTGAATAGAACTTACGGTGGGTCTCTCTTTTGAGCACTGGAAGACAGTAATTATGAGGCTGCAATCCTCCTTGGAAGAGAGAATTTCTGTTAAGAAGCAGATGCTGTGGTGTAACAGTTGCTGCCACAAAGCCTGAAAAAAAAAAAAAAAAAAAAAAAAAAACACAAACCATGGAAAAAAGAACCACCAATTAAGATTACGAGGTGATTGTTTATAGAGAATGCAAGGAAATCGCGTTCTAAAAATTTTACAAACCTTCTTTGCACGACTCCACAAACCTAACAGCATCCGCAGTAGTTATATGCTCCATCACAACTTTCAGCAATGGAAGCCTCTGGATTAAAGGTCGCAATATGGTGTCGATATAAACTTTTTCGCGATCAAATACATCAACACTGGGATCCGTAACCTCCCCATGAACCTAAAATGAAACAGAGCGTGCAAGGAAGAAATAGACTCAAAAGCTAAATTAGGTGTCGAACAACATGCAGAAACGTCATGGTTCGATTCATGCCCCATTCTAACTCTTTTCTTGAATATACTTCAAAGTTAAATGTGCTTTTACTAATAGTTTCGGATGGCAATATTACCAGTAAAGGCAAATTATGCTCAATCATTTCCTCAAGGACAGGAAGACATTTCCCAAAAAGATCTGTAACCCCATCTTGAGAATTTGTTGTAGCACCAGCAGGGTACAATTTCACACCAAATATCGCACCACTTTTTCCTATCAGTGCAATCGACATAGCGACAAAGAACACAAACCAAGGCAAGAAACTAAGGATCAAGAAAGGACTTGAGGGTGAGCAAAGTACAATTTTACAATCATCTAAATGCTAATCCTGCTAGCATAGAGAAATAAGAAAATTGCTTTACACATGTTGAACTTACTTGCAAGCTTGATCTCGCTGGGGCTCGTATTGTCTGTCAAATAAAGTGTCATTAGAGGTGCGAAGTCGGAACCAGCAGGTAGCGCTTTCAAGATTGATTCCTGATAAGCTATAGCCGCAGCCGTTGTGGTGATGGGAGGTTTCAGATTTGGCATCACTATTGCCCTTCCAAATTGCTGGGCACTGTAGTTACAATTGGCATATGTTCAATTAAACTAATCAATCGTTTGGATGCTGGAAGGACATTTATAAATTACATGAGCCCTAATCCATCAAAAAGGTATTCAACTCAATTGTTTTCCATTTTACTTTGGTCAAACAAACTCACCTGTGAGGAATTACAGCTTTGAGAAGATCCCCGTCACGAAGGTGTAGATGCCAATCATCAGGTCGTGTTATAGTGAGCTCCATCCCCGTTCCTTTCTATTTCAACAATTTCAAGCCCTTTACCTGAATACGATATAAATGTATTAAGTATAATCAGAATCAGAATCAGAATCAACAAAGGGTAGTAAATTATGAAATCTCCTATTTGGAACAAGTAACATCACATCTAAATTCCTGTGTGTCAAATTCCTACAAGTAAGGCTCTCCAAGCTGAATTGGAAAGGGTCTGCGCAGAAGCTTTCAGAAGCACCAAGTATCAAAGAAATTCAGAAAATGTGTTTCAAAAGAATTAGAGACAATGTAAATTGTACAAATGATGTGTCGTTTCTTTAGCTTCTCTTTTTTCCTTATGTTTGAGTGTGTAAAAAAAAAAAAAAACCCCAAATGAACCAATCAGCATTTTCCCTTCTTATCTTGAAATGCATGACATCCAAATCTTACTTACAAAGAGTATATTATAGTGAAGAAAAGAAAAACGTCAAAAATAAAAATAAAAATTTATGATCCAAAGCCGTTCCAAATATAAAAGTTCAAACCTCACAGCTAAGAATACCAACTTATCTCTTAAGTAGTTTAAACTCTGATTTTTAATTCCAGCAATCAAAATGTCATTCTTTGCGAGCAATAACAGATAAAATTAGATAAAACTGCAATTACCAACCTTGTATTGTAAAAGAGAGCTATAATGATAAAAAAAAAAAACAACCACAGCACCAACGCAAAAAGCCTTCTTTGAAATTGCAAATAGTTATCTGTGTCTAAACAAACAAAGTAACACAGCTTTATTAGTTTCTGACAATTATTCGAACAGTTAGAGTGCGAAAGAGAAACCAATAACTTGGCGAGTCAAATGAGTTTGTCAAGAAATAGAGACAAACCGAAATGGAGATTCGAGATTGAGAGAGAGAGAGAGAGAGAGAGCGGTCATATGGTGCGAACTGGGATCAGTGTGAGAAAGAGAGAGACAATAAAGAAGTGAAAAAGACTGAATGTAAAATATGCATCTCGTTATTTAGGAACTATACATCTAATCTTTGCACACATAATATTCGATTCTTGGTTTTTTTTTTTTTTTTTTTTTGTTGCTAAGAATATATTCGATTCTTGGTTGACAAATGAAAAAGAGAACTTTTATATTAAATATTTTAGGGAAAAAGAAAGAGAGAATATAGTTTTGGTATTAATTAATCGGGAAATTGTGATCTAATAAAAGATAAAGGAAAATATGAAATATATGTTAACAGAGAGGATAAAATAAGTATTATTTTTAAGAGTAAGTTGAAAAATAAGTCAAAATTAAATAGGTCTTTTAAAAAATAATATACTTATAAAATATTAAAAATATAGTCTTTGTTAAGAATTTCATAGCAAAAAATATTAACACATTTGTAAAAAAAAAAAATTCAACACTTCAAATTTAATGAGTAAAAGTTGAAATGTTAAAAAAAAAATTCTTATAAATGTGTAAATATTTTTTCTTTTGTAATTTTTTATTATAATAGCTATTTTTAATTATTTTAAAATATTTTTAATTTTTTAAGAACGTAAAAAGAAAATTATTATTTCCTACAATTTTCCTATTTTTAATCTGGGGATTTATTTGTAGTTGGAAGTGGTTGTGATGGGGAACATTTTTCGTTCCCCACTGTTGAGAACGTTTTTCGTTCCCTTATAACTGCTTAAGATTTTGAATTTTAATTTGCAGTTTTTTTCAAAATAGTTTTTTGGATTTTTTTTTTTACCGTTTTGGTGGAAAAAAAACGCATTTCTTCTAGGGACAAAAGTGCAAATATTTTTTAAAAATTAGATTTAAATTGTGATACAGTAAACATAAAGGGCCAAAAATAAATAAATAAATTATTCTAGACGATTCTGGGTCACATATTCATGCCCTGTGATAGGGAATAAAAACCGTTCCTCACCATAGCCTAATCCTTTATAATTTTTATGTATAGAAAGAATATTTTTATATTTATTTAAAACTTTTTGTTAACTTTTCACCGTCAACCTCTATAACATACTAATTGTTTTTTTTTTTTAAGTCATTGCGTTGTATTTTGATTCGTAAATATTAAACACTTATTGAAATATATATATTACATGGATTGATATTTCAAGTACTAAGACCATCTCTAATGTAAATGTCAACGGCAATGTCAAATCTGGCACTCAAAAAGCTAAAAATTTTATATTTGTCATTTGATACTCTAATGCACAAATGTTATTTAAAATGTTATTTTGTTATTTTATTATTTTTTTACTTGTAAAAACCAATAAAATTAGTTGATGTTAACCAATACTAAATAAGATTACAAATAATCATAATGACTTATTGATAAGAGGAAACTTTTTTGATATAATATTAATTTTTAATTAAATGCCTAAAAGTTGACCAATTAATACTTTTCTTCAAATGCCAAATTTTTGACATTATGCTAAACTTGGTGTCAAATTAAATACCATATATAGCATTTGCTAAATTTAACATTGCATTAGAAAATATTTTTTATGCCAAAATATCAAGTTTTGATATTAAAACACAAATTTGACATTGCATTGAAAATACTCTAATAAAAAATGCTTGGCAAAAAAATGTTACGAATAGAAAAAACAAAATTAATACACTCAGCCAGGGCTCAAGTAATAAAAGAGGCTTTTATTAACACTTTTTTTTTTCTCTGCAACCCATCCTAAATAAACCTCTCACAAAAGTTTAAAATTTTCACTTTTACTTTCCTCACACATCCTAAATATAATATAACTTCAAAAATCATCCTAATAGGCAATTAAAAGAAAATTTTCTCAAATTTAAAACGCTACTCTTGTGTGCATATCCTCTTTATTTTAGATCGTACTTGTTATCGGGTAGTTTTCGTACTAGCACCTCGAGCGTGAGCAACCAAAAATACTTGTGAGCCAAGATCTGAGACGGCGTAAGGCTCGATGACTCACAAGGTCTTTGGGTGAAAGTAGCCAAAGGCGCTCGCGGATGAGGAGCCGCAACGGGTTTTCCTCAACAGAATATCATGCATTTCCTGCACCGCGCGCTAGATCCTGAGAGATATAGCAATCGCGACCGAAGAGCCAAGATCATATATTTGAAGAACGCCTGCATGGCTGAGGGATACTTATTCCAAGGATGATAGTCGCGACCATATATCATTATTCTCACATCAGCGTACCTAAACGCTTACCAATAGAATCTCGGTTTGACTTATTTCAAAAGAAATAAGAGGGATTTTGAGGAATGCCCCATTCTTGGCACAATGATATTTATATCCCATGTGTGTTGCACTTTTAATTTATATCCTAAAATTTACACTACAAACAAAAAAAAAGAAAATAAATTGAGCATACCATTTAGGGTATAGATTATTAAATGCCATGAAAAGTGGTTTTATTTTGAAATTCTCCCAAGAAATAAATCCATGTCCAAATGAATAAAGGATACTGCTCGATATTTTAAAAGATAATTATGAAATATATTCAAATATCACCAAATATATTTAAAAGATAATTATGAAAATCCCACCAAGTTAAAATATTTCTTGAGTTGGCTCCATCCCTCAAAGAAGAGGAGCCATGGTCTACCAGGTCTTACAAATATGTGTTGTTCAGTAAGGAATTTCACTCGAATCAATATTTTCCTACTTCTCTCTATAAGAACACTAATTAAACCTCAAAGAGCCAAAGACGGTGTCATCCCAGCGCTCCCTATGGCTGTTGGTGCGATTTTTCGTACCAACTCGGTTCGACACGTGGCCGCTCCTCCAAGCTCGAACTCGCATTGAACCACGTGCGGGGATGGTTTGAGATGATCTCCGGTTCTGCAAAAAAGACAGAAAAGCGTGACGAGGGGCACTGGGGTTGTTCCCAGTGCGGGCACTCCGACGCTCAAGCCAGTCAGGGTGAACCAGAGACTTTGAAGTATTCTTCTTCATTCACAAACTCTTGTGCCCGAGCTATGAATTCAGCGAGGGTCTTGAGAGCTTTCCTTACCGCTGACTTGAGAAGTTCACCGTCTTGCAGCCCTTCGCGTAGATTGGTGACAGCTTCCGATTCGGTGAGCCCTTCTACCTTACTCGCGCTCTTGATATACCTATCGAGGTATTTTTTCAGACTTTCGGTTTTTCCCTGTTTCACGGTCCACAGGTAGGACACGTCCTTCTTCCTTATCCTTGCAGTGGCGAACCGGGCAAGGAATTCTTCCTTGAGTTGTTCGTATGACGAGATAGATCCTGGCTTAAGACTTTGGAACCAGTCGTACACAGTATCCGTTAAAGTCACCGGGAATGCTTGGCATTTTATGCTCGAGGAAGCTCGCCTTATGTACATCCAGGTCTGAAAAGTGGTCAAGTGACTGACCGGGTTTCCTTCTCCGTCATATTGTTTGAGAGTCGGCATCTTGAAATCTTCTGGGAACTCTTCGGCAAGGATCTCAGCGGAAAATGGTGGTTCTGCGTCCTGCATCATGTCTTGAACATCACCGCCCCGGTTGCGCTCCCTTTCAAGCCTTTCTATCCGCTGAAGCAATTGCTGGTTCGGGTCATTGGGCATGACCGACCCAATCTGATTACTTTCTGTACTCCGAGTTGGCTCGTTGTAGGCCCGAACCTCGGGTATGTTTCGATTATTTCCTGCGTTGACAGGCCCGAGGCGGGCATGGACCCCGCCACGCTGCTGGTTGATTTGATCACGAAGGTCGTTGGTTCCACGGGTCCTTGACCCGCTCGGTGCCCAAGAGCTTTCGACGACCTCTTCAGCTTCGCCCCCCAGTCGGTTAAAAACCGACCCGTTGGTGCGTCGTGACCCGGCGGGTACTCCGCCGTTTGCTCCCGCCGGGTCACGACGCACCAACGGGTCGGTTTTTAACCGACTGGGGGGCGAAGCTGAAGAGGTCGTCGAAAGCTCTTGGGCACCGAGCGGGTCAAGGACCCGTGGAACCAACGACCTTCGTGATCAAATCAACCAGCAGCGTGGCGGGGTCCATGCCCGCCTCGGGCCTGTCAACGCAGGAAATAACCGAAACATACCTGAGGTTCAGCCCCACAACGAGCCAACTCGGAGTAGAGAAAGTAATCAGATTGGGTCGGTCATGCCCAATGACCCGAACCAGCAATTGCTTCAGCGGATAGAAAGGCTTGAAAGGGAGCGCAACCGGGGCGGTGATGTTCAAGACATGATGCAGGACGCAGAACCACCATTTTCCGCCGAGATCCTTGCCGAAGAGTTCCCAGAAGATTTCAAGATGCCGACTCTCAAATAATATGACGGAGAAGGAAACCCGGTCAGTCACTTGACCACTTTTCAGACCTGGATGTCCATAAGGCGAGCTTCCTCGAGCATAAAATGCTAAGCATTCCCGCTGACTTTAACGGATACTGCGTACGACTGGTTCCAAAGTCTTAAGCCAGGATCTATCTCGTCATACGAACAACTCAAGGAAGAATTCCTTGCCCGGTTCGCCACTGCAAGGACAAGGAAGAAGGACGTGTCCTACCTGTGGACCGTGAAATAGGAAAAAACCGAAAGTCTGAAAAAATACCTCGATAGGTATATCAAGAGCGCGAGTAAGGTAGAAGGGCTCACCGAATCGGAAGCTGTCACCAATCTACGCGAAAGGCTGCAAGACGGTGAACTTCTCAAGTCAGCGGTAAGGAAAGCTCCCAAAACCCTCGCTGAATTCATAGCTCGGGCACAAGAGTTTGTGAATGAAGAAGAATACTTCAAAGTCTCTGGTTCACCCTGACTGGGTTGAGCGTCGGAGTGCCCGCACTGGGAACAACCCAAGTGTCCCTCGTCACGCTTTTCTGTCTTTTTTACAAAACCGGAGATCATCTCACACCATCCCCGCACGTGGTTCAACGCGAGTTCGAGCTTGGAGGAGCGGCCACGTGTCGAACCGAGTTGGTACGAAAAATCGCACCAACATTTTGGCGCTAGAAGGAGGGCCCTTGTAGAGTTACCAGTGACAAGAGCTCTCACCCAGCAACGACAATCATCATGGCAAGTCAAAACACCCAAGGTTCCCGACGAAGCACTGCTGCAGAAGAGGCCCCGGCGCAACACCAGCCCCACAGGAGGCTGCCGGCCAGAATCAATCGCCAGCCCACCCGCGCCGAGCGGATGGAAAACGCTGTCAACACGATGGCTGAAAATATGGCCCGCCTCGCAGAAAGATTGAACGCAATTCTAACATAAAAATACACTCCACTTCAAAGTCTCTGGTTCACCCTGACTGGCTTGAGCGTCGGAGTGCTCGCACTGGGAACAACCCCAGTGCCCCCCGTCACGCTTTTTTGTCTTTTTTGCAGAACCGAAGATCATCTCAAACCATCCCCGCACGTGGTTCAACGCGAGTTCGAGCTAGAAGGAGCGGCCACGTGTCAAACACGAGTTGGTACGAAAAATCGCACCAATAATGGCCTTTGACATTTGTTCTATTATTTGTTTGACTAAAGCATTAGTTGGTGGACTCTCGGTGCAAATTTTTTGTTAAGAAATTCTAGCTTCAACAATACTTATAAAAAGTCCTTATTTATATACTAGTTACATAGCACGCAAAGCGCATTTTCTTTTAAAAATTTTGTTGGAAATAAACATAGTGCAAGTATAATCATCAAGTAGAATCTTTTTTTAGAGCTTCGTAAATATTAATTTTTTTAGTAAATACACAAAATTTTAATCATCAAATCATTATCATATTTAATATTTTTTTATTCTATTTTTGAAAACCAAACCCCCGGCCCCCACCTCCCCCCTCCCAAAAAAAAAAAATCGATGTCAGTTTCTATTTTTTTGTCAGAAGTAGGTTTCCGGATAACCAAATACAAAAAAGAAAAAATCAAAAAATTTACCAAAGGTTTGGGCCAACCATTTTGGCTATCTCATCTTTTTTTTAGAATGAGAAAAATAATTTCGAAAATAATTTAAAAAATAAATAGAATTGTTTGATTTTATAAATTTTGAGAAGATATAAATAATTGAGGTTTAAAGATATTGTATAAAAACTTAAAAAGTTAAAAAAAGATTAAAAAAATATAATAAAATAATTTGTAAGATTAGAAAGTTGAAGAAAAATAAAATATAATAAAATAAGATCAGATGATTTGGACGAGTAGCCCAAACATGAGCTTAATGAAGAAAAAATAAATCCCAGTATCGCCAAAGACGTGAATAATGCACGTGCAAAAGAAAAGATATAATCAACCATCACAATTGATCAGAAAAACAAAGCCTCTAAACTCATTTCATCCAAAAACTCCGAATTTTCTTCATTGAAATTTCTAATAGGAATAATCCACTTAATGGTCCCTAAATTACTCCAAAAGTGAAATTTTACTCCTTAAAACTCAAAAGTCGCCCTTTAGATCTTAAAGCCTTCAAAAGTTTTGAAAATTTTTAGATATAATCTAATCTTTAACACAATGTTCTTCTCTAATCTTCGAACTCAGGGACAACAAGAAATCACTAATTCAGTAATTTAGTAACAATACTTAGAGGATTAATCTCAAAAGTACCAAGCAACCCAAACAAGAAGAACCCAAAAAGGATACAGAAAGTGAGCCTTGGACGCTCATCTGCCTAGAAAAATCTCAATCAGCAAGAACCAAAACTCAATCAAAGGACATTCATAATCGTTTGTGGGTTTAAATGAATTCAAAAGACAATAATAATATATAACAAAACCAAAATGGTGTCAAAAAATCAGTGACAAAACCTGAACACAACACTAAACACAGCACTTTATTTTCGATTTTGGATTCTTTAAAATTGAAAGGAAGGTGAACACAGCAAAAATCTGAACACAACATTAAACAAGAAAACACAGCAATAAGGTTGATGAACAAGAAAACCCAATTAACAATTTCACAAATCACAAATTCACAAAGAGAAGAGGAACAGAATTTTACCTCAGATGCCGGCAGAGCTCGGGCTCGCTCAGACACCAGCGGGGCTCGCTAGTCGGAGGCCGGCGGGGCTTCGGGCTGCTAGGGGTTGGCGGGGCTCGGGGGGTGGAGGTTGGCGGTCGAAGTCAACGGTGCTTTGCTCGGAGTGCTGGAGGTCGGCGGGAGGTAGAACTAATAGATCTCCGAAAGTGCTGGTTTTGATAAATAGATCCCAGGTGGTTATTTTTATATTTATTTTTTTAAAAAAAAATTATAGGGAATACCTAATTTTTAAGGGTACTTTTGTGATGATTTTTTTTTTTTTGTGGTGGGAAATAATTCTGGATCGTCAGATTCATCTTTTCGGTGGGTCCCGCATCTTAAAATTGTAAATCTCACTATTCAAAATTATTTTCTACCACAAAAAAAACCCACTACAGAATTTCCCTTTAAAACTTAATGTAAGTTATTATTTAATTTTTTGAAAAATACAACCAATTACTTAAATAATGTAATTATTTACACAATGATAAGTGGTCGTAATTCATTTTTTTACCAAAAACATGTGCAAATAATTCACAAACTGACTAAAAACTCAATAAATTTAAAATTTAAGTATTTATTTTTATTTTTATATAAATTTTGAGTATTTACATATCTCACGTTTGTTTTAAATACTAAAAATATGTAAATCCCATGTGTTTATTTTTATTTTTTATTGTTAAATACCTATCTGTTCTGTTAGATTGATTTTTTTTTTTCCAAGCCCCCTCTCGTTCTAGGACCTCTATCTGCCCCACTCTGCCTTCTCCACCTCTTTGCCGCCTTCGCCGCCATTTTTCTCGTTTCTTCCTCTTCATCCCGTTCTCCACTCCGCCTCTTCTCCATTCTCGCAGCTTTCTCCGCCGCCTTGTCGCCTCGACGCCTCTCTGTCTCGCCTCGCCGCTCGACGCCTCTCTGCCGCCTCAGTGAGAATTTGAAATTAGTAATTTGGTAACAATGAACGTACCATAATTTCAGTTTGATAAATGATATTATGTTTCTTCATCACACGGCATATTCACATTATAGCAATTTTAATTTATTCCTTGCCAGATCAAAACTCTGTCCTAGCAATTTTCGTAGTTTTTGAGAAGCCAAATGATGTTCTTTTGGGGTTTAATAAAAATATAAAATGGTTTAGATTAATCTTGCTGTTTTTTGTGTGTGTTTAGTGGGTGTGTCTTTATATTTGTAATTTTTGTTATTCCTAGTTTTTTTACCCGCGCGCGAAATACGTGTAAAGTAACATAACAGATAAAAAATATGACAAAAAAAATTAAAAATTATATTTTTATTAATTTTTTCAAAAGATTAATATTTTTTTAATTTTAAATAATTAAAAGGTTAAACTTATCATTTAATATAAATATAGGGGCTTTTAAAAAAATTTCGAACTTAAAAAATAAAATTAAAAGCTTAGAACAAAGGAAATAAATAAAAATAGTTATGATAAAAAAAGGTATATGACAATGAGTGTCTAAAGATCAAGAAAAATATTATGAATACAACCGTGTCAAGAAATTTTTTTTTCGAGATCATTACATCAAACAAATAGCCGTTGAAACGATTAAAACAAAAAAAATGAAAAGAAGAAAGAGGAGAGAGAATTTGTAAAACAAAAAGTCCTCAAAATTTTGCAAAAACGCCCCCTAAAATTTTTCAAAAACCGTTAAAAAAGAACCTAATTGCAATTTTTTTAAAAATATATATATATATAATAAATAAATAAGAAGTGCTACATGTAGGCAAGAAAATTTGGAATTCCAATTCATTCCATGGAACAATTTTTACCCGAAAAAATACTCGGGAATAATGGAATTGGAATGCCGGGTAAAATCGGGTAATTACCCGGAAATTCCCCGGCAATTATTATTATTTTTTTCGATTGCTTGATAGTGCCGTGACTAAAAATGTTGTAATTTGGGAAATTTTTTCGGGTAAATGCCGGGTAAAACATTTTAATTTTTTTTCTTCCCGAGTAATTCCGGGTATACCCGGATTTTCTATCCGGGTAATAGCCGGAATTTACCCGGGAATTTGACCGGGCAAACTTTTGCCCGGATACTATTTGTTCCATTCATCCACCCGGGACGCCACATATCGCCCTCTCCTTAGCCGTTTCTTTAGCAACATTGAAGAAACTTATTCTCCCTTAAGTATAGATAGATATATTCTCCTTTTTTTTTTTTCAAGTGTACGAAGTTTCTGCATTGTTTGGTTTGCTTTTGCAGTGACTATTGTTCGGTATGTTTCGGTGACACATGTATTCAGATGGCCATATGTCTTTGGACTCTGACTTGTGTTGGCCATATGTCATTAGTCTTCTATACTACAGTACTGTCTTATAAGACAAAGCAAGCTTGGATGGGTTTTCCTGATCTTAGAAGACCAGCCTTCTCTTGGAATCAATATGTGATTGATATTTTCAATTAGACTCAATCTAGTAACAATAATACTATGTTATGAAATGGTTGAAAAATTCTAGATTCAAGATGTGTATAAAGAGAGTATTAATGAGATATTTTCTTTAGGTTCACTCTATTTAAATACCTAATGAGAACATAGTGTTGCATCATATTGTTAATTCTGATTCTCTTTTAGCGTACATTATCATTGTTTTAGATATTTTATATCTACAATGGCGAGAAAAAAAAAAAACAAACTCAACAGAATTTTGACGAGCAACAAAAGTTTAATGAAACTTATTGTTTCGTGGCTAGTTTAATTGGCAGCGATTCAATGGCATGGACATCGACGGCAGGCTCAGTGACATCTGAAATACGGTGGATGAGGTAATCTTGGTAACTATTATTTTTTATTTACAATATTTCTTTGAGATTTTTCCCTATTTTTATTTACAAAGGTTGTCGAACATTTGACAGAGGCAATAAAAACGTGTTCGACAGAGGCTGTCGATCGTTTGATAGGTGCAAATCGAACGTGTTTGATAGCTATGTCGAACGCTCGACACTTGGTAGTTGAGCGCATTTGACTGGCTCTATTGAACGTTCGACTGGCTCTATCAAATTCAAATTGTATGGCTTAATAATACAAATTATTTTTTGCTGATGCTACTAACTCAATTAATCAACCTATTGTGATGATAGGATATGTTAAATTCGGTAGCCGAAGATGGAGCCAATGAAACAGGTATAGAACTGTGGGAGCTGATAGTTGAAGATACAGAAGAGCCACTAATAGCCAAACACAGAGCTGATGGAGCAAGTGTGGAGCCTATGGACTATTCTCCTAGTTTATCTTAAGCGCCTATAATAAAATAACAAATGCCAGAGGTAACAGTTACAAGTGTGATGCTACAATAATGTTATATTCGAATGGTAAACAACCATTGCACTTTGCTAGAATGTGGAAGGATAAGCAAGCCTTGTACACGGTGCTAAATGTGATGAAACATCATTGGGTTACCGTAAAAGTTTATCTCAATTTATGCAAATTGATAGTCTTCGACAATAATATATCCGCCAATGACGACTAGACAATTCAAAAAGCAATCGAGCCGCTTTGCACTATGATCTCGATCATTCTCAAACAAACATAATGGTTTACAATACTTGGAGCGAGTTTAGAGACTCTATGGCCGTATGTGCTAATTTGCCGTAAAATTGGTAAGCTCTTAATTTTCATCGAATACAAATTTTTTATTTTGTTGCTTTATTAACTAAACTTTCTATTTCTATCGCTCAAACAGCATTGGCGACCATGCAATATTTGTAATTAAATTTATCGAGCTAGATATGGGAAAAATATTGTTTGACACTTTGAATTTAGGTTGTGACACCATAAATGTGTTATGACTTAAAATGGCAGTTGATATATTTCATGGTGATTAGGATCCTTAGACTTGTGATAACTTTTGAGTTGTAAGAACTTCACTATAGAAGCATATTTTGTATCAAAGTACTATAGTTCCTTACCATATCATATTTTGTACATACACACCTAGTGTATCACGATTGATGAAGTTTAAACTATAGAGATTTGAATAAAAATAAATATTTACTTTGTTTTACAATATTTTTTTTATAAAAATTCGGCAACGACGAGGCTAATTATTTACAAATACGAAGTATTGCTTCCTCTTTTGCTCCCTATTTTAATCGATTTCGATAAATAATAAAGTGATCAGTACGATGCTTAGTTGTTTGACTAATGTGTCGAACGTTCTACAGCACCAGTCAAACGCAGAACCACGTGCTCCAGTGCTCAATCAAGCGCTCGACTGGTAAAGTCAAACACTTGTATGGGTGTTCGACAGGTGATGTAGTGCGTTCGAAAGCCGAGTCAAACTTCTTTTTTTTTTGTTCGTGCCGACTTTAAATATATTAACGTTGGAAAATCATTGTAATTACAAAAAATAGTTGTGATTATATGAATGTATTTTGTATCGTATCAAATTACGCTATCTTATACATGTTGTGTACACACACTTAGTGTATCATGGTTGATGAAGTTTAAACTATAGTGATTTGAATTAAAGTAAATATTTACTTATTTCTACAACATTTTTTATTAAGATTCAGCCACGACGAGGCTAATCATTCACAAATACGAAGTATTGCTTTCTCCTTTGCTCCATAATTTGATCCATATCGATAAATAATTAAGTGCTAAGCACCATGCTTATTTGTTCGACTGATGTGTCGAACGTTCTACAGCACCAGTCGAACGCAGAACCACGTGCTCCTCTGCTCATTCGAGCACTCAACTGGTGTGGTCGAACACTTGTCCAGGTGTTCGACAGCCTAGTTGAATAATGAGTTTTTTTTCCTTCCAAATTTAAATATATTAACGTTGGAAAAACATTGGAATTGCAAAACTGATTATGTGAATGTACTTTGTATCAGATCAAATTACACAATCTTATACATATTTTGTATACACACTTAGTGTATCACGATTGATGTTGTTTAAACTATAGTGTTTGAATGAAAATAAATATTTACTTTGTTTTACAATATATTTAAAAAAAATTCAGCCATGACAAGACTAATTATTCACAAATACAAAGTATTGCTTCCTCTTTTGTTCTGTAATTTAATCGATTTCGATAAATAATTAAGTGATAAGCACGATGCTTACTTGTTCGACTAAATTGCCGAACGTTGTACTGCAGTAGTCGAACGCAGAACCACGTGCTCCACTGCTCAGTTGAGCGCTCGACTGATGTAGTTGAACACATGTCTGGGTGTTCAACATGTACTTTAGATCATTCGTAGCCCAGTTGAACAATGATTTATTTATTTATTTTTGTTAAATTTAAATATATTAATGTTGAAAAATCATTGAAATTATAAAAAAAAATGATTGTGATTATGTGAATATTTTGTATTGGATCAAATTACGCAATCTTATATATATATTTTTTGTATACACATTTAGTGTATCACGATTGATGAAGTTAAGCAATAGAGATTTGAATGAAAATAAATATTTACTTTGTTGTACAATTTTTTAGGGCCAGTTAAGAAATTAGCTATTTTAAAGGAAAAGTTTGAAGGATCTAGCTATAGTTTCACGAAATTACGGATTTAACCGTAAAATACCTGTAACATAATATGTTACATGTAATATTTTATGTTACACGTGTAACATAAAATGTTACATGTAGCATATTATGTTACACATGTTACGGCTAAATCCTTAATTTCATAAAATTATGGCTAAATCCTAAAAACAAAAATTTGGTTAAATCCCTAAAAATCTTTTTTTTATTATTATAAAAATGCAGCCACGACGAGACTAATTATTCACAAATAAGCACAATGCTTACTTATTTGATTGATGTGTCAAACGTTCCATAGGACTAGTCGAATACAGAACCACGTGCTCCATTGCTCAGTTGAGCGTTCGACTGGTAAAGTTGAACACTTGTCTGGATGTTCGACAGGTGCTGCAGAGAGTTCGACAGCCCAGTCGAACAATGATTTGTTTTTTTTTTTTCAAATTTAAATATATTAAGATTGGAAAATTATTGGAATTATAAAAAGTGATTGTGATTATGTGAATGTTTTGCATTGGAACAAGTTACGCAATCTTATATATATATATATATATTTATATTTATACACACTTAGTGTATCACGGTTGATGAAGTTTAAACTATAGTGATTTGAATGAAAATAAATATTTACTTTGTTTTACAAATTTTATTTATAAAAATTTAGCCACGACGAGGCTAATTTTTCACAAATACAAAGTATTGCTTCCTCTTTTGCTTCGTAATTTAATCAATTTTGATAAATAATTAAGTGATAGGCATGATGCTTACTAGTTCGACTGATGTGTCCAACGTTGTACAGTACTAGTCAAACGCAGAACCATGTGCTCCACCGCTCAGTCGAGCGCTTGACTACTGTAGTCGAGCGCTTGTTTATGTTGAAAATAAATTTAAAAAATCGTATTTTACATTAATCTACCTTAAAATAAACTAAAAAGAAAGCATATGTTTCATATGAATAAATATGTTTTGTTAAATGATCCAAAAAAAATCGAAAAAAGTATATGTTGCTAGATTGCAGCTGTCGCTGCTCGACAGACACCTGTCGAACATTTTTTGACGACTATTCGACTGTGTTCGACTGTATTTGACTGTGGTCGACTCATAGCTGTCAAGCACTCTGCAACTCATTTTCAACCTCCATACTTTAAACTCAAAAATCACAATTTAACACCACATGACCAAAATATGTTGATTTACATGAAATAACACTATAGAAACTAAATAACTCAAATTTACATATGATTTGAGATAACCCTAAATTGAAAACAAACTAAAAAGAAAATTGAAATATTCATACCTTTTAAACTTTTGAAAGCTCAATGTAGTTATGACAAATCCCAATTTAAACTGAATTTGATCAAGATTCTCCCTTCTTAATGAATCAAATATAAAATTTCAATTCATCCTTCTATCCTCTCTTGTTATGCATTTTCTTTTTCTAAACTTGGTTCACACATAAGCCTAGCCCCAATTTCCTGTCCACCCAAAACTAATCTGCGTATTACCCAGTCCTAGCCCCAATTTCGTTTTTTTTAAATTATTTTTTAAAGAGATTTTAAAGATTTAGCCAAACTTTATACTAATTTTTTAGGGAATAGCCATAGTTTTAGAAATTTAAGAAATCATTCAATTTTTTTTTTATTTTACCACAGTTGATGAAAATTTTTATAATAGTAGGTTTGGTTTGCTTTTTTAAGTTGAATAAGCCGAATTTTCGGAGATTATTTAGTTGATTTTGGCATTTTTTTTAAGTAATTGTCACGAATACTTATGTTCATTAATGTATTTAATGACTATTTCCTTAATTTTGATATTTTGAAGACTAAATCTTTCAAATTTTATTTTTAAAATGACTAATTTATTAATTAAACCTTTTTTTTAATAATATTTATTTATTTTTCTTTTATTAAGGGGTTTTTCTTATTTTTTTATTTTTATGAAATGAAGAGTGGACAAAGGACTGACAATAGAAGGATGCTATTTTCTTATTTTTATTTTGCGAGACTCGCTAACTATTTGGTAATTATAGTAATTTGTACCTTAGTACAGACCTAACTGCCTTGTTCAAACTCTCTCTTTCTAATTTCCAGTTAAAGTACAAGCAAAACCAGTAAAATATTAAGATTTCAATAACTAACTGGAAAAAAAAAAAAAAAAAAAAGCGAAGCCCTAACTAAACCAACCAATTGCATCCTTAAAACGTTGCCAAATTCTTTTACATTATTGATCAGAGAAAGCAACTTCAGATTGAATATCTGTCAGACATAGCAGTTGCTACAATCATACGCAAACAAACAAATAAAGACTACCCTTAACCAACACAAAGTAGAAAGATATAACAACAAAACCTTTTAGACTATTAAATTCAAAGCCAGATATTCAATTAAGCAAACTGTTATCCATTAGGCTGAGAAGTACTTTGTAGAAGAACCATCAACACTTTCTGGTAGAGTTGAACCAGAAGTAGTAGTACTCTCTTTTCCGAAATTCGCGGCTTCCAAAGGCGTTCCTGCTAGCCTCTGTATAAAGAGTGGAACAGGAGGTACTTCAACTTCCACAAGTCCAACCAGAATCTTAACAACCACACTCATGCTCGGCCGATTTCTTTCGTCGTCTTGAATGCACCAACAAGCAACTTTGCAAGCTCTAATGACCTCTTCTCTCTCGGCGTTTCCCTCAAGCCTCGAGTCCAATAAACTAAGAACATTCTCTTCTCCATCTCTCAGTGCACTCGAAACCCGATTAGGAAAATAGTGTTCCATTCCACCCGCCGACTCGCTGTTCCTTTTTCCTGATATGAGCTCAAAAAGAAGCATTCCATAGCTAAAGACATCCGCTTTCGGCGTAATGGCTTGACCTGAAAGCCATTCTGGTGCGAGGTAGCCTCTTGTGCCTCTCATTGTCGTCAGGACGCGGCTGAAGTCCCGGCCAATGAGTTTTGCGAGGCCAAAATCCGCCACTTTTGGGATGTATTCTGAGTCCAACAAGATGTTCTCGGGCTTGATATCACAGTGGATTATGCAGTCTCTGCACTCTTCATGGAGATAACAAAGTCCTTTGGCGGTTCCAATTGCGATTTGATACCTCACTTGCCAATTTAAGATTGTCAGACTCTTTCGGAACAAAACAGATTCTAGGGAACCGTTCGGCATGTAGTCGTAGACTAGAAATCTCTTGGAAGCTTCAGCGCAAAACCCTCGAAGGCGGACGAGATTGACATGTTGGATTGTTCCAATAGTCTTCACTTCTGCACGAAACTGCTTCTCTCCTTGTTTCAATCTCTTGAGCATCTTCACGGCTATGGCTGTAGAATTAGGCAACAATGTGCCTTTGAAGACAGAGCCAAAGCCTCCTTCGCCAAGTTTCTCCGAGAAGTTCTTCGTTGCAGATTTCAAGTCTCTATATCTGAACAACACCAAAGAATCTTCCACTGTACTGGTCGCTCCAAGTAAATATCTCCTTCTCAAAAACACTGCAACAATGCCTAACAGAAAACACAAACCCGCAAGTGTTCCAGCAACAATCCAGATAATTTTACCCTTTAGACCATCAGTTTCTATCTCAGAAGCTGCAAGCTTTAGATACAAATAATTTCCAACTCTTTCGTCAGGCAACAGCTTATTTATGTTAAGCAAATCACCTTTCCAAATTGAGCATTTATCACCGAAAGCATAAGCAGTGCATGAGCAGTTACTCAAGCATGCCAATCTGCATTCTTGAATACTCTTAGCTTGTACAGTCTTCGAATCCAAAGGCAGTCGAACATCAGAGATTGCAACAAACGAGTCATTTCCTCTTCCACCAGCGCATCCTAGAGTAGTTCTCCTCACACACCCGCCCGAATGATCTCCTAACTCCCAATCCTCGGGTGCTTTTGGCTCGAATCCTCTGAGGCAGGCGCAGAGAGGCATGTTGTGTCGATTGCACTTGCTGAAAGAGCCACAGAAGGCGTACACCTCGCACTGCTCCGTCGGCCTCATCCAGTACAAATTCCAATGCCCGAAGTTCTTCCCCCAGACATACTGCTTGAGCTGGCCTGTAGTATCTATCATGAACCGAGTGAGAGCATCATTGTAAGTGGCATCATAAGTGAAATAGCTCTCATCCTCATTTGAGACATAAGTGATATTTGTGGCATATTGGTTCAGCTGTATCTCAGGAACAAGGATGAAAATAGTCCCAGTCCAGTTCCCACTGGTCCAATACACGTTAGAACCATTCCAACGCAACAAATGGCTTGTCCCATTGGACTCAATCTCAAGGGAAAAAATCCCAGGTGCTGGGTTTTGTGGGTTTCTCCAAGGACTAAGTATAAGTTTCTCATTGGCAAGCTTGTTATATCCGATTTTCCCACCCGGCAGCCAAGTGTCTGTCGGGTGATCAAAACTCTGCCATATCACCACAGATGAATCAAACTCATCTCTTATGACAAAGTTCCCACTGTCAAGAAGCACTCCAACACTAGAATTGGAAGCACTTGGCTTGGAACGACTCGACCAAATGGCGGTTGTGGACGGGCCTAGTAAGGTCAAAATTCCATTCTCTAAGAGCTTCAGTTCCGAGAGAGAAGGATCAGAGACGGGTTGGTTTCTGTTTGCCACCCAAACTACTGTTTTGTTGCCTGGCTTTTTGTACCAAATGCCTATGTAATAGTTCAGAGAGTTACCTGGTGTGAAGAAACCCAACTCGAACACGTTGCCTCGAGAAGTCAGCGTCTGGCTCCCGGACAGAGATTGGCCTGAGTGAATTGAATCTGATACTCCATTGGAGAGGTAAATCAGAGAAAATGTGACCAAGAAAAGCATAATAACAGAATCAGAGGGAAAATGGTTCTTGGTAATGTTGTCCATTTTTGAGTTTTGCAGTGACTTGAAAAGCAAGGCTAAGCCACAGCAAGTTCTATTCGTAGTTTGTTTTAATATTTTGGACCTTAAATTGATATTTTATTGTATAAGAATTTAGAGTCAACTCAACCAATGCAACCAATATCTCCAATGCATCATTATGACCGTAAGCTAATCTGAAAATGTTCAGTCCCTATTGTGGACTCTGTATTGAATTTTTCACCCAATTAGCCGTTGACTGAATATTAATTGAGCAACCCAACTATTTCTTAATGGTTTGAGTTTCAACAATTCATTAACATGGCAACAAGAAGTCAACTAGCTTTGAGAGCATTAATTTGGAGGAAACTACCTTCTGAATCAAAAGCAAAATCTAGGCTCTATTTTTTTGACTTTCTTGCTTCATTGAAATTTTGGTAGGAATTTAATGTGGAAGGTTTTGTCATATGTAACGGTTTCCACATGATCGAAAAAATGTGATTCATGATTAAAAATGTCAAAGTCTTGGTATAATGTAATTATAAGGTATTGTTCCTCTTTTACAATAACTCGACAAGAACAAAGAAAGTCTTAGTATAAGGTAATGATAACTGAATTTCAAAACGAAACTGTTCTGTGTAGTGGTTTCATGACATAATAAACAACAATGCTAAGCTGCTAAATCGAGTCTAAAACGCGTATTAATTTCCTAATAAAAGCAGAGTTCATGTATGTTTTTTCATATGTTTTAGATGTAGATATAATATATTTTTTTTCCCAAAAAGTTCAATCTTCAGCTCAGATTACAAGTATTTTAAGTATTATTTTAGTCTAGATTTTACAACATTTAAGAAAAAAAAAAGTGTTGAAAACTTTTTTATTTAAAAATAATAATAATAAATAAAAATATTCGCGAAATGTTAAACAACGATATTTGGGAAACAGTGTAAATTAAGTTTCAAGCTATCATTTGCGGAGAAATTTTCTTATCATATGTCATTGTTAAAACTTTGAATGAAAAGATAAAATAGCTTAGATACCTAGCTTAATCATACACACTTTAGTTTTATAGATCTCTCTTCAATGGAACTTTTAATTTTGTAACTATACGTGTTAGTGTATTTGGTGTTGGCAATTGTTTTTGGCAACCTTATCTTTGTTTAAAAGCTAATATTCAGATGTTGTGTTTTTCAAATATGTTGTCTATGATTATCTGGCACAAATCCTAGAGTAGTTTCATGAAGATTAAAAGACTTTTACAAGGTGTACCAGAAGGTGTACTTCAAGGTGTACCAAAAGACGTGCAGTGGTACCAAGATTTTAAGGAGGTGACGATATCTCCGAGATTTGAATTATTCTGATATGATTCGAATCAGTATCTTATACTTGATCAAGTATGATTCGAATTTGGCCAGATAAATACGCACAATTATTGAAGATTAAAGAAGATAATGAAGTGATATTCAAACTAAGAGTTATAAAAGGAAGTTTGTTCCCTTATTTTATTCATTCATTCTTTATTATTTTTTGGGTGTGTAATATCTCTCTCTGTTAGGGTTTACTTTGTATTCGTTGGTTTCTTCAAATTGAGTATTGAGAGTGACCTTTTTAAATCTCCATTGTGATTGAGGGAGATCACTTGTGAGTACATTAGAGAGTTGGTGCATAGGAGGCTTGAGAGAGGTTTATGTGGAAACCAGGGGATTTCGGGCACAAGGAGAGCTTGTGTTGGGTTCACGTAGCAGACGGAGGAAAACGACGACGTAATTAGGAGGGAGTCCAACTAGTTTAAGTCCGGGTGTACGCATTTTGTAGTGAACGATTTTCCACTAACTGGGCGAGGCCCCGCGGACGTAGGCAAATTGCCGAACCACGTTACTAATTCTGATGTCTTTTATTTTCTGCACTTTACTTTTAGTTTGCACTGTTTATTATCTGTCTCGTTAATTATTCGTACGGGTGCACTCGCCTAACGTGGTTCACTTTATAGATCACCCGTCAGGTGCACCTAACAGATTAGTTGCTTTTTCAATACGCTTTATAAGATAATTATCATCTAAAAGGAAAAAAGTAAAGTAGAGAAACGAAAACAAAAATAAAAAAATGACCAGTTTTGAATGAATTTGATAAAGTTTCTCACGTTTTGTAACAATTTCTTTTCATCAAAAGCAGTAACATCAAAGTATTCTTTTCCAACATAAAACTCATATAAAAAACAAAATTTATTATTATTATTTTTTAATTCGAGTTGAAGTTCGTGAAATTACTCAACTGGTCTATCCAGTGCTCATCAACTTCTTCGCAATAGGTGCGACACGTTCCATAGCATTCGAGTAACTTCTTCTTTGTGGGCTTGTAATATTAGACTAAAGTGAAGGTTAGATGAGATGAACTTATTAAACTCATTCTATCCTAACTATATATATAGCTCATAAAAGCCTTTAAATTTTCTCGCGATGCTCTCATGTGATCTCATAATTTCATGACTTAAACCTAAATATGTGCCAATCAATTGACCTTAAACGCCCTCTTTTCTTATTAAATTTTCTCTAACTTTCATTCCTTTATTACAACTTTTTTTTTCTTTTCTTTATTTTTAAACATTTATTTCATTTCATTTTTTTCTTTTTTTTTAAACATTTGTTTCATTTCATTTTTCTTTTTTCATTTAAAATAATAATAAATAAAAACATTCGTGAATGTTAAACAACGATATCTGGGAAACTGTGTCAATTAAGTTTTAGGCTAACATTTGCGGAGAAAATTTTCTTATCATATGTCATTGTTAAAACTTTGAATGGAAATATAAAATAGCTAAGATACCTAGCTTAGTAATACACACTTTAATTTTATAGATCTCTCTTCAATAGAACTTTTAATTTTGTAACATGCGCTTTATAAGATAAATATCGCCTAAAAAGGAAAAAAGTAAAGTAGAGAAACGAAAAAAGAAAAAGAAAAGATAACCAGTTTTGAATGAATTTGATAAAGTTTCTCACGTTTTGTAACCCGTAAACTCATTCCATCCTAAATATATATATCTCATAAGAGCCGCTAAAATTTTCTGGTGATGTTCTCATGTGATCCCGTAACTCCATAATTTAAACCTAAATATGTGCCAATCAATTCACCTTAAACGCCCCCTTCTCTTATTGAATTTTCTCTAACTTTCATTCCTTTATTACAGCTTTTTTTTTCTTTTCTCTACTTTTAAACATTTATTTCATTTCGTTTTTTTTCTTTTTTTAAATGATAAGCTTCTCCCTCCTACTTGTTTTCCAAGGAAAGTAGAAACAATACAACTAGCAATGAGCAAACTTTTAATAAAAATGGAAAGGGAAAGTTGAAATGCTTTTGGTCAAACGGGAGAATTCGATATAAGGTGTGACAATGAGGCTCTACACATACTAAAAGTGAGGGATGTGTAGCGATGGGTTATTTTGCACAGAAAATATATATATATATATATATTTATTTATTTTTTTGGACACAAAAGATTAATGTAGAAAAAGTTGCCTTTCTGGTTCAAACGATATGATGGATAGCCTTGTTCATCTCTCATATGATTCTAAGCATTCATATTTCAGATTGAAGAGTGCTAAAAATAGTTCTAGTACTCATGAACTATCCCCTAAAGTCACCAATTTGATTCCAAATTTCAAAATTTCTTAGAGTTTGAGACACAAGTGCGCAAGTATTGGAAGAATTCCAAACAAAATCAAATGCATGAAGCCCTAACCAAGCAATCATCCAAATCACAATAAAAAGTTTTTAAAAAGAGCTCAAAAATTCCTCCATGGTATCATCATTGTCATTCGAGGAAACTAATTGCTCCGAAGTTTTTCATTTTTGTCTTACTTGCTCCAATTGCTCCGGATTAATCTACATCTAAAAAAAAATTATCTATAAAGACAAAAATCAAAATGTTTTGACAAAATTTAAGAGTAAATGCATGCTAAAAATAGGAAAAACTATGATGTATTAAAGCTCTTCTTCCTCAGGCTACTTTTTGTATCCATGAAGCCCCAAAAATTTGAAGTACCTAAATTCTCCTCTTGAATTGAGGGGCTTTTGGCCGTTTAAGATGAATACGTAATGAATTGGGTCATTTTGGTCGTCCAATACTCTTCCAAGGGCCAAACTTGGGCAAAAACTTCTTGCCCAACTTATTCCACATGGGCCCGAGAGCAATTGAAAGCGACGCATTCAATCGCTTTGAAGGAGAACACAATGCGTTCCATTGTATTGGATGCCCTTGCGCAACAATTTTTAAAAGGCCATAGCTTTGCTACTTGTTGGAATTTCACAATAATTAGTTGACATCGGAGGTACTACTTTATAGCAAATAATCTCTGTGGTCTACATGTTCTCGGACCAATCATGATCTTCCGTGCTTATGGCGATTGGTGCGCTAATATCTTCTTCAATTGTAACATCGTTAGGGCTACAAGAATGACGCAATTGTTCTTCTTGTTGTTGAACTTGGTCATCCTCTTCAAGGAAGGAACTCAGATTCACCTCCATCGTTGCAACCTCTTTTTCCTCTAGATTCTCCACTTTGACATTTCGAGCATCTTTGAATTATGGCGTTGTCTTCTTTTGTGAATCGAACATTATCTTTTGTATTCACTCAGCAAAGTCATCAAACCTTCGGTCAAACACATCAAGTCGCGTAGCTTGAGCCCTCATACGAATTCTAGGAGCTATTTGGTCCCACTTTATACGTGCATTTTCTATCTAATCGAAGCGATCATGAATTTGCTCTATTGCCATCCTCAACAATCTCATTTCTTTGAGCAACGTTTACACAATTAACAATTGATCTCCTCCTTGAACACTGTCATTGCTTTGGTTTTACATGTTTTTTGCAAAACATAGTTAGTGAAACTAAATAGAACCTCACACCATCACTCCCTAACGTGTTACACTCAAAGAGATACTCAATGCAACCAATATTTCCAATGCATCATTATGACCTTAAGCTAATCCTTAAATGCTCAGTCCCTATTGTGGGCTCTGTATTGAATTTTTCACCCACTTAGCCGTTGACTGAATATTATTTCAGCAACCCAACTATTTCTTAATGGTTTGAGTTTCAACAATTCATTGACATGGCAACAAGAAGTCAACGAGCTTTGAGAGCATTAATTTGGAGGAAACTACCTTCTGAATCAAAAGCAAAAGCTAGGCTCTATTTTTTTGACTTTCATGCTTTCGGTTCATTGAAATTTTGGTAGGAATTTAATGTGGAAGGTTTTGTCATATATAACGGTTTTCACATGATTGAAAAAATGTGATTCATGATTAAAAATGTTAAAGTCTTGGTATAATGTAATTATAAGGTATTGTTCCCCTTTTACAATAACTCGACAAGAACAAAGAAAGTCTTAGTATAACGTAATGATAACTGAATTTCAAAACGAAACTGTTCTGTGTAGTGGTTTCATGACATAATAAACAACAATGCTAAGCTGCTAAATCGAGTCTAAAACGCGTATTAATTTCCTAATACAAGCAGAGTTCATGCATGTTTTTTCATATGTTTTAGATGTAGATATAATATTTTTTTTTTCTCAAAATGTTCAATCTTCAGCTCAGATTACAAGTATTTTAAGTATTATTTTAGTCTAGATTTTACAACATTTAAAAAAAAGTGTTGAAAACCTTTTCATTTAAAAAAATAAATAAATAAAAACATTGGTGAATGTTAAACAACGATCTCTGGAAAACAATGTAAATTAAGTTTCAGGCTAACATTTGCGGAGAAATTTTCTTGTCATATGTCATTGTTAAAACTTTGAATGAAAAGATGAAGTAGCTTAATAATACACACATTAGTTTTATAGATCTCTCTTCAATGGAACTTTTAATTTTGTAACTGTTGAAAAATTGACTTAAATTAATTTTTTTTTGGGAAACACTTAAAAGAAGGGGAAAATAAAAGAAATTGCCTTATATGCCTTGTATGCCCAACGTGGAAGCTTGTGGGCTTTTGAGTCATGAGTCCAAAATAAATCCACAACCTAATGTATGCTATAAATATATATATATATATATATATACTAGTTTGTAGGCACGCGCATAGCGCGTGCGAGCTCCGTGTAATTTTTTTTACGTTTTATATATGTAGTTTTTTTTTTAATTTATTTATTAATAATAGAAAAAATTTAATTGAAATGTTAATATAAATATATTTATGCAATCTATATTTTTGTTAAGATTTTATTCAATAAGTTATAAGTGTATTAATATCATTTCAGCTAATTTAGGAAAACATATATTGTTTAATAAAATATTAGGCCACTTTTAAAATTATATCAGAGGATTAAATTCTAAAATGAAGGGAAAAAAACAAAGATTTATATTGAAAAAAATATATCATAATAGGTGTCAAAAGATTCGGAAAAAAATTTGAATCCAATCATTGAACACAAAAATAAAAAAACATCACGCGTTGTATTATGTATTTATTTAGCTAAAATTCAAAGTATTTTTAATTTAGCAACAATTATTCTTTAATATAAAAATAATTTAGAATTTAATTTTTTAAGTAATAAATTATAAAAAAATAGTATTATATATTTTTTTGTTAAGATTCAAACTTGATAACGATTAAATTTGTTTAGAATTTAATTTTGAGATTTAAATATAAAAAATAACAAAATTAATGCATAAAAATTAAACAAAAAATATATCAAATTATTATATATAAAAAAAGAAATAATTATATGAACAACGAAATAATCTAAAAGATTCAAAAAATTTTGTAAAAGCTGTAATAAATAAGTGTATTTTTGTCATTTTCACAAATTAAGCGATTAATTTATGATTTAACAAAAATCCACGGATACTTTTAAAAACATTTCAAACACAAACGAAAAAAATACAACTAATTCACGCATTGTATTATAGATTTAAACCAAAATTCAAAATATTGTAAAATTATCTTTAATTTAGCATCAATTATATCTTTAAAATAAAATAATTTAAATTTTTTAATAAAATTATTTTTGAACAAATTATAAAAATAAGACGCTATTAAAAGAATTTTAGAAATTTTTTAGTGTGGAATTTTTTTTATACAAATTTAGACATACAAATAAAAATGCTATAAAAAATTAGAAGTGTAAAAAAGAAAAAATGAAAGGAAAAAAAAAAAGAATAAGAGAATTTAAAAAAAGAGAGGGGAGGCCTGCCTGCGCGTGCGTGCGCCAGAGGAAGAGAGTGGGGGGACAGCCCCTGCCACGCGGGCCCCACGCGTCAGGGCTGTCCCTATCTTTTTCAATTTTTTTTTTTCACTTTTGCCCTAATTTTATTACTTTTCTGTCCTATATTTTAACTAATTTACGTTTTGACCCAACTTTTAGAAATTTTTTTTGTTTATGCCCATAAAAAAAAAAAGACAAATTTAGGGAGCGACACGTGTTGCTCCCTGGTTGATTTGGGGACGAAAATTCGTCCAACTTTCAACACTTATTATATATATATATATATATGTTGCATTGGCGTGTGAATGTTTTGTGTGCGGCAAAGTGGCAGCCAGCGAATTCAAGAAAAAGGGTGCAGCGTGCTTTTGTGTGTGCAGTGTGTGAAAAGGTTGAGTGGCTGTGTGAGGGGCTGTGTAATTAAGTGCAGCAATGTGTGAGAAGAAGGAATTGTCGCACATGTTTGTTGATGTGAGAGTGTAGAGAGCCACGCACCGAGCCCGAGTGAGGAGCGAGAGAAGAAAAGATATTTTGTGTGAGTGAGATAGACAATGGGTATAATTGGGGGGTTTGGGTTGGTGAGAGATTTGAGAGTTTGAGTGTGTAATCTCTGCGAATTATTAGTGAAATTGAGTGCCTATCTACAGTGGACGTAGGTAATTTACCGAACTACTTTAAATTGTCTTTCTCTATTTTTATTGCTCTGTGTGTGTTTCCGCTGCGTGATGCGTTTGTGTTATTTGTGCCTGTGGGTATATGAATTGGCGATTTTTTCCTAACAAGTGGTATCAGAGCCAAGTTGTGGAGATCGTGGGAAAATTAGCAAAGATGTCTGAGCTGAAGTTTGATATCGAGCGATTCGACGGGAAGATAAACTTCAGCATCTGGTAGAGTAATGTGAAAGATGTCTTAGTGCAACAATGGCTCCTCAAAGCCTTGCAAGGGAAGAAGCCCGAGAGCATGGCAGGCGATGAGTAGGAAGAAATAGAAGCGAAAGCGGTAAGCACTATTCGCTTGAGTTTGGCTCCTAAAATTAAATACAGTGTTTTGAACGAAAAGTCTCCATCTGTTTTGTGGGCAAAGTTAGAGAAGATTTATATGTCGAATTCCTTAACAAATAGACTATATTTGAAGAAGCAGTTATATGGTCTGAAGATGAGCGAAGGAAGTGATGTTAGGGATCGTATAGATCAGTTTAATAAATGCATTACTCAGTTGCTAAGTTTGGCGGTAGAGATAGAAGCTGAGGATCAAGCGATTATTTTGTTGTCCTCCTTGTCGAGATCATATGAGACGTTGGTGACAACGCTTTTAGTTGGCAAGAAGACGTTGGCAGTGGATGAGGTGACAATTGCGCTTTTGGAGACGGAGAATATGAAAGGGCCGAGTTTGTCTCACGATGATCAAGTGTTAGCAGTAAAGTCTGGGCCAGACCGTGGTAGGAGTACGTCACGAGGACGGTACAATGATAGGAGGGACAATCGATCTCAGTCGCGAGGATGGAGTAATGTGGAGTGTTACTATTGCCACAAGAAGGGGCATAAAAGAAGAGACTGCGAAGAGTTAACGAAGCATCTTGAAGAGAAAAGGAAAGAAGAGGTCCAAAGAAGTCAGAGTCGGCTAATGTGGTTGATGAGAGTTCAGCGATGAATGAAGGCGATGCGTGTTCTGTGATAGTCGGTGAAAAGGTTTCTGATACGTGGATATTGGACTCGGGTTGTTCGTTTCATATATGCCCGGAGAAGTACTTCGGAACCTATAAAGCATGTGATGCTATTACCGTGATGATGGGTAACGGTTCCGCGTCAAGAGTTGTGGAAATCGGTACTGTGAAGATGAATATGTTTGATAGTGTCGTGAGAACATTGGCGAATGCTAGGCACGTCCCGAGATTGAGAAGAGGATTGATTTCCTTGGGAGTGCTTGACACGTTGGGATGTGATGTTCTGTGAAGACTGGCACTATGAGCGTTGTCAGAGGTGCTTCGACGTTGATGAAGGGTGAGAAAGTGTAGAATCTCTTCATGTTGATTGGAGAACCTATTGTAGTTGGAGCGACGAAGATGGAGCCAAGAAGTGATAAGTTTCCTCATGTTGTGAAGAAGTGGGTCAAACTGAGTGAACGCAACAAGTGTATGGGGCAAAGCGAGGAGAGTAAAAAGGTGATAGACAAGACCGATGTTGCAAGTACGAGCTACATGATCGAGGAAGAGGTTGAAGACAGGAAGATCGGGGCGATGTCTAAGAAGATGAAGTCGGTTTGTCGCATCAAGTTCAATGAGAGTTTGAACAAGACGCATTTCTACTCTTAGTGATTTATGTAGTGGTGGCACCTACCCAAAAAGGGTGCAAAGACGGGCATCGACGTGAGGTGCCCGAGATGCTGTGTAGCGGTTCGAGTTGATGTGGAGGAGTTTGAGTCAAGGTAGAGATTGTTGAAAAATTGAATCAAATTAATTTTGTTTTGGGAAACACTTAAAAAGAGGAAAATGAAAGAAATAAGGCAATTGCCTTATTTGCCTTATATGCCCAACGTGGAAGCTTGTGGGCTTTTGAGTCATGACAACCTAATGTATGCTCTATATATATATATATATATATATACTAGTTTTTATACACGCGCTCTGCGCGTGTAAAGCACGTGTAAAATAATATAATTCTTAAAAAATATGACACGATGAAAAAAAAAGGTATATTTTCGTTAACTTTTTTAAAAAAATGTGATATTTTTGTTATTTTGAATAATTACAAGGTTAAATTTATCATTTAATATAAATACAAGGACTTTTTTAAAAATTTTCAAACTAAAAAAATAAAAATAAAAGCTTAAAACAAAAAAAACAAATAAAAAATAGTTACGGTAAAAAATATTATATAACAATGGGTGTCAAAAAACTGAGAAAAATATTCTGAATCTAACCGCGCCAAGAAAAATTTTTTTCGAGATCATTACGTAAAAAAAAAAGCTGTTGAAACAATTCAAACAAAAAATTATATTTGCGAAAAAACCCTCTAAAGTTTCTTAAAAATCCCCAAATTTTTATACACGCGCTCTGCGTGTGTAAAGTATGTGTAAAATAATATAATTCTTAAAAAATATGACACGATGAAAAAAAAGGGTATATTTTTGTTAACTTTTTTAAAACATGTGATATTTTTGTTATTTTGAATAATTACAAGGTTAAATTTATCATTTAATATAAATACAAGGACTTTTTTTAAAATTTTCAAACTAAAAAAATAAAAATAAAAGCTTAGAACAAAAAAAAAACAAATAAAAAATAGTTACGGTAAAAAAATATATATAACAATGGGTGTCAAAATATTGAGAAAAATATTCTGAATTCAACCATCCCAAGAAAATTTTTTTTCGAGATCATTACGTAAAAAAAAAAAGCTGTTGAAACAATTTAAACAAAAAAGTTAAAAAAAAAAGAGAATTTGTAAAAAAAGTCCTCCAAAATTTATGAATTTGCAATAAAATTCCCTTATATTTGCGAAAAAACCCTCTAAATTTTCTTAAAAACCCCCAAAATAAGCCCCTAAATGCAATTTAAAAAAAAATTCACAAAAAGGCAAAACAACTTAACACTTGAATGAATAGTGATTTGTGAGAAGGTGAATAGTAAACTAACTCATTCTTATTATATATGTATAAAAAAAAATCCTCTAAATTTTCGTAAAAACCCCCAATATAAGTCCCTAAATGCAATTTAAGAAAAACTTTCACAAAAAGACAAAATAACTTAACACTTGAATGAATAGTGATTTGTGAGAAGGTGAATAGTAAACCAACTCATTCTTATTATATTTGTATATATTATATATGTATAGAAAAAACCCTCTAAATTTTCTTAAAATCTCCCAAAATAAACCCCTAAATGCAATTTAAAAAAACTTTCACAAAAAGACAAAATAACTTAACACTTGAATGAATAGTAATCTGTGAGAAGGTGAATAGTAAACTAACTCATTCTTATATATGTATAGAAAAAAAAAAAACTTTCACAAAAAGACAAAATAACTTAACACTTGAATGAATAGTGATTTGTGAGAAGGTGAATAGTAAACTAACTCATTCTTATTATATATGTATAGAAAAAAAACTTTCACAAAAAGACAAAATAACTTAACACTTGAATGAATAGTGATTTGTGAGAAGGTGAATAGTAAACTAACTCATTCTTATTATATATGTATAGATATAGCATTGGTGTGTGAATGTTTTGTGTGCGGTAAAGTGGTAGCCAGCGAATTCAAGAAAAAGGGTGCAGCGTGCTTTTGTGTGTGCAGTGTGTGAAAAGGTTGAGTGGCTGTGTGAGAGGCTGTGTAATTAAGTGCAGCAGTGTGTGAGAAGAAGGAATTGTCGCACATGTGTGTTGATGTGAGAGTGTAGAGAGCCACGCACCGAGCCCGAGTGAGGAGCGGGAGAAGAAAAGAAAATTTGTGTGAGTGAGATAGACAATTGGGTATAATTGGAGTTTGGGTTGGTGAGAGATTTGAGAGTTTGAGTGTGTAATCTCTGCCAATTATTAGTGAAATTGAGTGTCTATCTACAGTAGATGTAGGCAATTTGTCGAATCACTTTAAATTATGTCTTCTCTATTTTTATTACTCTGTGTGTGTTTCCGCTACTCTGTGGGTGTGTGAATTGGCGATTTTTTTCCAACAATAACATACGTTCTATAAGAGAAATATCACCTAAAAAGGAGAAAAGTAAAGTAGAGAAACGAAAACAAACATAAAAAAAGATGAACAGTTTTGAATGAATTTGATAAAGTTTCCCACGTTTTGTAACATTTTCTTTTCATCAAAAGTAGTAAGATCAAAGTATTCTTTTTCAACATATAACTCATATACAAAATAAAAATTTTTTTATTTTTTTTTTAATTCAAGTTGAAGTTCGTGTTACTCAACTGATCTATCAAGTGCTCATCAACTTCTTCGCATTGGGTGCGACCCGTTCCATAGCATTCGAGTAACTTCTTCTTTGTGAGCTTGTAATATTATAATAAGGTGAAGGGTAGATGATATGAACATATTATATATATCCCATAAAAGTGTTTAAATTTTCTTGTGATGTTCTCATATGATCCCGTAACTCCATGACTTAAATCTAAATATATGCCAATCAATTAACCTTAAACGCCCTCTTCCCTCATTGAATTTTCTCTAACTTTCATTCCTATATGACAACTTTTTTTTTCTTTTCTTTATGGAAAAAATACCTAAATGCACCCATTCATTGTGCTATTGTGTTTAAATGCACTCTATTTTTTAAACACTACACATTTGCACCCCAATGTATTAAAATTATACCAAGTTGCACTATGTTTCTAACACCGTTAACTTTTTAAGGAAAAAAAAAAAACTTAAATGCACCTTATCATTGTGCTATTGTGTTTAAAGGCACCCTATCATTGTGCTATTGTGTTTAAATGCACCCCGTTATTTAAAGATTACACGTTTGCATCCCAATCTATTGAAATTATACGAAATTTCACCTCAATCTATATTGGCACTAAAATATATAATTTTTCTCAATTTCTCTAAAAATATTTCAATTTATACAGTGCTAACGAGTGAAATTAATAGCTTCAACTAAGTAAATATTGACATTAACAACTTCAATTAAGTTTTTGATACAATCATCTTTAAATAAGTGCAATTACATGCCACCACTAATATAACAAAAGACATAGTTAAAGCATATAGTTTGGCCATGCCATATATATATGTTCCAAAAAAAAATCCGAGAAAAGAAACAAGTTCCACAAATTAACGTATTACCGTGCATCAACAAGAGTTTTCATAATGATTAACTTTCATTATGGAACTTGTTTCTTTCCACATATTTTTTTTTGGAACATATTTATATGGCATGACCAAACTATATGCTTTAACTAGGTCTTTTTTATATTAGTGATGGTATGTAATTTCACTTATTTGAAGATGTTTGTATCGAAAACTTAATTGAAGTTGTTAATGTTAATATTTACTTGGTTGAAACTATTAATTTCACTCGTTAGCATTATATAATTTGAAATATTTTTAGAGAAATTGAGGAATATTATATACTTAAATGCCAATATAGATTGAGGTGCAATTTCGTATAATTTCAATAGATTAGGGTGCAAACGTGTAGTGTTTAAATAATGAGGTGCATTTAAACACAATAGCACAATGATATGAGGCATTTAAACACAATAGCACAATGATAAGGTGCATTTAAGTTTTTTTTTTCCTGAAAACTTAACGGCATTAGAAACAGGGTGCAACTTGGTATAATTTTAATACATTGGGGTGCAAATGCGTAGTGTTTAAAACAATGAGATGCATTTAAACATAATAGCACAAAGATGGGGTGCATTTAGGTATTTTTTTTCCTTTCTTTATTTTTAAGCATTTATTTCATTTCATTTTTTTTTCTTTTTTTTAACATTTATTTCATTTCATTTTTTTCTTTAAAAAAAATTTTTTTACATGCCTCTCCCTCCTACTTGTTTTCTAAGGAAAGTACAATACAACTAACAATGAGCAAAATTAGAATAAAAATAGTAAGAGAAAGTGGAGACACTTTTAGTCAAGCAGGAGAGTTTGATAGAAGGTGTGATAATGAGGCTCTACACATACTAAAGGCGAGGGATCCTAACTAGGATGACATCTTGTATTTTTTTTTTCTTAGCCAAGATTTAGCGATGGGTTATTTAGCAAAGAATTTTTTTTTTGACACAAAAGATTAATGCAAAAAATGTTGGCTTTCTGGCTCAAACGATATGATCGATAGCCTAGTTCATCTCTCATATGATTCTAAGCATTCAGATTTCACCTTTAAGAGTGCTAAAAGAGTTCTAGTGATAGTGCCCCTTAAGTTACTAAATCGATTCTGAATTTCAAAATTTCCTAGATTTTGAGACAAAAGTGCGCAAGTATTGGACGAATTCCTAACAAAATCAAATGCGTGAAGCCATGAACCAAGCACTCATACAAATCACAATAATAAGTATTTAAAAAGAGCTCAAAAAATTCATCTATGGTATCATCATTGTCATTCGAGGAAACTAATTGCTCCGAATTTTTTTATTTTTTTTCTTACTTGATAGTATTGCTCTGGATTAGTCTATATCTCAAAGAAATTACCAATAAAGATAAAAATCAAAGTGCTTTGACAAAATTTAAGAGTAAACACATGCTAAAAAAAGGAAAAACTTTGATGTATTAAAGCACTTCTTCCTCAGGCTACTCTTTGTATCTACCAAGCCCCAAAAATTTGAAGTACCTAAATTCTCCTCTTGAATTGAGGTGCTTTTGGCTGTTTAAGATGAATACCTAAAGAATTGGGTAGTTGGGTCATTTTTTGGTCATCCAATATTTTTCTAAGGGCCAAACTTTGACAAAAACTTCGTGCCTTACTTATTCCCCATGAACCTGAGAATTGTTGAAAGCGATGCATTCAATCGCTTTGAAGGAGAACACGATGCGTTCCATTGTATTGGATGCCCTTGCACAACAATTTTTAAAAGGCCATAGCTTTGCTACTTGTTGGAATTTCACAATAATTAGTTGACATCAGAGGCACTACTTCATAGCAAATAACATGTTCTCGGACCATCATGATCCTTCGTGGTCATGGCAATTGGTGCGCTACCTTCTTCAATTGTAACATCGTTAGGGCTACAAGAATGATGCAGTTGTTCTTCTTGTTGTTGAACTTGGTCATCCTCTTCAAGGAAGGAACTCAGATTCACCTCCATCGTTGTAAACTCTTCTTCCACTAGATGCTTCACTTTGGCATTTCGAGCATCTTTGACTTATGGCATTGCCTTCTTTTGTGAATCCAACATTATCTTTTGCATTCACTCAGTAAATTCATCAAATCTTCGATCAAACCCATCAAGTCGCGTAGCTTGAGCCCCCATATGAATTCTAGGAGCTATTTGGTGCCGCTTTATACGTGCATTTTCTATCTGATCAAAGCAGTCATGACTTTGCTTTATTGCCATCCTCAACAATCTGATTTCTTTGAGCAACATTTCCATAATTAACAATCGATCTCCTCCTTGAACACTGTCATTGCTTTGGTTTTACATATTTATGCAAAACATAGTTAGTGAAAATAAATAGAACCTCACAACATCACTCCCTAACGTGTTTCACTCAAGGAGGTATTCAAAATCACTCAACGCTCATGTTTAAGAATATGGCTTTTATCCTCGAATGATCTCTCACACTCTTTCCTTTTTCCACTCAAACAATTCTCTTTTGGTTCTTATAGAACTAAGCAACTATACGAGAAATTATTGAGTGACGATTTGTCACAACTTAACAAAACATTCAATCACAACAAAGATATGAAGACGAGAATAAGAACAAACACAACTAATTTGAAATTACAAGAATGTTTTTTTTTTTTGGAATTTTTCTCTTTTTGTTCTTATTATGATGCCATTTTTACCTATTTTATTTATTTTTAACAAGGGTGGCTGCGCTGGGCGGCGACGTTACGGTGCAGAAGTGTGCTGGCGTACGACGCAAGGTCGTGCAGTGTTGCGGCATAGGGGCTGGCCCACATGGGGCGGGCATTGTAGCACTGCGGCTTTGGCGTGTGCGCTTGTAGGGGCGCCTGCGGGGCCACGATTTTGCATAATGATGCTGCGGCACTGCTTTTCTAGGCACGAGGATGTCGCAGCGCGACTCAATGAGAGTTGTGGCCGTAAGGGATTATGGGAAAATGTAAATTAGGGTTTTTATTGATGCCCTTCTAGTTTTAAATGCCGTTTTGACTTCATATTCAAAACCTTTGAGTCCCAAAATCTAAAAAAACTAAATTAACAACTCTAAATCACCTATAATATGATTAACACAAGATTTGATGAATCAAACCCTATTTTATTTATTTTTAACTAGCGTGGCTGTGCTGGGCAGTGACGTTGCGGTGCAGAAGTGCGCAGGCATACGACACAAGGGCGTGCAGTGTTGCGGCATAGAGGCTGGCTGGGGCACATGGGGCGGGCATTGTAGCGCTGCGGCGCTAGTGTGTGCGCGTGCAGGGGTGCCCAGCACTACTTTTCTAGGCACGAGGATGTCGCAGCACTACTCAATGAGCGTTGTGGCGCTAAGGGATTCTTGGAAAATGCAAATTAGGGTTTTTATTTATGTCCTTCTAGTTTTAAATGCCGTTTTGGCTTCGTATTCGAAACCTTTGACTCCCTAAATCTAAAAACACTAAATTAACAACTCTAAATCACCTATAATATGATTAACACAAGATTTGATGAATCGAACCCAAAATTTCCGCGAAAAATCAGTTTTCCAAACACAAACCTTAAACACCTAAACAAGAAACCAATTAAACATGAACACGAACACAACAATGATGATGGCGCAAAGACGAATGAGCAAACAAACAAGTAAGAATCGAACAAAGACTCACTAAATCCCAAACTAATAATAACAAACTAAAAGGAATGGCACTCAATTGGCACGAAACAAAAGGAAATTCAAAAGAAATTAACACGTTAGACACAAATAATCAAGAGCATAATAAAACTCTAAACTTTATTGTTATTATTATTATTTTGGACGATTTTTTTTTCTTTTGACTCTAAACTGACATGAAATAAAAGTAAAGGATAGACAAACCAAATGTAGAAACTTGGCTCTGATAACAACTTATACGAACCCAGTCGACTTGCTCCGAGACCTAATATCCTACCTAGCTCAAATTTGGATCGTTCTACGATTTACATTTGGAAGGTGGAACAATGGACGCCATAAATAGTTACGGAAAGCCGTTTGATAAGTCGGTGAACGCCACAAAGTACTCTTTGCTTGAGTTCGGTTGGTTCAAGGAAAATCCTTGACCGTTGTAAAAGAACGAAAGTGGAGGGGAGGGGGGGAGGTAAACCTCGCACACATAAAGTGTTTGATAAAGATATGAAATCTCCAGCTTCTCATTGAAATTGGTGGCTGTAAAGGCTGAAAGTAATAGCTTATTTCACGTTCCAAAAAAGATCCTAAACCTAAGTAATTAAAAGACTAATAACTAACGCTAATAAACTAAATAAACATAAACCTAGCCCAGTAAACATAAATAACTGTGCCCAAATAACAAGTTTGTCTCAACACTTCAAATAAATACATAAAATAAATTAAAATAACATAACTAAATAAATATGACTAAATCCAAGTTGTTGCTCAAATCGACTTTCGTTCGGGATGATTCCTTGCTAGCTTCGACGCAACGGAAAAGCTTTCTCTAAAGCCCAACTCCTCCTCTTCGGATTGTTCCATCAACTTGACAACCTCTTCAATTACTTGATCTATCTATCCCATGCTCTCATCAGGCTGAAACAAAATTGACCATTAACTTATTGTATTTTGGAAGGTTATGATGTAAGATTCTTTTAAGGATTTATGTGAGATTGAGGCATGGTATTTGCTATGAGATAAATGATACGAGTTAGTTTATGTAAGTGAAATTTTAGATTTATGTTAAGTTAGAGGTTTTGTATTGAATTAGGAGTTAATTAGATTCTTTAAATGATAGGGATTCTTAGTCCTCTTATGACTCTTTAGGAGATTATATGTTTTAGTTAGTCAAAATCCATTTGTAGAGTTTTACTATTCTCTAACTAATTGCTTTGATGAAATATCAAGGCCCAACACCTTATAGACTCAAAGTGCCAAATGCCTATGTCGAGAATGAAATATCAAGGCCGAGCACATTATAGACTCAAAGTTTCAAATGCCCATATCGAGAAAAAGTAGCCCAAGTGAAGGCCCAAGGGAATAACTTGCTGTACAACAAAAACAATAGCTTTATCAAGAAAAAAAATAGAGTCTACCTATAGCTATATAGGTGGGCGGTGCACAGCAGTTGCAATACAAGTTGCTAATTTTTAATTATTTGTTTTGTTGCTTGAAGCCTACGTCATTTGCCTATAAATACCAAGCAATTGTTTCATTTCAATGCACCACAGACACAAGATTGTAAGGAAAGAAAAAAAAAAAAGTGTGTGGTCTTTCTTTTGTGAGTGCCAAAGCTTTGTTTACTTTGTGCCATTTTTATTTTGTGTGGTCTTTATATTATATATTTAATAGGGAAATCGTAGAAAATAATCAAAAAAAAATTTCTTTTTAAAGTCCAACCTATATTTCAAAAAATTAAAAAAATAGCCATGTTATGAATTATATAACAGAAAAGTGTCACACAAAATATAACACATTTGTAAATATTTGTAAGATATTTTGTAACACTTCAAGTTTTACTCATTATTTTTTGAAGTGTTAAATAATATTTTACAAATACTTATAGATCTGTTATATTTTTTGTGAAATTTTTCTGTTATACAATTCGTAACATAGCTATTTTTTAATTTTTTTAAACATAGGCTATCATTTAAAACAAACATTTAATTTTGGCCTATTTTTGCAACTCACCCTATTTAATATAATATAAAATTTCTATTATTATTATTTATTTATTTGGGGTTGTATTTTGGTATTTAGAGCCAAGTGGTGCTCAATAATTAGTATCAGAGCCACGTTTATGATCTTTTGAATTTTTTAGTATGCTCTGTGGTTGCAGTTTATAACTGATCTTCCACATCAGAAAATATTTCTTGAGATTTTTTACGTGTTTGTGGTTACCCGGAGCCACATTATTGGGGACTATTTATAGAGGAGTTTTTGTGTGTCGTGAGTAGTTAGGGACTCTGCAAGTTTTCTTGTTGAGAACAAAATCTTGTTTTGGTATTGTCGTAGTCTTGCCAACACGATGGGTGGTCTTCATTTTATTGGAGGAATTAATCATATCTGCAAGGGCAGAATCTTTGGGAAATCATTGGTGGTAGTGAAACTCCATAACTACCTGACAATGATACCGCATCAAAGAAGTGGAAAGTCAAAGCAGGGAAGACCATGTTCGCCATCAAGACCACAATAGATGAAGAAATGCTGGAGCACATAAGGGAAGTAAAAGCACCAAAGGAAGCGTGGGATACTTTCAAAGCATTTTTCTCACGGAAAAATGACATGAGGGTACAGCTACTTGAAAATGAGTTGTTATCTGTCAAGTAGAATGATTTGACGATCAATCAGTATTTTTACAAGGTGAAGACTTGTGTAGAGAAATTTATGAGCTAGATTCTGATGCCAAAATTACAGAAGCAAGGATGAGAAGAATAATCATTCATGGCTTAAAGCCAAGGTACAGAGGATTTGTTACCGCTGGCAAAGGTTGGCCTACTCAACTATCTCTTGTAGATTTTGAGAATTTACTTGCAGACCAAGAAGCAATAGCCAAAGAAATTGGTGGAGGCTCAATAAAAGGTGATGAAGATGCGCTCTTTACCAACAAGAGTAGAGAGCGGCCCCGACCAAATGCCGGCAAAGGATCGAAAAAAAGCGATGATAAACCAGGAGGTCATCACGGAAGCCCTCACTCAAGGGGAGCTCAGAAGAATAGAAACAAGGGTTATCCGTCCACACAAAAGAAATGCTTTGACAGTAATTGTCACAACTGCGGAAAGAAGGACCACATGGCGAAAGATTGTTGGTCCAAGAAGAAAACGGCCGAAAGCAATGCAGCAACCTCTAAGACGGAGAATCGGAGTGACGACGAGTAGGATGTCGTCGCATCATTTGCTGCAGAAGAAGAAGAATCGGCGTTCGCAGTGAGGATACCGAGACGGATTGACTACAAGAAGGATTGGATCGTTGATTTCGGTTATTCAAATCACATGACCGGAGACGAAGACAAGCTGCAAGAAAAGACAGAGTACAAAGGAGGCTGCATGGTGGTGACGGCTAACAACTCGAGGTTACCAATTTATCATATTGGTAAAACAACCACTGTGCCTCGTTACGGTTCAAATGAGATCTTGCTTCAAGGAGTCTATCATGTTCCAGGCATGAAGAAGAATCTGCTATCAGTCGCGCAGTTAGCATCATCTGGCTACTATATGCTGTTCGGTCGTCAAGATGTCAAGGTGTATGAAGATCTCAAGATCACATGAACACCAATAATAGAGGGACGGAGGTTAGAGTTTGTCTATGTAATATCAGTAGAGTCTGCTTATGTAGATAGAACTAGAAAAAGCGAGATAGCAGATTTATGCCATGGGAGGTTAGGGCATGTCGGCTATCACAAGTTAGAAGTGATGATGAAGAAGTCGATGCTCAGAGGACTTCCTCAGCTCGAAGTCCGAGAAGACAGTTTATGCCGGGTGTCAATACGGTAAAGCACATCAATTACCGTATAGTGAATCGAAGTTCAGAGCGAAGGCGCCGTTGGAGCTAATTCACTCTGATGTTTTTAGACATGTCAAACAACCATCTATCAGCGGAATGCGATACATGGTTACATTCATCGATGACTTCTCCAGATACACTTTGGTTTTCTTTATGAAAGAAAAATCTGAGAAATTTTCAAATTTCAAAGAGTTCAAAGAAGCTTTGGAATGAGAAGTTAAAAGAAAATTTTAGTGCCTGCGCATCGACAACGGAGGAGAATACATGTCAAATGAATTCTCCCAATACCTTAAAGAATGCCGAATACGTCATCAGATGACTTGTCCAAATACGCCGCAACATAATGGTGTAGCCGAAAGGAAGAACCGACATCTCGCGGAGACTTATCGGAGTATGATACAGGCCAAGAATGTACCAGAGAGATTTTGGATGGATTGTATGAAGACAGCAGCTCATATGATTAATCGGCTTCCCCAACCAAGGCTTGAGTTTACTTCGCCCTTTGAAAAATTAGGGGATGCTAAACCCGCAGTTGGTCACTTTCAAGTTTTCGTTTGTGTTTGCTATGTGTTTGTGTCAGATCACCTACGTAGCAAATTTGACAAGAAAGCGGTTCGTTGTATTTTTGTCGGATATGATGACCGGCGAAAAGGATGGAAGTGTTGTGATCTTACTACTGGTCAGTGTTATACATCACGGAATATGGTGTTAGATGAAATATCTTCTTGGTGGTCTTCTGAAAATGTAGAATTACCTGATTCCAAAGAGATTGAATATCAACTTCAACAAATAGAAGAACAAGTTTTCGAGGTACGACCAAGTCCGGGAGTAACCGAAGAGTCGGATAATGAAAATGGTGTAGAACAAGGAGAGATAGTGAATCCCCGGCAAACTAGTGTCTATCAAAGACCTGTTGAAGATACCGAACCTATTCAAGAGGGAGAAGGTTCACAACCATAACTTAGGAAGTCGACCAGAATACAAAAGCCAAATCCCAAGTATGCCAATGCAGCCGTAGCTGAAGTCGTGATCCCGAAAGAGTCGGAGACATACGAAGAAGCATCTGATCAGAATCCTAAATGGTTCAAAGCTATGGAAGAGAAAATCATCGCATTAGAACAAAGTCAAACTTGGGAACTCATACCAAAACCAAAAGAATTGAAGCCAATTTCTTGCAAATGGATGTATAAGATCAAGACTCGTCCTGACGGATCGATCGAGCGATACAAGGCGCGACTGGTAACTCGTGGCTTCTCTCAGCAATACGGACTTAACTACGATGAGACGTTTAGTCCGGTAGCAAAACTGACAACCGTAAGAGTCCTTGTACCACTTCCTGCCAATAAAGACTGGAGATTGTGGCAGATGGACGTGAAGAATGCCTTTCTGCATGGAGAGTTGGATCGAGAGATTTTTATGATTCAACCACAGGGTTTTGAGAGTGGAGCTCATCCCGAGTATTTGTGCAAGTTGAGAAAAGCGCTCTATGGGCTAAAACAAGCTCTGAGAGCATGGTACGTAAAGATTGCTGAATTTCTAACCCAGAGTGGCTATTCTATGTCACATGCTGATTTTAGCTTATTTGTTAAGGCTAGAGAAGGAAAGCTAGCGGTAGTACTAGTCTATGTGGACGATTTGATCGTCACCGGAGACGATGAAAGAGAAATTTATCGAACGAAGGAAAATTTATCTGTCTGCTTCCAGATAAAGGAACTTGGAGAGCTCAAACATTTTCTCGGGCTCGAGGTCAATCGCATAAAGGAATGGTTATTTCTCTGTCAAAATAAGTACGCTAAAGACCTGCTACAAAAATTTGGAATGCAAGAGTGCAAGCCTATTTCGACTGCGATGGAAGCAAATGCTAAGATGTGCGTACACGAAGGAAACGACTTAGTAGACGGGACGATGTACCGACAACTAGTAGGTAGTTTTATCTACCTACCTTTGACTCGACCTGATATTTCTTTTGTGGTTGGTGTCGTAAGTCGATATATGCAGAGTCCAAAGAAGTCGCACCTAGAAGCTGTGCGACGTATTCTGAGATACGTTAAATATACAATTGACTATAGTCTTTTGTACAAGAAAGATGAAGATTGCAAGCTAGTTGGTTATTGTGACACTGATTATGCGGGAGATCATGATACGCGTCGATCAACAATGGGATACGTGTTCAAGCTCGGATCTAGAGAAATTTCTAAGTGTAGTAAAAGGCAACCAACAGTATCACTTTCAACCACAGAAGCTGAGTACAAAGCAGCGGCCATGGCAGCGCAAGAAAAGCACGTGGTTATTGTTTAATGCAAGATCTACATCAACCAATTGATTATTCAATGCCACTTTGCTGCGACAACCAGTCGGCAGTCTGCTTAGCGGAAAACCCAGTGTTTCATGCTAGGACAATGCATGTTGAGGTGCATTATCACTTTATCAAAGAGAAAGTGTTGCAAGAAGAGATGCACCAAGTAAAGACAGATGACCAAGTTGCAGGCTTGTTCACTGAAGAACTGAGTAGTGACAAGTGCGAGAAGTTTAGAAGACAACTCAACATGTATCAAGTAAAAGTTGGTGTTGAGAGGGGTGTTAAAATAACAACACCAACAAAAGCCCAAGTGAAGGCCCAAGGGAATAACTTGCTGTACAACAAAAACAATAGCTTTATGAAAAAAAAAAGAGTCTAGCTATAGCTATATAGGTTGGCGGTGCATAGCACTTTGTTTGCTTTATGCCATTTTTATTTTGTGTGGTCTTTCTATTAAATATTTAATATAATAGAAAATTTTTATTTCTATTATTTATCTATTTGGGGATGTGATTTTGGTATTTAGAGCCAAGTAGTGCTCAACAGTAAGTACAAGTACTCATCTACAACACAACAATAAATGATTTTTTAAAAAATATGTGGAAGTGTGTATGCACGTATGTTTTTCAAAGCTAAAAAAGTGATAAGTACAATGTGTATACTTATTATGTGAGAAATCATGTATGTTTCTTATGTATATGTACGACTTTCTGCTATGCGACATGATTTCTTTATTATGAATTTTGATTTCTTTATTATGAATTTTTTCAAAAAGTTTTAATTTATGTTTTTAAGTGTCGTACTAAGACCAAGGTCTCATTATGTTATGTTATTTTATGATCCCACGAGCCGATTTGGATAGGGTAGCTCTCCCAGTCTCTCGCTGGCTACGTCCAAAGTACGTATGCTGGGCCGAACTTATGAAAACATGATTTTTTTTCTTTTATACGATTTTATGAATACTGTTTCAAAATGCAATTAGAATATTTTTGTAAGTTAATTTTCTTGTACCTACTGGGCATTAGTGTCACTGTAATACCCATTTATTTTAAATTTTGTCTTCGGGATTTATTTTTAAGAAAAGTTAAAATATAGGGAAAATTTTTCAATTTTTATCAAATTGGGGGCCAAAATCCAAATTTTTTAGAACTTATATAGCCATATATTAAAGACCCACTCTTCTCTCTCTCTTCCTCACCCTTCCCGTTACTCTCCTCTCTCAGTTTCTCCATTTTTTTCTCTGCTCAAACCCTTTGCATTATCACATCTTGGCCTACCGAGCTTCATTTTTCGTAAACTTGATGTCTATAGAAAGCCCGTGATGAGAGGAATCCGTTAAGAACAAGCTTGCTTGCTGTGGTTGCGCTAGTAAGTTGTGAACTTTGGAGTGGGATAATTTCTTCATTTGGGCTCTATTCGAGGTGATTCTTGCAGCATTGTGTTCACGGCGGCGAGGGGAGTTGGGAGGGCAGCTTGGTTGTCGTTGGAGTTGCCAAAAAAGTCTCTAGAATAGTAGCTGCCACCGCCGTTTTTCGATCTCCAGCGCGGTACCACTTCTGTTTCAAAATTTCTTGTTACAATCCACTTAGAATCTTTCGGTTAGCAAAAGCCCTCAATAAATTTTGTGATTTAACTCGCCGGAAAGTTAGTTTTTGTATCAAAAAGTTTGAGAGCTAAGTGGTTGTTATTCGTATGCTTAATGGCAAAATTAAGCGTTTTGGACATCGCTATCGAACTTGGGACATCGAGAAACTTCAGAGGACTCACCTTGTTGCAGCCGTCATCGTCTTGCTGACCGGCATTGACCACGCTGTTGATCGAAAAATTCTTCGGCCATATTTTGTGAGTGTGTATTCTCGCTTCTTGTTTTGGCTTCCCGAATTCAACGGTGAACTCCGTTTAATGAGATTGTATTTGGTTATGATTTTTGGTTAATTCAAAGCTTGATCGGATCGTAATCAAAGAGGATCGTATTTTTTATTGATGTTACATATAATTAACACATATATAGACTTAAAGATGTTCAATGCTTTTCTAACAAATGTAGAGAGAGAGAGAGAGAGAGAGAGAGAGAGAGAGAGAGAGAGAGAGAGAGAGAGAGAGAGAGAGAGAGAGAGAGAGAGAGAGAGAGAGACATATATAATCGTTATGAAAGAAATATTACTACTTGTTACTAATTTATCGTGGAACTATGAGATTTATTGAGAATATGGAAATGTATATTAATTAAAAAAAATTATGATTAAGTGGTTAAAATAATAGCTAAACAATACCTATGATTATTACAATTTTCATAACTTTGTGAAGTTTATGCTCTTAAATAAATCTTTATTTAATTATTAATTATAATATATATAAATTATAAATTAGTTAGGGGCATTTTTTTTATATGAGGCCTTAGCTCTTAGGGTAGGGCCGGCCTTGGTTAAGATATGGCGAGATTATACGAAGTTGGAGTTTTTGCCACCACCTCGTCTTTTAGAGCCAATTCTTTCCCTTCTCACTTATTTTATGCAGATGATGTGCATTTTTAGGGAAAACTTCTAAGAAAAATTTAAGTACTCAGATAATTTTTTAAGATTTCCTCGAAGTAGTCAAAGTCAAGTTGTTATATTTATTATGTGTGTTGCTTATATTATTGAATTTACCTTGAGGTTAATTTCTTACCTTTTTGCTAACTAGGTGTCCCTCTTTTTAAAGGGACTCCAAAGATAAATCACTGATAGAAGATAATGAATAAGATTAAGCACAAACTTGACAATTGGAAGGGTAATTTATATTACCTATAGTGTATAGACTCACTTTTATTAAATCGGTCATTGAAAGTTCCTTTATTCTTTCTTTCTTGATTTATAAATGGTCGGAGAAGTTGATAAAAGAACTTAATTTTTTGCATCAGAAACTTTATTTTGTTGGGTTTAGCTTTTAGGAAAAAATTGGTCACGGACACATGGAAAGAGTTTGTCAATTATTGTCTAATGGAGGTTTTGGACTAAGAGATCTAATAATTAATGACCACGTACTTATGATGAAGTTTGCTTATAACATTGACCAAAGAGACGTTTGGGTATCTCTTTCTTCACTCTCGCTATATGAGTGACAACCTAGCTCCTCATAATCTTGGTGTTTTGTCTACTATTTGGCATAGGGTCGAACAACTTTTTATTGAGCTTATTAGGGATTCATGTTGGATAGTGATAGATATATTCTTCTATCAAGGCTTGGACAAATAACTAGTTCGGGTACGTTATTTTCGACAAAATTCATGTGGACGAGACCTTTCAGTTTCATCTTTGTGCCTTTAGTCAGATTTTAGGAGGGTTTTAAAGTGCCATGTTCCCTCCATCCATAGTTATCATTCTCTGGATATTAGTTATGATATCAAGAATCATGTGATTGCTGAGGGGAAAATGGACAGATTGGTTTAGGAGCTTTCTTTAGATGGAGAAATTTCTTGCTGGAAACCTTATGTTTACTTTTTTCATTCAGTAGGAAACTTCTCACACGAAAAATTAATTTCGTCTAAATTCATCCCAATGAGGTGTTCAATTCTTATGTGACAATTGCTTCGTGACCGTAGAAATTCCCAAAAAAAAAAAAAGGGCTTCCACCTCGCTAGCTGTTGGCCTTTTTGTTACTCCAATTTGGAATCTCTTGATCATCTTCTCTAGAGGTTTAGTTTTGCAAACTTTTTCTGGATGGATGTTTTGGACAATTCGGCTTTTTTCTTGAGATGGTTTTATAAATATATTTCTCATGGGACATGGAAATTAAATTAAATTCTCGATTTTTTTCTAACTTCGAAAAGTGGCTATCTTTGCGGCTTGTGATGTGATTTGGCTTCCAAGGAATAAACAGGTCTTTTATAATAAAAATTCATCTTTCTTCTCTATTAAAGCATTTGTCTAGGCGACGGTCAAGGAGGCTAGCATTTTAGACTTGGGTTTGTTTTTAGAATTTAGTGGATGACTTTGTCATTTTGAGGAAGTTGGGTGTTTAAGCTTGCTTCCTGAAAGCGAAAACCAGGGAAGTGCACTGAAACTGTCCTCATCGAGGTTGGGATAAGTGTATTATCAATGGCTCGACTCTTGAGGCTTTGGGTCTGGGTGGCTGCAGTTGATCACTTATGTAATGACTTGAACTTAAGATCACTCTATTAATCATTTAGTTTGTAATTTGCCTCAGTTATAACCATTTTCGCAAAATTGACCAGTTTCGTCAAATCTGGTCAATTTGGAACTATGAGTGTTGTAAGTGATTTTTTGTTAGCAAATGTAGCCTCGAGGGCGGAGACTCCGAGGAACGTTAAATGCGAACACAAGCCCCCGATCCCAATATGAAAGGGATGCTACGTCACCACAGGAGTTACCCTCAGACGTAGACGGGACGAGGATCGTCGGAGACGATCATCGATTGTACACCCACGAAGATAAGCAGGAAAAATACTACCGAAGGTAATGCTGACTTTATGCCAAGACCCTCGGAGAAGGATTGACGGACAAGAAGGCCGTGGATCATCGAAGATGATCCATCCCCGTGAAGCTAGCCTCGGAGAAGAAGCAAAAGCTTCAATCAAGATGGAGGGCTCGACCCGCAAAGCTGGTGACCCCCGATCGAAAATGAAGTCCACACGTGGAAGTTTAGGTTTCTCTTTCTGTTCCTTTATTTTAGCCCCGATCGTGGAATATTTTGTAATTAAGCCCGTAAGACTCGCGATTGATATAACCGTTAGGATATTCAATTCCCAAGTCATTAGGGAGAGATAACCGCACATTTAATTCAGCATTTACTCCCGATTTTTGAGGGATCGTGCATTATGGTTTGAGCTTCTCCGAACCTTAATCCCTCAACTATTGGTCAAAATTTGTTGTAATCGTACATTCATAATAGAGCAAACAATGGACGTAGGTTATTACTCCGTAAGAAGGCCGAACCACTTAAAAATTCAGTCTCTTCTATTACTTTTCCGACCAAAATTTGTCTTTCATTGTCGCATCACATCCTAGAGGTGCGGATCACATCGTTGGTTCAAATTCTACACCAATAGATTGGCGCTAGAAGGAGGGCCCTTTCGCCTTTCTTTTAAGTTTTTCTACAGATTCCGTCGTTGGCTCCATGTGATCGGAGATCAATGGCGCCAACGACAACACATGCGTGAAAAGGCCCGATGACTGCCGAGCAGGAGCAGCTTGAGCAAAGGCTATAGAACGTGGAGGAATTCATGGCACGGTTGAGCGGCATGATGGATACGTTGGTGCAAAACCAAGGTCAGCCGCCGCGCCTTACTGATGGGGAGCAAGTGGATGTGCTCCGGGCGCAACTCCAGGCGGAGCGTGAGAAGGATGCGGCCGAAGTGACTACCAAAGGCGCTACCCTGGCCGAACCTGAGGAAGAGTCTGCTGACGGGTCCGAGGTTGAGACCCGCAACCACCGCAGTCGCAGGTCTACGAAGGCGCGCGAGCCAGTGGCCCGTACCAGAGGTGCGCGGCCGCCGGTGGTCCGAACCCAAGTTTCGCGACCGACTGCTAACGTAGCTGAAGATTCAGCCCATTCTGGGTTTGTCTTTGACAGATTGGGCCCACTGCCGCAAGAGCCAGTAAGAGGTGCTCTCGCACAACTCGAGGTCCGTATCGGAGGTGCGCGACCTTTGGTGGTGGATCGACTCCACGATGGGTCGGGTATTACCGCCACCAATAGGCAGATCTTGGGAACTCAGGATTTCTCGCCCGGGGAGATCGAACGTCTCCGGGGGCTTCTTGACGAGACTGCCTGCGATGGCATTTTGGACGGGGATTTGACTCCCCTGACCGAAGATATTCTCAATGCCCCTATCCCCGATCGACTCAGGCTACCGAAAGTAAACATGTTCGATGGGACTGAGGATCCTTCTGACCACTTGGGAATTTACTCCTCGTGGGCCCGCGCTTATAGCTATTCTGACGCCATCAAGTGCTAATTTTTCGATACTACCCTCACGGGGCGAAGCACGTAGGTGGTGGTACTGACTACCAGCCTATTCAATCGCGAGTTGGCAAGATCTGAGGGTGAAGTTCGCTTCACAATTCCTGGGGGGGCAGAGGCACCTCAAGAATCCATTGTACCTTGCTCGCATCAAGCAGAAGGACGATGACACCCTCCAGTCTTGGCTGAAGTGATTCACCAAGGCTACGGTGGAGGTTGGGCATTTATCTGATGATGCCTTGCTGCTGGCCGTGAACTCAGTAGTTCGCAAGGATACTCCATTCGCGTTTTCTATTAATAAGAAACCGCCGTTGACGTACTCGGATTTCCTTGATTTTGCCAGGAATTATATCAATGCCGGGGCCTTGACTTCGAAGAAGTCTGGGGCCGCGAAGACTTCTCGAGTAAACCCCGAATTGGACAAACGGAATGAGAAGAAGAGACCTACGGAGACCCCCGCAGGAGAAAGCCAGCAACATCGCGATGATAAAAGGCATCGCGATTCATGTTCGGGGACGAGGCAGCCCGAGCTCATAAACAACGGTACAGTACGTACCACGAGCTTACAGCCTCGATCGAAGAGATTTTCGTCAACTCGCAAAGCGAGGTTGGCTTTCGACCGCCGTTGCCAATGATGGGGAATGTCCCGAAGAAGCAAAAGGACAAGTTCTGCTTGTTCCATAACGCTCACGGTCACACGACCGCGACGTGCTTCGATCTCAAGGATAAGATAGAGTATCTCATCCGCCGAGGAAAGCTCGCGGTTACCGCAAGGATGCGGACCACGAAGCAAGGAACCCGCCCAACAGAGAGATCGAATGCGAGATCCATATGATCATAGAAGGTCTTGGCTAATTTAACTGCAAGGATAATTCAAACGCGGATGCCTTGGCTAAGTAAAGATGCTAAGCTTCTTCGTCTAGTCCCGGGTGAGATCATTCCCGAACCAAGTATCGCGAAACGAGACTTGATGGAAGCGATTGACTTAGAACCTTCTTGAAGGAGTATAAGATGCCAGAAAATCGAGAACAGTCCCGGAGGCTCAGGTACCATGCTGAATGTTACTTGATGCTAAATGACAAACTATTCAAGAGAAAAGTCTTAAACGAGATCCACGACGGAGTCCGTGGGAATCACACAGGAGGGCAGTTGCTCGCCTGAAAATTAATTTTCCTCTTGTATTATGTAATTTGTACTTCAGCGATTGTCAATGAAAATTTAGCAAGTTTGGAACCAAAAATTCAGTTCTCAATTATTTATTATTTTGTAAAAAAAAAAAGTCTACAAAGTAGACTATAAACTCGGTGTATAAAGGAATGAACCGCGAAGCAGATGATTCCTATAAACACTATCCTCCATTGTCTTCTTTCCTGCGAAGCGGCGCCCAAGAAGACATGGGACATCCGGGGTACCATAAAGAAATAAGTGCGCCCTATAGGTACTTTGAAGACGTGCAAGGCTAGAACGCGTGGGTTCGGAGGGCTTACGTAGGCTTTAATCGTTGAATCTTCCTACTACACAAAGGTTTTTCTTGTCAGGTCTTAACCTGATTGGGGATTAACTTAAGAGGCATTTGGTTGATTTTCTCCTAGAACCATGTTATACTTCGAAGAAGATAGAAAACCTAGGTATGCTTAAATGGGAAACCCCGAGGATTGAAAGACTTATGAAAATTTTGAAAAAATTGGACTAAGTCTGATTACTAAAGCATAAAAGTAAAGAGGCTACACTCTATTCAGAAGCATCGGGGACCGATACGAGTAATAGGGTGCTTACAAATTTCATCGGTTATTAGATTTGATCGAGATCTTCTTTCGGAGAATGAGAATTGGTTCGGAATAATCCCTCGAAGAAGGAAGAACCCAGAGTGACTTATAATATTTTTCGAAGAAAATTATGTTCGGGTTACGGTCTAATTAATCGCTTAATTTGCTTTAATTATGACCCTCGAAGAGGCCATGATTTAGATGAGTTGTGATCCTCGAGGAGGATGCGACTTACGAGAACATGGTTGATCCCGGAGGTACTCGATCGTGTTAGCCAAGGGAAATAGCGGGAGATAAAGTCAAAGTTAGAGTTGCGAAGAAATAAACACTTAGACATTTTTTTGTGAAAACAAAAAACTAAGTTTTATTAATATCATTGGGGAATTACAAGTGATGGGCGTCTGTAAGACCACGAGGCAAAAAAAAGGAATACAAAAGAGACCGAGGGAGAAAGCTAATTCGGCTGGCGCCTGATTTCATCGTAGACATTCCCCTCAGGGTGAAGAGCATCAAGCTTCTCTAGCACCTTTTTTGTGCCCTCGAACGTAGCCTGCTCCATTCAAACTTAGTAGCCGGGGCTTTCCTAGAAGTCCGAGGGCCACCTCTGCCTTCTTGATTCGATATAGTTCTCGAAGGCAATGCTCTTCTGTAGTCTGCTACGGCAGTACAGATCTTAGCCCTGGCCTCTTTGAGAGCAGCCTCACTCTTTTTTAGCTCAGTGTTTGCCTCTTCGAGCTCATCCTCGAGTGCTTGAATCCTAGTCTCGGCCGCCTCTCTCAACCCCTTCTCCTCCTCGATCGCCAGTTCGAAAGCAACCTTCTTGGATTGAAGGTTCTCCTTGTGGATTCGGCGCTCTTCTTCGAGGGCCTTCCATGCCTCCTCGCGGGATGCACTCTCTTTAAGCAACTTCTCCCGGAGTTTTGCCACCTCTTCATCGTGGGTCTTCTTGTAACCCTTCACATTTTCTAGGCTGTCAGTAGCTAAGGCCACGGTTTTGGTTGTCTTGCCTAAAGTGACATTAGCATCCGTGAGCTGCGCGACCAGCCTCTTGTTTTCATCGCCAAGGTGGATAAGGGCTTCTTGACCTTTGGCAAATATGGCCTCCGTTTTTCAGGAGTAAGCGAAGTTCGCAAGCAATGCCTGCATCATTTAAGGAAGTTAGGATCAAGAGTCTAAGACTTATAAATTTTTGGAGAAAATAAAGAGTCTTACCCTCGAGAGTATCCGCATCCCTTCTCGATTGCCGGCCTAGAATGGCTCCTTGCTCATCTCCTGGAAGCTTTTCTCATACCAGATCTCGTCCAGTATAGGACTAATATCGGCGATCCAGGGAGGAACGACCCCGAGGAGCTGAAAGACACCTAACCGTTAGGAGTCCCGGCTGGAGGAATCATGAAGTCCTCCAGTGGATCTTTAGAGACTTCAGTGGGACCCTTCTTTCTAGTCTCTCCAACCGGTGAAGAAGCCTCAGGAACCTCTCCCGTTGGCGTCTTTGGGGTTGGTGGAACCGACTCCTTGCTGAAATCGGTCTCCAGAACTCCCCTGCCTGAGGTCGCACCATGCTCACGCCGAGCATGACTCTTCATCTTCTTCGGGAGCGGAGTTCCCGAAGGAAGATCACCTTCTATAGGCCGCTTTCCCTTGGCCTTGTCCCCGAGGGAAGGTTCGAGGATAGGAACGATTTTCGCCGTGGGCTTCGAAGGCCTCGAATCTAGACCGTCCGATTCACCTATCTTCCTTATCATCTGATGGTTAGGGATTTTTGGAGAAAATCTCATCATAACCTGACGTCAGCAAATCATGTCAAACAACAGAAATCTCCCAAAAGATGTCAGCGCATTAAAAGCCTATCCATCAAAACAAGCAACTTTATGGCTTTTCAGAAGGCAAACTTCCCAAGGAAGAAATCCCGCAAGGCACGATTCGTACCTTCGGGATTGGGGGGCAGTGTTGTAAGTGATTCTTCTTTAGCATGTAGCCTCAGGCGCGGAGTCTCTGAGGAACATTAAATGCGAACACAAGCCCCTGATCCCAATATCAATGGGATGCCACGTCACCACAGGAGCTTCCCTCGGACATAGACGGGACGAGGATCGTCTGAGATGATCATCGATTGTACACCCACAAAGATATGTAGGAAAAACACTACTAAAGGTAATGTTGACTTTATGTCAAGACCCTCGAAAAAGGATTGACGGACAAGAAGGCCACGGATCATCGAAGATGATCCACCCCCGCGAAGCTAGCCTCGGAGAAGAAGTAAGAGCTTCAATCAAGAGGGAGGGCTCAACCTGCGAAGCTGGTAACCCCCGATCAAAAATGAAGTCCACGTGTAGAAGTTTAGGTTTCTCTTTCTGTTCCTTTATTTTAGCCCAGATCGTGGAATATTTTGTAATTAAGCCCGTAAGACTCGCGATTGATATAACCGTTAGGATATTCAATTCTCGAGTAATTAGGGAGAGATAACCGCACATTTAATTCATCATTTACTCCCGATTTTTGAGGGATCGTGCATTATGGTTTGACCTTCTTCAAACCTTAATACCTCAACTATAAAAGGGGAATGAGGAAATCGGAGAGGGGGTTGGTCGAAATTTCTGGTAATCGTAAATTCATAATAGAGCAAATAGTGGATGTAGGTTATTACTCCATAGGAGGGCCGAACTACTTAAAGATTCTGTCTCTTTTATTACTTTTCTGACTACAATTTTTCTTTCATTACAGCATCACATCCTAGAGGTGCGGATCACGTCGTTGTTTCAAATTCTACACCAGCAATGAGTATATTTCAGAAATTTGTATAGTTATTTTGCATTTTTGAATTGTTAGACGTGTTAATAATTTATTTTAATTCGAAAATGATATTAAAATTTCTAAGTCTGTGTTCAAATTACTTGTGCAATTTTAATATTTCACGGAAAAATTTTACTATTTTTGCTTGTAAACTTTAGCGCAATTTTGGCCCAAACTGAGCCCAAGCCCACTAGGGCTTCATCTTTTTCATTCTTTCCCTCTTAGCCGACCAGAGCACCCTCTCCCTCTCAAAATTTTCTTCTCCCTCTCTCTGCCGTTTCTCCCTCGCCCAACCGCCGAATCGAGCGCCGTCAGCGCTGTATCTCGAGCGCCGCGCCTAGCCCCCGTCAACGAGAAGCCAAGGCTCACGCGCGCTTGTCCGCCTCTGCTCGTGAGCCCAACCCAGCGCTGCCTCCCATGCGCTGCGCACAGCCGCGTCGCCCAGCCCCCGAGTCCACCACTCGAGCTCGCCCAGCCCTCACCAGTGCCGCCTCCCGCGCGCGCCGCTCTGCTTGGCTCTGGCGACCCGCGCACAGCCGGCCATGTGTGCATTTCTTCGTGCAGCCTCTTCTCCAGCCCAACGCTACCTCATTCGCGCCGCCCCCAAGCCGCGCGCGCCTCGCCTCCGAATGTCGTCCAGCCACGTTTTAATGTCGGAGAGCACGAGCCCCCCGAGTTCGCCTCCCGTGCATTCGCCTCATCCTTGCACCGGCCACACCTCCTAGGCCCCGATCTGCTCGCCTTCCGCCTCGCCGCACAGTCCAAGACCCCGACGAAGTCTGTGCCTCTCTCGCCGCCATTGTCCGAGTCCGTATGCTGTCGAGCCCAAACCTGAGTCTTTAGCAAAACTCCTTGAGCTGACGACGTAGCTTCGAGTTTGTTTCGCCAAAGCCGCGATCCTACCTTGCTGCCAAGCCGAGACCCGAGCTGTCGCTGAGGTAAACCTCAAACTCGTGACGCTGCCATTATGTATTTTTGGTTCACAATGTTATGCCCCGTCATATTTTGCATTTTAGAACATGTTAGCCATGTCCGGCTTGTGTCAGCTTGCACATTTTAATGACATTTATTTTAGTGTGGCTTGAAACCTATCGTTTGATTTTAGCAAATTATCGGTGACGTAAATTAGTGCTTGGACTTGGAAGTGTGATGGAAAAATTTATTGGTATGATGCTAATAATTTTGATGATGTTAATCTTGCTCGTCTTTGATAAAGACCTTGCGAAATTTAGAGGATTTTGGTGGTACGGGTTTTGTATGCTATATAAGTGGTTGAAATTGTGCCAAGATTTGCAAGTTTGATTATTGATCGGTTAGAATTTTGCGGCAACCTTTTTAGGGTGTTAATTGCCGTTTTAAAAACATTTATATATATATATGTATATATATATATTAAATTTAGAGCTATATGAGGGTTCTACCTTTAATATTGTTTTCGAAGCAATTTTATAATTCAACAGTGATCGACTTTCGGATTTAAGTTGCAATTTTAATGTTTTTGGACTTTTGAGAAAAAGGATTTGAATAATTGCAATTTTAAGGGATAGGTTTGCTTGATTATTTTAGCATGTTACCCTTGGTTTAGCGTGTATGATTGGAGAAATTTTAAAGAGGGTCTTTTTTAATGATTTTTAAGATTTTTTTAAAAAGAAAAAAGGAAAGATAAAGGAAAGAAAAGAGAGAACTCTAGAAGAGAAAAATTTGCACAACCTTGAGGGTCGAGATTGCACGACCTTCTAATCTTTTTGTATTGGGTTGACATTATTGCAATATATATATTTCTGTTTGAACACCAAACAAGTTTTCGAAATCGTATCACGGTTCCAAGTGTTTCGTGTCGTGTTTTCATTTAAGTTTGAAACTTAATTCAATCTTTATTCTTTCGAATTATACAGGAACGTCGACAAAGCAAGTTCGAACGCACGACCTTTCCCCGTCTTTTATCAAAGGTATAAGCGGGCAGCCAAAGACGATTTTTGGTTTAGAGAACCAATGACGACTTGAAAGTTGATTTAATTTCAATTGTATCATTATTATTATCGCTTTCTTTGTGTGGAATCCGAGCTACTGAGGCTCGATGTTGAATTATGATTATGTTTTGAAATTAATTATGCTAATTATGAAATCGTCTGCGTGCTTGTTGTGATGGATTGTGATCGAAATTAGTTTGGTGCTGGGTTGAAATTAGGCGAATGCTTCGTCCGGGATATCCGAAAAACAGAGAAAACTCTGTCGGATTTCTGGCTCAAAGTTTAGACACTTTTTATGGCTAAGTTAAGGACCATTTAGGTCCAAGAATTTCTTTCTCACCTAAACTAGTCAAGCGACGTAACCATTAGTCCGAATTGACGGTTAGTGATAAAGTGACGACACTCGGGATAAGAACATACCTAGAGGGGTTTCTCGACGAACCATTGGTCGTTTCACCGTCTAGAGTCCCACTCTTTGAGTCCATCAACCCTTAAAGTTTCTTTTCCCCCGAATAATTAGTCGACCTCGACGTTGACCTTTTAATTCTCGTGTTGGACAGAAGTGTTACACAACATACTCCAAAGAAGAATGTCGGGAGAGGAAGACTGCGAGGACTAAGTCGGGAAGTTTAAGACCACAGGTAAGTGGATCTCCACTGTAACACGTGTAGACTTTACCATGCTTGAATTAATTATGCATGTGCTGAGATAAGGTTAAGCATACGATGCTTCTAAAGTGGTCGCTGTTAAACTGTATGGATCTCCATTCTCGCTCGTGAATACGAGCTTTTGATCATGTTTGTATTGTTTGTGCAACGAGCCTGCAGGCATGGTACTGTAGGTTTGTTTATGATATGTTGTGTTTTATAGATGTGTACTGGTGCGTGTGTTCATTTATATGTTTATCTGTTGGTGGGTATGGGACCACGTACAGACATAAAACTACTTAGCTTTCGTGGTTCAGGTTCTAGTTTAGGGCGTGTGTCCGCTTGCGTGTGTATATGTTAGTATGACTTATCTTTTGGTAGGTATGGGACTACATACATGGACGTAAGGGGATTGAGGAGTCGAGTTGAACGGTTTCTCTTAGTCGCTGTGAATGTTCCAGAAAGGTTCAAAGAGTCCGAGAAGTCGAGTCGAATGATTCCTCCTTGTTGCTGTGAACGTTCTAGATAGGCTCAAGGAGTCCGAAAAGTCGAGTCGAACGATTCCTCCTTGTCACTGTAATCGTCTCAGATAGACTCAAGGAACGGCCCGAAATAAGGCCCAGCCCGTACGGAGGCACTCATCTGGAATGATCGGATATAAAGCAAAGGGTTGTAGGAGCACCGTATGTTTCTAAAGGGCCCAGAAGGGGCCACGATCATGATCAGTTCCGAGATCGCCCTACGGGGTCATTGTTTGTGTGAGGTTTTGGAACGACCCGAGAAGTCTTGAGGAGGTCGATAGATGACCTTCCTCTCCATATGCTGTGTGCCTCGATCACGATCGGTTTTGAGATTGCACGACAGGGCCATTGTCTATTTGAGGTTTCAAAACGACTCGAGAAGGTCGATAGACGACCTTTCTCTCTATATTCTGTGTGCCGGGATAATGATCGGTTCCGAGATCGCCCGACGGGACAGTTACTGCGATAGGTTCCGAAATAGCCCGACGAGGCCATTGGTCGCAAAAGGTTTCGGAACAGCCCAAGGGGCCTAAATGAGACCGGCTGACGGCGCTCTTCACAATTTATGATTTGATGATCCGGATCAGCCCGACAAGGTAAAACGCAGCAATGAATTCTGAAACGACCCAACGAGGTCTCTGGCCGTAAAAGGTTTCAGAAAAGGGCAGACAGGCCGAAAGAGGATGAGTCCTCATAACCATAAAGAATACTAGGACAGTCCGAGGGGCCAAGATCCATAGCATGTCCCGAATTAGCTCGACGGGGTGATTGTGCAATCAATTCCGAAACGGTTCGAAGGGACCACTGGTCACAAAAGTTTTTGGAACGACCGGCGAAGGGGTTAAGATGTGTTTTTAAGTTCTAAAACAACCCGTAAGAGGTCTAGAATGTGTATTAAATTCTAGAGCGACCCATAAGAGGTCTAGATTGTGCATAAGTTCTAGAACGACTCGCAACGGGTCTAAATGTGTATTAAATTCAAGAATAACCCGGGAAGGGATTTAGATATATGTATAAGTTCTAGAACGATCCGTGAGAGGTCTAGAGAAGGGGTGAGGCTGACGAGACGTTCCCAATGTTATAGAGTCAAGAATTCTTAAATAGTAAATCATGTGCACATGTATTTTTATAAGCTAAGTCAGAGAGTTGTGAACTTGAGTGACATTAGAATAAAATATGAGATTAACTTTTGAGTTGGGTCGCTAAGTCCGATCCCATTCCACGTCACAACTCCTTTGTAGGTATTATACCCCACGCAGATTTAGCACCTTATTTTTGAAATCTACTCCGCAGGCAAGTTTGTTTAAGATTGACATTTACTCTTCGAACTACGATGACTCGATCTTCGAGTTCGAATTTTTATTAGATTATTATGTTGTGATATTCCTTGGTTGTTTGTTACCTGCAGACTTAGAAATCTTTTTATCTAATCTACTTACTAGGCTAATAGCTCACTAGTGTACTCGTTACGCAGGTAAGATGAAAGGAAACGAAAGGGCGAGGCGACAACGATGGGGATAGCGAGTGTATACGGGACCGGCTTATAAGACTTTACATGGACTACCGGCCAATCATTGGCAAAGAAAAGTTTTTAAATTCTGCAATATTTGTAAAGTTTAGAATTAAATCCACTTTAGTTATGGTGAGGATTGATGAACCTCATGTTTGGTATTAAAAAATTAGATTATGTAACTTAATTTAAAAAGTTCAAATTTATCCGTATTTGTTGGAACTGAAACACCGTTTTGAGTTTTGGGTCGTTACAACTTAGAATTGTTGTTGCTCTGTAAAGGGGTACATCTGTTGGAGCATGGAGAATTGTTTTGAAGCTGAGATTATGAGTTTTATTACCGACATTGAAAAGGCATTTAAATTCGACTAGTTGAATTTGTGGATTCAGTTCGACTCAATGTACACTTAACCTTTTTGATGGGGGTTCTTGCAAGGTTTCTTGCTATCTTAGAAACTGTTGGCAATAGAGGTCAATTTTCTCGAGGAAATAAAAGGTTGTGGTCTCGCTTATTATCGTGAAGGGATTGGCATTACAGAGAGGTTGCCTATTATCGCAACTTCGTCTCAAGCGCAGAATTGGCAGATTGTCATTCTGGATAATTTGGCTTCAATTGCTTACAGAAATATGGTGGATCTACCTTATTTAAGATTTTCAGTACATGGCCCCGGGTCATGCACACTTTTTTATTCATTCATCTTTTTTACTATAGGTTTTGTTGGGCTAAAAGATCTTTACATGATAATTTAGAAGAATATCACTCAAATGTATCTGAAGACAATGGTTGAAGGTTGAAAAAGCAACTAATCTATTAAGTTTTACCTGACGGGTGATTTTCACAATGAACTATGTCAGGAGGATACACCTGTGCAACAGTTTGCGGAATAGTAAATAAAACGTGCAAACTGTAAATAAAATGCAGAAAGTAAAAGACACCAGAATTAGTAACGCGGTTTGGCAATTCGCCTACGTACGCGAGGCCTCGTCCAGTTAATTATGAAAAGAAATTCACTACAAGACGTATAAACCAAGACTTATACAAGTTAGACTCCCTCCAATATTCGTCGCCGTTTTCCTCTATCTTCTCTGTGACGCCAACACAAGCTCCCCTTGTGTCCGAAATCTCCTCGTTTCTACAGAATTCTCTTCTGAGACTCCTCTAAACCAATTCATTTAAATGGTCATACAACTGATCTCCCTTAATACAATGGAGAACAAAGAAACATTAAACACTGTCACGACCCGCCGGCTCGGCCGCGACCGCGACAGGAGAGTACAAACTCATTTGTAAACTTCTTTAAACTCTTTCAAGCGGAAATTCTGTGTAAATTTTTTTTTATGCGGAAGTCTTTATCGTAAATCAACTTAAAACATAATAAGTTTAATGGCACATATATACTGCCATAATATTACATACTTGTAATATAGGAGTCCTCGGGATCACGTCCCGGTCTCAAAATAAAATACGATTCACATAGAGTCATTTATCAACATGATAATACATATCACAATCTTAAAGCCCTCGGGATCTCGTCCCGGCATCAAAACATAAATTGTTTGTAATATAACATAAGTGCGAAAAATATATTGCCACCGGTATTCTCTTCAACGGGTACCACACACACCATCTCCGCCAGCTCCTACTCGTCGATCTTCATTGGCTTCTTACCTACAACACCGAGAACCTATGAGTTGAAAAACTCAGTAAGGGCGAACTAGTCTACCCTAAATGGTATGCATCAAGTTCACATATTTACAACAATCACAGAGAGAGAGTTAGCCGTCCCATACCGACTAACACCCCTTTACACAGCAAATGCAACAAAGTTATCCTATTACCCTTACGTATTCCCATGTCTCTCAAGTTCTCACTTTTTCACAACCGAGTACTTCGTACTCGGTTCGCACAGCCGAGCTTCCTATTTCAGGTAGCTCTATCTTATTGCTTTAAGCATACTCGCATCACCCCCTGATACACGTTGCTCTGAGGAGACAACTCGGCTTCATTGGCGAGTCTCTTGCACACAGCTTTGCTCCTCGTATCGTCAAGGCCTCGTGATCGGTTATGGACCCACCACGCTTATTTATAGTCCTTCTGGAGGAATGTCTCGTTAGACTCTCTTCAGACTTAGTGGTTTCACATAGAAATCATTTCATTACTTAATTTATCGAGCTCGACATTTTATCAAGTCTGGGATCCACTGATGGTCACCGCGATTTCTCTAGCGCGCAGACGGGGAGAGGATCAATCTCCCGGCAGTCACACAGACTTCGTCTCACACTCAACTGGCCGGCTTGTGTGAGGAATAAGCTCACCCTCAGGGAGCAGGGCTCTCTCTCTCGGAGCCAGGGCTCTCTTCTCTTGGAGCCGAGCGGTACCATCGACTTTTATTTCAATATTTAGATTGAATTCGTTTACCTACTATCGACTCCTGTCGGAGGATTGAGGCTTATTTCAGATTTCAGTCCCTCCTATCTCGTTTGTCGAGGAATCGGGACTTTTCAATTTGTATACTCTTCCCCGTCAGATCACGAAGCAAACGGGGATTTAGTATGTTTGAATCCCTGTGTCAGATCACACAGCAGACTGGGATTTCGTATCTTTTATCCCCCTTGTCAGATCACACAGCAGACTGGGGTTTTCACATTATTTATCCCCTCGTTAACTGGTTTAGAAAACCGGGATATTGTAAGAGGCCTTAGATTTCATTTAGTCTTTCCAGATATCAATTGATGGACTACTCACGAGCCCCACACTTTGACCTCTTGTATTTTAGGTACGATACCCTTTATTCGTTCGAGGGGTTCACAGCAAACATACAATAGGCCGGGTAGGTTTTTCCTACAAGATTATTCTGATGGACCACAGTCCGTGAGGCAGAGCGCACGGGTAAAGAACCCGGCTGTGCCGTTAGTATTATGATCTACCGATCTCAAGGATCGATATCTAATTCTTTTCACAATCCTTCAAGAAGTATTAATCCTTAATGATTCACTCATTCAATAATAAATCAAAGATTTAGCCTCTACTTTGGCATTCACAGCCTTAGTTGTTATTGGCGGGTCAAGGCCGTTTTTCTTGTCTTTAAGCTGTTTCACTTTCAATTATAGGCTCGACTTAAAGCCGACCTTTTTCTCACACTTGAGTTATAAACTCGGTGAAGATTGAGTGCGAGCGCACTGATGAGTTTCATTACAGCTTATTTTCTCTTATTGAGGCTTATGAAAATCTAATCTAAAGATTAGATTATTTCTAATTACGAACGTTTTATTCGTATTTTTATTCATGCTAGGGTTCTCTTTCGGCTAATATAGTTTATACACTACACAGCACAAAGATATAGCATTCACACAGCATTCATTCACAAAGTACTAATGCACCCTAGCAAACATTTCACACATATATACACTCGGTGCCGTAGGTGCATCGCCACTTACAGTTATAGGCGTTGCGGCGGTTCCGAGGTCTTTTCGGGAACGTGTTCTGAGCTCCGACCACCTTCTCGTCTTCTTTGTCCTTGAAGAGAAGACATGGCCTCGTTAGTTTGCCCGTCTCGTAAACACGAGAGCGAAATATAAGAGTTAATTCCTAAGTGCTCGGGTTTCCACTGACTTATTTTAATTGGGCTACTTAAAGTGGCCTACTATAAGGTTCAAGGCCTTCTTACCTATTTGACCTTGATACATATGGGCCTTAGCCACTTATGAGGCCGAAACTGGTAATTTGGGCTTCGGGCTAAAATAAGGCCCAAAGTGGCCTTCACAGCTTCCTTGCTGTTAGGCCCACTAAGGATTTAGGTTTTCAACAAAGTGAAGGCCCAAAATGGCCTTCTCAATTTAAAACAGTTTGGCCCAACAAGCTGTGGGCTTTAAAACTAAGACAAGGCCCAAAATGGCCTTGACATTTTAAACGTCTCTAAGACGGGACACTTGGTCCGTCTTAGTGTTATCGCAAAATACTTTTGAACACTAGGCTTATTTGATAAGCTTCCTTTTATTTAAAAAGTGTTCATTAAATCCTTTTTCAATTAGGATATATTTTACAAATTGTTCTTGGGCTCGGTTTAGTGGTTTTCACGCACTATAACCGTTTCTTAAGAAAAATGCTCGGTTTCAAGGAAACTGAGTCTCATTATATTTGAAAAAGCCTGTCTTAGTTCAATTTGAACAACTATGGTTCTCATCTCACTATGTATGGGCTGGACTAAGTCCATTTAAGTTTCGACACCCGTTTTACACAAGTTTGAGACTTCCTCGAACCTTCGGTTTTGACTACGTTATGAAAACGTGGTTTTGAGCCCTTAAACTTAACTCGTTCTTTTATCGTTTTTCAAAACAAGGGCAGCAAGCTTTACTTTTGAAAGCACATATGTTTGGTTTCCAAACCTATGTTGATAATAGAAAATAGAGTACACAATTTCTAAGTTATAAAATCATGGCGTTTTGGAACTAGTTTCGCGATCCTTCGCGAAACCGTCGTTTTTCGGTAAAACGTTGTTCTTTACTTTTTCCGAATCTCATTATTTACTCTAAAACAGATTGCTTCTAGGTTCTAAGGATATTTTTCATTCCTTTTTGAAACCTTTCATCGAAGCTTTAAATCTCACGTGAAAACGATTCTCGAGCTAGACGCTTTCGAACCGTTTTCACGGTTTTGACCGAGACACTTATCTCTAAGTGTCTTTTCGGTTTCCATTTGGTTTTTAACACAAAATTTAATCAAAAACAGTAAGTTAAACATTCAAAGACAAATAAACAAACCATGATAATTTTACAAACTTAGGCTCGGATTTTTTTTTCAAGAGAATTTACCAATTTTTTATCTTTTGTAGGGTTTCACTTCGGTCCTTTGGAAACCGTCGTGTGCATGGCGTTTTTGAAAACCTTTTCACGTTTTATTCATAACCAAGCAGCCATGCAAACATAAAGAAAGACAAACAAAAGCAAGGAATCCGAACCCTAAACATGCAAACCAACCAAACAATCAAAAATATAACCGAACACGAGTTGAAATATCCGGAAGCTAGCCGATCTAGCTTCCTTAAACTCGTGCTCGGCAAACTTAAACCTTAAAGAGGCCATGCAAGGTGTTTACAACTCAAACCTATTACATCCATGGTTAAACTAAGGAGCTTAAGGGGAAGAAAGAACCTCACGTCACTCTATGGTTTAGAGAATATACCTAGCTTCGGATTTTTTTGAGCTTCCCTTCGGCGTGCTCCTACTTTGGCCGGCTTGTCTCTAGGGTTTGCCTCCAAAACCACCACGTGTGGTTTTCTCACTCTTAGAGCAGAATGTAAGGGAGGTTTTGGTTAGGTATTTTGACGTATAAAAGTGTACAAAAGACTAGAGCAAGGTCACGGTTTTTACCTTAGAACGAACTAGGGTTTCGAAGCTTTTCTCCTTGCTTCTTCTTCTCCTTACTCGGCTTCTTCTCTCTAACACTAGCCTCTATTTTCTTTTCTTTGCTTTCTCTCTCACTCAAAGCTTTCTCTTTTCTTTTCTCTCTCACTCTCCCACGGATTTTCTCTCAAACTTTTGCCAAGGAAAAGCAAAAATGGGAGTTTAAGGGTCTAAAACCCTTTTATACTTAGGATGGTTTTAGAGAGAATTTTCACTTGTCTCTTTCTCTCTCTCTCTCTCTCTCTTGGCCGAATTTTCCACTCTCTCTCCTCTCCAAATATTTTAATTCCTCAATAAATTCAATTGATAAGTTTCAAGTCTCATCTTAGCCCTCAATCTCTTCCATCAACCCATCCTACGGTTGAGATTTAACAAGAGGAAACTTTTCATTTTTCAAGACCCTCATCATTAAGTTGCATTCTCCAAGCAACTTAATGACTAGTCCCACTCTCTCTCTTCCTCTCAATGGCCGGATATCATTCATGCATATTCTCTAAGATTTTAATTCCAATAATGCTAATTAATTGATAATTCCAATCAATCTTGGCCATTGATTAAAACTTGGTGGTTAAGGGATTTAAATCCTAAGGCTAGGATTCAACAAGAATAAAAACACCAAGGCTTTTCATTTTTCCTTCTCTTTCTTCAAAATGGCGCCTATGATGACTATTTCTCTGATTGGTTGAGTTAAACGTGCCACCAATGAAAAAATCCTTGGATTTATTTCATTGGTTCATCACTTTTCCCACTTAGACCACTTAAACACTCAACCAACTCATCTCACTTGGGCCCACGGTTTTAGGGATTAGAATTGGGCCTAGGATCATTTCTTTACACACCAAGCCCACTAAGGGTCCATTAGGGACGGTTTTGGGCTGGCCCGAGGGGTCGGGAACCTTTCTCAAGGCCCGTTTCCCTCGAAGAGGCCTAAACGCCCCTATTCCGAACCATCGGTCGGAGTTTTGACCTAATTCCAATTTTGTCTAACCCGAGACTTAACGAGACTTTCTTATATCACTAGAAACTTCTAAAATACTGTTTAGAAGTCAAGTATCAAATTAAATGTGGTCGTTCTGAGCTCGTTCCCTTTCTTTGACCGTGTTTGCACGGTTTATCTCGACTTTTCGAGTTTAAGCCGTTTCGGCTTCGTTTTAACTCAGAATGGTTTCAAATTTGAAACCAAGGTTAATTATATGATTATAAATCATAATGTAACCTCAAAAACAGATTACAACCCAAAAAGGGTCGTTTTTCTAAATTGGGCCAATTTTGTAATTTCTTAAAAGTTCAAGGACTCGCGGTGCAATTTTGCACTTTAAGGAGTCGATTTCAAATTCAATGGCCATTAAAACATTAAGCACATATATTCCAATCATAAATTAGATCAAGCAATATTTGGAGTGAGTTCTAATCACAAGACGAGATATGATTAATTTAACGAAGGGTCGTTAATTACAAAACGACTAACTCGTTTGTCGGAAAAGTACCGTGAGGGATAACCCCGGGGGGTAGGGGTTACAAACACTCTCTGCAAATTATATTCTCTCAAACTCACCAGCAGAGATACATGACTTAAACCCCTTGCGGAGAGTTATAAACACACGCCCAAGGTAGTAGAAAAAGCAATCAAGAAAAAATCCCAATTAATGTGATGACCTCTCTTATTTACATGCCACCTTTTTAACTCCTTGATCCATGGCAAATCCTGGGCAAATATCTGGCAAAATACGATCTCCTTGAGGTCAAAGATATTCTACAAATTCGAATATATCAGATTAAATTCGAATCTTGAAGATTTCACTACCTCCACGAAATCCGGAGCGAGGAACATCTTCTGGTACACCTCGCCAGAATCAACAAAAGGTCAAGATTTGCTCCGGGAATTGTGCCAGAAAATCATAGACAATATATAGAAAATAACTTCCTTCTATGTGCGCCACTAGAACCTCCTAAAATCGAGGCATAATCTAGGCACAAATCTAGACGATATGATCTTTGAGAAGTCAAGTCAGCGATCCTCTAAAATATTCGTTTTAAACTGCACAAGATCATTATATCTCAAAGTATAACCGACTTTCAAAAAAATTCGGAGCAAACAACTTATGTATCATCCGTGGAACACCTGTAGAGATTCCACTGAATCTGAGCAGAGACATCTTCAAGAACACCGAGATTAACATCAGCTTCCAAAAATCTCCGATGAATGATTTCTTGCTCCGTGATCAACATCAGATAATCATAAGACTAAATCAAACCCAATATTAACTTTAAATAAAATATATTTTTCCACAATAATATGTCAATCCTAAATATACTAACAAAGGTCATTTTGTGTACACTCAAAATATAATGAATATGGAAAAATATTTGAGAATGTGAGATCTCGAAAGTGATTCAAAAACTGCGTGAATGAGAGGATGAAGTTCTTTTTAAGTTTTTATAACACAGCAAGTTTCTCACTTCAGGAGTTTGACGAACGCGTCCATGATCAGTTGGACGGACGTCCGTCTAGCGTACGATCTATGCTGAACAAATTTTAAATATTGATAATTTTCCCGTAAGTTTCTTAAAATGTTTTGTTTCTTTCCCAGAATAATTTTTTTATATGTTTAAATGTTATACTTTATTTCTTCCAAAAAAAACTAATTATTTCATTATTTGATAATATATATTTGGACATGACCAATATTTTAATTACATTTCAAAAAAATTGATCTGTCTTATATTTATACTTCATTTAGTCCAAATTTTATTATAATTGTGCCTTCACTTTAACAAAATTCATTGATTATAATCATATATATATATATATATATATATCAATTAGAAGATTTTTACAAATGATGTGAATTTGTAACTTGTAAAACAAAATGAGATTAACAGCACAAGTAAAATACACAAAAACTAACGCTTTCTTTCCCACCACAACTCAGAGACAACAGCAAAAACTCAGAGACAACAACTTGATGATAGCACCAAAAAAAAAATGTGACTTTAAATTAATTAACACGTCCCACTAAATTAAGTCCAAACAAACAAATTCCATAACGCCATATAGATTATCACATTTGCACCCTTAAAATTTGTTTCATTTGGGACCAAAATTCAAACCCTAGACAATATTCCCCACAAAGGTAACTAAAACTACATGTGCAACGACAATAAAAATCCCAAACACCGTCCCACCAAAACCTATCGCCGCGGCGGCCGAGCGGTGACCTGCGGGCGATGGCGACGGGGCGTCTTCCAAGGAGGACGGGTCAACCCTCTGCTGAGGCGCCGGCGGGTCAGCCCTCGGGCTTTGGGCAGCATCAGAAGACGGAGATGGCGATGGAGAAGTTGTGTTGTGGTGTCCTTTTGGGGCTCTGACGGCCAAAACGACGAGGTGCAGCTTCTGACCCTTCTGGCATTTGTCGAAGCTCCCCGCGATGAAGTAGAACGGGCCCGACCGGTCCAGCCGGAAGACGGAGTCGCCGTTTGTCAACGCCGTTATAGGATTGTTGGTGCTGCATGAATAGTAATCGTCCTTGCTCACCACCAACACTGACTCTAACCCTTGTTTGTACTTGAAAACTACATGCATTGTCAAAAAGGGGAGAAAAAAAATTAAAAAAGCTGAAACAAATGCATGCAAAATTATAATTATAAACTTGAAAATACGAATGAGAGAGAGAGAGAGAGAGGGTTAATTACAGAGAGTGTCATTGACTTGAAAGCGGTTTCTTTGAGCCCAGTGATCGAAGTTCTCAGAAGGGTTCGAAACCCAACCGTCTTTTCCACCAACAAAGAACTTGTAAGCCTCAGATAAACGAATCAACTCCAACAAAATGACAACAAGAAAAAACCCAGAAAATGTCTTGGACCCCATTGTCGTAAATTTCATAAGGACTTTTAAGCTCACCAAAATAATAATCCCAAAAACACCCAAAGTAAAGATGATTATTAAGTGTTTCAAATTGTGTTTGAGAGAGCGAGAGAGAGAGAGAGACGAGGGAAGTTAGGGAGAGAAGGGTGGATTTTATAGAGAATGAATGAGGATGTGTCCGTTCTAAAGCATGCAAAAATAACATGGAGAATTTTCCTTTAATTATATCATATGCATTTGTATTTTTGGAAATTGTTTGTATACTAGATCTAGTATTAATTTCTTGGAAGATTTTTATGTGGTGTACACCTTTTGTGTAATATAGATAATACAAGGTTTATAATTATTTAAAAATATAAAAATATATTTAATTTTCACATATAGTACATGATATCCTCTATTATTTTATTCGCAATTCAGTTTAAAATTTAACTCTAAATTATGGTCGATCAAAGTTTAAACTTTTTTTTTTGTTTATTTTATCTCTATTTGAAAATAATATTGTGGTGTTACATTTTAAAAATAGATCGATAATATGAAAATAAAAAATGTATTAAGCTAGTATACATTATCATATATCTTTTAAGGGTCTTTTTACAATATTTCACTTAATAGTATGTCAATATAACACTAAAAATGTGTGTAGTAATGATATTAAAATATATAGTAATAATTTTTTTATATTTTTTTTATACAATATTAGGTGGAGCACCGAAACGTATAGAGCAATACATAATTAGTCATATTTTTAAAGTTAGGAATTATGTAAAGCATTAGAGAAAATTCATAATTTATCTCGTAATTATATATATATCTATATATATATATTCTATAACCAGCCGTTTCGTATAGACTCTTTACAACTCAACTATAGTAAGCCACGTAGCAACATGCCAGAGACTTAACGGTCTTAAAAAAAATTGTAATTACGAAACTAATTACAGCGGAAAACGTTTTAGTTTTTTGTCTTTACGCGAGAAGCCTCAACTTTCACGTTTTGAACCAAGAAAAAAATAATTAATAAAAAACAAAGTGGTGTTTAGATCTAGTTTCAGTTGGTTTTACAGTATTTTAACATTTTATTTGAATTAATAAAATAGAATGTCCAATATTTTGATTCCACTTGGAATGATCTCTATAAATATGTATAATTAACATTATGTAACGTATCAAAATTAATACACAACGTCGTAAGGCAGGTTTGTTTGTACAAAGGATTTTCAATACCACATATGGATTTGCCCTTCTCGTGAGTTTGGTTGATTTTCATGCTACTATAATAGTTTCTTTTATATTTCTTCTCTTCCAAAAGAAAAAAGAAGAACGGTCAATTATCGTTTTTAAAGCTAGGAAAAACGTAAGGTAATAAAGTTTGCTGAATAAATTGAGGTTTGACTAGAATACGAGTCGTAAGAGATATTGACTCATCTCACTCGAAAAATTGAGGTTACTGAGAATGGGATACTCATTATTACTTTATTACTAATTCAAAATACTATTTTAAAATTTTAATTAATGAATTTTTTTTCTTAATAGTAAACAATTTTATTAGTGAAGAATCAGTAGAAAATGGTTAAGGAAATCAAATTGTCATGTGGAGTCTAATCGTAGCTAAGCCAATGTATGAGAGAGAGAGAGAGAGAGAGAGAGAGAGAGAGAGAGAGAGAGAGAGAGAGAGAGAGAGAGAGAGAGAGAGAGAGAGAGAGTTTGTGTATTAAATTAGAGTAAAAGCAAAAGGCTGATTGTGTCATCACTGTGAAAAAGAAGTTGCCGCTTACAAATATTAGTCTTTGTCCCAACTTATGGCGGTTTTGTATTGATATGTTTTTAACAATAATTTTCTATATTTAGATTTCTAATTTTATTCACAGAACTAGAATTTTTAACCATGGACTAAGATTTATTTTTGGGAGATTTTGAGGAATGCTCCATGCATAATGATAATTTATGCATCATGTGTGTTGCACTTTTAATTTATACTAAAAAATTTACACTACACACATAGAGTAAAAATAATTATTATCAGCGACCAAAGTATCAGCGACCAAAACGCTTTGGTCGCCGATATTATTATCAACGACCAAACTTGGTCGCTGATACTAAATTTGACTAAAACCTAGAATAAAAAATTCAGCGACCAAGTTTGGTCGCCGATATGAGAATAGCAGCGACTAAATTTGGTCGCGGATAATGGCATGTGCGACCAAACCTAGCGCGAAAAATTTCCCGCTCCTCAAAAAATATCGGCGATCAAAATTTGGTCGCCGATATTATTGTAAAAAAATTTCCCGCCAAATTGAAAATTATCGGCGACCAAATTTGGTCGCTGATACTATTGCGACCGCCAAATTGAAAATTATCAGCGACCAAGTTTGGTCGCCGATATTATTGAGAAAAAATTCCCGCCGAATTTAAAATTATCGGGGACCAAACTTGGTCGCCGATATTATTGCAACAAAAATTTACAACGAAAAATATTCCCACCAATTATTTTACGCCGAAAAAATCCCGCCCAAATCATAATTATCGGCGACCAAATTTGGTCGCCGATAATTTTTCGTGTAAAAATATCCTGCTTTGCGAATTTATGGAGGTAAGTTATATCGACGACCAAGTATTTTGGTCGCTGATTTCTGGGCCTTTTAAAAGCCCTGAGCCCTTCCATTATAGTTGAAAGAACCGTTTTGTTAGTAGGTGTTCCTTGTCTGTGTCAGAACACTTCCAAGGAACACAGGCAATAACTAAAACCGAGATGAAAAATAAACGACGTGAACAGTAACCAAAAAGTGCAGCAAATAACAAAATACGACACAAGAAAATTGGTTACGCAGTTCGGCTTTCGCCTACGTCTGCGGGGCCTCGCCCAGATGAAACGATCCACTAGAAATCTCAAAACGAGAATGCTCGGACTTATACAAGACTTCGACTCCCTCTCAATCTTCGTCGCCGTCTCCTCGTCACTCCTAGCGATCTACCCTTGACGAGATCCCCTCGCCTTACAAATAAACCCTTGACGAGATCCCCTCGTCTACAAATCACACATCCCGTGTAATCTCTCACCAATTTCCCGTTACAAAGTTCACTCAAACATATACACTCACCAGCACGGTTTATAGAACACCGTGTGAACACCACTCACCAGAGTGTAAACATGAACCAGAAAATAAACCCAGAAAAGTATAAAAGCACTCAGCTCTCACCAGGTAACTCACGTCAGTTTTCTCTTCAAATGATCAGATAATATAGATGAGGAAGATGACCTGATGACCAAGAATAATCTCCAAAAGGAAGGACAATAAAGATGCAATAATAACTTGGTCAAAAATGATTATTTTCGGATCAACATAATCATCAATGTCACCAGCAATATCTTCACGCGTTCCAGCTCTGTGTTCGATCACCGCGTGATATATAAGGTAACAAATCTTCCAGGTCAGCACTTCACACACGAACTTGCCATATTGAGACTTCCGTGTTCGAACTCCGCGTGATATAAAAGGAAACAGATCCTTCGGTCAGCTCAGCACACGCGGACTTACCATATAAAAACTCCGTGTTCGAACTCCGTGTGATATATAAGGAAACACAATCAAGACAACCATCAGACTTGTCAAATATACATCAGGCGTCGCAACACTGCGTGAAACACATAAGGAAAGTTCCAAACTTATTTGGCAAGAGAATATCCGAAAATCACCAAGCATCATTGACTTTCCATTGAGAGAAAATCATATCATATCATGAATGGTCAACACCCATTAATACCAAATAATATATTCAGAATAATGAAATGAATCAATCATCCGAAGAATGAAATCAAGAAAATCAATCAAATTCATCCAAGTCAACCAATCTTCACTTGCCAGATATATTCAGTGTTCAAACACTGCGTCCGACACCCGCAAGAAAACTACTCAAATTATCCAAAAACCCCAACAATCTTCAAGATTAGACATAGGCAATCAAAAATATCATCAATCAATGTAATGTGATTTTGTCAATTAAAATGTCAATCAACAAAAACACTAACAATCTCCCCCTTTGGCATTTTTGATTGGCAAAACCCCAGAAGCTAACACATACTCCCCCTTTTTGCCAAGAAAAGGCAAAGGAATATCAAGAACGATGGAATTCTCCCCCTTTCTTCATGCTTCTTACTTGATTCTTCAGCTCCCCCTATATCGAAACGGGTAGTGGAATCATTAACCTGAACACTTGTTGGAACATTAGAAACGACATCACCACAAAGGTTTAACTCCCCCTGCATATCAGCTACTTGCTTCCCACGAAAAATCTTCTCTTTAACATTCATATCTTCCACAGCCTTCAAAGAAGTGCAAGCCATATTACAGTGTAAATTTGACTTTTCTATCCACACTTGTTTAGTTGATCTCCGGCTATGTGACGTCTTCTTTCCAACTTTTCTTAGATCTGCAAGATACTGATAACATCGTGGCCTGATATGTCCTCTTTTGTTGCAGTAGTGGCAAGTTGGAATCCATCGCTTTTCTCTCACCCTTCCTGATGATGTAGTAGTTGTTCTGCCTGGTGTTGCAACAGATGTAACGACAACTGGTGTTCTCACTGGTGAAGCAACACTTGCTTTTCCAGATTTCATAACTGTAGGTGTTCTGACTGGTGTTTCAACTGGTCTTTTGCCCTTCACAACTTCTTCTTTATTGACTCCAGATGCGCTACCTTTGACAAATACTGTCTGACTGCTTCCTGTCTGTCCGGTATACCCAAGACCAAAATGATCTTTCTCTGTTCTTCCTGCAGCCAAGATTTCATCCAATTTAGAAGAACCAGAATTTAACATCTTTACCGATTTTTTTAATTTCTCAAGTTCTCCCTTGAGTGTTTCAATACTATCTTGACTCTCTTTGAGTTTAGACTCCAAGTCTAAATTTATCTTCTGCATATTGTTCTTCTCAATGTTGGATTGTTTAATTTGGACAGACATCTTCTCACAGATTTTTGTCAATTCGGTCCACTTGGTATAAATCAATCGGTAGGCTTGTATCAACTCTTCTTCAGTTAGGTCTTCATCATCGCTGCTTTCGCAAGTCAGTGTTGGAACACTTTTAGTGACACCTGCCGTGTTCTTTGAGAGACCAGCACCACCATCTCCACCTGCATCATCAGTTCTAGAAGCAAAAGCAATAAAATTAGATTCATCATCTATGCAGTAATCTGAATCTCCATCACTCCAAGTAGCATTCATCGACTTGTTTTTCTTCTTCAGTGTGTTTGCACACTCAGCTTGTATATGACCGAAACCTTCACATTCTCGACATTGAATCCCTTTATTCTTCTCATAAGATTCTGAATTATTTCCTCCACCGAACCTGCTTCTTGTTCCTGCATTAAATTTTTCAACATTAGTGGAGGTGTTCCTTCTGGGTGTTGGAACACTGCTTGAAATTCTACCCGCATCGTTGCTTCTTGGACCGCTTCGGTTGCTCATATTTAGCCTCTTAATGATCTTAGCAATTGATTCAACAAGATCATCATCATTACAGATTGAGCCCGTCTCCTCCGCATGACTTTCGACTTGAAACGCGATCCCTTGAGCCTTTTTACCACCTTTCTCTTCTTCGAGATTCATCTCAAACGTTCGAAGAGATCCCATCAACTCCTCGAGCTTCATGCTTCTGACGTCCTTGGCCTCTTCTATCGCTGTAACTTTATACGCAAATCTCTTTGGAAGAGATCTAAGCGTCTTTCTAACAAGCTTTTCTTCTGAGAACTTTTCACCAAGCGCAAAGGCTTCATTAGCAATGTCACACAATCTAGAGTTGAAATCAGTGATGGACTCTTCCTCTTTCATCTTGAGATTCTCAAAACGAGTGGTAAGAATCTGTAATTTAGAGAGTTTAACGCCATCGGTACCTTCATGAGCAGTTTGAAGGATTTCCCATGCTTCTTTAGCCGTTTCGCACGTAGAAATTAGCTTGAACTGGTTCGCATCAACGGCATTGAAAATGGCGTTCAAGGCTTTCGAATTGTTATTCGCCAGCTTATCTTCATTTGCAGTCCATTCAACCTCGGGCTTTAGCACAGATTCTCTTTTATCGTTCCTTGTCATAGGATGATCCCAACCAGTCAAAATCGCCTTCCATGCTTTCTCATCAACCGACTTGATGAACGCCTTCATTCGTGCTTTCCAATAGGAATAATTTGTTCCATCAAGCAATGGTGGACGTTGAACGGAGCCTCCTTCTCTGAGAAAGTCCATCTCGTCAAAACGGATCTGAAAAACCACGGATCTCGCTTAAAGCACAAGCGACCCGCTCTGATACCAATTGAAAGAACCGTTTTGTTAGTAGGTGTTCCTTGTCTGTGTCAGAACACTTCCAAGGAACACAGGCAATAACTAAAACCGAGATGAAAAATAAACGACGTGAACAGTAACCAAAAAGTGCAGCAAATAACAAAATACGACACAAGAAAATTGGTTACGCAGTTCGGCTTTCGCCTACGTCTGCGGGGCCTCGCCCAGATGAAACGATCCACTAGAAATCTCAAAACGAGAATGCTCGGACTTATACAAGACTTCGACTCCCTCTCAATCTTCGTCGCCGTCTCCTCGTCACTCCTAGCGATCTACCCTTGACGAGATCCCCTCGCCTTACAAATAAACCCTTGACGAGATCCCCTCGTCTACAAATCACACATCCCGTGTAATCTCTCACCAATTTCCCGTTACAAAGTTCACTCAAACATATACACTCACCAGCACGGTTTATAGAACACCGTGTGAACACCACTCACCAGAGTGTAAACATGAACCATAAAATAAACCCAGAAAAGTATAAAAGCACTCAGCTCTCACCAGGTAACTCACGTCAGTTTTCTCTTCAAATGATCAGATAATATAGATGAGGAAGATGACCTGATGACCAAGAATAATCTCCAAAAGGAAGGACAATAAAGATGCAATAATAACTTGGTCAAAAATGATTATTTTCGGATCAACATAATCATCAATGTCACCAGCAATATCTTCACGCGTTCCAGCTCTGTGTTCGATCACCGCGTGATATATAAGGTAACAAATCTTCCAGGTCAGCACTTCACACACGAACTTGCCATATTGAGACTTCCGTGTTCGAACTCCGCGTGATATAAAAGGAAACAGATCCTTCGGTCAGCTCAGCACACGCGGACTTACCATATAAAAACTCCGTGTTCGAACTCCGTGTGATATATAAGGAAACACAATCAAGACAACCATCAGACTTGTCAAATATACATCAGGCGTCGCAACACTGCGTGAAACACATAAGGAAAGTTCCAAACTTATTTGGCAAGAGAATATCCGAAAATCACCAAGCATCATTGACTTTCCATTGAGAGAAAATCATATCATATCATGAATGGTCAACACCCATTAATACCAAATAATATATTCAGAATAATGAAATGAATCAATCATCCGAAGAATGAAATCAAGAAAATCAATCAAATTCATCCAAGTCAACCAATCTTCACTTGCCAGATATATTCAGTGTTCAAACACTGCGTCCGACACCCGCAAGAAAACTACTCAAATTATCCAAAAACCCCAACAATCTTCAAGATTAGACATAGGCAATCAAAAATATCATCAATCAATGTAATGTGATTTTGTCAATTAAAATGCCAATCAACAAAAACACTAACAATAGTCTCTCTTGTCCTCTTGGTATTCACCGCTGCCCGCCCCTCCCTCATCGTCTGTTGCCCCACCGCCGAACGTCATGTCGCTCGCCGTGCTGGCGCCCACCGTCCCTTCGCTGCTGGTAAGTTCTGTTTTGTTCTTTTGTTTTGTTTTTGTTTTTTTGTTTGTTTTTTTTTTTTTTTGCTTTATTTATTAAGTTTTTTTTTTTTTTTGCTAGCCCACCGCCGGCAGCCTATCTCTCCCTCGCTGCCAGGCCCACCATGCCTCTCCCTCTCTCGCTGTCAGCCGCCCGCGGTCTCGCCGCCAGCCACCCACTGTCGGCCACCTCTCTCTCCCCTTCGGTGGCAGCTAGCTCCGCCCCGTCTCTTCCTCCCTCGTCGTCATGTCGCCACCAGCCGCTGGTCTCACTAGTGCTAGTAAGTATTAATTTTTTTTTATTCTGGTTTATTTCATAACCTTTGATAACTTAAGTACATAGTCTTCTGCAAAAAAATGAACATGAAAGAAAAAATATAATTTGTAATGTATATGTAGGAGTAAAGGAATATATTTCATTTACGTACTTTTGTTTTTCTTTTCTGAGCTCGATTTGGTTTCACTGATTAAAGTTGCGAAATGGGTTTTGAATATTGTGATTTTTTGTTTGTTTGTTAAACAGTGTGTTCTAATGGAAGAACTGGAAAGTCATTCTCTGTGATTGCTCTACCGACGAGTACTGCGAGCAAAAATGAGAACGAGATTGAGATTTCTAAAGCTAATGGAAGTGATGAGAAGCTCAGAAAAGGGAAGAAAATTCTCATAGACAACGCCGAGCTTTGGTCGAAGATTTTGTCAAAAAGTAGTTTTTATTTTTCTTTTATTAAAATTTTGTGAATTTGAACTAGTGAATGTGTTCTATATGTAGAAAAGGAAATTTGTAAAATGTAATATGTTTGGTTAGTGAATAAATGTGGTTTTTATAATGTGTTGTATGAGTTGAATTGAGCTGAAATGTAATTTGTGAGCTTTTATGTTTAAATATTTATTTGATAGTGTTAATTTTAATATGTAAAATGACATAAAAATAGGTAAAAAAAATTTTAAAAAATAAAAGATTATCGGCGACCAAGTTTGGTCGCCGATACTTTTGGTCGCGGATACTGATTATCGGCGACCAAATTTTGAAATTTTTGGTCGCCGATAATTTTTGAATTCAAAAAGTTATAAAATTTCGGCAAAAAAATAGCGACCAAATATGCGACCAAAATTTTGGTCGCAGATAAATAGCGACCAAAAATTTTGGTCGCCGATTATTATCGGCGACGAAGTATCGGCGACCAAAATTTTGGTCGCCAATTTGGTCGCCGATAATTATCGGCGACCAAAAACAGATTTTCAGCGACCCAAATTTTGGTCGCTGATAACGCAATTTCTTGTAGTTAAATGGAACACACTACTTATGACATAATTATTAAGTAGCATCAAGAATTACTTTATTTTCAACGTCAGGCAAAGCCAACTTAGTTGGGTTCTATTCCTAATTCTGTTCAATTTCATAAATAATAATAATAATAATAATAATAATAATTTCAAGAATGGCTTTATTTTGAAATTCTCCCTTTATTTTTTTGATAGAGTTTTTGTTGGATTACTTGTTGGGAGATTTTGATGAGTACCCTTATCTACACACTAATAATTAATTTATGGTTTTTGTTTTTTGGTGTTGTACTTAGTATTTTTATCTCTATTTTTACACTACAAATATAGAGCAGAATCAAATGAGCGGATTATTAAGGGCATATAAATTATTAAGTACTGGCACTTAAAATGTCTTTTTTTTTTTGGCAATTTTCTCTTATTTAATTCAATAATTGGGCTTATATATATTTTTTTTATCTAAGAAGATTTTGAGGAATATTCTGTTTTTACGCATCAATTATGTTTTTTTTTGTGTTACACTTTTAATTTATACTCTCATATTTATATAATAAACAAATAATAGAAATAAATAGATCACACCTTTAGGACTTAGGTCATTAAATGACATTTAAAATGATATTATTTTTTTTAATTTCTCATATTATCTATTGTATTTTGTGGACCAAAATATCAGGTTGCCCAACATAAATGATCTCAAGTATTGCATTAATGGACTTTTATCCTTTCAGTGTATAGGGCCAACGGTTAAGGATTTTTAGGAGGGGAAGAAAAGTTTCTTTTCCTAAAAAATCTAGAGAGAGAAATCGATAGAGTTTTTGCATATCAAAACTTGAAATTGCTTAGTTTAATTTGTGTGCTATTATAGCACACATTTATAGGGCTAAGGGGAAGGGGGTTTTCGGCCACTATAAGGACCTATCCCTTAGGAAATTTTTAGTTTCGAAAATAGGAAATATAAAAAAAAAACTATTTTTAAAAATTATATAATCATCATATAATATTATTGTATTCAAATTATGAATTGTTAAGGAAAAAACTCCTAACCTAATTTGGACTAGTGGTGGCTGGTCATCTGTCGAAAAAATAGGAGAAAATATTTTCAATAAATAAATCATTTGCTTTTCCTAAATTGTTAAGTGTATCAAAAATTTACTCAAAATTGTGATAATAGAAAATCTCTCATACTCTCTCCTTAGTCATAATATACTCTCATTTCTTGTAGCAAGAGATTTGATTTTTCAAATCTTAATCCCATTAGGATTTAAATCAAAATAAAATATCTCATATTTAATTTAATTAGACAATTATCTACTAATTGGATAGTTATAAAAAAAAAGATTTTTTTAGGCATTTAACTAAACTTTTGGGTAATTTTTTAGGATTTAGCCATAGTTTCACGAAATTAGGGATTTAGCCATAACATGTAACATTTTTTTGTAACATATAACATATATACGTGTAAAAAATGTAACATTAAATATAACGTCAAACTTTATCTTTAAAATGACTAATTGCTTAACTGACCCATAAAAAAAATCTTATATTAATATTTGACTCTTAAATATATCTTGTAGATGTCTCATATTTAATTCATTTATTAATTTGTAACTTCTAATAATAAAATTATCAAATTATAAGATAATAAAATTCTCTCTAAATATATTGCCTCATAATTGGCGCCCTACACAAGGAGGGATATCCTCGTGATATTTGTGGTCTCAAACACATATATGAATAATAGTAAGAAAATAAATAAGTAGCTTGTAATTATTCTCTAGGAATCCTAACTTGATTTATTGAAACGGAACGGGGACCATAAACTCGTGAATCTGAGCTCTAATAAACTTGAGAAATTATATTAAAACTCTTTTATTAAAGTCTCTATTTATTAATCCCAAGATTATTCTATGAAAAATCTGGAATTGAACTCTCGAACTACACAAATATTATTTATCAAAAAACATTGTGAATTGTCGATTGATTTAATCATTGCATGATTGTCGATATTAACTAAATGGTTCATAATTGGATATGGGTGAATCTTAACTCATCGATTCTCGTCCTTAAGTTCTATTGAGTTTATTAGTGAACAGTTAATTCCTAATTGCTCAAGAATTAGAGCCTTAAAACCGTTCAGTTCAAGAAGTCAACACTTAAGGGAACCACTTTGACTTTACAAAAATAAATTTCTTATCTTATAATTCACAGTCCCAGCACCAATAAATTATGGACTCCCAAAATACGTGTGACGATCCGACTTTTCGAACTGTTACATTAACCTTAATTATCATTTAAAGCGTAGTTCTCAAAATTTTAAAGATTTTTTTTTCTTTTTAAAACATGGATACATAATAGACTAGTAACTTGTTAACTAAGAACTTTCTTAAAGTTCTTTTTTCTGTTAAAGTAGATGACATATAGAAATAGTAGAATAAAACCTACAAGCAAATAATATTATCTTGATACATAACCATAATATAAAGTTTGAAACTCATAGTTTCAATCACCAAAACTATTTTAGTTAAACATGACATTAAGAAGTTAATACATAGTTGTAAAAAGGTTCCTTAAAGACCATAACAAAATATTTTATAAAATCTTAGCGGAAGACTTTCTAGCGGTTTGCCCAATCTACCCTTTGCGACGCACCCATCACCATTGCTTGTACAATCCATCAAAATATCATGGTGCAAGTTTTTTTGCCTACAGCACGAACAACTTAGGTGAGTTTTTCGTTAAGTGAGTACATACATAATTCTCACAAAATATATGTCATGAATGAATGTCAATTTATGCTTCATTATGAATATTTTTAAAAATATTTTCTTCTAATTGGATCCCATATATGTACGTACCGAGTGCGCGGGACCAAATGAAAAGTCAAGGTTTGCAAGGTCCCCGACCACCACGGCCAAATACTTTCGTTTATTAATCATCACCTTAGTGGAGGGTGGTACGACACCTTAACTTCTTAAAACTTATTAATCTCATATTTAAATTAATGAGCATGACAAAATTTAATGCTCATAGACATGCTTAGAATACATGCTAATATAGTTTAAAACATAACACATAACACATCATCATTTCATAAACATCACAGTGAATGTATAAACACATAACATATTGAAAATATGACCAACATCATGACATAAGTTTATTTTAAAAATTATTCATTGTTGTAGGTGAGATTTTTACTCATTTCGTATCCTTGTATTAAGAGTACTTCATTTTCTTAATGCTCGTGATTGGGTATCTTTCTTGCTTATTAGCTAACCCGACAGATATATGATTAGATTCTACACTAATAATTTTTCATTTAGCTACTTAATTTATACATGAGTGAGTTACTAATACTATTATAACTCAACAATAGATCAATCGATTTAAATTTAATTCTACTTGATCTAATTACATAAAACTAATCAATCGATTAATTAAAAATAATTAATTAATTTTCTCACATAAATTAATAATTAATTGACTAATTATAAATTAATTAATTAATAACTTGATTAATTAACTCTTAGAGTTAATTAATAAATTTAACATTATTGTTTACAATTACTAAGTTAAACTTTAACTCATCTTGATTACTTACTAATACAATTTAAGGTAATTAATCTCTTTATTCATAAATTAGTTAACTAATTTTATATTGAAATTAATTAACTTCTACATAAACACAATCTTAAAATAATCAATTATAAATTGATTCTAACATTATTACTTAATAATCATCAAAGATTGATTAATTAATCAATAAATCTTGATCTCTTAACTAAATTAAATAATTTGATAGCTTACTTAATTCGCAACTTTTGCCATGGGAAATGCCCAAAATAAAGACCGATAGTAAGCGGTCTGAGACTGATAATTGTAGTACTAGTACATAAAAACTAATATGTTCTGCACTCCAATTAAATATTTTTTCTTATTCCTTCTTCAAATCTCTGTTATACAACCATAGCAATCTCCAACTGTTACAGCCTCGTCCCCGTCGAAGAGCTTCGAAGCAAATCCTTTGTCTAGCTTCGAACCGTCATCGCCGTTGTCGAGGAGCTTTGGAGTAAACCCTTTCACCGTCGTCGAAGAGCTTCGGTCCGACCTCGAACCACCATTGTCATCATCAAGGAGATTTGGAGCAAACTCCATCGCCGTCGTCAAAAAGCTTTAGATCAAATCTTTGGTCCGACCTCTAACCGCCATCACCGTCGTCGAGGAGCTTTGAGCAAACATTATATCTCCTTGAAGGTCTGTCCAGAAGTGAGCGTGGGAACTGCGATAGAGCCAGAGTGTATCCTACAAGGTGGCTCGATCGGTGTTGATTTTGCGAAGGGAGTGGCGATTGTTAGCGTCGACGACGGGAGGGTTAATGTTATTTAGATTAGGGGATAAATTGTAATTTTTGCATATTTATTGTTTAGTACTCAAATCACAAGGCTTTGTGAATATATAGAGGTGTGACTATACGGAGCTCTTTGGGCTTTGAATAATGAGCATATGCTGTTTGACAAAATACCTAAGAGAAATGTTATGCTGGGTTGGTGCCATTGTGCAGTGGATTTCATTGCCGGAGAGGACAATGTTTTGCATTGAGATTTTCTCATTAAATGATTTGGTGCGGTTATAAACACAATAAATTTTATACATTCACTCTGACAACCAATGATAATCGTTTCCCACTACTGAGTTTTTTAATTGTTTCCCATCACAGAAGTACCCACTTAATTTAGTTACTTTAATTTTATAATAACTTTTTTTAACCTCTTAGTCTTAACAAGTTCTTAAATCTTTTTGTCTACTTAATTAACATCATCTAAGATTCGGACCCGTAAAGCCCATTTACCTTAACGCTACCGTTTAAACATTATAGTTTATAAAAACTTGGACCTTTTAAACCCATTAAGTATTTTTCATAAGAATTATTTACACAATCATCCAGTTTACACTCACATATTACACATTTGCTCAACAATTACAAGTATTATTATATCAATTCATTTTGCTTATGTGGCAATTTTTCTAAGACTAATATACCCTTTTTTTTTTCAAATACAGAGTTGATAATTTTTTAACTTTTTTTTTTCAAACTCCTTAATTGTAGGGATTAGTAATACCAATATTGCAAATAAACAGTTTAAACTATATACATTAGATGTAAACGGTTTTTTGATTAGTCAAATGCTGAGTTGTTACTTATTATACAAAACTTAAAAAAAAAACGTATAAATCATGAGTGATCTATTAAATTATCAGATATTTAAATATACTAACATCTTCTATAATTAAATATTGTTGTTTCTCTTAATCTGCTAATATTTCAAGATATATATTTATATATATGTATATATGTGTAATTTTGATTTTTTTTCTCTCGTTATGAAGGATTTTGGTAATTAAAATCTATCCATAATAAATGAATATTTTTATGAGTTAGTTTCTATGTTTCTTGCTTTTGATTTGTTATGATTGCTTTTAAATAGGTTGATATCAGTTTTATATCTCCTCAATCAGTGGGATCTGTTATTTATTATTTTTATTTATTTTTAAAATTTTCTTAAATGTTAAAATAAAATTTGTATTTATATTTATAATTGCAATTTTCATTTTGAGCTATGGACTACCGAGGACAATATATAAACTTTTTTTTATTTAATTTGTTATGAATTTTATGAAATATCATATGAATTTTTTTATATCATATTAATTATCATGAATATTTATTCGATTTCAAGTTTATGATATGATATTTCTATTTTTCATTAGTTTCCATTCATCATCAAGTTTGATGGTTGTCAATGTATAAAATTACTTTATAGTACTGATAGAACAGATTTATATTTTTTAAATGTAATGTAATATGAAATTAATAATAATTTGTATTTGGGAATCAATTTTTTATTGTGATGTGTGATCATTCCACCTAAATTGTAGAATATTTTTTGAGATTTTATTTAATTCAAACTTTTTGATTGAGTTTATATTAAAAAAAATCAATCAATAAAAATAGTATTTGATAAAACTAAATATGATGTTAAAAATTTACAATAGAGTCAAAAGCAATAGACCATTGCATATTCAATAAAATTGAATATTATACTTAATTTTCAATATTGAATGATAAAACAATAGAACACACGTAAGAGTTTGAATGTTACATAAGTCAGAATATCACTTCCCTAATTTTTTTGATTCCATTGTTCGAGATTTTGTTGGCCAGATATTCTGTAACATTCATAAGATTTAATGATGTTCTAGGTACTTTTGCATTAATTTTTTTTTTATGGATTTATAATATGATATTCAATTTTACATATTGTTATCAAACAATCATATCCATCAAAGTTTAAATCGTACTTATTGATGGTCATTGCAACACTCATAAAAAACTGTAACCCTTGTGTTTTAGTCTTGTCACTTGTGGGCATGTCCCGTGTAACAAAAATAGTAATCTGCAGCCTAGAGTGAAAGATCACGTGCAATACAAAGTAGCTAACATAAATATAGTGTATTTATAATGAGAAACATAAAGATACATATTTGATAAGATTATCTTTAATTTATATAGCAAGCAATAACAAAAAAGAATATTAATTGAGATACAAAATTTAAAGAGAAAAAATGACATAAACTACCAAAATGCCTCCAAAGCTAATTTTTACAATATTAAACTTGTAATATAATATTGAATGCATAAAAAAATATATCATATTGAACATTCATATATACTCATATTGATATTTATATAAATTATAAACAAATTTTCATCATTTGCAGACGACGACTTTAGCCATCTACGGTTCGATGATGATATTATAATATCGATGACAACCACGAATGTCATCAACCGTAGACGGATTCGCCCTATTTGTTTGCTTGGTGTATCTATCGAGCCGAAACTACTCTGAGTCATTGGATGCTTACGAGACGGTGTTCTGGCGATGGTGGACGATTGGTGTTGTTACGGTGGTGACGAAAAGGAGTTTTTCTGCCGGTAAAAAAGATGAGTTTTTCCATCGGGTTTGTATGATTTAGGGGTGGGATTTTGGGAGTATTTGTTTGATTTGAGTGGGATGGATTTGTGCAATTTGAGGGCTGAGTTTCTTGAATTTTTATCAGATTTAGAATTGGAATTTTGCTTTAAGCGAATGTCATTTTTTTAAATTTGGTGTTATTGTGAGATTTTTGAATATTGATTTGTGTTTTGAGATCCCACAAAAATTTGACATTTGTTTCTTTTTTAAACAAATTACGTATAATAATATTGCATTGAAATTAAGATTCTTTAATAATATTCAAAACAAATTCAGTTACGTTTATATATATATATATATATATCTATATATATATATATATATATATATATATATATATCAGTTGACTTTTAATATAACATATTATATGAGTACGTTTTTTATCAAAATATAAAATAATTAGGGGTATTATTAACTTTCTAACTAGTAGGATGAACAGATTTGAGATATATTGTAAACCTTGAACAAATATGTAATATTAAGTTTTAAAATGACTATATATGTTAATGACCCTTTTCATAATGAGCTTGAAGCTAATTCATTTGTATATTGGGCCTAGGTGACCCATTATTCACTTATAGACTAAAATAAGTTACAAGTCTATATTAAATAATTTAATCCAATAAGACTGATGTAAATTATAAAAATATATGATTAAATGATATTTAGTTTATTTTAACATCTCAAAATTAATTTATAAATATTTTGATTTTAAAAAGGTTGAACTAAATAAGTCATGTTTTATGCACAAATATTATACTTTTCACACAAGAAAATTAATAGGTTGTTGAAAATAATAATATGAACTATTAACTGCTCAAAAAATGATTTTTGCATAATGGTCCTCATATTTTCAAAATTTTATAGTTTTGGCCCAAAATATAAAATATTGATATTTTTGCCCTAAGATCAGTTTTAAAAGATTATATTGGGACTTACTAAAATCACTGAAATAAACATTTTTCTATGTTTGGTCAAAGTATAGTTCATTCATTATACTACTCAAAATAAAAGTCAAAGTTTGTATTATTTTATGATTTTGGCTATAACTTTTCTCTAGATCAATTATGAGCTTTTGGTAAATTAAAAATTTCTTATCTTTTTATGATCTAAAACTTTGCAGTTGACACTTAAGTCTAAACAAAATTTTATATTAGACCTTTGCATGAAGGTTTATCTTAATCGTATTTTTTCAACCTTTTCTATGCAGGTTCCAAAAAAATATTTCATTACATAAGTTGTTCTTTTTTCTGTTATATAAAACTTTGTCTCTAATAGATTAAGGCAGATTAGACATCTAAAATATCTGAAAATTATCATCTAGTAAAAAGATTAAAAAATGACATATTTGACAACTTTAGAACATTAGTCATTTTATGGTTCCTTTAACCTTTAGATATCTCAACAAGGCTTGTAACACAATATAAGCTCATTGTAATAGCATTTCATGCCATAGTCATTTCTTTTTTAAGGAAATCAAGCACAACACAATATGATTTGTAAGTGCTTAAATTAACAATTTTAAGTAGTAGTACACTATATTTTAGCTATCGCAAAAGAGATAGCCATCAAAACATTTCTAACTATTTTCATAAAATCATCTTATAAACTTTATCATAGTAGCATTTTTTGGATTTATAACAAAAATAATAAAATCTTTCATGTAAAACAAAATATAAAGTGCTTTTGTTCATTATATTTATCTTAACATTATGAACTATATTTGTTCATCTACAGTATCATATGAATTTTTTAATGGTATGTACAACATCAAATAAATTGAACATTTATTTAATGTAAATAAATTTGAAAGAAACTATAGGAACAAAAAAAATAGAAAAGGTAAGTGATTATACATTTTTGTCTAGACTTTGTTGTTAATATCTCTTCTTGATTTTTTTACCTAGAAGATTAAATCCTCACGAAGAGATTCTTTAAATTAGTTACAATAAATATAATTGAGAAAAATATTTAAAGTGATTAACCATTGGCTTATAGACTTGCCACTTGTGATCAATCCTTCTTTTTCCTCTCCACACTTCTCCTTTGACTAAAAGCTCTCACCACTATCTCTTATCTTTTCTTTTTTCTTTTTTAGTTAGAGGAGTGTTTGGGAGAGTTTATATATATATATATATATATATATATATATATATATATATATATTTATTGAGTGAGAGAAGTGATAAAAACTACCTAAAGTCACTATCTCTCCTATATAACAAAAGCTATATCTAGAGTTTTAAGTAGACTTCTTGGTTTTTTTTTTCTTTTCTTTCACAAAATAAATGCAAAAGAAAAATTAATGGAGATGGAATGTAACATCCGGAGGTTGAGTGTGGCTTGATGTAACCCCTACCCCCCGGGGTTATCCCTCACGGTACTTTTCCGACAAACGAGTTAGTCGTTTGTAATTAACGACCCTTCGTTAAATTAATCATATCTCGTCTTGTGATTAGAACTCACTCCAAATATTGCTTGATCTAATTTATGATTGGAATATATGTGCTTAATGTTTTAATGGCCATTGAATTTGAAATCGACTCCTTAAAGTGCAAAATTGCACCGCGAGTCCTTGAACTTTTAAGAAATTACAAAATTGGCCCAATTTAGAAAAACAACCCTTTTTGGGTTGTAATCTGTTTTTGAGGTTACATTATGATTTACAATCATATAATTAACCTTGGTTTCAAATTTGAAACCATTCCGAGTTAAAACGAAGCCGAAACGGCTTAAACTCGAAAAGTCGAGATAAACCGTGCAAACACGGTCAAAGAAAGGGAACGAGCTCGGAACGACCACGAATAATTTGATACTTGACCTCTAAACAGTATTTTAGAAGTTTCTAGTGATATAAGAAAGTCTCGTTAAGTCTCGGGTTAGACAAAATTGGAATTAGGTCAAAACTCCGACCGATGGTTCGGAATAGGGGCGTTTAGGCCTCTTCGAGGGAAACGGGCCTCGGGAAAGGTCCCCGACCACTCGGGCCAGCCCAAAACCGTCCCTAATTGACCCTTAGTGGGCTTGGTGTGTAAAGAAATAATCCTAGGCCCAAAACCAAGTGAAAATCCGTGGGCCCAATGTGTGAAAAGATGATTGAGTGTTTAAATGGGTTAAGTGAGATAAGTGATGAACCAATGAAATAAATCCAAGGATTGTTTCATTGGTGGCACCTTTAACCCAACCAATCAGAAAAATGGTCATCATGGGCGCCATTTTTGAAGAAAGAGAAGGGAAATTGAAAGGCTTTTCAACCTAGATGCTCTTGATGAATCCTAGCCTTAGGATTTGAATCCCTTAACCACCAAGTTTGAATCAATGGCCAAGATTGATTGAAATTATCAATTAATTAGCATTATTGGAATTAAAAATCTTGGAGAATATGCATGATTGATATTCGGCCATTGAGGAGAAGAGAGAGAGTGGGAATGGTCATTAAGTTGCTTGGAGAATGCAACTTAATGATGAGGGCCTTGAAAAGTGAAAAGTTTCCTCTTGTTAATTCTCAACTGTAGGATGGGTTGATGGAAGAGATTGAGGGCTAGGATGAGACTTGAAACTTATCAATTGAATTTATTGAGGAATTAAAATATTTGGAGAGGAGAGAGAGTGGAAAATTCGGCCAAGAGAGAGAGAGAGAGAGAGAAAGAGACAAGTGAAAATTCTCTCTAAAACCATCCTAAGTATAAAAGGGTTTTAGACCCTTAAACTCCCATTTTTGCTTTTCCTTGGCAAAAGTTTGAGAGAAAATCCGTGGAAGAGTGAGAGAGAAAAGAAAAGAGAAAGCTTTGAGTGAGAGAGAAAGCAAAGAAAAGAAAATAGAGGCTAGTGTTAGAGAGAAGAAGAAGCAAGGAGAAAAGCTTCGAAACCCTAGTTCGTTCTAAGGTAAAAACCGTGACCTTGCTCTAGTCTTTTGTACACTTTTATACGTCAAAATACCTAACCAAAACCTCCATTACATTCTGCTCTAAGAGTGAGAAAGCCACACGTGGTGGTTTTGGAGGCAAACCCTAGAGACAACTCGGCCAAAGTAAGAGCACATCGAAGGAAAGCTCAAAAAAAATCCGAAGCTAGGTATAATTTCTAACCTTGAGAGGTGTGAGGTTTCTTTTATAGCCTTAGGTTTTCCTTTAGAATAATCATGGTTGTATTTAGGACTTTGAGTTGTAATCGTTGTGCATGGCCTCTTTAAGGTTTAAGTTTGCCGAACACGAGTTTAAGGAAGCTAGATCGGCCAGCTTCCGGATATTTCAACTCGTGTTCGGTTGTGTTATTGTTGCTTGTTTGGTTTGCATGCTTAGGGTTCGGATTCCTTGAGTTTTTGTTTGTCTTTTGATGTCTTTGCATGGCTGCCCATTTGTGTTTCAAATGTGAAAATGATTTCAAAAACGCCATGCACACAACGGTTTCCAACGGACCGAAGTGAAACCACTTTGAAGATAAAATTTGGTAAATCTCTTGTAAAAAAAAAATCCGAATCCAAGTTTGTGAAAATTATCATGGCTTGTTTATTTGTTCTTTGAATGTTTAAGTTACTGTTTTTGTTTAAGTTTTGTGTTAAAAACCAAATGGAAACCGAAAAGACACTTAGAGATAAGTGTCTCGGTGAAAACCCGTGAAAACGGTTCGAAAGCGTTTAGCTCGAGAATCGTTTTCACGTAAGATTTAAAGCTTCGATGAAAGGTTTCAAAAAGGAGTGAAAAACCTCCTTAGAACCTAGAAGCAATCTGTTTTAGTGTAAATAATGAGATTTGGAAAAAGTTAACAAATAACGTTTTACCGAAAATGACGGTTTCGCGTGATGTCGTGAAACTAGTTTCAAAAATGCCATATTTTACAAATTGAAAATTGTGCACCAATTTTCTACTATCAAGTTAGGTTTGAAAATCAAACATATGAGCATTTCAAAAGTAAAGCTTGCTGCCCTTAATCGGTTTTGAAAAACGATAAAAGAACGAGTTAAGTTTAAGGGCTCAAAACAACGTTTTCATAACGTAGTCAAAACCGAAGGTTCGAGGAAGTCTCAAACTTGTGTAAAACGGGTGTCGAGACTTAAATGGACTTAGTCCAGCCCATACATAGTGAGATGAGAACCATAGTTGTTCAAATTGAACTAAGACAGGCTTTTTCAAATATAATGAGACTCGGTTTCCTTGAAACCGAGCATTTTTCTTAAGAAACGGTTATAATGCGTGAAAACCACTAAACCGAGCCCTAGAACAATTTGTAAAATATATCCTAATTGAAAAAGGATTTAATGAACACTTTTTAAATAAAAGGAAGCTTATCAAATAAGCCTAGTGTTCAAAAGTATTTTGCGATAACACTAAGACGGACCAAGTGTCCCGTCTTAGAGACGTTTAAAATGTCAAGGCCATTTTGGGCCTTGTCTTAGTTTTAAAGCCCACAGCTTGTTGGGCCAAACTGTTTTAAATTGAGAAGGCCTTGAACCTTATAGTAGGCCACTTTAAGTAGCCCAATTAAAATAAGTCAGTGGAAACCCGAGCACTTAGGAATTAACTCTTATAGTTCGCTCTCGTGTTTACGAGACGGGCAAACTAACGAGGCCATGTCTTCTCTTCAAGGACAAAGAAGACGAGAAGGTGGTCGGAGCTCAGAACACGTTCCCGAAAAGACCTCGGAACCGCCGCAACGCCTATAACTGTAAGTGGCGATGCACCTACGGCACCGAGTGTATATATGTGTGAAATGTTTGCTAGGGTGCATTAGTACTTTGTGAATGAATGCTATGTGAATGCTATATCTTTGTGCTGTGTAGTGTATAAACTATAATAGCCGAAAGAGAACCCTAGCATGAATAAAAATACGAATAAAACGTTCGTAATTAGAAATAATCTAATCTTTAGATTAGTTTTTCATAAGCCTCAATAAGAGAAAATAAGCTGTAATGAAACTCATCAGTGCGAGTTTGCTCGCACTCAATCTTCACCGAGTTTATAACTCAAGTGTGAGAAAAAGGTCGGCTTTAAGTCGAGCCTATAATTGAAAGTGAAACAGCTTAAAGACAAGAAAAACGGCCTTGAGCCGCCAATAACAACTAAGGCTGTGAATGCCAAGGTAGAGGCTAAATCTTTGATTTATTATTGAATGAGTGAATCATTAAGGATTAATACTTCTTGAAGGATTGTGAAAAGAATTAGATATCGATCCTTGAGATCGGTAGATCACAATACTAACGGCACAGCCGGGTTCTTTACCCGTGCGCTCTGCCTCACGGACTGTGGTCCATCAGAATAATCTTATAGGAAAAACCTACCCGGCCTATTGTATGTTTGCTGTGAACCCCTCGAACGATTGAATAAAGGGTCTCGTACCTAAAATACAAGAGGTCAAAGTGTGGGACTCGTGAGTAGCCCATCAATTGATATCTGGAAAGACTAAATGAAATCTAAGGCCTCTTGCAATATCCCGGTTTTCTAAACCAGTTAACGAGGGGATAAATAATGTGAAAACCCCAGTCTGCTGTGTGATCTGACAAGGGGGTTAAAAGATACTAAATCCCAGTCTGCTGTGTGATCTGACAAAGGGATTCAAACATACTAAATCCCCGTTTGCTTCGTGATCTGACGGGGAAGAGTATATCAGATTGAAAAGTCCCGATTCCTCGACAAACGAGACGGGAGGGACTGAAATCTGAAATAAGCCTCAATCCTCCGACAGGAGTCGATCGGAGGTAAACGAATTCAATCTAAATATTGAAATAAAAGTCGATGGTACCGCTCGGCTCCAAGAGAAGAGAGCCCTGGCTCCGAGAGAGAGAGCCCTGCTCCCTGAGGGTGAGCTTATTCCTCACACAAGCCGGCCAGTTGAGTGTGAGACGAAGTCTGTGTGACTGCCGGGAGATTGATCCTCTCCCCGCCTGCGCGCTAGAGAAATCGCGGTGACCATCAGTGGATCCCAGACTTGATAAAATGTCGAGCTCGATAAATTAAGTAATGAAATGATTTCTATGTGAAACCACTAAGTCCGGAGAGAGTCTAACGAGATATTCCTCCAGAAGGACTATAAATAAGCGTGGTGGGTCCATAACCGATCACGAGGCCTTGACGATACGAGGAGCAAAGCTGTGTGCAAGAGACTCGCCAATGAAGCCGAGTTGTCTCCTCAGAGCAAGGCGTATCAGGGGGTGATGCGAGTATGCTTAAAGCAATAAGATAGAGCTACCTGAAATAGGAAGCTCGGTTGTGCGAACCGAGTACGAAGTACTCAGTTGTGAAAAAGTGAGAACTTGAGAGACATGGGAATACATAAGGGTAATAGGATAACTTTGTTGCATTTGCTGTGTAAAGGGGTGTTAGTCGGTATGGGACGGCTAACTCTCTCTCTGTGATTGTTGTAAATATGTGAACTTAATGCATACCATTTAGGGTAGACTAGTTCGCCCTTACTGAGTTTTTCAACTCATAGGTTCCCGGTGTTGTAGGTAAGAAGCCAATGAAGATCGACGAGTAGGAGCTGGCGGAGATGGTGTGTGTGGTACCCGTTGAAGAGAATACCCGTGGCAATATATTTTCCGCACTTATGTTATATTACAAACAATTTATGTTTTGATGCCGGGACGAGATCCCAAGGGCTTTAAGATTGTGATATGTATTATCATGTTGACAAATGACTCTATGTGAGTCGTATTTTATTTTGAGACCGGGACGTGATCCCGAGGACTCCTATATTACAAGTATGTAATATTATGGTAGTATCTATGCGCCATTAAACTTATTATGTTTTAAGTTAATTTACGATAAAGACTTCCGCATTTCAAAAAAAAAAATTTACACAGAATTTCCGCTTGAAAGAGTTTAAAGGAGTTTACAAATGAGTTTGTACTCTCCTGTCGCGGCCACGGCCGAGCCGGCGGGTCGTGACAGGGTTTTTGGTATCAGAGCCCGGGTTTAGCCGATTCTGTAGACTCGCCACACACATCTCCTCGCCAGCAAGTAGTTGAGAGACGAGCGATAGAAATAGTGGCTATCTTACTTACCTTGTTTATCAGTTATTTCTGATTTTGACAACAATGGGATTTTGTTGTAGGATGTCTGATGTCGATCAGCCTTCAGGGGACCATTCCGCCGATTCCGCCCAGCATAGCGCAGCTGGACCCGTTCCCGCGCTTCACACCCTTGCTGAGTACATGCGTCTGATTCCTCCTAACGCGCCTACCTATTCCGGTGAGCCCGAGACTACGCCGTTTCGAGAGTGGACGATGTTGACGCTGGGATGGATGCGATCGTACCAAGTCCCTGATCAGTATCGTGTCGATTTAGCCCAGACCCTGCTTCGTGGCACCGCGCTTTACCATTGGCATCACCGAGAGGAGCTATTAGGTCACGAACGCGATTGGGACGCGTTTACGGCTGATCTGGCGGGATTCTTCGATGAAGTTGATCGAAGAACTGTATGGAACAGGAGAGCCGACAGTTTTAGCCAGCACCTAGGGGAGACCATCCGCGCCTATACCGATCGTTTCTACGGTGTCATAGTAGGCACGTATCCTTTTGCCGATGATCCCGACCTGCTTTTTATGCAGACTTACTCCCGCGGAGTCCACCCATACTTCCAACTTCCAGACCCCCGGCCTGCCTTCGACACCTTGCTTAGCATGGTCCAGGCTTATCAGGACCATGCTGATAGTCTCCATCCCGAGCCCGAACCAGATCCTATAGCAGCTCCCGATCCCGCTCCCGCCGCTCACGACCAATTTCCCCAGATGCCCCCAGAGTTTGCAGACATGGACGACGATAGCTCCGATAGCAGCCACGATTCTGGCTATGATCCCGAGAGTGAGTCAGACATGGATATAGAGAGCGACGCGTCTGATATTGTTCCCGACCCCGATCACGATGGTTGACAGACCTTCTCCTATCTTTTCTTAGAGTTTTAGTGTTCTCGAATATTTTGGACCTACTTTCGAGAAACACCATTAGGACGCCTTGATAGACCGCTCACTTGAAGCTATATTTTGTTATCTATATGCTTTGTTTCCGTATACTTATATACTGGATATTGATCGGTTCGTGAAGCGATGTTTTCAATTGTACTGCTCACGAAACCTCAGAAACTATCATTATTGTGATTGGATATTGTGTTCATCTTTGAAACACTTATGACTTGTGAGAAATTTATACATAAATGATAAAGACTATTGATATAATATATGTGCCTGGCATGTCCAAACTATGTGAAGTTAAACTTGAAATTATCCAATCCATTTAGACAAAAAAAAAAAAGAAAAAGAAAAAGGGCTTCAAGTGTAATAGGACTAAAGGCTCTTAATGTGCATAACTGTAGGAATACGATAATCGCGAAGATCGCCATGCCACTTAGACACGTTCCTGCTGCCGTCCGCAGAGAGATAGACGGAGTTCGAGAGTGGTTAGCGGAGCAGCAAGAGGCCGCTCGCTAACACGATGACCAAGCTCGAGCCCAGACGGCGACTCTCGAGCAGCTGTTGACTCGCCTAAATGAGATGGCGAATCCTCCTCCTCCCGCACAACCGGCTCCCCAAGCAGCTAACCCGGTAGCACCAGAGGTGCCTCCTGCTGTGAATCAGGTTGGCGAACCTGTATATGAGAGGTTCAGGCGTCAGAAGCCGCCTCGATTTGATGGAACTCATGATCCCGCTACGGCGGAAGAATGGTTCAAGCGCCTCCAGCACATCTTCGGATACATGGGACTCGCTGACGCTGAGAAAGTGGCGTGCGCTGTGAACCAATTAGATAAGGAGGCCATGTGTTGGTGGGAAGTAGTAGGTCAGACTGAGGACCTCCACGCTGTTACTTGGGAGCGCTTCACTAGGCTATTCCGAGAAAAATATCTAGGCGAGGCCCGCCTAGCAGGAAAAGTCCGGGAATTCCTGAGTATCCGGCAGGGAAGGATGTCGGTACCAGAGTACGTGGGCAAGTTCGATGAGCTAGCTCGGTTCGCCCCCGCTATTGTACCTACCGACGATGCACGCAAGATGAAGTTCATGCACGGGCTCCGCCCGGAAGTTGCAAAACAGATCGACAGCGGTAGGGAAGGACCTGAGTCCTATGCCGATGCTGTCCAAAGAGCCCTGCGCTACGATGGATGGGACAGGCCAGAGGATAAAAGCGTCGAAACCCGGACAGCCCGCCAAGGAGAAGGAAAGGAGAGAAAAGGAAATTATGGGAGGGGAGGACAATCTTCGTTCCGGTCAAGGAACTTCAACAGGGGCAGCCGCCCCAGTTTCAAGAGACAAGGCTATGGTTATGGTGAACCAAGACCCCGGTATGAGAATAGGAGCAAAGGAGGAAGCAAGAAAAGACCTGATGGACCAGATAACCGGAGTGCCAAAGGGCGATATACGCCCCGGGAGGAAGTCCAGAGGGACAAGGCGGCGTTGGTGCCTCAATGTCCCAAGTGCCACAAGACTCACCCCAGAGAGTGCCGCCTTGGGACTAGCCGCAAGTGTTTCAATTGCGGCAAGGAAGGTCATCTTGCGCGAGATTGTAGGAGCGCACCAGCCAAGGCAACCGAGCAGGCACCACGAGGACGTCCGAATGCCCGAGTGTACAGCCTCAACGAGGGAGACGTCGAGGCTGGGCCATCTACGTCAGTCTCAGGTCAGCTTCCTGTATCAAACCTCAACTTATATACACTCATAGACTCAGGAGCAACTCATTCGTTTATAGCAAAACGACTTGTTGATAGACTCGAGGGTGACAGGAGAACCCTTAACATATTTATTACTGTTACTCCAACTGGCGACGTTTATCAATCAACGTCCTGGTTTAAGAACGTGCCCATTAGAATAGGAGATTTTTCCCTCTTCGCTAACCTCATCGAAATCGAGATGTATGATTTCGATGTCATCCCTGGGTATGGATTGGCTTACCACCCACTACGCGGTGATAGATTGTCGGAGGAAACGCGTGCGTTTTAGTCCTCCGAATGCCAATTCATTTGAGTTCCAAGGAACTCCAAGGGTCGGTCGATACCGACTATTTCTGCTCTTCAAGCCAAGAAACTAATCGATGGCGGATGCAGAGGATACTTGGCCAGTATCGTAGATACTGCGAAGGAGCGAGAATCGGTACCGAGCGACGTACCGATAGTACGTGAATACTTAACTGTATTCCCGAAAGACCTCCCAGGGTTGCCCCCGGACAGAGAAATCGAGTTCTGTATAGAACTGATCCCCGGGACCGCGCCGATATCGCGGGCCCCGTACCGATTAGCTCCTGCCGAGCTGAAAGAACTGAAGGCCCAACTAGAGGAACTGTTGGATAAAGGCCTCATTCGACCCAGTCACTCCCCGTGGGGAGCGCCGGTTTTCTTCGTGAGAAAGAAAGACGGCTCGCTGAGACTGTGCATCGACTACCGGGAACTGAATAAGGCAACCATAAAGAACAAGTATCCGCTTCCGCGAATTGATGATCTATTCGATCAGCTGGTCGGATCCACTACGTTTTCTAAGATAGATTTACGATCCGGTTATCACCAGCTAAAGATACGAGAAGAGGATGTGCCGAAGACGGCTTTCAGGACGAGATATGGGCACTACGAGTTCTTAGTCATGTCGTTTGGTCTCACAAACGCCCCTGCTGCATTCATGGATATGATGAACCGAGTCTTTGAGGACTACTTGGATAAGTTCGTTATCGTCTTTATCGACGATATTCTAATCTACTCCAAAGATCGAAAGGAGCATGCCCAGCACTTAAGATTAGTCTTACAGCGACTAGAGGCTAAGAAGCTTTACGCGAAATTCAAGAAGTGTGAATTTTGGCTCGAGCGAGTGGTTTTTCTTGGTCACGTGGTATCAAAGGATGGAGTGGCAGTGGACCCTGCCAAGGTCGAGGCTGTTCTGAACTGGCCACAACCAAAGAATGTGACCGAGATAAGAAGTTTCTTAGGACTGGCTGGGTATTATCGTAGATTCGTGGAGGAATTTGCGAAGATCGCAAACCCTATGACGGCATTAACCCGTAAGGAACATAAGTATAATTGGACGGAGTCTTGTGAACGGAGCTTTCAGGAGTTGAAAAAGCGGCTGACCACCGCACCCGTCCTCACTATACCGTAAGGTAGTACCGGGTTTGCCATATATTGTGATGCCGCGAAGTCTGGATTAGGAGCTGTGCTCATGCAACACGGCAAGGTGGTTGCATATGCCTCTCGACAACTGAAGGATTACGAGACTAGATACCCCACTCACGACATGGAATTAGCTGATGTAGTGTTCGCCCTCAAGACTTGGCGACACTATTTGTACGGAGTTCACTGCGAGATATACACGGATCATAAGACTCTAAAGTATTTGTTTACACAGAAGCAGTTAAACGTGCATCAAGGACGATGGTTAGAGCTTCTCAACGATTACGACTTCACAATCAACTACCATCCTGGAAAAGCGAACAAGGTCGCAGACGCACTTAGTCGAAAATCCGCTGGCAACGTGGCAATGTTGCGTGGACTCTCTAAGGAATTGATTGAAGAGATAATGGATTTCGAGTTGGTTATAGTGAGTGGTAAACTGTCAAGTCTACAAGTACGCCCAATGATCCTAGAGGGAATAAAGGAGGCACAACATAAAGATGTGGAGCTGATCAAAGCTCGAGAGGAGGTAGAGAGGCAAATCTCAATAGATTTTAAAGTTAGTCCTGATGGGACTCTATTGTTTAAGGGACGCACATGCATCCCTGACGTCCCAGAGATTAAGGAACAACTGCTTGAGGAAGCCCACCAAACACCATATTCCGTGCACCCTGGTGTCACGAAGATGTATCAAGATTTGAGAAGACAATATTGGTGGCCAGGAATGAAGAGGGATGTCATAAGATTTGTGGAGAAGTGTCTCACTTGCCAACAGATTAAGGCTGAGCATCAAAGGCCCGCTGGAACTTTACAGCCTTTGGAAATTCCAGAATGGAAATGGGAACAAGTGACGATGGACTTTGTCTCCGGATTACCTAGGACTCGTCAGGGGCACGACTCCATCTGGGTCATAGTAGACCGCCTCACAAAGTCAGCGCACTTCATCCCTGTTCGCACTACCCATACTATGGACAAGTTAGCTGAGTTATATATTCAGAATATCGTGAGACTTCACGGAGTGCCATGCTCGATTGTTTCGGATCGAGATAGCCGTTTTACCTCGCGCTTCTGGAAGAGTTTGCAGCTCGCGCTCGGGACAAGGCTCAAATTCAGCACAGCTTATCATCCCCAGACAGATGGACAGTCTGAACGGACGATTCAGATACTAGAAGACATGCTGAGAGCCTGTGCATTAGACTTCCCAGGATCGTGGGAAGGATTCCTTCCGTTGGTCGAGTTTGCTTACAATAATAACTATCAGGCTACGATTGAAATGGCACCATATGAGGCACTCTATGGGAGAAAGTGCCGATCACCCGTACATTGGGATGAGGCCGGAGAGAAGAAATATCTCGGCCCCGAATTAGTGGAGCAAGCTTCCGAAGCAATTCGGAAGATCAGGCAGCGAATGAAGACCGCGCAGAGCAGGCAGAAGAGCTACGCCGATAAGAGAAGGCGACCATTGGAATTTGAAGCGGGTGATAAAGTATTCCTAAAGACTTCTCCTGTGAAAGGAGTGATGCGCTTCCGCCAGAAAGGCAAGCTGAGCCCCCGATATGTTGGACCAATCGAGATTCTCGAAAGAGTCGGCAAGGTTGCCTATAGACTGGCATTGCCGCCCGCGATGTCAGGATTGCACGACGTGTTCCACGTATCAATGCTGAGAAAATACGTCTCAGACCCCGCTCATATTTTGAAGTACCCAGAAGTAGAGATCACTACGGATCTCAAACACGAAGTTCGACCTGAGAAGATTCTAGGTCGAAGTGAGAAGCAATTGAGGAACAGAGTTATTCCTCTAGTTAAAGTCAAATGGGAAGGTCATTCCGCTGAAGAAGCCACCTGGGAGCGAGAAGACGAGATTCGAGAAAAGTACCCAGCTTTACTCTAAGTTTCGAGGACGAAACTTTAATTATATGTTAGGGAATTGTAACCCCTACCCCCCGGGGTTATCCCTCACGGTACTTTTCCGACAAACGAGTTAGTCGTTTGTAATTAACGACCCTTCGTTAAATTAATCATATCTCGTCTTGTGATTAGAACTCACTCCAAATATTGCTTGATCTAATTTATGATTGGAATATATGTGCTTAATGTTTTAATGGCCATTGAATTTGAAATCGACTCCTTAAAGTGCAAAATTGCACCGCGAGTCCTTGAACTTTTAAGAAATTACAAAATTGGCCCAATTTAGAAAAACAACCCTTTTTGGGTTGTAATCTGTTTTTGAGGTTACATTATGATTTACAATCATATAATTAACCTTGGTTTCAAATTTGAAACCATTCCGAGTTAAAACGAAGCCGAAACGGCTTAAACTCGAAAAGTCGAGATAAACCGTGCAAACACGGTCAAAGAAAGGGAACGAGCTCGGAACGACCACGAATAATTTGATACTTGACCTCTAAACAGTATTTTAGAAGTTTCTAGTGATATAAGAAAGTCTCGTTAAGTCTCGGGTTAGACAAAATTGGAATTAGGTCAAAACTCCGACCGATGGTTCGGAATAGGGGCGTTTAGGCCTCTTCGAGGGAAACGGGCCTCGGGAAAGGTCCCCGACCACTCGGGCCAGCCCAAAACCGTCCCTAATTGACCCTTAGTGGGCTTGGTGTGTAAAGAAATAATCCTAGGCCCAAAACCAAGTGAAAATCCGTGGGCCCAATGTGTGGAAAGATGATTGAGTGTTTAAATGGGTTAAGTGAGATAAGTGATGAACCAATGAAATAAATCCAAGGATTGTTTCATTGGTGGCACCTTTAACCCAACCAATCAGAAAAATGGTCATCATGGGCGCCATTTTTGAAGAAAGAGAAGGGAAATTGAAAGGTTTTTCAACCTAGATGCTCTTGATGAATCCTAGCCTTAGGATTTGAATCCCTTAACCACCAAGTTTGAATCAATGGCCAAGATTGATTGAAATTATCAATTAATTAGCATTATTGGAATTAAAAATCTTGGAGAATATGCATGATTGATATTCGGCCATTGAGGAGAAGAGAGAGAGTGGGAATGGTCATTAAGTTGCTTGGAGAATGCAACTTAATGATGAGGGCCTTGAAAAGTGAAAAGTTTCCTCTTGTTAATTCTCAACTGTAGGATGGGTTGATGGAAGAGATTGAGGGCTAGGATGAGACTTGAAACTTATCAATTGAATTTATTGAGGAATTAAAATATTTGGAGAGGAGAGAGAGTGGAAAATTCGGCCAAGAGAGAGAGAGAGAGAGAGAAAGAGACAAGTGAAAATTCTCTCTAAAACCATCCTAAGTATAAAAGGGTTTTAGACCCTTAAACTCCCATTTTTGCTTTTCCTTGGCAAAAGTTTGAGAGAAAATCCGTGGAAGAGTGAGAGAGAAAAGAAAAGAGAAAGCTTTGAGTGAGAGAGAAAGCAAAGAAAAGAAAATAGAGGCTAGTGTTAGAGAGAAGAAGAAGCAAGGAGAAAAGCTTCGAAACCCTAGTTCGTTCTAAGGTAAAAACCGTGACCTTGCTCTAGTCTTTTGTACACTTTTATACGTCAAAATACCTAACCAAAACCTCCATTACATTCTGCTCTAAGAGTGAGAAAGCCACACGTGGTGGTTTTGGAGGCAAACCCTAGAGACAACTCGGCCAAAGTAAGAGCACATCGAAGGAAAGCTCAAAAAAAATCCGAAGCTAGGTATAATTTCTAACCTTGAGAGGTGTGAGGTTTCTTTTATAGCCTTAGGTTTTCCTTTAGAATAATCATGGTTGTATTTAGGACTTTGAGTTGTAATTGTTGTGCATGGCCTCTTTAAGGTTTAAGTTTGCCGAACACGAGTTTAAGGAAGCTAGATCGGCTAGCTTCCGGATATTTCAACTCGTGTTCGGTTGTGTTATTGTTGCTTGTTTGGTTTGCATGCTTAGGGTTCGGATTCCTTGAGTTTTTGTTTGTCTTTTGATGTCTTTGCATGGCTGCCCATTTGTGTTTCAAATGTGAAAATGATTTCAAAAACGCCATGCACACAACGGTTTCCAACGGACCGAAGTGAAACCACTTTGAAGATAAAATTTGGTAAATCTCTTGTAAAAAAAAAATCCGAATCCAAGTTTGTGAAAATTATCATGGCTTGTTTATTTGTTCTTTGAATGTTTAAGTTACTGTTTTTGTTTAAGTTTTGTGTTAAAAACCAAATGGAAACCGAAAAGACACTTAGAGATAAGTGTCTCGGTCAAAACCCGTGAAAACGGTTCGAAAGCGTTTAGCTCGAGAATCGTTTTCACGTAAGATTTAAAGCTTCGATGAAAGGTTTCAAAAAGGAGTGAAAAACCTCCTTAGAACCTAGAAGCAATCTGTTTTAGTGTAAATAATGAGATTTGGAAAAAGTTAACAAATAACGTTTTACCGAAAATGACGGTTTCGCGTGATGTCGCGAAACTAGTTTCAAAAATGCCATATTTTACAAATTGAAAATTGTGCACCAATTTTCTACTATCAAGTTAGGTTTGAAAATCAAACATATGAGCATTTCAAAAGTAAAGCTTGCTGCCCTTAATCGGTTTTGAAAAACGATAAAAGAACGAGTTAAGTTTAAGGGCTCAAAACAACGTTTTCATAACGTAGTTAAAACCGAAGGTTCGAGGAAGTCTCAAACTTGTGTAAAACGGGTGTCGAGACTTAAATGGACTTAGTCCAGCCCATACATAGTGAGATGAGAACCATAGTTGTTCAAATTGAACTAAGACAGGCTTTTTCAAATATAATGAGACTCGGTTTCCTTGAAACCGAGCATTTTTCTTAAGAAACGGTTATAGTGCGTGAAAACCACTAAACCGAGCCCAAGAACAATTTGTAAAATATATCCTAATTGAAAAAGGATTTAATGAACACTTTTTAAATAAAAGGAAGCTTATCAAATAAGCCTAGTGTTCAAAAGTATTTTGCGATAACACTAAGACGGACTAAGTGTCCCGTCTTAGAGACGTTTAAAATGTCAATGCCATTTTGGGCCTTGTCTTAGTTTTAAAGCCCACAGCTTGTTGGGCCAAACTGTTTTAAATTGAGAAGGCCTTGAACCTTATAGTAGGCCACTTTAAGTAGCCCAATTAAAATAAGTCAGTGGAAACCCGAGCACTTAGGAATTAACTCTTATAGTTCGCTCTCGTGTTTACGAGACGGGCAAACTAACGAGGCCATGTCTTCTCTTCAAGGACAAAGAAGACGAGAAGGTGGTCGGAGCTCAGAACACGTTCCCGAAAAGACCTCGGAACCGCCGCAACGCCTATAACTGTAAGTGGCGATGCACCTACGGCACCGAGTGTATATATGTGTGAAATGTTTGCTAGGGTGCATTAGTACTTTGTGAATGAATGCTATGTGAATGCTATATCTTTGTGCTGTGTAGTGTATAAACTATAATAGCCGAAAGAGAACCCTAGCATGAATAAAAATACGAATAAAACGTTCGTAATTAGAAATAATCTAATCTTTAGATTAGTTTTTCATAAGCCTCAATAAGAGAAAATAAGCTGTAATGAAACTCATCAGTGCGAGTTTGCTCGCACTCAATCTTCACCGAGTTTATAACTCAAGTGTGAGAAAAAGGTCGGCTTTAAGTCGAGCCTATAATTGAAAGTGAAACAGCTTAAAGACAAGAAAAACGGCCTTGAGCCGCCAATAACAACTAAGGCTGTGAATGCCAAGGTAGAGGCTAAATCTTTGATTTATTATTGAATGAGTGAATCATTAAGGATTAATACTTCTTGAAGGATTGTGAAAAGAATTAGATATCGATCCTTGAGATCGGTAGATCACAATACTAACGGCACAGCCGGGTTCTTTACCCGTGCGCTCTGCCTCACAGACTGTGGTCCATCAGAATAATCTTGTAGGAAAAACCTACCCGGCCTATTGTATGTTTGCTGTGAACCCCTCGAACGATTGAATAAAGGGTCTCGTACCTAAAATACAAGAGGTCAAAGTGTGGGACTCGTGAGTAGCCCATCAATTGATATCTGGAAAGACTAAATGAAATCTAAGGCCTCTTGCAATATCCCGGTTTTCTAAACTAGTTAACGAGGGGATAAATAATGTGAAAACCCCAGTCTGCTGTGTGATCTGACAAGGGGGTTAAAAGATACTAAATCCCAGTCTGCTGTGTGATCTGACAAAGGGATTCAAACATACTAAATCCCCGTTTGCTTCGTGATCTGACGGGGAAGAGTATATCATATTGAAAAGTCCCGATTCCTCGACAAACGAGACGGGAGGGACTGAAATCTGAAATAAGCCTCAATCCTCCGACAGGAGTCGATCGGAGGTAAACGAATTCAATCTAAATATTGAAATAAAAGTCGATGGTACCGCTCGGCTCCAAGAGAAGAGAGCCCTGGCTCCGAGAGAGAGAGCCCTGCTCCCTGAGGGTGAGCTTATTCCTCACACAAGCCGGCCAGTTGAGTGTGAGACGAAGTCTGTGTGACTGCCGGGAGATTGATCCTCTCCCCGCCTGCGCGCTAGAGAAATCGCGGCGACCATCAGTGGATCCCAGACTTGATAAAATGTCGAGCTCGATAAATTAAGTAATGAAATGATTTCTATGTGAAACCACTAAGTCCGGAGAGAGTCTAACGAGATATTCCTCCAGAAGGATTATAAATAAGCGTGGTGGGTCCATAACCGATCACGAGGCCTTGACGATACGAGGAGCAAAGTTGTGTGCAAGAGACTCGCCAATGAAGCCGAGTTGTCTCCTCAGAGCAAGGCGTATCAGGGGGTGATGCGAGTATGCTTAAAGCAATAAGATAGAGCTACCTGAAATAGGAAGCTCGGCTGTGCGAACCGAGTACGAAGTACTCAGTTGTGAAAAAGTGAGAACTTGAGAGACATGGGAATACGTAAGGGTAATAGGATAACTTTGTTGCATTTGCTGTGTAAAGGGGTGTTAGTCGGTATGGGACGGCTAACTCTCTCTCTGTGATTGTTGTAAATATGTGAACTTGATGCATACCATTTAGGGTATACTAGTTCGCCCTTACTGAGTTTTTCAACTCATAGGTTCCCGGTGTTGTAGGTAAGAAGCCAATGAAGATCGACGAGTAGGAGCTGGCGGAGATGGTGTGTGTGGTACCCGTTGAAGAGAATACCCGTGGCAATATATTTTCCGCACTTATGTTATATTACAAACAATTTATGTTTTGATGCCGGGACGAGATCCCAAGGGCTTTAAGATTGTGATATGTATTATCATGTTGACAAATGACTCTATGTGAGTCGTATTTTATTTTGAGACCGGGACGTGATCCCGAGGACTCCTATATTACAAGTATGTAATATTATGGTAGTATCTATGCGCCATTAAACTTATTATGTTTTAAGTTAATTTACGATAAAGACTTCCGCATTTCAAAAAAAAAAATTTACACAGAATTTCCTCTTGAAAGAGTTTAAAGGAGTTTACAAATGAGCTTGTACTCTCCTGTCGCGGCCGCGGCCGAGCGGGCGGGTCGTGACACTTGAGGAGCAAAAATTGGTCTATTTCTATTCACTCTCTTTTGTTCCTTCTCTTGTGACTTTGTCAACTTGACTAAGTTTTTATACACGTGTAAAATAATATAACCGATAAAAATGACACGATGAAAAAATAATAAAGTATATATTTGTTAAAATTTTTAAAATATTTGTTATTTTGAATAATTAAGGGGTTAAATTTATCATTTAATATAAATACAAGGGTTTTTTAAAATTTTTCAAACTCAAAAAATAAAAATAAAAACTTAGAACAAATAAAACTGTAATGTCCCAAGTTTAGTCTAAAACTCTTATAATTTTGTGATATGAAAATTAAATTAATTATCCAATAATGAAGTAGAAATTTATTGTTTGATTAATTTTGAAATGCATGATTTATTACTTGATTTAGAATAAATAATTATAAATAAAATTTAGGATAATTTTGATTCTATAGCCATGATAATTTTAATCTTGAATCAATGACCAATATTTGATCATCTCATGAATGTAGATGAAAATATATTCACTTTGATCAAATAGCTAAGATCTTTGGTAAGAAATCAAGGGTAGATTAACTCTTGGATTTAAAAATAAATAAAAAAATAGATACCTTATTTATAAATATAAATATATATATATATATATATATGAAGATATATATATATACACCCACGAAAAAAAAGAGATTATATATATATATATATAAAGAGCACAGTCCACACTTCCATGGCAAGTCTACTTACCATCATTTTCTTTAAAAAAAAAGAAAAAAAAACTAAGAGAATATATATATATATATATATATATATATACCTACCTACACACACGGCAACTTTAGTTTCTTACTCAAAAAAAAAAGTGAAGAAAATGTAGGGCTCATGAGTGGAAGATACGGCTATACCTAGACTCCTATTCACATCTCATAATTAAGCTTGACCTTAAGTATTTTGAAATATATGTCTTGGTCTATCTCACAAGACTCAACCGAATATGCTAGGACTCCAAAGGGAGTTTTATAATTATTTTTACTACAATCATCAAGATAAGTTAAAAAGGAAGACAATAATTTGTAGGTTACTTGTGGGACTTCAAAAAATAGGTGAAGTGACAACTCTTGTGTAAGAGGAAGTCATCATACTTATTAGTGATCAATGAGTGTAAAAATTAACAAAATCCTCTCTTCCTCTCACCCTCCATCCGGCCATTGCCTTCCATAGAGTAATATTTTGTTATATAAGGAGAGATAGTGACTCTAGGTAGGCTTTTATCACTTCTCTCACAAAAATAAAAAAAAATGTACAAACTCTCCCAAACACTCCTCTAACTCAAAAAGAAAAATATAGAGATAGTTGTGAGAGCATTTAGTCAAACAAGAAGTATAGAGAAGAAAAGGAGTATTAATCACAAGTGGTAAGTCTCTAAACTAGTGATTTGTCACTCTAAATATTTTATCATTATGGTTATTGTAACTAATTTAAATAATCTCTTGGTGAGGATTTAATCTTCTGGAAAAAAAAATAATATCAAGAGGAGATATCCACAAACAAAGTCTAGACGAAAAGGTATAACCACTTATCTTTTCTATTATTTAGTTACCATAGCATATTTCAAATTTATTTACAATAAATAAATGTTCAAATTTATTTGATGTTGTAGATAGCATTAAAAAGTTCAATGACATTATAAATGAACAAATATAGTTCATAATATTAAGATAAATATAATGAACAAAAGCACTTTATCTTTTATTTTGCATGAAGGATTTTTGTGATTTTCTTGTAAATTCAAAAATATGCTACTATGTTAAAGTTGATATTATGATTGTATGAAAATTACTAGATACACTTTGATGGCTAGCTCTTTTGTGATAGCTAAAGTGTAATGTGCTATTAGTTAAAATGATTAGTTTAAGCACTTACAAATCATATTGTGTTGTACTTGATTTTCTTGGAAAAAAAATGACTATGACATGTTACATTGTTATAGTTGCTAAATGATATTGTATTGTGGTACAAGGCTTGTTAAGATATTTAAATGCTTAAAGAAACCATAAAATGACTAATGTGAGAAAGTTGTCAAATATGTCATTTTTAGACTTTTTTAGAAGATGACAAGTTTCAGACACCTTAAAAGCCGAATCTTGCCTAATGTATTTCAGACAAAGTTTTAGATAATAGGAAAAGGAACAACTTAGTTGAAGAATATTTTTCCAGAATCTACTTAGAACAAGTAGAAAAGGTGAGTTTAAGATGAGCCTACATGCAAAGGTCTAAGATAGAATTTGATTTGGACTTAAGTCTCAACTGAAAAATTTTAGATAATAAAAAGATAAGAAACTTTTATTTATCAAAAGCTCATAAATCATCTACAGAAAAAGTTATAGCCAAAATCCTAAAATATCACTAACTTTGACTTTTAAATTTGAGTATGATAATGGATGAACTATACTTTGACCAAGAAGAGAAAAATGTTTATTTCAAGTGATTATAGTACGTCAGGGTAAAATCTTTCAAAACTGACCCTGGTGAAAAAATGTCAATATTTTAGGCTTTTGGGCCAAAACTGTAAATTTCTGAAAATATGAGGACCTTTCTACAAAAATCGTTTTTGTGCTGTAAAATCAGAAAACAGGTCTATTTAATATTATTCAAAAACCTATAAAAAATTCTTGTAAGAAAAGTAAAGTATTTTAAACTAAAAGAATATTTTGTTATTTCAACTTCTTTTAAAATAAAAGTATTTGTAAATTAATTTTGTGATGTTAAAATGAACTAAAAATCATTTAGTAAGATATTTTTATAATGAACATAAGTCTTAATGAATCTACATCTTTAATATGGACATATTAATGGTAAAATAAATCTTATAGATTTATTCACAATTTTAGTCCATAAAGTGAGTAATGGGCCACCTAAGCCCAATATTCAAAAGCACTAATTTCAAGTCCAATAAGGCCCAAGTTTTTATAAACCGAAATATTTGTACGGCCACATTAAGGTAAATGGGCTTTATGGGCCCAATCCTTAAATGATAGTTTTTATGCAACTATCATTTAAGAACTTGTTAAAGCTAATGAGTTGATTAAAATAATAGTTTTTATGCAATCGAAGTAACTAAATTAAGTAACCTACCAAATTATTTAATTTAAGATAAGAGATCAAGATTAATTATTTACATTGATTAATTAATCAATCTTGAGGATTATTAAGTGATAAAGTCATAATCAATTTATAATTGATTATTTTAAGATTTTATTTATGTAGAAGTTAATTAATTTTAATAAAAAAATTAATTAACTAATTTACGAATAAAAAGATTAATTACCTTAGATTTTATTAGTAATTAATCAAAATGAGTTAAAGTTTAACTTAAATGTTAAATTTTTTAATTAACAATAAGGATGAATTAATCAAGTTAATTCATAATTAATTATTTATCTATGTGAGAAAATTAATTAATTATTTGTAATTAATTAATTTTAGGCGATTAGATTAAGTTGAATTAAATTTAAAATCGATTGATCTATGTTTGAGTTCTAATGATAATGTTAGTAACTCATTCATGTGTAAATTAAGTATAGCTAAATGATAAAGGATTAGTATAGAATCTAATCATACATCCGCCGGGTTATCTAATAAGCAGGAAAGATACCCGATCGCGAGCGTTAAGAAAAGGAAGTACTCTTAATAAAGAATACCATGTGAGTACAAATCTCACCTACAGCAACGAATAGTTTTTAAAATAAACTTATGTCATGATGTTTGTCATATTTTCAATATGTTCCATGTTTATACATTCACTGTGATGTTTATAAAATGAAACAGTGTTATGTGTTATACTTTAAACCATATCAGCACATAATCTATGTATGTCTAAGAGCATTATATTTTGCTATGCTCACTTAATGTAAATATGAGACTAATAAGTTTTAAGAAGTTAAGATGTCGTACCACCCTCCACTAAGGTGAGGGTTAATGGACGAAAGTATTTGACCGTGGTAGTCGGGGATCTTGCAAACCTTGACTTTCCATTTGGTCGTGCACACTCGGTACGTATACATAGGGGATCCCATTAAAAGAAAATATTTCTAAAAGTATTCATAATGAAGCATAATTTGACATTCATTCATGACATATATTTTGTGAGAATTATGTTTGTACTCACTGAGCGTAAAGCTCACCTAAGTTGTTCGTGCTGTAGGTGAGAAACCCGCACCATGATCTTTTAATGGATTGGACAAGTGACGGTGATGGGTGTGTGGCAAAAGGAAGATTGGGCAAACCGCTAGGAAGTCTTCCGCTGAGATTTATCAAATATTTTGTTATGATTTGTAAGGAACCTTTTTATAAGTATGTCTTAATTTTCTAAAGTCATGTTTAATTAAAATAGTACTGGTGATTAAAACTATGAATTTCAAACTTCATGTTATGGTTATGTATCAAGACAATATTAATTGCTTGTATATTTTATTCTACTATCTCTATATGCTGTTTACTTAAAAATAAAAAAATAAAAACAGAGATTTAAAGAAAGAGAATCCTAAGTTAACAAGTTACTAGTTTGTTATCTAACTATGTTTTAAAAAAAAAAATCTCTGGAATTTTGAGAACTAAGTTTTAAAGGATAGTCAAAGTTAAAAGGAACGGTCCGAAAAGCCGAGTCGTTACAAAAACAAATAAAAAAAAGTTATGGTAAAAAAAATATATGACAATGGGTGTCAAAAGATTGAGAAAAATATTTTGAATCCAACTGTGCCAAGAAAATTTTTTTTCGAGATCATTACGTCAAAAAAAAAAACTGTTGAAACAATTGAAATAAAAAAGTGAAAAAAAAAAGAGAGAATTTGAATAAAAGTCCTCCAAAATTTATGAATTTACAAAAAATTCCCTTTAATTTACAAAAAATTTTCTTAAAATTTCTCAAAAACCCCCAAAATAGGCGCTCAAGCGCAATTTTTTTATAGAAAAAATTAAAAAAAAATAGGGGACACCACATGTCATCTAAAGGAGACGCCACGGGTCGTCCACAGGAGACGCCACGTGTCGTCCCCTCCATAAGCATTTCTTGGGAAGAATGGAAAAAACAGATGTAGAGTTCGAGGAGTCTGATAGGCTCAAAGAGTCCGAGTAGTCAAGTCGAGTGATTCCTCCTTGTTGCTGTTTACGTTCTAGATAGGCTCAAAGAGTCCGAAGAGTCGAATCGAACGATTCCTCCTCGTCACTATGAGCGTCCTAGACAGACTTAAGGAATGGCCTGAAATAAGGCCCAGCCCGAGCAGAGGCATTCATAAGTTCTGGAATGGTTTGATATAGAGCCAAGAGTTTCGGGAGCACCGTACGGTTTTGAAGGGCCTGAAAGACGGCCGCGATCATGATCGGTTCCGAGATCACCTGATGGGGCTGTTGTCTGTGTGAGGTTTCGGAACGACCCGAGGGGTCTCGAGGAGGTCAGCGAACAACCTTCCTCTCCATATGCTGTGTGCCGCAATTATGATCGATTCCAAGTTCGACCGATGGGGCAGTTGCTACGATGGGTTCTGAAACGGCTTGATCGGGCCATTGGCTGCAAAAGGTTTCAGAACGGCCCAAGGGTCCTAAATGAGGCCAGCTAACGGCACTCCTTACAGTTTATGATTTGACGATCCAGATCGGCCCGACGGGGGTAAAGTGCAGCAATGAATTCTGAAACATCCCGACTGGCTGCAAAAGGTTTCGGAAAGGGCAACGAGACCCAAAGAGGATGAGTCCTCGCAATTATAAAGAATACTGGGACGGTCTTAGGGGCCAAGATCCATAGCATGTCCCAAATTATCCCAGCGGGGTGATTGCGCAATCAGTTCTGAAACGGTCCGGCGGGACCACTGGTCGCAAAAGATTTCGGAGGGGTCAAGATGTGTATTAAGTTCAAGAATAACCCGCAAAGGATTTAGAATGATAGTAGTTCTAAAACGACCCGTAGAGGGTCGAATGTTGTATTAATTCTAGAACGACCCGTAGAGGGTCCAGAGTTGTATTAGTCCTAGAACGGCCTGTAGAGAGCTCAAAGTCGTATAAAATCTAGAATAACCCGTAAAGGGTCTGGAACTGTATGAGTTTTATCACGACCCACGAAAGGGTCTAGAGGCATGTAAGTTCAATAATGACCCGCAACAAGCTAGACTTACCTAAAGTCGTTCGAGATTCGAAGTAACCCACTAGGGGTTAGATTTGTCAGGAGAAGTCACGTTGTGCTAAAAGGATTGTGGAATTCTCAAGATGGTAAATCGTGGGCACACATACTGTACATGAGGGATTGAGAATGGTAAATATTAGCGTTGTTTGATAAGGGCTAATTATACTCTCAAGTCGAGAGTAATTGGTCGTCAAGCTCGACCTAGTATCGTGTCATAGCTCCTTTGCAAGTAATGTGCAATTGGAGCTTTAACGCCCAATTACTAAGCCCACTTCGCATACGAGTTTACTGTAGAGTGACACTAATCTTCCGGACTTCGATGTCTTGATTGTCGATTCTATCTTTATGTTAGACTATTGTAATACGGCGCCCTATTTTGGGTGATTTTGTTGCTTGTGTGCAGACTTAGCAATATCTGTATTCAATCTACTTACTAGGCTATTAGCTTACTAGTGTGCTTGTGTCGTAGGTATTTTGTCATGAAAGAAAAAGGGCGAGTCGACAATGACGGGAATAGCGAGTGTATACGGGACCAACCTTTAAGACCTTATATGGACTACCGGCTAATCGTTGGCAGAGAAAAGTTTTAAATTCCATAATATTTTATAAAGGTTAAAATTAAATCCATTTTGGTTATAGTGAGGATTGATGAACCTCATCCTTGGTATTAAAAGCATGATTTTGTACCTTAATTTAAAAAGTTCAAATTTGTCCGTATTTTTTAGAACTAAAATACTGTTTTGAGTTTTGGGTCGTTACATATTTTGTGAGTAATTTCTCTCTAATCATACTTTATTTACTTTTTTTTTTCTCTAATTACTTTACTGACTTAAGCATAAGAGAGTCAAAGTTGACGATTACCGTAGTTCTCCCCGTTGCCGTTTGATATTTGTTCTAGTTGACTGTACCGTAATTTGAGTTGGCAGAGTTTTCCGTTCAGATTTCATGTTGAGAAAATTTCACCATCAACAATTACAATAGTAATCTTAACAAAATTACTCAATTATCCTTTAATTTTTTTTTAACAAAAACTCTCCCCCCCTCGCGTCTACCAATCTATTCTCCTTTCGTCAATTTCACTTCTCATCTATTTTCCAATCTATTCATCAGCCTGAAGTGCAAATGAGCATGGGTTATTGGGTTTTGTTCCTTTTCGTTCGTGCTTCATAGCTTTTCGTGTTTTTTTTTTTTTTTTCAATACACAACTGTTTCATATATATATATATATATATTTTTTTTTTTCAATACACAACTGTTTCATAATTTCACTTACTATACGTTTGACAATCTCTCTCTTGCTCCCTCTCTCTATATGTACGTTTGTGCTGTGCATCTTGTTTGTTTAAAATTGCCAAAAGAAGATGTACCGTTCTTTTAATTCATTGAAGTTATTTTGTCTATCGAAATAAAAATGAGTTTTAAGGACAATATTGTCTAATTTTTTAATAACATTCTATTAGTATATTCAACCAAACACGTTAATTTAACATTTCCAAAAATTTTATATGAAAATTATTGTTAACAACTAAATATTATAATTTAAGATTATCGGTAATCGTATTACTGTATTGAAATCCCTGCATATATGATATACTTTAATTACCGTATACCAAACACATGTCACCAAAGACGATATGCAGTATTTTTCATCTATTTACGGTTGGACTTGGCTAACTTAAACCTATTCTTTGAAAATGCTACAGGATTTTCCTCATTTCTTAATTTTATGTTTGACTTAACGATCCAAAAGAAAAGACTTCTTGACTTGGAAAAACAATTGCTCAAAATTATTGACTCCCGTTTCATGACTTTTGACATGTTCAATTCGATACACCACTTTGTTATTTGAGAAGAAACCAGCATTTATATGACAGCTGTCAATACGAATAGCAAAGAAATACATGAACGCAAAGCAAGAAAGTCAAAAAAATTAGAGCCAAGTCTTTGCATGAGAAGTCAATACGAACTGAAAAATGGGACGGAGCACCTCTTTGATTAGCTTATTATGATCATATTGTTTCATTGCAAATATTGGTTGCATTGGTTGACTTGGAATTCTCATACAATATGAAATATCAAATTAAGTTCCAAAATATTAAAAGAAAAGTTGAACAAACTAAGAATAGCAGAACTTGCTCTGGCTTAGCCTTGCTTTTCAAGACACAGAAAACATAGAAAATGGACATCATTACCAAGAACCATTTTCCCTCTCACTCTGTTATTATGCTTTTCTTGGTCACATCTTCTCTGATTTACCTCTCCAATGGAATATCAGATTCAATTCACTCAGGCCAATCGCTGTCCGGGAACCAGACGCTGACTTCTCGAGGCAACGTGTTCGAGTTGGGTTTCTTCACACCAGGTAACTCTCGGAACTATTACGTAGGCATTTGGTACAAAAAGCCAGGCTACAAAACTGTAGTTTGGGTGGCAAACAGAAACCAACCTGTCTCTGATCCTTCTCTCTCGGCACTGAAGCTCTTAGAGAATGGAAACTTGACCTTACTAGGCCCGTCCACAACCGCCATTTGGTCAAGTCGTTTCAAGCCAAGTGCTTCCAATTCTAGTGTTGGAGTGCTTCTTGACAGTGGGAACTTTGTCATAAGAGATGAGTTTGATTCATCTGTGGTGATATGGCAGAGTTTTGATCACCCGACAGACACTTGGCTGCCGGGTGGGAAAATCGGATATAACAAGCTTGCCAATGAGAAACTTATACTTAGTCCTTGGAGAAACCCACAAAATCCAGCACCTGGGATTTTTTCCCTTGAGATTGAGTCCAATGGGACAAGCCATTTGTTGCGTTGGAATGGTTCTAACGTGTATTGGACTAGTGGGAACTGGAATGGGACTATTTTCATCCTTGTTCCTGAGATACAGCTGAACCAATATGCCACAAATATCACTTATGTCTCAAATGAGGATGAGAGCTATTTCACTTATGATGCCACTTACAATGATGCTCTCACTCGGTTCATGATAGATACTACAGGCCAGCTCAAGCAGTATGTCTGGGGGGAGAACTTCGGGGATTGGAATTTGTACTGGATGAGGCCGACGGAGCAGTGCGAAGTGTACGCCTTCTGTGGCTCTTTCAGCAAGTGCAATCGACACAACATGCCTCCCTGCGCCTGCCTCAGAGGATTCGAGCCAAAAGCACCCGAGGATTGGGAGTTAGGAGATCATTCGGGCGGGTGTGTGAGGAGAACTACTCTAGGATGCGCTGGTGGAGGAGGAACTGACTCGTTTATTGCAATCTCTGATGTTCGACTGCCTTTGGATTCGAAGACTGTACGAGCTAAGAGTATTCAAGAATGCAGATTGGCATGCTTGAGTAACTGCTCATGCACTGCTTATGCTTTCGGTGATAAATGCTCCATTTGGAAAGGTAATTTGCTTAACATAAATAAGCTGTTGCCTGACGAAAGAGTTGGCAATTATTTGTATCTAAAGCTTGCAGCTTCTGAGATAGAAACTGATGGTCAAAAGGGTAAAATGATCTGGATTGTTGTTGGAATACTTGTGGGTTTGTGCTTTCTGTTAGGCATTGTTGCAGTGTTTTTGAGAAGGAGATATTTTCTTGGAGCGACCAGTACAGTGGAAGATTCTTTGGTGTTGTTCAGATATAGAGACTTGAAATCTGCAACGAAGAACTTCTCGGACAAACTCGGCGAAGGAAGCTTCGGCTTTGTTTTCAAAGGCACATTGTTGCCTAATTCAACAACTGTAGCCGTGAAGATGCTCAAAGCTTCGAGGCAAGGAGACAAGCAATTCCGTGCAGAAGTCAATACAATTGGAACAATCCAACACGTGAATCTCGTCCGCCTTCGAGGGTTTTGTGTCAAATCTTCAAAGAGATTTCTAGTCTATGAGTACATGCCAAATGGTTCTCTAGAATCACTTTTGTTTAAAACGAATCTTACAATCCTAGATTGGAAAGTCAGATATCAAATTGCGATTGGAACAGCTAAAGGGCTGTGTTATCTCCACGAAGAGTGCAGAGACTGCATAATCCACTGCGATATCAAGCCTGAGAACATCTTGCTGGATTCGGAATACAACCCGAAACTGGCAGATTTTGGCCTCGCGAAGCTCATGGACCGGAACTTCAGCCGCGCCATGACCACAATACGAGGCACAGGAGGCTACCTTGCCCCGGAATGGCTTTCGGGGGAAGCCATCACGCCGAAAGCCGATGTCTTTAGCTACGGAATGTTGCTTTTCGAGCTGATATCAGGGAGAAGGAATGCCGATGTTTCGGAGGACGAAATGGAACACTATTTTCCAAAGCGAGTTTCGAGTGCACTGAGAGATGGAGAAGAGAATGTGGTTAGTTTGTTGGACGCAAGGTTGGAGGGAAATGCTGAGAGGGAAGAGGTCATTAGAGCTTGCAAAGTTGCTTGTTGGTGCATTCAAGACGACGAGAGAAATCGGCCGGGCATGAGCTTTGTTGCTCAGATTCTGATGGGAGTTGTGGACGTTGAAGTACCTCCGGTTCCACTCTTTCTACAGAGACTGACATGAAGGCCTTCTAAGCCATGAATCTCAGACAAGAGAGTAATAGTTCTGGTTCAACTCTACCACAAAGTGTTGATGTTTCTTTTACAAAGTACTTATCATCCTAGTAGTTCTTTTTTCCTTTTTTCTTTTTTTTCTATTTTGAGAGAGTAATTGGCATGTGTTTGAGTGCTTTTGACACACAAATGTTGGAAGAGATGTTTTGAATGATCAATGACTCAATAAGTCTTTTCATAATTTGCATTTTTTAATTGCAAAACTTTAATGTTCTCTAATATTTTATTTTTCTTTGGCTTCACCGGTTGTTGTTTGTTACCTTTTTGGAAGAACTGAGGATCTAATTATAGGGTTTCAAGATGGTCTTGATCAACATGATCAAATTTGATCAATAGCACGATTAATTCTAATTAACTTTTCCTTTATTCGTCTTGTTTTTCTTTGTGCCCACATATTTTTGTCATTGCCGACAACAAAATGATTTGAATATCCTATAATAAGTAGGGAATTTTAAGAAACAAAATGATTTGAATATCCTATAATAAGTAGGGAATTTTAAGAAATAAGCCACTTTTTAGAAAATAATTTAAAAAATTAGTTATAATTTCAAAAAAATTAAAAACTAGTCTTTTCATATATCTTATTACACGTGTCAGAAATTTTTTTACAATAATTTTTTATGTGTGATTTTGTTATTGTAAGAAATTTCTTACATATGTCATGGCTAGTTTTTAAATTTTTTGAAACTGTGACTATTTTCTAAAAATACAAAGTTCAAAATGACTATTAAAAGGGGAAAAACAAATATGTTATATATAATATTACGGGGTTTGCAGAACTTTTAGAACTTATTAAAAAAATGTTTATAACTTTATTTTTTGGAAATTATAGTAGGGCGCAAAAAAAAATTATATTTTTAAAAAATAATATATGTTTCAAAATATTAAAAGAATAAGTATGTCAAGAATTTTTAACAAGAAACAGTAAAAAAAAATATTCATACATTATGTGAGAAATTTTGTTTGCAAAGGGAAAAAAAATCTACATAATGTGTGAATATTGTCATACATTATGTAAAATTTACTTTTCTACTTCTGCTGGTTAAAATTTGAATCGTTAAAAAATTTCTTACATAAGTGTAAATATTTTTTTTGTTATTTTCTGTCATAAATTTCTTGACATGGCTATTAGTATGTCTTATAATATTCTGAAACATGCGTAATTTTTTTAACAGACGTATTTAAATTTGGTCTATTTTTGCAACTCACCCTTATTTCTTAGGTGAATGATGGCATATAGATTATCTATCATAATTAGTAGACAAAATACCAGCTAAAAACGGCTGTTATTTGTACAATAACCATGATATTTTGCACATTTACTAAAAATAAGTCTTCACTAAATTAATCTAGAATATAGACTATGTAACGACCCGACTTATCAGACTGTTACTTTAACTTTAATTATCATTTAAAACGTAATTTTTTTCATTAAAAAAAATATGGTTACATCAAAGACTAGTAACTTGTTAACTTATGATCTTTCTTTTCTTTTCTTTTCATTCTTTGTTAAAGTAAATGACATAAAGAGATAGTAGAATAAATTAGGGCTATTCACGGGTTGGGTTGGATGGGTTAGCCCCTTCAACCCAACCCAACCCGATGTGGTCGGGTTGAAAAATTTTCAACCCAACCCGACCCGATGATAATATCAACCCAACCCAACCCAACCCAACCCGTTAAGATGTCGGGTTGGGTCGGGTTAGGTTGATCGGGTTATGTTTTTTTTTTTTTGAAAAAAATAATAATAATAACATAATGTTCATGATTAAATTAAAGTAAGATTTATCTTTTATATGGAAAAAACTAACAATGAGCATCTTCAACAAAAAAAAAAAAAAACTATAATGCATAACAAAAAGTAAATAATAGCTAAGAATAAACAAGATAAATAACTAAACAAAAATATTTTTTTTATTTTTTATTTTTTTATTTTTTTTACATGGTCGGGTCGGGTCGGGTTAACCCGAAACCCGAAAAATATAGTCCTAACCCAACCCTACAAGTGTGCGGGTTGGGTTGGGTTGAACCCGAATTAGAGTTGGGTTGAATCGGGTCGGGTTGTTCGGGTCGGGTTGTCGGGTTAGGTTGCGGGTTGTTCGAGTTATCGGGTTTCTTGAACACCCCTAGAATAAATCCTGTAAGCAAATAATATTGTCATGATACATAATTATAATATGAAGTTTGAAATTCGTAGTTTCATTAGTACTATTTAAGGTAAACATGACATCAGGAATTTAAGACATAGTCATCCAGGTTCTTTAAAGGCCATAGCAAAATATTTCATAAAATATCAGCGGAAGACTTTCTTGCGGTTTGGTGAATCTACCCTTTGCCACGCACCCATCATCGTCGCTTATTCAATCCATCAAAATATTATGGTACAGGTTTCTTACCTACAGCATAAACGACTTGAATTAGTTTTTCGCTCAGTAAGTACAAACATAATTCTCACAAAATATATGTCATGAATGAATGTCGAATTATGCTTCATTATGAACACTTTTGAAAACATTTTCTTCTAGTGAGATCCCCTAAGGAAAAGTCAAGGTTTGCAAGGTCCCCGACTACTACGGTCAAATATTTTCAATCATTAACCCTCACCTTAGTAGAGGGTGGTACAACATCTTAACTTCTTTAAACTTATTAGTCTCATATTTACATTAAGCGAGTATGGTAAAATGTAATGCCCATGGACGTACTTCGAATATATACTAATATGATTTAAAGCATAATATATAACACATCATCATTTCATAAACATCACAGTGAATGTATAAACACATAACATATTGAAAATATTACAAATATAATGACATAATTTTTTTTAAAAACTATTCGTTGATGTATGTGAGATTTGCACTCACTTGGTAACCCTTGTAATCAGAGTACTTCGCTTTCTTAGCGCTCGTGATCGAGTATCTTTCCTGCTTATTAGATAGCCCAACGGATGTATGATTAGATTCTACACTAATCATTTATCATTAAACTACCTAATTTATACATGAGTGAGTTACTAGTACTATTATTAGATTTCAACAATAGATCAATAGATTTTTCTATTTAAGTCGACTTGATCTAATTACGTAAAACTAATCAATTAATTAATTAAAAATTAATTAACTATTTATAAATAAATTAATTAATAACTTGATTAATTAACAAATTTAACATTATTATTAATAATTATTTAAGTTAAACTTTTTTTCATCTTGATCAATTACTAATACAATTTAAGGTATTTAATCTCTTTATTTATAAATTTGTTAATTAATTCATGTTAAAATTAATTAACTTCTACATAAACACAATCTTGAAATAATCAATTATAAATTGATAATAACATTATTACTCAATAATCCTCAAGATTGATTAATTAATCAATATAAACAATAAATTTTGATCTCTTAACTAAATTAAGTAATTTGATAGATTACTAAATTTAGTTAATTTGATTACATAATAGCTTATTTTTAAATCAAGCCCTTAGTCTTAACTAATTCTTAAATTTTTGCGTCTACTTAATTAACATCATCTAAGCTTTGGGCACGTAAATCCCATTTACCTTAACGTGGCCGTTCAAACATTACGGTTTATAAAAATATTGGCCTTTTAGGCCCGTTAAGTATTTTCCTAATAGGCGTGAAACTAATTTATTTGTATATTGGGCCAGGTGACCTATTATTCACTTATGGACATAAAGTCCGTAAGACTCATTTGTACCATTAATATGAACATATTAAAATCTCACAATTAATTTACAAATACTTTACTTTTAAAAAAATTGAAATAACTAAATCATCTTTTAGGAACAAATATTTTACTTTTCAACAAGAAGGTTTATTGGTTTTGAAAATAATAATCAAACCTATTTTTTGATTTTACTATGCAAAATCAATTTTTGCAGAAAAGTCCTCATATTTTTATAAATGTATATAACTTTTTTTTTACAAGAAAAATGATGGCAAGAGTCTTAGTGTGTGTATGTATATATAGTCTCATTTTTTTTTTATCTTAAAAATCTAAGAGTTCATCTTAACCTTTGATTTCATACTAAAAATTCTAGCAATTTGATCATAGTGAATTTATTTTTTATCTACATTCATGAGATAATCAAATATTGACCATTGATTCAAGATCAAAAATAATCTTGGCCATTGAATAAAAGCTATCCTAAACTAGACATTTATGCACTAAATTTTAGCATTTCAAGTGCATAGCTATATTTAATTAAACAATAGATAACACATACTAGAATCTTAAATTTTTACTTTATTTATTGAAAAATTAATCCAATTTTCAAATAAAAAAATCTCAAGAAGTTTAGATTAAACTTGGATATTGCAGACTAACTACTAAAATCCTTAATCATCATCATCATCATCATTATTATTATTATTATTATTTCAATCACCATCGAGTCGAATATATGTGTTTGACTCGCAGAGGTTATATATTATTGTTATAAATAAATAAGTATATTTGCAAACATATATGTATGCCAAATTATATATAGTCTCATTATATGTCATATTTATATCCTTAAATATAGATATATAAGTGAGATTTTGACCAAAATGTTTGTTTTGGTCGAAATTAATTTCTTTTTTAATTTTTTTTTGGGCAAAAGGGGCTCCCTTTGAGGGTTTTTGGGCAAATTTTTAGGGCGTTTTTACCAATTCTAAGGGATTTTTTTGCAAATGCTTATTCTCCCTCTTACTTTTTCAATTTTTTAGTTCCAATCATTTAAACAGTTATTTTTTTACCATGGTAATCTCCAAAAAAAAAAAATTTCTTGCCTTATTTGGATTTATTTATTTTTCTTTATCTTTTGACATCCATTGTTGTATACTTTTTTGTGTGCAAATAACATTTATTTTTACTTTTAGTTGGCCTCTTTCATTTTTACTTTGTGGTGTTTTACAAAATTATAAAAGTCTTCATATATTTCTTAAAAATTATAAAAGTGCACTTATTTATTAAAATCTTAACAGAAACATCCTTATTAAAAAAAATTTTATCTTATTCGTTACATGTTGTGAAATATTTTTTTACACGAATCAGATAAATACATTATATAAATACGTGCATAGCTCGTGCTTGAAAACTAGTATTTATTTATATAGGGTGGAGTGAGCACTTATCCAATTTAGAGATGGCTTTAAAATTACTATCCCAACTTTTCCATTATTGAAATAAATACCTAACCCTACAATTATATCCCAAAAATACCCTTGTCATTACTCGCACAATTACTCAACATAGAGAATTAGAATTCTTTGCAAGTCAAGCTTCAGAGACGATAAAGAAAATTAAAGCTTTGGTTTGAAATTATGGCCGAGTTTCGGAGACGATAACGACGACCTTGAAGGACTAGATTTGAATCTCGGTGAGTCTCTCTATTCCCTTTTTGTTTTCCTATTTTCTATTTTCTGACCAAAATCTTGCTTCAAATGTCTGTGATTCTCTTTCTCCCTATCTCTCGTGTTAAATTCCCTCTGCAAGTCACTAATTTAATTACTCATATGACATTCTACGTATCCTTGAACTCACGATTCAGTTCACCAAAGACTACACAATTCAACTACAATTTGTTTTTGTGTGAATTGAATTATTTTAGTCTCATTTTGCATTGCCTTTGGCTGTTGTTGTTTGTTGGCCTTGCATTTGCTGACTAGATGTAAAGGAGTTGATACTTACAGTAGGTTAATTCTTCTAAATTCCTAATTTTTTCACTCTTACTTAAACCCTAGCATCTTCAAATATTTATAAATGTATGATGTTTCCGAATCTATAGTCTCGACTACAAATGGAGTACGACAATTTCACTGAGGTTTGCTAATGTCGTTTTACTTTGAAATATAATTTTTGTACTTTCTTGTTTGAGGCATGAGTTCTTTAGTTTTCGTATTTTCACTTAGACAAAACCACTCAATAGATTTTTCTTTTTCATATATTTTATCCAGTTTTAAGAGTAAGTAATTACCCAAATAGCTTGTCAATTTTATTTGAAATTCAAAAACTTGTTTTAATTACTTTGTAATTACTCTGTTTGATCATGGCCCATAGATTAGATACTTTGTTTGATATTTTACGCATCATATATGATTTTTTTAGTTCCCTAATAGATTAGATGGAAACCATATAGGAGACTATTTTTACAGCACTTAATTACGGACGAAAACAACAAACAATTGAAGCAAACCATCCTTTCCAATTGAAAATGGTATTGGTTCAAGCCCAATAATTTATTTTTAGCGCGTTCATCGAATAACGAAAGTAGAGGAACAAGTTCACTTCAAGAAAAAATAGATCATCCACCTCATCATCATACACGAATATTCAATCAGTGCGAACGAGAGTGAAAACCTGGTCTCCATAATAAAAGAATACGTCATTGTCAGTCTATCTACCATCATCTTCGGCTACCACTACAGTTAAGTCATCATTAGAAGAAATCTTAATTTTGCGTATTAAAAAAAAGAGCTCTTAAAAAGGGGGTAAAATACAGTCACTTTAGTCATAGTAGTTGTACATTAGGTATGTGTCACTCAAATTAAAAAAAAAAAGATTATTGATTCGGAAGAAACATTAACTCAACGAACTCCAACAAAATAGCAAGATGAATATGGTGGAAAAATCCATAAGTGTCATGCAATATATATATATATATATATATATATATATATACATATATCAGGTCGTCTTTCTCTCCGTACATATAAGTAAACATCGAGCAAGACTCATGTATTCTATATTTTATCATACTAAACATATAGCAACTTTTTGAAGTTCTGAAAAATAAATAAATATAGCACACAGAGAATAAAGTAGGCTTAAAACGCAATAGTAAACACTGACAATAGTACTAGTTTGATTCAACAACCTAAGATATAGTCACAAGTGTAATGTAAAAAAGAAAAAGAAAAAGGGTACAAACCTTACACTGTTTATGGAAATAAACACTTGCCCTTTTATGAGTTATAAACTTCTAGTCTTTTACGTAGAAATTAAATTGTGGATAAGTGTCTAATGCAAAATTAAGAACAAATATGGAGTAACCAATGCGGGAATATTAAACAATGTATATATCGCATCCACACACACACACATATATATATATATATATATATATATATCTACAATTAGAACCAGACGAGTTTTTCATTCCAAAAAAAAAAAATTTAAACTTCATTACCAGGCGATACATGAACATGGCCTTAAAAAAAAATGAGAGACTTATTGAGCAATATTTAGAGCAGTGTACCAAAAATTAAGGTAGGAAAGCAAACACACGTACTTTTAAAAGATGAAAAAAAAACAGAGAGAGAGAAAAGGAAAAGGCTGCTCAGTTTTTACGAAAAAAGAAACAAGTCTAACGAATACACAGACATAAGCACATATGCTAAAGGCGGTGAAGACTTAAAGGATCACTTGGCCTCTAATTGAACAGCCCTTTTGAGGTGAACTTCTTTATTGGGCCTAATTTTATAAGTCTAAAGAATGTATTTTGAAGTCATATAATTTATTAATCACATGTATAAATTCTAAACGTTGTTATCAAAACATTGTCTTGTACATATATTCACAGCGAGCTTAAATTACGTATGTGTGTTTTCTTTATTAGGCTTAATTTTACAAGTCTAAGGAATATTTTGTTACTAATAAATATAAGTCCTGATTGTTTGCTATGCATATTAGGAATTATTTGTTATGTTGTCTAAAAATAAATTGTATATATATATATATATAACAGAAAAAGTATTCACACAAAAAAGTGCAAGCTGCCTACAAAATATATATATAAGAATGATGTGCATATATAACAGCATCATCAATTTTTTTTTGTCACGCAGCATCATCAAATTTAAATGATATAAAAAAGCCAATATGAACAAAGTACAAATTATATATGAAGTCCAACATCTTGTACACTGGCTCGATTCAACAACAATTGGTATTTTACAAGCATAACCGATATTAATACTTATCCTTGGATCAGGTACCAAAATATTGTTAAAAGAAGAAACAAGAGCAGTCACATGTCTATTTTTATTCACCAGTCTTAGGCTTGACAAAGTAAGACCATTCAACTTGACTGCATACAATGATGCAAGCAGTCAAGATTACACGTCAACTACTATACGTGCAATCGCCAAAAAAGAAAAAAAAAAGTGACCGCGACTAAATAAGTGTTACATATAAGTATTACATAGACTTATAACTATGAAAAATACTCAACCGTTGAACTTCTAAGCAACAACAGGGTCTAAGGATTTCATGACCTCCATAATTCTGACATCACTTCATAGCTCCAGCTTCTCACACTTAGAACGGCTATTCTTTAGATCTTTACAACAAGCTCCCAATTCCTCTTGAAGCGTAACTAAATAAAGGTGAATGTTATTTATTATGAGATCAGCCTTCTCCAGTTTGGCCTCTCGTTTGAACAGTTTCAATTTGATGTTCTCAAGCTCTAATTCAAAATTTTATGGAGTTCGAGAGATTTCATTATAAGGGCGACATGAACGAGTTTTCTTTGGAGGAATAGGCACCACAGCGCTACCATCTCCTTCGCGTGATGATGAAACAGAGGAACTCATGGTCAAATAAAGTTCAAAATAAACTATGCAGAAAAGGTTTAAAAAAAAAAGAAAAAAAAAAGGAAGAAAGAAACGTTTATTTGAAAAATAACGACAAGCAGGGTTAATATATAAACTTCCTAGGTGGTGTTATGGCGGTTTCTAGACTAAGTAAGACAATATATAAAATTGTAGAAAGAAGTAAGCCGTTTTTGTAAAGGAATCACAAAGCTAAGTTGAGTTGGACTAGATTACACGTCAACTACTATATAACGCCAAGAAAGTAAACTTACTTTCACATCATACTTAGTCAATATAACGTTATTACATACGATGGATGATTAAAACAAAGCGCGTGCCACATAGCATACTTGAATGAAAACTTAGTTCTAATACATTGGTGACCAACATAGTTCTAATATTTTAGAGAAAATGGTTACAATTTCAGAACCAAAAAAAAAAAAAAACCAACAACAACGACAATAAAAGACAACATTGACAAAAGGCTATAGTAAATAGTCTTCAGTAAATAGATAGCCCTGCAGCATTCGAGGTTCATGGATCTAGGATTTGATTTCAGTGGGAGCACAATTATGAACAAAGCTTAATTGTTACAGAATAAAAAATATACCATAAATTTGACTTATATAATAAAAAGAATTACAATTGTTCTCGACGAGGTTTTCTTTTTTGATAGCTTCGCTGTCGACTTTATTAAAAATATATTTTTCAATCTAGACTATCAAGTTATCATTCATCCATTCATCTCCCATACGATTTCGAAGACAGTTATTCACAATGGCAGAAAATACTCTTTCAATGCTAGCACTAGCAACTACTAGGATTAACGCGAGTGTCAATAGCAAGTAAACCAAAGAATACCTCTTAGTTTTTTTGCTCTCGACTATTTCCTTTGCAATATCTCCAATTCCTTTCAACTCAACAAATTGCTTGCTAAAACGCACATCTAGGATGTAAGTTTTTAACTGGTTATCAAGTTTCATGAGCTCCGTTGAAGAAAAATCTTTCAGATAAAATTCAACAATACGGATCAATTTTTCATCATTGCGCAAATGCTAAACAAAGAAGCAACTCAATACTTGCCTCAGTGAAGCGATCATTTTACTCCTGCAGTTGCATGTCAATGACAGAATGAAACATCTCAACTTGAAAGTAATGCATATTTGTAACTTCTTGAGCTTTTTGTCGTGATCGACCCCGAGCTATAAATAAGTCATCCATGTTGGGAACAATAATATTGTGCTTTTTACTAAAAGAATAAACTTCCTCTAAGAAAGAATCTCACTCATCATCTATCATCATTTGTAGTCTTTCTTTATATATATTCACCAAGTCATAGCATTTACTATATCTTGATCATTCTTTTGCAACACTTTTGATAACTCTTCAGTAATTCTTAGTATGATTTTCATCAAGTGTAGAGTAAATACAAACTCAAATGATTACATGTAGTTCAATAAGTTATTTGCTTCACATCTATGCTCAGAGGTGGAACTATCATCTACAATTGTTTCAAGAACTTGAATGGTAGATGAGGACATGATAATCAAACTAACCAACATACCATAATATGAGCCCCAACGCATATCACCAGCACGTCTAAAACTCATACATTGGTCAAGGCCTTTTCCACTTGCAATCTCACCATTTTCAAGTGCTTCAGCAATTAAATCTACTTGTTTCTCTTTAAGAATATCGACTTGTTTAGATGAAGATCCAACAATATTTATCACGCTAGAAACTAAAAAAAAAGAGTGATGCAACTTGAATATGTTTCTTTACTATGACCGCTAGACAAAGTTCAAGTTGATGAGGAAAACAATGAATTAAAAAACACAAGAATTTTCCTTCAAAATAAGTGATTTGAGACCATTGAACTCTCACAGATACACTCAAGCGTATTCGATAGTCTTTGTGATCTTGATTTGCGTGTTGAGAGAAAACTACTTCAATATGTTGGTTTGGCACCATCAAGTCTTTACACTTGTTCAATGCTTGGTTATGAGCGGCCGAGTGCTATAGGACCTCCAACATGAATATCAAATCTTTCATTCTTTTTCCAATTTGAATACCCTTCGCCTACAAAACAATTACCACATCATTGTTCTCCAATATTTGGTTTGGAAAGATAATAATAAAGGCAAAAAGCAGCATCTTTTGATTCGTTGTACTCCAACCAACTATCATATTTCTCAAGCCAAGCAGAATTAAAACGCCTAGGCTTTTTTCCAAACATTGTCACGGGAAATTTGTAACGTTTAGGTTGACATGGACCATTTTGTAGATAATATCTTCGAGCTTTATCTCGAACAATAGAATCATAACTTGATATTGGAATCATTTTTCTAGGATATGTAGGAATATCTCCTAAATTTATGTCCGTGTTACTTCTTCTAGCCATATCAACACATTTTCCTTGAGGAAATAGTGGCTCCAACTTTCTTTTAAGTAAATATTTTTTTTTCATAATTAGAAGAATGCAAGGAAGAATAAAAATTTAACAACACAAGTTCACAACATTCTATGAAAAAATTGTATGTAAAAAAAAAGTGGCAGTCTCAATTATAAAACACATGGAGTTTGAAATAATATAGTTATTTGTATACTGACATTTATTTTTTTTCAAGCATCCATTTTATTATATATTTATATATATACATACATATACGAACTCTATTTATTTAATCACATATAAAATTTTATTAATTGTTACACAATTATATTAATTGTTTCACAATTTTTTTATTTTGTGTACCAAAATTTTTAAATCTAATGGATATTCTAATATTTAAGTCGAGAACTCCGATTATAAGCAAAATCTATAAATATAAATATATATATATATATATATATCTCACATAATAAAGATATTACTGTTGGAATAGGCGATAGGCAACCACTAGGCCATTATTCTCTGGCTGCTCTGCAGGCTGCAACTTTGAGAAAACAAAAGGTGAACGGTGTCTATTCCATATAGGAAGTTGTTTTGTTTTTTCTAAAATAAAAAGTAGCAGCAGTTACAATTTTCAATGCTAACAAGAGAGCGACAAAAATATTAGGGGAAAAAAGGCTTTTAGGGTTTAGTAGGTCCATCATAATAATAAAAACAAAAGAAGGAACACGTGAAAGTGGTTATGAGGTCTCACGTACATAATTTTTAGAGTATTTTTCACTGGTACCCCTGAACTTTACGTGTTTGGCAACTTGCTCCCTGATGTTTAATTTTTGGCATTTTACACCTTGAATTCAAAAATATTGATAAATCACTACAAATTGATAACTTTCGTCAATAATTTAGACAGAATTTGACACGTGAGTCTCACATGACTAATAATTAAGGGTATTTAGAGATGTCAAAACGGGCCGGATCTAGTGGGCCGGCACGAAGCACGGCACGATTTTTAGTGGCACGATACGGCACGACACGATAATTAACGGGCTCAAGCACGGCACGATAAGTTGACAGGCCGGGCTTGGACAAGGGTTTAAGGCACGAAGCACGATTAGGCACGAAGCACGATAAGGCACGAGCACGATTAGGCACGGCACGAGCACGACACGGGCACGATTGATAGCACGGCATGAGCACGACAAAACACACATAAATTTGCTTAAAATTTATATTTTATATTACATATTATGTATATATAGTTCAATTTTCAACCCAAAAAATATTATATATTGTCTTTATTTCTATAACATATTATATTTTCTCAATAAAATTATTATTGAACAAAATTTTAATTAAATATTAATACTATTTTGTTATTATTAATCACTAACTTTCTCTTTAATTTCATGTTAGTATTAAATAATGTATTTTGTTTGCATCAAAACAAATGTAATAAATCTAATTAAACAATTTTTATTTAAATAGATATTAAATAAGTATAATTAGTATAATAATACATACGCGCGTAAAAGCACGATAGAGGCACGGCCCAAACACGGCACGGCACGACAAAAGCACGACACGTTTATAAACGGGCCGCGGGCCGGGCTTGACGCTCATTTTGAGCCATGGGCCGGCACGGCACGAACACGATTAATAAATGGACCGGCACGAGCACGGCACGAAGCACGATAAGCACGAAAATAAACGGGCCGGGCCGGCACGGCACGACACGATTTACATCTCTAAGGGTATTTAGGCCATTTTTACTAGTTCTTCTTCTTCCTCCTCTTTCTTCTTCCTCTTTCTTCTTTCTCTTCTTCAAAATCCACGATTAAAAAAGCGAAAACAAAGTTCAATAAACCAATGTATCAAACACAAGATCAATAACTCGGTGCAAAATACTTAAAAGAAAAAAAAAATTCGAACGCAACCCGTCGTGAGCCGAACACCCGCCACCACCCATGCCCCACCACGGATCGAACCCATCCACGACACATCCTCGTCAGAGCTAAACGAGCACTCAACCAAACCCCACCCACAACCTAAGCTTGCCGTAACCAAACCCCACCAAAAGCAAAAGCAAAACAACCTTTCTTGTCTCTTCCTTTCTTCTCTATGCTCTGCTGACGAAGAACTTTCTTCTTCTTCAAGCTCAATTCTAAGGTCCCCGATTCCGACAGTCGGAAAACCTTAGCCAAAACGACGCCGTTCTCGTCCTTCCTCCTCCTTTCCCACCCCAACTCCACCGCTCTACGACTCCGACCCCACCACATGGCGCGACCTCTCCGTCTTGTCTACCTCTCCGTCAACCCTGCTCTCGTCATCCAACGGATTCCTCTGCTCCTCTATCTGCCCAACACGTTTCTGGTCTGCAACGTCCACGCCAAGTCCTCCCGCGCCGTACGATTCCCATTCCACCCCTTCTCCTTCGACTCGCTCTCCCACCATCCTCGCCCTCTCTCAGATTTGATCAAGAATCGTGCCACCCATCCCCAAGTCGCCAAGCCGAGCTCCACACTTGAACCTGTGCGATCCCACCGCGACGCCCCGAGCTGCCCAGTCCCAACCCAGACCAGAATTAACGAGACCAGACCAAACCGCGCTTTTTTCCCTCCTCTACAAGGCGTCTGTTGGAAAAAAATTTGCAATAATACACAAAAGTTCTATGTAAGGTGGAAACATGGTATTCTAAAATTTTATAATCAAACATTTTGATCAAACCATCAAGAACATATAACAAGGATCTTTTCATAATTTTATTAAAAAAACAAACAAGCATACAAATATGCACAAAATTTATTTATGAAATAAATTCTAGAGATTAAGAATTTTACCAAAAAGATTCTAATGATTGACTTTTTCTCTTCACGCCGTGCATTTCGAGACCGCCAAGGTTGGGCTAAGAGAACGCTCGAAACGAACTTATCGGCCTTTAGGAATTCTCGCTTTGCCGATACCACAATCTTTCAAACCGTGCCTCCGGATCGAAAAGAGACAAGAGTGTGGGCTCACTCTAATTTTTCTCGTACACACTACTTTAGTGTATAATTAAGCTATAATAATAGCTATAGAGGATGGCAATTGAGGGAGCTTCTCTCTCTAAAAATTCTCTCAAAGGGGCTTATGAGCTTGTGTGTTTTGTAAAACAAAGTTAGGTTTTCTCTATAGAATATGGTCCTATTTATAGAGAGATTAAAGAGGTGTCTAATAGGTATAATTCAAGTCATACTTGAATTCAAACTAATACCTATTATTATTTATTTTGGATTTATTAAAATATCATATATTTTAAATATATATAAAGTTGCTGACAAAAAAAAAAACTTGAATGACCAACTCTTTTAATCGCAAAAGGATTTGCGAACTTTTCCAAATCAAACTTTTTGAAATTGGATTTATATAGTATATATAGATATATTTATATTAATCGGATTATGAAAGTGGCCGAACTTGGCCAAGTCCAATTTTGAAAAGGGAGAATTTCAAAATAAAGTCATTCTTAATGCCACTTAATAATCTATATCGCATGTGGTGTGCTCCCTTCATTTACACTCTATGTTTGTAGTGTAAATTTTGGGGTATAAATTAAAAGTGCAACACACATGGGGTATAGATTATCATTGTGTCAAGAATAGAGTATTCCTCAAAATCTCCCTTTTGAAAAACCAATTGCGATTATATATATATAATTATTATAATAATATATAATTGTATATATATCTAATGGATTTTGAAAAAACCACATCTTTCGGTAAACGTAAAACTCTTTATATATATATATATATTTTAATCAAATCCTAAATAGAATCAAATTCTATTCCAATGTCCAAAATAGATAATTATCTAACTCTTAGATAATTAATAAGGACTAGTTTTTTCAAATCCTACTCCAAATAGGATAACTATCCTTATTCAAATAACTTTGTATAAATCTTGATCTAATTAGGATTTAAACAAAATACTTCTTTTTTATTTATTCAACTCTAGGATAAATTGGCAAATTAAATCAAACTTTTTTATTTAAATTGATTGCCTCCCTTATAGGCCAATTTTGGTGGGAAACTATTTTCATAATTCCCTCAAAATTTAGTTTAAATTAATTTTAATACTTATTTATTTAACAAATAAATAAATAACTAAAATCAATTATTTATTATCGAATTAAGCTATTAATCCGATAAATGTGAGAAAAACATAATTAATCACCATTAATTATTAGAGTATCTCTATCAATCTGATGGAGTCGGTCCGGGGACCATGGACCCAATAATTCAAGTTCCAATAAAAATAAATAATTAACTAAAGCTCTTTAGTTAAAAATCTAATTTATTAATTCTGAGGTTACTCCACTAAAAATCCGAAATTGCACTCCTGAAATTATTAGAATAATTTACTCGGTGAGTTGTCCATTGATATAATCATTTCATGATATTCGACCCTCCAGATTGATTCATGATCTGCGTTGGTGAATTTACCATTTTACCACTCAGATCATATCTTATTCCTTAAGTACCATCGATTCACCAGCGAACAATTCATTTACGATCTTGATCATAAATGTGCGCGCAATTGTTCGGTTCCAGAATCAACATATTAAGGGAACCAATTTTAACTTCCTTTTTATCAGAAGCTGGATTCCATATATGTGAAATCTCATTCCCCAGTGATCATGTTTCGGACCTCCAGAATGCAAGTATTTAGCCCCGATCATTCATGGATGGTAACAAACATATCAAAAGGCCCGTAAACGTAACATAGGGGTCTGTGGCCACTCATTATTAAGATTGATTATCATATGATCATCTTATGACTTCGAGACGAGTATCGTAACGGTACTTAAACAACACTTCGGAATCGAGTCGGTCCATGTCCTATATAATCTAATTATATAGAATGCTTCCACTTAGTGTCACCACACCGACAACCCGGATAAGGTTATCGTATCTAAATGTCAATGGACCGCATATGTGATTTCGGATCAAGTCACTCATTCTTGATCAATCACGGACTCATTTAAACATATTAACCAAAATTCTAATCCTTTGTATATAACAAACTTATATACTAGAATTTCAGTTACATAATATGTTATGGATATTGATAAATATTCATAAATAAAATAAAGTCTCAAACAATTCATGAAAAATTTCGTTTATTTTATTAATCAGCAAATTCAATATCATAAAAAAAGTCTCCTTTTTCGGCACTATTCTAACAGCGTCTTCATAGCCAACGGACTCCAGCTCTCTGCACCAGTATCGGCGCCCAACCGAAGATCGAGGAAGGGTTTGATCTATCATAGTCGTCGCCTCCAGCCGCTTCGACGAGCTTGGCAACACTCCCTGTTGAAGGCGCGGCTACCGAAATCCAAAATCAGTCGTCGGACTCGCTAGCAAGGATTAACAATAATTCAATATTCTAGATGTTCATAATTCTTTATAACCCTAGAATATTATAAAACATTCCTAGGATCAAATCATGCCAGATTATCAAAGATTGAATTGGGGAATAAATACCTGAATCCATGGAAGCAATAGTTGACAACTTTGCGGAAATTCTACGATGATCAATGTGTGTGGGTTATAGTCTTCCTCAGTCAAATCACCTTAATCCTTTATGGGTTCTTAATCTTTTCTCTCTAGATGGGTGGAGTGAAAAGTATATTTGATTTGACATATTGGGGACCATAACCTAATGTCTTTATATACTAGCCAATTAGGGTTCCCATTAAATCCTAATTGGGCTAGGATTGGGTCTCTACTCATTGGGTCCATACTCAATTAAAGGCTATGGGCTTTCACTAAAATAGACCACTAAATAAAGCCCACCACAATTAAATGGCATATAATAAAATAATTGCTATATATAGTAGTCCACAATAGGAAACGTATTTTCCTAACACTTTCGCCATTGCTCGAGCCCAATGTTGTGCGGGATCTTCTCGATCCCAACGTTGTACGGGATCTTTCTCTATACCATCGTCGCGGTAACGTGGCCTTATCATGGTAGATTATTGGGATTGTTTCACACATTATAATTATTTTTCTACTCTTGTTCGGTTATTAGGATAGAAAAACTTTTAATTTTGTGTGAATAGCGATTTAAGGGATAAATTTTATTTATCGATCCATGTTGTCATTGTGGGTTAGTAAGTCGGTGAATAAACTAATTACGGTATTGTTGTTTATTCGGAATTGCAATATGCGCGTATTTTTTCTTTGGGCACTTGGATTATTGAACCTTGTTTTCAATTCTGCTGTTGGCAATCCTATATATGACCATAATTAAAATTTGGTGAATATGCTTGAAACTTTGCCGATTATACATATATATATATATATATATATATATTTCATCATGATACAAATCCCATGACTTTCAATAGTCGGTCTTGAATATTCAATGTACTCCCTTTAAAGTTCTAGTATGATAAATCATACTGCATAATAATCGCATCAAACAATGGTTTTATATTCTTGGTAATTATTGTTTTAACAAAAATAATCAATCGGACCACTGTAAATTAGATTTGCCGATTTTCGTTTGATACAATTGAATATGCTATTGTACATGTAAATTATGTATCTTGGTTTACATATAATTACAGACGCATCATATGCAGTAATAGTCTTGTATTTGTCTTGAAAATTGTGCCTGTTGGGTGGAATTATTAATTCTGTTGGTTTTAATTTAATACCTTGATATGAATTTTAGTTTGGCAAATTTAGATACTGTTTCATATTACAATGTATTAATTTGAAATTAACCACGTAAAGAATTTTCGTGGGATGTATTCTCAATATGCGGAGATGCAAATCCTAATTTTCGGGATTGTTGAGAAATTTGTGTGAATTTGCATAATTTGTGGGAATTATGCTCACGTTTTGTATTTAAAAAAAAATCTTGTATTTTTATTATATTAGTTGAAACAATATGTTGCCAAAGTAACCTCTATTGTGTAGATTAATTTAATTTAAAATATGAAGATGATTGTGTGTTTGTAATTTATGCGGATTGTGATCGGCCCAAAGGAAGATCATTATCTGGCCAAATTACAAATACACCTGTGGTAATGATATGTGACAATTATATAGTGTTCCATGTGAACAATAGTCGGTCCAAAGAAAGGCTATTGTTTGACCGGATTTATTGTCAATATTTGATTACTGCGCAAAGAGTACCACTTACAAGTTAATATCCTGTCCAAAGACTAGATAATAATGTTGTGCTAGGTATCTTGTTTAGGGCCCACATTTATTGTTTTAAATTATGTCATATTTTATTTATTTTTAGATTATGACATGATTTTGACAGTGAGCACATTCTTTTGTTTTCATTCAGTTTCTGCTACTGCGACAAATGTTTCTGCTCAAATTAATTCAATTCCCATGCTCAATGGGACAAATTTCAAGATCTGGCTAGAGAACGTAGAAATCGTTCTTGGTTGTTTAGATTTAGACCTTGCGCTACGGATGGAGCGACCCACTTCCACTCCAGAAAACCCCAATGAGGTTAAAATTGAGAAGTGGGATCGTTCCAATCGCATGAGTCTGATGATTATGAAGCGCTCCATTCCGGAGGCGTTTCGGGGCTCTATTACTGAGAGCAAAGATGCTAAGAAGTTCCTCGAAGAAATTAAGCAAAATTTTGCTAAGAATGAAAAGACGGAAACGAGTAACCTTCTGGCTACTCTAATTTCCATGAGGTATAAAGGAAAGGGGAACATAAGGGAGTACATTATGGAGATGTCTAATCTCGCTGGGAAACTCAAGGCACTTAAGTTACAGCTGTCTGAGGACTTGCTCGTGCACTTGGTTCTCATATCTCTTCCTGCACAATTCAGTCAATTCATAGTGAGTTATAACACTCAGAAGGACAAATGGAGTCTTAATGAGTTAATTTCTCACTGTGTGCAAGAAGAGGAAAGGATAAAGCGAGACAGGACAGAAAGTGCTCACTTAGCATCTAACTCTCAGAACAACAAAAGAAAGAGAGCTAAGGATACTGCAGAGAGTAAAGCTCAGCAGAAGAAGTTGAATACGCAGGTTAAAGCATTTACTTGTAACTTCTGCAAAAAGGAAGGGCACATGAAGAGAGAGTGTCCTAAATACGCTGCTTGGCGTGTTAAGAAGGGTAATCTTCTCGCTTTGGTTTGTTCTGAAGTTAATTTGACTTCTGTACCTAAAGATACTTGGTGGGTAGATTATGGTGCTACTACTCACATAAGTTTGTCCTTGCAGGGTTGCCTGTGGAGCCGATTGCCAAGTGATGCTTAAAGATTCATCTATGTGGGCGATGGCAAGACAGTTGCAGTTGAGGCTATAGGGACTTTTAGGTTATTATTAAAGACTGGTTTATATTTGGATTTAGAAGAGACTTATATAGTACCGTCTTTTAGACGGAATTTGGTTTCAATTTCTACTTTGGACAAATTAGGTTATTCTTGTTCATTTGGAAATAATAAATTTAGTCTTTTTCTTAATTCAAATCTTATTGGTACTGGTTCTTTATCTTTGCATGATAACCTATATTTATTGGATACAATCGCCTCATTTAATGAAACCTTGCATACTAGTTCACGTGGTACAAAGAGAAAATTAATTGACATAGATTCCGCCACTTTATGGCACAAGCGTTTAGGTCATATCTCTAAACAGAGAATTCAGAGGCTTGTGTCAGACGGGATTCTTGATCCCCTCAACTTAATAGATTTTCAAGTCTGCGTTGAGTGTATAAAGGGGAAACAAACAAATATAAGAAAATTAGGTGCCAATAGGTGTGCAGACGTCTTAGAACTCATTCATACTGATATATGTGGGCCATTCCCTACGGTTTCTTGGAATGGTCAACAGTATTTTATTACGTTTATAGACGACTATTCTAGATATGGGTACCTATATTTGATTCACGAGAAGTCTCAAGCACTGGACGTTTTCAAGACTTTCAAAGCCGAAGTTGAACTTCAACTTGGCAAGAAAATTAAGGCCGTCAAATCTGATCGTGGTGGTAAATACTACGGTAGATATGATGGATCAGGAGAACAACGTCCAGGACCCTTCGCTATCTTCTTAAAGGAGTGCGGAATTGTCCCACAGTATACAATGCCAGGAAAACCTAGCATGAACGGTGTTGCTGAAAGACGAAACCGAACTCTTAAGGACATGGTAAGAAGTATGATTAGTCATTCTTCTTTACCAGAATCACTTTGGGAAGAAGCACTTAAGACTGCAGTTTATATCCTTAATAGGATTCCAAGCAAAGCGGTAACTAAAACCCCTTATGAATTATGGACTGAAAAAAAGCCCAGCATTAGGCATTTACATATTTGGGGTTGTCCAGCTGAGGCACGGCCTTACAGGCCAAACAAAAAGAAACTGGACTCAAGAACAGTTAGTTGCTACTTTGTTGGATATGCCGAACGCTCTCGGGGCTTTAAGTTTTATAATCCCACTACTAAGTCTTTCTTTGAGACGGGGAATGCGAGATTTCTTGAGGATGTCGAGTTTGGAGGGGAAGATATTAGGAATGTTGTCTATGAAGAGGAAGAATTTGTTTCTCTTTCTCATATTGTTACTAACAATGATCAGGCTATTATTCCTGATATCCAAGATGCAAGTACAATTCAAGACAACAATGAAGAACTTCCCGATACAGCGATAGAACAAACTCAACAACCTCAAGACGTGCCATTAAGGAGATCCACTAGAGAGAGGAGAAGTGCGATTCCAGATGATTATATCGTCTTTCTCCAAGAATATGAGGTCCATGAAGGGTTAGCGGAAGATGATCCAATCAATCTTTTACAAGCACTTCAAAGTTCTAACTCACATAAGTGGATTGATGCCATGAAGGATGAGATGAAATCTATGGGTGACAATGACGTTTGGGATCTTGTCGAATTGCCAAAAAGTGCGAAACCCATTGGTTGTAAATGGATATTTAAAACCAAGAGGGATTCAAAAGGCAATGTCGAAAGGTATAAGGCTCGTCTAGTCGCCAAAGGTTTTACTCAGAAGGAAGGCATAGACTATAAGGAGACTTTCTCTCCAGTTTCAACGAAAGACTCCTTTAGAACAATAATGGCACTTGTGGCTCATTTTGATCTAGAGCTGCATCAGATGGATGTTAAGACTGCATTTCTCAATGGAGACATTGACGAGACGATTTATATGGTTCAGCCAGAAAACTTTGTATCGGGAGATCCAAAGACAATGGTCTGTAAGTTAAAGAAATCCATCTATGGCCTCAAGCAGGCTACCCGTCAGTGGTATCACAAATTCCATCAAGTTATTACATCGTATGGGTTTGAGGTAAATGTGGTGGAAGATTGTGTATATCACAAGTTCAGTGGGAGTAAATTTATCTTCCTGATTTTATATGTCGATGACATTCTACTCGCTAGTAGCGATATAGGCTTATTGCACGAAACCAAGGACTTATTGCACGAAACCAAGGACTTTCTCTCTAAGAATTTTGAGATGAAAGATCTTGGGGACGCCCCTTTTGTATTAGGTATACAGATACTACGAGATCGCTCTCAAGGTATCCTTCGGTTATCACAAAAGGGCTATATCGAAAAGGTATTGAGTAGATTCGGCATGAGTAGTTGCTCACCAGGAGAGACGCCCGTAGCTAAAGGAGACAAATTTAGTCTCAGTCAGTGCCCCAAGAATGATCTTGAAATTAAGGAGATGCAGAAGATTCCTTATGCCTCAGCTGTAGGGAGTCTTATGTATGCTCAAGTATGTACGCGTCCAGATATTGCGTTCATAGTTGGGATGTTGGGCAGATATTTGAGTAACCCAGGAATGCATCATTGGAAAGCAGCCAAACGTGTTATGCGCTATTTACAGAAAACGAAAGACTTCATGCTCACCTATCGGAGATCAGACAGTTTGGAGATCATAGGGTACTCTGATTCCGATTACGCAGGATGCCAAGACAGCAAGCGATCCACATCAGGCTATGTTTATATGCTGGCTGGCGGAGCTATATCTTGGAAGAGTGCTAAGCAGACACTCATAGCTTCTTCAACCATGGCAGCAGAGTTCATAGCCTGTTTTGAGGCATCCAATCATGGAATATGGTTGCGAAACTTTGTCACAGGGCTGCGTGTAATAAATGGCATTGAAAGGCCATTAAAGTTATATTGTGATAATAGGGCGGCCGTACTATATTCCAACAACAACAAAAGCTCTTCTAGATCGAAGCATATCGATATCAAGTTTTTATTAAAGAAAGAGTTCAGAGTGGTCAGATTTCCATAGAACATATAGGGACAAACTCCATGTTTGCGGATCCGCTGACCAAGGGTTTACCACCCAAAGTCTTTCTTGAGCATGTTGCTCATATGGGTATTATGTTATTTGAGGATACTTTGGTTTAGTGGGAGTTTATTTTAGTTGTTCTATGTCTGGCCTAAACATTTTATTGTTTATTTTTCTCGAGAATAAAGTAGATGGTTTATATATTTTATCTCTGAATTTGTTAATGCGGTTTTGCATTATGTTAATAAAGTTTTGGATTGATCTCACCGGACCAGTTGGAAGTAGGCATGTTTAGATCACATTACATGTAATTTCCATGCTACTCATCCATACTTGATCTATGTCATTTGAATATGTTGGTATAGTGACCATTGAAGGTCTAGTTACGCCTAAATGTGACGAAAGCCGCTTTGATCCTTTACTAATATACGAGATGGACGAGATTGAAACTTAAGTGAAGTCTAATGATGAATGGCATAACAAAAGTGCACATAAAGAATTAATAATATAATTGTTTCAGAAATTATATGTAGCCCAAGTGGGAGATTGTTAGGAAAATACGTTTCCTATTGTGGACTACTATATATAGCAATTATTTTATTATATGCCATTTAATTGTGGTGGGCTTTATTTAGTGGTCTATTTTAGTGAAAGCCCATAGCCTTTAATTGAGTATGGACCTAATGAGTAGAGATCCAATCCTAGCCCAATTAGGATTTAATGGGAACCCTAATTGGCTAGTATATAAAGACATTAGGTTATGGTCCCCAATATGTCAAATCAAATATACTTTTCACTCCACCCATCTAGAGAGAAAAGATTAAGAAGGATTAAGGTGATTTAACTGAGGAAGACTATAACCCACACACATTGATCATCGTAGAATTTCCGCAAAGTTGTCAATTATTGCTTCCATGGATTCAGGTATTTATTCCCCAATTCAATCTTTGATAATCTGGCATGATTTGATCTAGGAATGTTTTATAATATTCTAGGGTTATAAAGAATTATGAACATCTAGAATATTGAATTATTGTTATTTACTAACAGAAAGCACAACGTCGCAGTGGTGGTGCGTAAAGGAAAGTTCTGTCAGCGTCTTCCATGGTGTGGTTATTACGTTAAGAAGCAAAATTCTACCGGTTGGATTTGTTGAATCGGAAAGAAAAAAAAAAAGAAGAATGATTTTATATAAAACTCTAGTTGCAATAGGAGGCTAGTAATAAAAGCTTGTAATTTCATTAAGTTTTTTTTTTTTTTGATTCCTGGTTGAGTAATAAACACGAAGAAGCAGAAACCCCCAATATCATATTTAATAATACTATTAATTATCTATGTAAGTGATATGCCTTAAATGCCCTCATAAGCAAACGTTCAGGGTACATGCCGAGCAAGCTGAGGCCGCTAGCCCGTCATGTCGTAGTTGTGACTTGTGAGAGCCGGCTCTTCCAAACTCCTCGGGCGGTTTAATCATTTTCGTATTATTTGATTAAACCCATTAGCTTATAAAGCTTTTATACAAAGTAACACAGATTCAACAAATCTCTCAGACTTTTTTTTTTTTTTTTCCCATCAATTTCCCATGTCACTGAAAGCCTTGAAAGAGACGTTGAAGCCTTGCTCAACATACCCATCATCGTCACCATCCGATTCCGAAGCCATCCGAACTCGCTATCAGACCTTTCAATCCACAGTCCCACGAAAACCCCCCAAATCGTCTCTCTCTCAGCAGCTTTTGCGTCTCCAAGACTCGCTCGCTTCGCCCCCAATCCAACCTCCGATCAAACCAGACAAGTCCCATCAGAACAATGCCCGTGTTCGCGACAACAACGACGACGACGACGACGAAGAAGAAGATGAAGAAAAGTGGGAAGAGCCAGAAGGGTTTGCGAGGCCAAGAGCGACTCAGTTTCAGTTTGATCACACGGGACCTTATGAGCCATTGGTCTTGTCGTCACCGAACGAAATTCCTGTTGTACAGGTAAGTGTTTTTCGTTGACCCACTTTCTGATTTTTTTTTTTTTTTTTTTTGTGGTGCATTCGAATTGCGTGATTGTGATTGTGTGCTATTATGGTGGTGTGATTGTTGGACTTGTTGGAATTAATTGTGTGCCCAATTTGAGTGAAGAATTGTAGAGTTATATTACTTGTGAAAAAACTTGGTGGATGAATTTTACAAGCAAATGGCAGTTGGTAAAGTTTTTCTTTTTGTTCAGAAAAAAATGGAGTCACAAGTGTGTTGAGTCCTAGGTTAAAGGCTGTTTTGCAATAGTATTTGAGAGGGAAATTTTGTGGATAAAAAACCCCTATGACAAGTCGGTTTGGATCATAAGTACGTTATGTTGTTATCAGTTTCGAGACCTAGGAAAAGAGAAGGGAGTTTTAGATTTCTTATCTAGTTGCCCTAGAGTGGTTGTCATGGCTTATATTATTAAGTCACTGGATTTTTATGTTTGTTATACATCTAGATTGTGTATTTTGCTGAGTAATGTGTATCTTTTGCACTTTCTTTGGTTGCAGGTTCCTGCGTCCATAAACTGTCGGTTACTCGAACATCAGAGGGAGGGAGTTAAGTTTTTGTACGGTTTATACAAGAACAACCATGGAGGGATTCTCGGAGATGACATGTACGTGCACATTTTTTTTTTTTCCCCTGATCTAGGATTACCTTTTAGTCTAAACGATGACATTTGCTGTCTGATTATTAGTTTTACTAAGGCCATTTTGATTTAGTTAAGGAAGTCAAGTTCAATCATCGGTTTTTTGTTATTGGAACAGGGGATTAGGAAAAACCATTCAAACAATTGCGTTCTTGGCTGCTGTCTTTGGCAAGGATGGAGATTATGTTGATCCTACAATGTCAAAGAGAAGGCCATTAGGAAAGAAAGATCTGGTTCTGATAGTTTGCCCCACATCGGTTATCCACAACTGGGAGAGTGAATTCTCTAAGTGGTCTACTTTTAGCGTCTCTGTCTACCATGGTGCAAATCGTGATCTGATTCATGAGAAATTGGAAGCACATGGAGTTGAAGTACTTATTACCAGCTTTGACTCGTATAGAATACATGGCAATATTTTGTCGGGCATGAAATGGGAGATTGTGATTGTTGACGAAGCGCACCGGCTTAAGAATGAAAAGTCAAAACTTTATGGAGCATGCCTTGAAATCAAAACCCAAAAACGTTTTGGTCTCACGGGAACCATAATGCAGAACAAGATCATGGAATTGTTTAATCTCTTTGACTGGGTTGCACCAGGATCGTTGGGAACTCGAGAACACTTTCGGGAATTTTATGACGAACCTCTAAAGCATGGACAGAGGTCGACTGCTCCTGAAAGATTTGTACGCGTTGCTGATCAGCGGAAACAGCACCTTGTAGCTGTTCTTGGTAAATATATGTTAAGACGAACGAAAGAGGAGACGATTGGGCATCTCATGATGGGGAAGGAAGATAATGTTGTGTTCTGTGCCATGAGTGATCTGCAAAAACGGGTATATACTAGAATGTTACAGCTACCCGACATCCAGTGCCTTATTAATAAGGACCTTCCATGTAGTTGTGGAAGTCCCCTCACTCAAGTGGAGTGTTGCAAAAGAACCATCCCAAATGGGTTAATTTGGCCCTACCTTCACAGAGATAATCCTGATGGTTGCGATTCATGTCCCTTTTGCATTGTCCTTCCATGTCTCATCAAACTACAACAGGTATGGATTCATGTTTTGTTCTTTTCATTTTAATGTGAATAAGTATTGAATTATTAGTGCCTAAAGTTTATCTTGTCAGTGTATATGGGCATCTTACAGTTCCGAGTTTGATTTGCAGATAAGCAATCACCTAGAGTTGATCAAGCCTAACCCAAGAGATGAACCTGATAAACAAAAGAAAGATGCAGAATTTGCCTCTGCTGTGTTTGGCTCCGATGCTAATTTGGTGGGAGGAAACACCCAAAGCGAGAATTTTATGGGCCTAAGTAATGTTAAACATTGTGGAAAAATGAGAGCATTGGAGAAGCTATTGTCATCTTGGATTTTACGGGGCGACAAAGTTCTCCTGTTCAGTTACTCTGTCAGGTAACGTCATTTTAACAACCTTACTGCTTTAGCAGTATAGCTACCTTTTTATTATGAATTTCATTTACTGTCATCACACAGTTATAAGAGAGTTATGTCTGTCATTGTATAACCGCAGCCATACAATGGATTACGTCTCATTTTCATACCTGAGAACTAGCATACTCTTTGCAGGATGCTGGACATTCTGGAAAAGTTTCTCATTCGCAAAGGCTATTCCTTTTGCCGACTTGATGGTTCTACACCAACTAATATGCGCCAGTCTCTTGTAGATCACTTCAACTCGAGCCCAAGCAAACAGGTAAAACTTTCAACCCAAAAGACGACAACATGAATTGTTTTTCTTGCTGCATCACGGTTCATTTTTCATTTCAGGTATTCCTCATATCAACTCGAGCTGGTGGGCTTGGGTTGAATCTTGTTAGCGCAAATCGTGTAGTGATATTCGATCCAAATTGGAATCCTGCTCAAGACTTGCAGGCTCAGGACAGGTCATTTCGTTTTGGGCAGAAGCGGCACGTAGTGGTCTTCCGTCTTCTAGCAGCTGGTACACTCGAGGAACTTGTTTATTCACGCCAGGTGTACAAACAGCAGCTAGCAAACATTGCTGTTTCTGGAAAGATGGAAAAGCGTTATTTTGAAGGCGTCCAGGTATAGAGAAAGGGATCTAAATTTTGGCTTTTAAACAATTCAGTTTAGACGCTAAACTTCGTAAGTTTTACTTGTTTGTTGCCTTTCAGGATTGCAAAGAATTTCAGGGTGAGCTTTTTGGGATTTGTAATTTGTTCCGTGACCTTTCTGATAAGCTCTTCACCAGCGAAATAATTGAGTTACATGAAAAGCAAGGACAAGAACCTGAACGTCGTCACCATAGAAAACAAGAATCAAATGAACTTGTTAAGATTTCAGTTTCTTCAGAACAAGACTCCGCAATAGGACCAGAGATCATGACAATCAGCAGCGATGCTAAGAATAAGAAAACTTCAAGTAAACCCACACTCGAAGATCTGGGTAAGTTTATCTTCTGGTACTTTCTCCTCCAATTATATCTTGTAATGCGTCTCTTTATTATAATATTTCTGCTTTTTTTTAGATCGACCAAGAGATCAGTGGTACAGCTTCTCAACGTAACTAATTCTTCATTGAAAATAAATTTGCATTCGCTATCAATGATATATTCGCATTTATCAAATAAATAATCACTTATTAAGAAGCCAAAGTTGCTATCTGGCTAACCATCTACTTTATACTCTCCTGGCATTGATAAATTCTTGTAGGTGTTGTGTACGCTCATCGCAATGAAGACATTGTGAACTTTGGTCCTGTCACCCAAGGGAAGCTGGAAGGGAGTACCCGAGAAAAGGGCCTGAGACACCCACACATGCCCGTTTTTCGGGGAACAAAACCAGATAATATAGGTGGTAAAGAAAATGATTCTTCTTCGTCCAAGAATCGGAAAAGAATTCAATATAGCCTTGTTGCTCGGTTTGCCGGCATGGAAGAGGTAGAGTTTAGCAAATGGTTATTATCTGCAACGCCTTTGGAGAGGGAGAAAGTGCTTCGAGACTATAAAAAGAGGAAGGAGAAATTGCCTAATGGTTAATGGTTAATGGTTTGAAAGAACACAGTATATACGTGGTTTCGTTAGTAAACAATGTTGTGTATAGCTTCTGTTGGTGTATAGTAGAAATTACATGTATAAAGACTAATTGCACTAACAAACAGAATCTAAGAATAGGTGTGGCAGGGAAAAAAGAATTGGAATGCTCTTCAATTTCTCGCTTCATTACGAAAGAACATCAGATCGTATGAATTCTGAGCATCCAATGAATTATAACTATTGTTATGTACCGAAAAGCATAATAGTTTCATGGTGTCATGTCCCATGATTATGTACATTAAACCTCATGAACTAAAACCAGATAACCAAAAATTTCGGTTTAATCTGGGGTTTCCACATCGTATGCAATTCCCGCCACATTTTTCGCTTTTCACTCTTCCCCACACATCCAAAAATTTAACCCGGAATTTGAAAGTAGCCAATTTTTGGTTAATGTGGATTGGATCTTTGCCAAAATGTGCTACCCAGGCCACCAACTTTCTCTTGATGCATCTCTAACCGATATCTCTGTTGGCGATGTAAACAACTATTTTCTCTGCATCTTGAATCTCGAAACAGGCTTTGAAGGTTGAGAACTTGATGCCTGCAAACAAAAAAGGCCATTATCATCCTTAGAAACCATTAACGTTAGGACGGAACTAATATCTTTATAAATCATCTTGAATCGCTAGACAGTTTTACACTTGAATTACCTGTGGTGGAGTGTGTTTCCTTGAACTTATTTCTATGTTGTCAGCACGCTCAACAATGGAACCAGTAAAAGCCTGCATATAATAATCATATATCCCAAATGAGCCTACGGTTGATATTCACTTGATGCCAATGGCGCAACAGAGGGAAAGAGGTATTCCAACATACTTTTCGACTATCAAAGCCTAGCCCAGAAGTCTGGACAGGAGCCTGCAAAACCTAAAGGAAAAAGAAAAAGGTCAAGCAAGGACGATCTGGCTGCTCGAGTAAATAAAATCACGCTTTAAATAAATATTAGCAATCATAGAACTTCGTTTGTAAAGGCCTTTCTATTTCACAATTCTAATGCATGTTCCATCAAAAGATTAGATGCACTTTGCAACACTTGACCCCCAAATTTGTTTTAACCATTTTTCTTCTTATTGGCAAGCAAGCATATCCACCACTAGGGGTGTAATCGAGCCGAAGTACTCGTGTGCTACTCAAGGTTCGACTCGATAAAAGCTTGTTCGTGTTCGGCTTGTCATGTAAACAAGCCGAACTTGAGCTTGATTGATAAATGAGCCGAGCTTGAATTCAGCAAAGCTCGGCTCGTGTGAGCTCGCGAGCTAACTCGTTTACGAACTCGTATAGAATATATAATACAATATATATATATATAATTTTAAAATTTATTATCCGTCTTACTTCTTATACATTTGTATAGTTTAATAACATAAAAATATTTTTGAGCTTTTACTTTTAATCTTTTATATTTTAAACATAAATTAATTTATATTTTATTTTTGTCAATTTTTGAACCCTAGGTCATTAGATTCAGATAGTCATCTCTCACTCTCAACTCTCATGTGCGCCTCTCTTCGCCGCCCCTCTTCCCCTATCTTCACCGTCCCTGTCTCCCACCTGTGTCTCTTTCTTTCGTCTCCCGGAAATCGCCTCTGCCCGTATCCCCCCCTCTGTCGGCCGCCTCTCCCCAACTCCCGCCTCCTGCTTTCCCCTTACCGCCTCTCCCTGACTCCCATCTCCCGATTCCCCTGGCCGCCTCTCTGCATCTCCCGCTGCTCTCTCTGTCTCATACAAATCTCCGGCTCTCCCCCTGTCTCTCGCCTCTCTTTCCGGCCACTAAAATCGAGCCCGTTTCCACCGAACTAGAGCCCATCTCTGGCCGCCGAACTCTAGCCCATCTCTGGTTGCTGTACTAGAGTCCAAAGCCTCTTCCTCGTCACCGTTTCCAATAAGTAATTTTTTTTTTTCAGTTTAGGTTTGGTTCATGTTTGTGTACTTTGTTTACTGTTTGTTCATTACTTCCTCCAAACTTGTATATTTGGTGGTTGTTGCTGTTCGTGTACATCATTTGAAACTTAGTTATTGGCTATTATTTAGTTGTTTGTTGGCTATTATTTCAGGGAATTTTTTTTCTATTTTGTTACCGTATATTTGGTTGAAACTTGTTGGTTTTGTTGTTGAGATAGATATCATAGTCCGTATATTTGGTTGAATGCCTTTGTATATTTGATTGAAACTTCATGGTCATGCTGGTTTTGTTGTTGATAGAATTTTGGCTTATTGTGTAGAAAATGACTGAGATAAATGAAGGTTTAAACAACATGGAGCCGATCGAATGATCTTTTAATGATAAGGCTAGAAATGAAGACAAAGTAATTGAAACATCTAAGTCATCCGCTAATGAGGAGGGAAATCCATATTGCCCAAAGAAGAGAAAACGTACATCAAAAGTATGAGAAGAGTTCAAAGTAATTACTCTCAAAGATGGTTTGACAAAAGCAGAATGCATCCATAAACTAAAAATACCCAAGAGTGGAGCCACAACAGAGTTTATTCGGCACTTGGAGGGCTGTGTTAAAAGACAAATCAAGTTAAGTTGACAGCAATAACTCATTGTCAAATCAACCACAGCAGAAATTGAATCTATAAGTGCAGTACAAAATTTTAAATATGATAAAGCTAAAATTAGAGAAGTAGTGTCCCATATGATAATGGTTCACGAGTTGTCATTTGTCTTTGCGGAATATGACTTGTTTAATTTGCTAATGAAGACTGCAACTCTGAATTATCAGAGGGTTGGTCGTGCAACTATGAGAAATGATTGCTTTACAAGTTATGAGTCGGAGAAAAAGAAGATTTTGGAGCTGCTTAAGAATGCTAGAAGAGTAAGTGTGACTAGAGATTTATGAAAGTCAACCAATCAAAAGATTTCATATATGGTTGTTACTTGCCATTTTGTGGACTCTAATTGGAAACTATAAAAGTGAATGCTAAGTTTTGTTGATGTATCACCACCTCATTCTGAAGTCAATATTTGCGATGTGTTGCCCAAGTGCTTAATTGAATGGGGAATCGAAGATAAAGGTTGGTCAGTGACTATGGACAATGCTTACTTATAATGATATTGTTCGATTATTGAAAGAGAACCTTTCTTAAAAGCGTGAAATGCCCTTAAATAACATGCTATTTCATGTAAGGTGTTGTGCTAACATATTGAATCTCCTTGTTCAAGATGGGTTAATCGAGATTTCCGACATCATTAAGAATGTGAGTGAAAGCGTGAAAACATGTTGCAAGTACGGAGACTCGTCTTAACATGTTTTCTGAAATTGCAAAGCAATTAAAGTTATCTTAAAGGCGTCTTGTCCTTGATTGTTGTACAAGGTGGAATGTCACCTATTATACGCTAACGGCTACTTTCGAATTCAAGGATGCCTTCCCTCGATACCAACAAAGATATTCAACTTATATTTACTCGCCTACTTAGGAGAATTGTAAAAAAATAGCTGATCTGTGCTTATTTCGTGAAAAATCTAGTTTAGCTACTCAGGTCATTTCAAGTATTGACTATTAACTCAAACTTATGTATAGTGAAAGTTTCTAATTTTTTTACTAAGATAACATTAGTTTAATTCTTCAATGTTACTACTATATCTACAAATTTATTTCTTGTGGAGCTCTATGGGATCAAAAAGATGTTGAATGCAAAATCAGTAGCTGAAGAAGATTTTATGAAATCAATGTCTATGAAGATGAAAGGAAAATTTGATAAGTGTTGAGGTATTGCAATTTGTTGATATCTATTGCTTGTGTTTTGGATCATAGATATAATAAACAAATGATTAACTTTTCTTTCGCTTTATTTATTCAAAAGCTTATTGTATTGAGCATATTACTACTGTTATATAAAATTTGCTTATGCCCTAAACTGAGTATATTCAAACATTTAGCATGAGAGATGCTCAATTTCATGATGATAATAGAGTAGAAAATTTTAGTATTAGTAGTTCTATTGTTGGTAAAGGAAAATCTAGGGGAAATGGGGAGTTTAGAGAATATATAAAGGTTGAAATAGTACTTGAACAAGAAAAGATTGAATTAGATATGTACTTGGAAGATAAAGTTCATATCTATCCGAATGATTCGGTTTTTGATGTGTTGGGATGGTGGAAAGCTAACAGATCAAAATATCGAGTTCTATTAAAGATGACATGTGATATAATCTCAATTTAAAACACAATTGTCACTTCTAAGTCTGCTTTTAGTGCCGGAGATAGAATGGTTGATCAATATCGAGCATTCATAGGAGCGAATACAACTCAAGTCTTACTATGTGATGAAGATTGGTTTCGTTCCTCTTATGGAATAAAGAGATAAAATAATAATAAGATTGTTTCTTTCCATAAAAGGAACGAAATCAATCTTTCATCACATAGTAAGACTTGAGTTGTATTCACTCCTAAGGATGCTCGATATTATTCAATTACTCTATCTCCGGCACTAAAGCAGACTCTGAAGCGACAGTTATGACTGGAATTGAGGTTATATCACATGCCATCTTTGATAGAGCTCTATATTTCTAGCTGTTAGCCTTCTACCATTCCAACACATCAAAAACCGAATCATCCTGAAAGATATGAACTTTATCTTCCAAATACATATCTAATTCAGACTTTCGTTGTTCAAGTACTATTTCAACCTTCTATATGTACTCTCTGAACATTTTCTTTCTCCTAGAATTTCCTTTCCCAACAGCAAAACTAATAGTATTAAAAAGCATCTCTCATGCTAAGAGTTTGGACATACTCATTGTAGAGCATGTGCAAATTCTTCATAATAGTAGTAATATGCTCAATACAATCAGCTTCTGAAAAGATCAAGAGAAAGCAAAAATTAATCATCTATTTTGTATATCTAAGATCTAAAACACATGCTATAAATATCAACAAATTGCAATTACCCCAATACTTATCAAATTTGCCTTTCAAGATCATAGACCGTGATTTCATAAAATTTGCTTCTGCTACTGATTTTGCATCCAACATCTTTTTGATCCCATAAAGCTCTGTAGGAAATAAATTTGCCGTTAGATATTCACTACTTATAGTAACATTGACGAATTAAACTAATGCCTTCTTAGCAAAAAATTTAGAAACTTTCACTTAAAAGTTTTAAGTTAATAATAAATACCTGAAATGATCTGAATAGCTAAACTAACTTCTTCAAGAAATGAGCACACATCAGCAACCCCTTTCGAAACCTCCTCACTAGGCAAGTAAATATAAGTTGAACTCTAAAGCAGTCGTTATCATATAATAGGTGGCATTCCACATTGTACAACAATCAAGGACAAGATGCTTTGAAGACAACTTTAATAGCTTGGCAATTTCAGAAAACATGTTAAAACGAGCCTCAGCACTTACAACATATTTCACGCTTTCACGCACATTCTTAATGATGTTAGAAATCTCGGATAACTCATCTTGAACAATGAGATTCAAGATGCGGGCACAAAACCTTACATGAAACAGCTTGTCATTTATAGGCATTTCACTCTTGTAAGAAATGTAATCTTTCAACAATAGAACAACATCATTATTGGCAGCATTGTCAACAGTCACTGACCAAACCTTATCTTCAATTCCCCAATTAATTAAACACTTGTGCAACCCATCACAAATGTTGATTCCAGAATGAGGTGGTGGCACATCAACAAAACTTAGTATTCACTTTTGTAGTTTCTAATTAGAGTCTATAAAATGGCAAATAACAACCATATTATGAAAAATTTTTGATTGGTTGACTTCCATAAATATGTAATCACACTTACTCTACTAACATTCTTATACAACGCCAAAATCTTCTTTTTCTCCAGCTCATAACTTGTAAAACAATCATTTCTCCCATTTGCACGACTAATCCTCTAATAATTCGGAGTTGCGGTCCTCATTATCAAAGCAAATAAGTCATATTCCACAAAGACAAATGGCAACTCATGAACCATTATCATATGGGACACTACTTCTCTAACGTTAGCTTGATTATTTTAAAATTTTGCATTGCACTTTAAGATTCTGTCTCCGCTATTGTTGAATTGACAATTGAGTTATTACTATCTACTAAACTTTAATTGTCTTTTAACACAACCCTTCAAGTGCCGAATAAACTGTGTTATGCCCCCACTCTTGGGTATTTTTAGTTTATGGTTGCAATTGATGCATTTTTGGTTTTGTCAAGCCATCTTTGAGAGTTATTTCTTTGAACTTTTCTCATACTTTTGATGTTTGTTTTCTCTTCTTTGGGCAATATGGATTCCCCTCCTTATTAACAGATGCCTGAGATATTTCAATTACTTTGTCTGCATTTCTAGCATCATCATTAAGAGAGCATTCGATTGGCTCTATGTTTAAACCTTCATTTACCTTAATCATTTTCAACATAATAAACAAAAATTTATCAACAACAAAACCAGCAAGACCAGCAAATTTCAACCAAATATACCAAGGCATTCAACCAAATGTGCAGACTACGGTAACCCTCTCAACAACAAAACCAGCAAGCTTCAACCAAATATACAAAGGTATTCAACCAAATAAACGATAACAAAATCCAAATAATTCCCTAAAACAACAGCCAACAAACAATCAAATAATAGCCAACAACCAAGTTTCAGAATATATTTGTACACGAACAGTAACTACAGACACCAAACAACCAAATAATAAACCACCAATTCAATAGAGTTCGACGGACTCAAGTACAGCGATCGGAGATGGGCTAGACTTCGGCGGCCAGAGATGAGCTCGACTTTGGCCGTCGGAGATGGGCTCCAATTCGATGGAATCGAGCCATTAAGTGGGCGGAGAGAGAGGCGGGAGGCAGGGTGAGAGCCGAAAATCTAAACGAGATAGAGAGAACAGCGGGAGACGCAAAGAGGCGACTGGGGGTAATCGAGAGGCAAGAGTCGGGGAGAGGCAACCGGGGGGAATCGGGAGGCGGGAGTCGATGAGAGGTAGCCGAGGGGAATCGGGGGGTGGGAGTCGAGGAAAGGCGGCCACGGGAAGTCGGGAGGCGAGAAGAGAGACAGAGGCGGGAATGGGCGAGTCAGGATACGGGAAGAGGCGGCCGCCGGGAGTTGGGAGACGAAAGAGATAGATAGAGGTGGGAGACGGGGACAGCAAAGAGGGGCAGCAAAGAGAGGGGAAGTGTGGCGGCAAAGAGAGGCAATTGAGAGTTGAGAGTGAGTGGGGAACCTGATGACCTACGGTTAGAAAATTGACAAAAATAAAAATAAATTATAAATTTATTTATGTTTAAAATATAAAAGAATTAAAAGATAAAAAATGAAAGCTCAAAAATATTTTTATGTTATAAAACTATACATATGTATAAAAATTAAGACGGAAGATAAGTTTTAAAATTACAAATATATATATATATATATATATATATATATCGTATTATATATTCTATACGAGCTCGTAAACAAACCAGCTCGCGAACTTAAACAGGCCGAGCTTTGTTGAGCTCAAGCTCGGCTCGTTTATCAATCGAGCCATAAAATCAAGCTCAAGCTCCCTCGTTTACATGACGAACCAACGAACGAGCTTTTACGAGCCGAGCCGAGCCGAGAGTAGCTCACGAGGGACTCGGCTTGATTACACCCTATGCACCATTAAGACTTTGAAGATTTAGTTTTTTTACTCGTGTCCTTTTATCTAGTTTTAAAGTTTCTCTCTGTTGTTGTACTAGTACTAATGTTTTATGGTGGACTTTTGAACTTTATGTTTGTATGAAATTATGAATGGTTTGAACTGTGAAACAACTATTTCATTATATAATTTTGCTAGAAAATTGATGAAGAACCAAGCTCAAAACGAGCTTTTTTCGAGCTCTAAAAGAGCTCAAGCTCCACTTTTCTTTTTTTGCCGCTAGAGCTCAAGCTCGGTAATTATTTGACGAGCCAAGCTTGAGCACTTCAAAGCTCAGCTCGGCTCGGCTCGGCTCGGCTCGATTACACCCCTATCCACCACCATTTGACAGTAGAATAGCAAGAATGCTATGGAGGTAAGAAATAAGCCCTATGGATGGCAATCTAAATAAATAAATAAAATTGAGCTTATATTCTCTTGCTACAGTACTAACACTAACAAAAAGTCAAACTTAAATCCTCTTGGTACAATAAAATGTAATTTGTATTCTTATCCAAACAGGCCCTTAAATACCTGACTTGTGGAAGGAAATGCTTGAACCTTGTTTTCTGCAACAGCAGGCGCCGTAGTCTTCTCAACAGACTTTTCCCCATTATTGGACAAAGTATTGCCATTTAATTGTGGCTCGTCTTAACAAGATACAAGAAACAATTGAGGTCCGAAGACACATTTAGATTGATATTACAGCCTTTTTTTCAGTGAATGCAAAAGCAAACCAGACATTATATTTCCGCTACAACCAGAATTCCTTAAAACTATAAGTTAAATATTGCATGCTAAATGTGATTGCAAATATAGCCTAGCAGTAATTTCACACCCGACTCCACTAAAATATGTAGAAATTGAATCCCCTATTCCCCAATTATCAAATAAAAAACTATATTTGAATGCTTAATATGCTCTGAACAACCTAAATGGATATCAGGAAGTTGTTTGATTAATTAGCATAATAAAATATTTGATTAATTAGAGACTAGGGGTGTGCAAAAAAATAATCATTTTCGACTTTTCAAAAGTAATGTGTGAAACGCAGATTAATGGAACCACTTGGAGACTATTTCAAGCAAACAGCAGTTTTGGCACGTTGATCCAAATCCTTGCACAGTCAATAAAATATAGGTTAAAGGACTAACCTCTGGGTATAGAATTTGCTGTCAAACCTGTACACTGAGAATCAAGAGTATATGAGATATGTTAGTATCACTCATACATCCAAACTCTTAACTAGCTAATGTATAAAACAAACAATAGCACCAAAAGAGGGAACATGAAATTTATGCTTACATTTAACTCATCGGTAAAATCTGGATGATACTGGTGATTTATGATTTGGTCAGCAACTGCATCTTTATCCTTTGTCTGCTCCAGAGGTTGCCTCGACTCTGGTTTCTGTTTGAACAATAAGCGAGTTTTCTCATCAAACGCTAAGGTGATCCCAAGTAGTTTCCCAATCTCTAAATCCAAAAGCGAAAGGTTCATATTACCTCTATATGTTCCATCTCATGACGAGACATTTCAGCAGGGAGACCTTCCAAAACTGCTTCAGTTTGCTCATCTCCGTCACTCTCATTGTTGGTTTCAGCTTCACGTTCCTCCTCCTCAAGCGCATCCAATCGGAACATGAGACGAGCAAATTCTTCATCATCAACTGAAACCTTCTCCTTGTCCGCTTCAGAAAAGCTAGAAGAAACTTGCTTCAGTGGCCCTGAAAGCGCCATCAACGTTTCAACTATTACGCTGGTGTAAGGCAATAAAAAAAGGTGCAGAATAACGAAAAAATTTTGAGCTAATCAGAAAAATTTTCAACTTCAGCATGTTCAAACAATATTCCTACAAGCACAACCGAGAAAGACCAACAGGTTCAGCTTAAACAGGGAAATACAACCCCAAATCATTCCAATGCAGTAACACAAATCCCATCTCAATGCACATCACCCATTAGAATTTAGCCCAAAGCTGTTCATTACAGGCAAAAGCGGCCAATATAGGTTGCAAATCAGTCAAGCGGAATAGGACTATGCAGGTTACTAATTATCCCAAAAGCTCGGACTACAATGGACTGGAGACAAGGATGTACTTCGAGATCGAAACACATACAACAACTCTCTTCCAAACATCTAAACATCAGTCCGCATTTACAATCCCAAGAGAAAAGTAACAAAAGAAATAACCAACCCGGTTCCGGTTCTCTTCCGATGGAACTTCCCTCCACATACTCCTCTCTAATCTCCAGAATCCCCTCCTACGTACACGCCAAGCAAACACAACAAGTAGATTAGCAAACCACATTTCTACTCCAACTTCTGTAGCGAACGTACATTCACAAAAAGCAACCAAAGAGCTCATTTAACACAACCAAAAAGCCATAGTTTACACGACTAAGACACGGAATTCCAAGAACCCACCGTGATTTCGTTAGCGGTCGCACGGAAAAACGAAGCCTCGGCTTCGAGGTCTTGAACCACGGCGTTCAAAGAATTGACCTGCGATTCCAACGACTTGGCTCTTCTCTTCAGAATCTCCACAGTCTGTTTGGACGTCGTTTCCACGTAGTAACCTTCTCCCAAAAGAACCTGCAAAACAGAGAGAGAGAGAGAGAGAGAAGGCAACACTTTCTCAGCACCAACTTGTCTCGCCTTGTTTGGCAGCCGAGAAAATGAAATCGCATCGACCGTCTAATCCGTACCAGAAACTCATTGGTGTGAACCAAACGCCCCGGGAAAAACGCCGCTTTGCCGAAAGGAACCTAAGCACAAAGAGAAGAGAATCGAAAGTGTATCCATGGAAAGGAAGAGGCAAAGAAGAAGAGGTTTCAGAGGACATGGCTTGCCATGATGTGGTGGTGGAGATGGTCGGGGAGTCTCTGGACGAGGTTGATGAGGCTGGCGTTGTCGGAGATGAAGCCTCGGAGGCGCTCCAGCTCCTGCCGCCTCCCGGCGATGGCGCCCTGCACGCGCGTCGCCGCCGTCTGCGTCTCTTCCGGCGAGTACTCCGACGACATCGCCGTCACTGTCCCTCTCGCCGCACTCGTCTCCGCCATTTCCGCCGCCTAGAGAGAGAGAGAGAGAGAGTGATAGAAATTCCTGGGAAAAAAAAGAATGTGAAGCTCCTACGAGTATGTGCGCTTTTTCTTGAGGCAGTTTTTGCTGTCGTTGGAAGAGAGAAACGTCGTGTCGTTTTCACATTAGCGACTTTTGATTCCGATTTAGGGGCGATGGGTCGTTTCAGTTTTCTGTTTTGTTGCCTCTCAGGTACGAAGCGGCGTTGAGATATCTTTGACTGTAAATAACATGTCGTTTTAATGAGAAGACGACGACCAGAGAAAAGGACTTTTTTTTTTCTTTTTTTTTCTACGAAAATTTTGCTGCCCTATAATAAGAGAGAGAGAGAATTGATACAAGACAACTATGTGGATATCACTAGAACTTGACAAAAGATTCTATTATATAAATCGTGGGAAAAGGTGCGATAATGTAGATGATTGGTACATTATTTATTATATAGTATTGAACAAATCTAGCATCGAACACATCGTAGAGTGTGTACAAATAATCAAACCCATTTTAAAAGGTCATATATTTCGTCCATAGTCGAACGACCAAGTCCCAAAATCCCACCTCCAACGTCGAAATAAACAACCTTACCCGCTAGGAAAATGCTCAATAGTTTGGCTTTCTCTTGGCCATGCCGCAGTTTCGATTTGGCGAGCCCTCGGTCGCTATCACGGCCTATTGAGGCGGCTCTGTTTGAGGAAAGCCACAATTCGAGCTACCGCCACCGCGGCTTGTTCAGTTGAGCCTTGTTGAGCGACACTACTGGTCTTGCGCACCATCTCCATCACGTAGAAGTCCTTCATTAGGGTCGACGAGGATAAGGAAATCTACAATTAAGACACAGTTGGTATTCGTATTTTAATAGGTCATGCACAAACTTATAAAAATAAGTCTAAATTGGTATTATGACTTGCGAATCTAATTAGATCGTTCTAATAGACGGATCTAAATGGACGAACTGAACCGCTCACCCCTTATTAAATATATCTAGATAGGTCTTGAACATATTAGACCTATTTAATTAGTGTCAAATCAAGATAATTAGTAATATAAAAATCTGAAAACTTAAATCATAAAATGTATAGTCCTCATAATCATTAAATAGAATTATAACTAATATATTATACCTATTAAACATCACCATAAAAACAATCCCTGAAATTAATTACCGAATAGATTAAGTAATTCTTAATTAACTTTTTAAAATTTTAAATATTGATTTTTGAACTTTAGAATTAAAATAATTAATTATTACAAATTTTTTAAAATATTTATTAGATGTAATTGTAAATTATAGCAAATTATTTTAATTTTAAGAGACTTCTTAATTGGAGAACACTTCAAAAATAGACTTGCAACGCCCACCTTCTATCTTTAATAATAAACTATATAATAAAGATGTTTGTTCAAAATATTTAACTTTTGATCAATGTTACATTTATAACTCTTAAAACTATAATTATAAAATCAATGCAACGGTCAATCTCGTATGTACAGTCATCACAACAAATAAATTAATAAGCTACGCTAATAGTCTAGTAAGTGGATTAACTTATATAAAATATGATACGCGATGCAGTTAGCCAATCATTCTTAAACAAACATAGAAAGATCCTTCGTCCCATACGAAAAGACCTTCACAATTTCATATTTAGATAACTATAACATAATTAAGCTCTTCTATATGTATTTACTGTAGCTGACAAACATATCTCATAAGAGTAGCTCCTTTAGCCTAGTTTCGACTACCGGTCTGGCCATGATACGGTTAAACAATCATTGCCTAACTAGGCGATAAAGGAAAAACTTAAAACTCATACATATATATAGACATCTTGTACGATAATAATCTTATACGAGGATAAATAATCATCCTGTATAATTTTATACAAGGAAAACTTAGTATATAAACATCTAGTACAAGCAACTAGCAGTATCAAAGCGTGATTATTCATGTATTTTAAATAATCATATCATAATTAGAAATCTCAATAACAAATTCACTTTCGTGCATGATCATGTAATCAATCTATATCTCAATGAGTGATAACTCATACAATTTATACAACTAAGGTAAAAAAAACAAACGTCAGTCTCATTCACAGTGCCTAAACGGGCTCATATATATTTCAAATGAAACATTGGCACTTAAAATGGTATTATAATATATCATTGAAAAAGATATCCTAACACTTGTTCTCCTTATATCATAATCGCATTCAAACGACTCATGTCGTATCAATAAGCGACTCGCATTATTATTATAGTGCTACATTAATCACAAACACAATAAATAACATATATGGCACTTGAATAGCATTTCAACTATTCAAATAGAGTGGCATAATAAAATATAAAGATAACAATATTTTATATTTTAGGTGAGTATTCACTTACCTTATACACGAGCTTTCTCTTGTTTTGCTCAATGATCAAATCTACAATAGATTTTAGTGTGCTCAGAAAAGCTCCTAAATTTGTATTTCAAACTATATCATATAATATCGAATATACTTTGATAATTGAAATGAAATATACTATTTTCTATTATATTCATTTTTGAACTAAAGTTTATAAATTTATGAGTTAACAATTCTTCTTAAAAAAAAATCATTACTAAATAAGTTATTTCTCTATAACTTAAAACATATTTTAATAACTTAACCGTCTTATTTTTGTCTCTTCTCCTATTTACAATTCTATAGAAATTTTGGCAGAGTTTTCTTTATTTTTACATCAACTCGGCCAAAGCCTTTTTATCAAAAAGTCTAGCACCGAACTTAGTTTGGTCACAACATTTTTAACGTAACTGAAATCATTGTCCAAGTAAATTATCTATATCTATTTAAATCAAACTAAATTCTCGTTACGGTATAAATTGAAATTCCAGACTTCGTCTCGAATTTTATCTTTGTTTAACAATCGAACGATCTCAATCAAAACTGAAAAAACACTAATCTATGTAGTTGTGAGAAAGAAATCACAAAACCTAAACATTAATTTCATGATTTCTTTCGATACGCGCATAGCACTTGGAGCTCCTCAAATTATGGCTTTTTAAAAGCGCAAAACTGGTAGAATAAAATATCTTGTCAGTTAAATATCTCCCGAAATCTTCATTTGAATTAAAGCAAAATCGTATCTTAAAGAGATTTTAACAACTTTCACAAAATTCGAAACAAACAATTTCTGGAACACCTTAAGGAACACCTCGCCAAAATCTTCAAAACACAATATCTTGCTCCAGAATTGACGCTAGAATATCGGAAATTGAAAAATCATACTAATATGTTTTGCTAAACTACATACCAACACTTAAATACACTAACATGAATATCAAGTGATCTTGTTTCAACTAACCATTCAAACATTAATATTTCAAGCTCAGGCCATAATCACAATGGGACTAAGACCAATCAAAGAACGAGCATAAAGGCTTACTGTGAAACAGAGAAAATAACCATAAGATCGAATATCCAACCGTGCCCAACCTAGTGCAGTCAACAAAGTTTAGACCCTAGTTATTGCGGCTTGTACAGTGGTACATTAGGCCAAAATACATGCCAACACTCAAAATACACTAACATAAAGGCTTGTTGTGAGAACAAAGAAGCCCGATTTCATAACGATGGTCTGCTTTGTGCGTTGTTCGATTCTCAAGTACAGCATGAGTGGCAACGTTAGTAGGGCGACAAAGGTTTTGCGGTAAGGGTTGTTTCCAGCCAGCAATGGTGGTGTTTAGGCTTGATCTCGACCTTGCACAAGCATGTGATGGTGATGGGGTTTCACAGTGGCTGTTATGCAACTTGGGCAGAGTCTTGTTATAGTCTGCGAAGAGGTGGCAGTGACTTGTTTCAAAGGCGACATAGAGGCTCGACCCTAGAGATCTTGTTGTTGTTGTCATAGGCTAACTCGTTCAAGATGTGCCATGACCTTGACATACTTGCGGTACTAGAGAGGCAACCCAATTGGGGCATTTCCTCTCGTCGGTCTCCCTGGTCCCTGTCTTCATCAACATTTAGTAGTTTCATGGCCCACATTCTCTTCAGATGAGAGCTCTATGGCCATTTACTCAAGCTTACTTTAAGGTCATCAAACGAGCTGCTCGAGGAAGTGGCCTCCATGACAAGGTGAGAGACAAAATAGTCATCAAAAGCTCCGTGGATATGGATAATGTCGTAGTGTTCGTAGATGTGTCGTTGAAGTTCTGATCAGAAACTTACTATGGTCTTGTGAGATCGAAATCAAATAAAAAAACCATTAAAAATGAGGAAAGAACTATCTTCATTACTACAAGTCAATAATTATCTTTTAAATTGATTACATTGATGAGCGTTTTCAATCACCCCTGGTTAAGATGTAAAATACAAAGCCTTGCATCAAATAAATCAAAGAACAAAACCGACATGTCGTTCATCACCGCCACTTGGGCGCGTGTAACATAGGCAGAATTGAAAGCGCGTGGTATCACTCTCTTCCCTCACCAAACACAAAGCCTCTCTCTCTCTCTCTTGTTTGTTTCTCTGACTAGAATTTTTACCAAAGTAGGCTTCTTCTCTCTTCTTCAGACATGTATGTCAACTCAACCCTCTCCTTACACAAACACCACTACTTCTCCAAATTCCCAATCCCATCAATTCTCTCTTATTATAATCAAGTTGTGTTTCTATAATTAATACATTTAATTTGATTTAGTTGGTGGAGGTTTTCACTACAAAAATCTTCTGGTGAAGGCAAACAAAGAAACAAAGAATTTTATTTTTAATTTATATATATGTATTTTTAATTTTATTTTTTGGTTGTTGTTGTTGTTGTTGTTGTTTGCTATAATTTGTTGCTTAGGTGGTCAATTAGTCGTTGGGCTTTCTCTTTCTCATTCAGATCAAATTTTGGGTTTAGTTTCCAAATGTTGACTCTAATTCAAGCAACCCCTTTTTTTCCTCTCTTAACCCTTAAGCTCTCTCTACTCTAATGGGTTTCTTCTTTCTTGCTCTGTTCTTCGGATTTTCGCTTTCAAACACTGACGATAAGTTCGGAGGTCAAACACTTCTGGGGTTGAATTGAATTGAGTTGAAGATTTTTTTTTTTTTTGGGAGGGTTTGATATGGTGGCCCAGGGAGGTTTGGGGTTTTTGCGCCGCCATAGGAAGTTATTAGGGTCTGTGAAATGGGTTTTGTTTGGATTGTGGTTTGGTCTTTTGGTGGGTTTTTCACAGCCAGTGACGGGTCTCAGACCGTTGCGAGAGAGAGCTCGTTCTTGGGGAGATGAGGTTGGTACTGAAAATTTCATCGACTCTTTTAAGTGCTTTTTAAAATAAAAAAAAATACTTTCGTTCTGTTTTAAGTAATTTGATAAGCTATTTGGTGGTGTTTTGAATAAAGATTGCGTCTTTCAATGAGGTTGCTGATCAGTGATTCTTTGGGTATTATTGTTGCTTGGAATATTTTGTGAACTAGGAGAGAATTGATGGGCTACAAACATCTTGTTATTATAGTCAGATTGGTGTTGCAATGAGATCATGTATATATATGTATAAACAACATTTACATAGAAGGAATGTAAAGTTTTGATAATCTATAATGCTGGGTTTCTGTTCCTCGTTTGGAGAGACATAAAATTTAGCTCGGATGAAGTGATGCTGTTTTGTTGAAAGTAGTTTGATATTCTTTATGATAGAATTTTTGCACTCGAGAAGGACCGTTACTGTTATTAGCTACGTGATGTTTTTGATGGGCCACTTGTACCAACGCAAAATGCATAATACGGGTGTAGGTTCATGCATATTTAGGTCGGACCATTTGCTTGTTTTGTTTTGGGGTCGTTGATATGTTAACTGAGAATCAAGTCATAGAGTTTTGAGTAGGTAGTGGAGCAGAGAGCTTGCGTGTTTATCCTTATGAGAATGTTTTGGTGGAGAAAAAGACGGAATAAGAAAACCTCATTGTTGACTCCTAGATCCACTTGGTTTTGTATCAACTTTTTCTTACATTGTCATTTCCGGATGAGGAAATTATCGAGTTGTCTCCATCGGCATTGTTGTTTCCATTTCAGAACACTTGTACATTTTTTGTTTCTTTTTTTTTTTTTTCTAAACTGATATCCTTGCCTTTTTAAGCTGTATAATTGATTGAGTTTAGGTTGGAATTTGATCATCCTTAACTAAAATGGAACACGTACCACTGCATCTACTGACTGAATTCACCTCTTTTGCTTCGTGCAGTGGTTAGTCGTAAGAAAAGATGAAAGTGACCTGGGTCCATTTTCCGCATGGAATATAACAGGAACATATAGAGGTTTGTATATTTCACATAATTATTTTTGCTATCTTGTCACTAGAGTTCAGTGATCAAGATTCACTCAGTGGGTGTTTGTTTCTACTCTAAGCTCGATATCTCTTAATCCCAACATGTTAATTGTAGGGACTTGGAAGTTTCCAGATTCCACCAATAGCTCTTCCAAATTTCCAGATTTCAGGAAATCTACCGGCAATTCTGTAATTGAGCTAGTTAGTACTCCGACGAAAATAAACGGTGTACACTACGTGCAGGTGAGTGCTCTGGACGGTTTCGACGAACAATTGCGTCAAAGGAAGCTTAATCTAAGTAGTTCTGAATTTGTTATAAATGACAAAACCAAAAGGCTATTGTACCACATGTTTGTTGTTAGAGGGATTCCATTTAAACCAAGAACTACAGCTGCTTGTGTGAATGAAACGTTATGTCAGAGTGTTGATAGGTCTCGTACTGTTGTTTATTCAGATATTCTTTTTTCTGCCCTCTAGTTTAATGTCAGGTGATTCACTTATTAATCTTGACTTGCGAGCTATACCTCGTGGTTGAGCTTGGAATAATTTTAAAATCCCAAAGAAGGGGTTTTTGGTGTTTCCGTACGAACATGACACGTTTCCATGGGAAGAGGGGGGCATTTGTTATTGTTTTTCGTTTGGAGGGCACCATTTGTTAAATGTACCTGTATAATAATAAAGGATAGACTTTTCATGTAGTGATATAGTTTCTTTATTTGATTGGTATTAACTCTCTTGTGTTGACAAACAGGGTCTAATCATTTTTCAAGATGTGCTTGACAATGAGCAGAATTCTGGTGGTGTTCAAATCAGGGTGGAAGGTGTATATATATGGCCATTTAGACAACTTCGTATTGTAGCAAATAGGTAAATATTATGGTTTTTGGTGTATTTTTATTCATATACTTGCATCGAAAACTCAAACTGCTTTTATTCCTGATTTGGGTACAATTGATTGACATTGCTTTCAAGCTAATGTAGTTTTATTAGTTAGTAAAATTGCATGCTTGGTTTTCATGTTCCATCTCAGTTCTTAGTTTCATTTTCTATTATTTTGCAGTCCAAAAGATGGAGAGTCGAGCCAAGAAGAAGAATACATGCTATCTAATCCATATCATTTGGTAATTTTGTCTTCAAAAATTATTGGCAATGATTATGTGCAAAAACTAGGTTCAGAATGATTTCCCATTGTCTATATGGTGCATGACCTATCCTTTTAGAATATTGCTTCTTGTATAGAGATCAGTAGAATTTTTCTGGCGTTAAGTTTTAGTGTTTGTATAAAGGGTGGGTGAGGATTCGAGGAGCTTTTTAAGTTCTTTGTGCTTCTAGAATTGGATTGCTTAATGCGGTTTGACTCACCTTACACGCTTGATTTGAGAATTCAAATTTATATTTTACTTAAAAGATTTCTCAGTCTTTCTATAAATGCATACAAGTTAGATCTCCATAATATATTGATTATTCTTATGGTCATTATGGGAATTGGGTGTTTGGGTTAACATCTTAAAGAAAATAAAAGAATAAAAAAGAGACATATTTCACAACATTTGGCCTGGATGGGTTTTTTTTTTTTTTTTTTTTTTTTTTTTTTTTTTTTTTTTTTTTTGGGGTATCCTAAACCTTGGCTTAAGTGTATCGGGTAAGGTTCTAAAATATGCACTGCAGAATAAATTGGTGGTCCAAGTACTGATGTTGCTTTATCATGTGCTTGCCGTTTGAATCACTGATAAGAGTAAAATGAAAGCAATATTTTCATTTTTGGGGGAAAACAACCTTTTAAATCTTATATGTATTGTGTTGATGGGCTATTAATCTATCAATAGTAGCTCTGCGTACTTACCTGCTTCATTAACTTCTTGACCAGCTTGGAGTTTTCTCATCTCAAGTGTTCCAAGAATCTCCACGAGATAAAATGTGGAGAAAGAAACACTGTAAGTTTTCTGCTGCACTTTGAACTTAAATTCATCTTTTTTCTTGTAATGTCACAGTGATTTTTTATTGTTTTGTATTGCAGCACCAATTTATGAAATGGAAAAACATTGTAACGTTGAAATCGCAGCCCAGGTTTCACGAATCTCACCTGGCCAAAACGGTACCCTTTTCTCTCAGCATAAGAAATCAATTTTTTCTTATAGCTATTAGTTCTTCTAGATTCATGGTCCATCTCCGCAAAGTTTGTTTTTGATATATAGAATAAATTTGATGTTACATTTTTTGCCCAAGTTTATCGTAGATCTTGTCTGTTGTTTAATTTTATTGTCATACTCTGGAGGATTTTTCTAAGTTGTTGTGTATCTTATTAGATGGTGAACGTGACCGATATCACATAGAAGGGCTAATGGAAAGTCCTGCAGTCGATGATGACGGGGACTGCTTCTCACCCATATTATTGAATGCAACATCTGTCAACATCGAGGTCTACTATAACAAAGCAGTGAACTATACGTTGATGGTCACTTTTGTATCCTTAATACGTCACCATTCTTGGGATTTCCTTTCCCTGGACGCATTAATCTTTAAGTCCAATTAAGAGCGTCGTAAACCATTACACAATAAGTTTTCCTTAACATCTTTATCAGGTTTCGTTCCTTCAAGTTCTGCTGTTAATTCGGCAGATGGAGCATAGCAACACTCAATCGGTAAGAATCTACTTGTTAGCACTCTTTAAGAGGAATATGATAATTTCCATGTATTCATTTCATTCTGGTTCTTTTGTGAATGCACTACTTAGTAGACGTTGTGTGGTTAATTACTCACTCAAATACCTAATGATATTGATGTTCCTCTTTCAGGGTGCTGCCAAAGTTTCGATTCTAACGATTGGTCAACAGGCCATTATTGATGCATATCTTTGCCTTATACATCTGACTGCAGGAATACTAGTTGGTAAGATAGCCAATCTTTCTTCCCACAAATTCACTCTCATCTATTCCTTGGAGTGAAGGTGTTCAATTTTCTTAAGTTTCGGGTCTCCATTCATATCACGGTATAATATGGGAGTGATGAGTTTTAACTTTCACAGTTAGCAAATTTTTTAGATATTACACATTTGATCATAGGTCATAAGTATCTGTGAGTACTTTAGGGTAATTTAGTCCTACATACATCTAGAGTAGCTTTATGGCATTTGACCTTTCAACCAAGTCTGCTTTAATCACTTGAAATTGCACTGCACCAGCCTTCAACTGGAGAAATTTGTCTAAGAATACCAATGGAGGCCTTGGCCCTGAATCAGAAGGTAGCGGATTTGTGTGTATACTTCCCGTACTCTGTCATACTGACACCTTTGGTGCAAGAATAGGAATACTAATTTTCAGTATTCTGATAGATGTCATGTGGTGTGGTATTTTTTTTCCTCTCAAAACACAAGACTAGGTTTGCTATCACTGTTTCTCCCTGTTGGTTTCATCGCATTTCTCTCCGACAGCATTGATAAGTTCATTATGAATGCATTTATATAATTACCTCATAGTAAAATGTGATGTTTCGCCTATATATGATTCTTTAATCATCTCTGTGTTGCACTCTGTCAACCACAATTATTTTGGTTCTATCATGTTGCAGAGTCCTTATTCAATGCGTTTGCGACGGCTGCTTTTTTCAAGTTTGTAGTCTTCTCAATTTTTGAGATGAGATATCTCCTTGCTATATGGAAAGCAAATAGACCTATGAATAATGGGGAGGGTTGGGAGACAATGAGGCGTGAGCTTTCGGTTCTCTATGGTCGTTTTTGTAAGTAGTAACATCTTTTTTTTTTTAAATCTTTTGCAACTCGCAATCACTTTGTGAATTCTGTTTATGACAATTATGTGTAGTGATTAGTAATTGTATTTATGGGGATGCAACTTTTATCCACGCTTGGAAAATCTCATTCTAATTATTGAATATACTGCCTAAGCTAGTAATGCTATTACAGAGGAAATGCTTTATCTGTTGAAAATTTGTTACCTGATCTCTTCTCTATGATGAAATCTTGTATTTTTCACTTTAGCTATTTACTTCTGACCTTAGCTATTTACTGCACTGTAGAATGTATGGGCATGACGTTATCTTACTATTATTGCTTTGTGCAGACGGAATTCTTTTGGGAGGCATTCTAATGATGTACGAGTTCCATAATTTTCTGAGACCGATTCTTCTCCTTATGTACTCCTTTTGGATACCTCAAATCGTCACCAGCGTCATTCGAGATTCAAGAAAGCCTTTGCATCCACATTACATCTTAGGCATGACTGTCACTCGGCTAGCAATTCCACTGTATATTTTTGGTTGCCCTAACAACTTCATGCGCATTGAGCCAGATCACACTTGGTGTACCTTTTTGGTTGTATTTATGGGTCTACAAGCATCAATTCTTCTTCTTCAGCACTATCTTGGGTCTCGATGTTTCATACCTCGTCAGGTTAGACGCTTGTATTCTTTTTATTTATTTTTCTCTCTCATGTTTATAGCTCTTAAAATTATTCTAAATTCTTTGATTTCTCTTATGGACGTTTTCTTGTTAATTGTTCGCAGATTCTACCCGAGAAATACAGCTACTACAGAAGGTTTGATCAGAATACAAGCCATGCAACAGACTGTGTCATTTGCATGACGGCGATTGATCTCACACAACGTTCAAACGATTGCATGGTTCGCTTATACGATGAACTGTTTCTTAACTGTGATATACAGAACGCTATTGATTTTTGCTAATAATAATGCGTTGCTGCAGGTAACACCTTGCGATCATTTCTTCCATTCCGGTTGCTTACAAAGATGGATGGATATCAAGATGGAGTGCCCAACTTGCCGGCGTCCGCTACCTCCAGCGTGAATCCTTCTTCCATGTCCATATTGTAGGATCAACTGACTGCCAAACTCGCTAATTTTGGTAAAGATGGCATTCAAGCATTTTTACTATAAAACATACTGAAATTTTTTTTATGGGTTTTCTTTGAATTAAAATTATTGATCTTGAAATGTGACTATACACAACCTGTATCATGAATTTTGTACATAATAAATCTTTACATAATTGTTTAATTAAGAAAGCTGTCCTTTTGCTGATTTTTCTGTGGTCATTTTCTTCTATGGAAGGTTCAAAAGCATAGTTAATTGTCAACCTTTTTTCTTTTGTCCTTGTTATCTACTATAACCAGCTTTGAAAAGATACCAAGTTGCAAAATCTCATAAATTTGCACTGAAATATTCAATGCGTGTGGTGTGCTTCAGGTGGGTGTAGTATTGTTACAGATAAAGGGGTGATAATGTTATACAACATGAAATAGTCAACTTTCAAATTGTCAAGAGATAAGCTTCAGTAGTTTGAACTTTTTGGTCTTTTTTGTTTTTTGTTTTTTGTTTTTTTATTTTTGTAATTACGACAAATGTTGTGCTTGCACATTCAACAATGGTGCAAATTAGAGGAACTTTCTTTCTTGTCAACACATATTTTGTCGACTTTCTTGTCAACACATATTTTGTCGGTTGCATGTACTCTGTAACTACTATATTTTTTCTACTACGTCGGCAGATGAGTAAAATTCTCAAACAATGAGAAGGAAACAAAAGAATAAAGAATTGACCACTTTTATTGGGAATATTTATATAAGTCATCTGATGTATTATTGCATCGCAGAAGATTATTGTTACACTTGAGTGCTTGCTCCTACCTTATATAAATTCCGCTAACACAACTTAAAATTTTAAGCATATATATATACACACACACACACTTGAGTGCTTGAAAAATCCTTGAGGTTGGTTAAACAGATATATATAATCAAATTGACTCTAAAATATATCCTAATGTCAATTTTCATTAACTCTTCATACGAAAAGACATTATTATTCTCCAATTTTGTATTCATTACATTATATATATCAATAAAATTATACAATTATACTTTTTAAAATTTCAATAATGCACCAGTTCATAAATTCACAACAAACATAAAATGTTGATATGTTAACAATTAGGGGTTTTAATAAAATTTTATAAAATGTTTGGGGTTTAATTAAATTATAAAGTTGATATGTTAACAATTGTGTAAAGGGTAATTTTATCATTTTAAAATAAGTCAACACAAATTTGACATCAAGGTATATTTTGGAGTCGATTTTGGCAACACAAGAATTATTTAGAAATTTAAAAATAAGTGAGGTTTATATAGAATTTAGCATAAACTCAAAGATTTTTTTTTCCTTATAGTTATATATTATATTTAAAAAATTTCTTCTCAATAAAATAAAAAACATAAGAAAAACGAATAAAATAAAGACGTTAATATAAGGAAAAAAAACTAAAATGAAAAAAAAAATCGAAAAGCACTTTTTTTTTTCAATACAAGAGTGCAGAAAATAAACATAAAAAAAAATTAATATCAAAACTATAAAAATAAAACTTTAAGCAAAAAACAAAACAAAGAAGATAGTTCATGCTTCAAATAAATAATACAATGGGAGATAAAAAGTACAGCAAAAAATAGCAAAATGTTGCTTTCCGGATTAAAGATTATAAAAAAGAATTAATGATAAATGGTAAAAAAAGAGGCCATAATTTTCCTTTTGTACAAATTTAAATAACACAATATTTTCGTTTGCGGTGATATTTAAACAATTGCACAAATTTTTTTTTGAAATAATGTATACTCTTATTAAGATTTAAGAAATAAGTATGTACTTTTGTCCTTTCAATCAAGGAAGGAGGCAATTTCATCGTAGGTACTTTTGAGATTCTTAAAACAAAAAAGGAAGCAATTTCATCATACGTACTTTTTAGATTCTTATAATCAAAAAGTAAAAAGAAACAAAAGAAAGAATTAACTGATATTTGTAGTAAAAAAAAGGTACAATAATGGGTGTTAAAAGATAGTTAAAAAAAGAAAAATCTAACCGTGTTGAAAAAATTTATAGGATCATTATAGTAAAAAAAAAATAATAATAATGGTTATATTTTAGAACAATAGTAATAAAGATGAAGAGAGGAGAGAGAAAGAGGGAAATAATTGCACAAAAACCTCCCAAAATTTTTCAAAAAAAAAAAAATAATAATAATAATAAACTCCTAAATTTAAAGTATATTTATAAGATGATAAATCTAAAATACAAAAATATATAAAAACAAATTCTTAAACGATCTTAAAATTGAACGAGCTAGCTTGAGAGCTTTAACGAGCAAAGTACTTGTGAGCTCAAGCTCGGCTCGATTATCAAACGAGTATTAAAATGAAGCTCAAACTTGACTTGTAACATGAGGAGCCAAACACGAACGAGAATTTATCGAGTCATGCCCCAAATAACTCACGAGTGGCTTGGTTTGTTTAGGCAGTATATTCTCACCTGACAAAGCCGAGTACACTCATCTCTACGAATTAACCTTTTAAGTTTTACTACAAAGGGGAAGCAACAAATGAAATTGTTCAATAGTATTGAAGTCGCAGGATAAATTTAGCACCAAAAAGTTATAAGATAAAACTTATGATTAATAGCACTAAAGAATGAATATTGTTATTATAGACATTCACGAGCTAGTACTAATTGTGAATACATACACCCATAATGATAATGATATATGTGGATAGAGATTACTAGAGCGAGTCATATGCTGCATTACGTAAGGGTTAAAACTTAATAAATCTATTTCCGGGTTTATTGGGAAACACTACGTGCAGTTTTTTATTTAATAATGCATAATGCGGTGTGCAATAATATTTAAGCGACATGTATTAATAATCTAAATACCAGAGACGATTAAAATACATGGATACTAGTCATGATATGTCAGTGTATAAGATGATAAAAATTTAATTAGTTGAGATAAATAATAACATGATAATCACACAGGAAAGTAATAATATATGTTGGTGTAAAATCTGAACTAACAACAAAATTCGCACCTCTAAAAGTGATGCGGTAATGAAAATGAACAGTTGGTCGGAAAAAGCAGAGAGATATGATTTTTTAAGTGGTTCGGCCCTCCTCCGGAGTAATAACCTACGTCCACTGAGATTTTTTTATTTGGTTATTTGGAATTCCAATTTACAATTGACCAACCAACCCCTTCTCCGGTCTCTCTCTTTCTCTTTTATAGTCGAGAGGTTCAGTGCTGGAGAAGGAAAAACCGTTACGCATGATCCTTAAAAATCGGGAGTTAATGCCGAATTAATTGTACGGTTATCTCTTTCCTATGACTCAGAAATTAAATACCCTAACGGTTATAACAATCCCGAGTCTTACGGGAGTAATTACAAAATATCCCACGATTGGGGCTAGAAAAGCGGAATAAAAGAAAGACCTAAACTACCACGCATGGAATTCATCTTCGATCGGGGATCACCAGCTTCGCGGGTCGAGCCTTCCGTCTTCAGTGAAGTCTTTGTTTCCTCTCTGAGGCTTGCTTTACGGGGGTGGATCATCTTTGAGGGTCTGCGGCCTTCTTGTCCGTCAATCCCTCTCTGAGGGTCTTGTCATAAAATCGACACCACCTTCGGTGGTGCTTTTCTTTCTTATCTTCGTGGTGCAAGATCGAGGATCATCTTCGACAATCCTCGTCCATTCTTTGTCCGGGGGAAGCTTCTGTAATGACGTGGCATTGCTTTGCTGTTGGAATTAGGGGCTTGTGTTCATATTAAACATGCCTCGGAGACTTCGCCCCCGAAGCTACATTCGCTGACGAAAAATCACCTACAACATCTGCCCCCCAATCCCGAAGGTACGAATCGTGCCTTGCGGGATCTATTCCTGAGTAATTTGCACTAATGACCCCTGAACTTCACGTGGTGTGGCAACCTGCCCCCTAATCTTTAATTTTTGGCATTTTACACCTTATATTTGAATTTTTTGGCATTTCACTACAAATCAATGACAGCTGTTAAAAATTTGACGGAAAACACGACCACGTGAATCTCACCTGAATGACCTAAGGGTATAGATGACTTTTTGGACATTAACGAAGGTCTATAGTAACTAATATAATTCTTACCACACATGATAATTATTTTGTTACTAACTAAGAAAAAAAAATGCCTCTTGTTGTCGCTGGGCAGTGGGGAAACAACAGGTGATATGGCTTAAAACAATGTGAAAACCCAAAGCACCGAAAAGATAAAATAAAAAAGAAAAATTCAAAAACTTCAAAAAAAAAAAAAATTCCCCTCATTTCTTCACATAACCCAGACGAGATCTTCTTGGAACTCTATAAGCATAATAGCTAAGAAGCAATTGCCAACATATTGAACCCCACCCACACGTCCGATCTTTGCATAACCTCGGCGCGCGGCGACGGTCATCAGACTCGGGCTGCAGCGGGGATGATCGAACAGTGGAGAGGAGAGCGAGGACGAGGCAAAGGGCTGTGAAGAGCCCAAGGACAATATGAGAATGCTGTGATGAAAGCCATTGGCTCGACTCGTCGTCGTCGGAGTTGATGGCGGCGACGATTTGCTTAGGAGGTCTACGGGCAAGTGAAGTAGAGTTCCAAAAGCCTTAAACTTCTTTTTTCTTTCTTTTATTTATTTAAATTTCTAATAATAAATAAATGTGGTAAGATTCATATCAGTTCTTCATCTTTTTTTCAAGCTGGTTCGTGGTGTGGGTTTTGTGAACGACGTGGTGGAGTCTCTCGGCGATTGGGAACACGATACTGAAGGGTTCGGGGTTTCGCCGCCATGCCCGTGCTAGAGATCTATGTGTTCGGTTTGGTTCTATTAATGCTTGGGCTCGGAGAAGACGTCGGAGGCGAGGCCGACGTCCGTGACAAAGTGGAGCACGACGTCATCGTCATGGCGGATATGTGGGAGAAGAAGATGTACAGTGAAAAAAAAAGAAGATAAGCTTCAAATGGGTGGAGTAAGAAGATGAATATTAAATGACCTAAATGCCCTTCATAATTGGACATATGATATGCACATGTCAAATTCCGTTCAACTTTTGGACGGAAGTTATCAATTTATAGTGATTTGTCAAAAATTTTAAAAGCAAGGTGCAATTTGCCAAAAATTAAAGATTAAGGAGTAAGTTACCAAACACGTAAAGTTTAGGGGCCACCAGTGCAAATTACTCTTTATTCCTTAATGCTTTGATATTCTTCAGGAGATTCCCTCCGTTCGACAAGTTTTGCTGACGTCGGGTCATGATGAGATTTTCTCCGAAAATCCCATACCCTTTAGTTCTGTTGCGGGAGCCCAGAGTGTCCCGAGGAACTACAATGTCCTTGGTGAGCTCCATACTTGAATTTTTATTTCTCTTTTTTCTGTCTTCTTTATTGCTGGCCTCGAGGAAGCCTACGTTCGTACATGCCAACCTCGAAAAAGCCCAAGTCCAAGGTCGGGGCATCCTCAGCTGCGGCCGAAGGGAGTGTTGCTTCTTCTATGAAGAAGTCCATTTCCTCCGGGGTTTCAAAAAAGAAGGAGGCTGCCTCTTCTTTGAAGAGACTAGCTCTGTGTAAACCCGCGGCTGTACCTACTCTGTCTTCGACGGAGGTGGTCGAAGTCGGGTCTTCTCCAAAGCCTGTGAAGAGGAAGAAAAAGAAGGCGACAACAAAGAAGTTAATGCCAACTTCTTCGAAGGTAGCTCCATCAGATCCTCCTCCCTCCGGGAGAGAGGATGTTCAGACTTCTTCGGCTCGGGTGGTCCTCGAGTCTGAGACGACTTCAGGCGCTCCCAGAGGCCCCCTCGATGACAGTTCCCAAGGGAGGCTCTTTTGATGACATTGCCCGGGAGGCATTATATGCTGCGGAGGAGGTCATCTGCGAAGGTGATTCTTCGGCTACGCCGAATCCTCATGTTGCCTCGATAGAAGATCCTTCTTTGGTCGAAGAGGATTTCTTTATTGGGAAACAGATAAATCTGACTCCTCCAGAGTCAGATGTTCCACCGAAGTCGACTTTGCCAGCCCCAACACCAGCCCAAACTACGCCTGGGTCGGTACGTTCTACCCCGAACATGAGGAACGGGAAGGTCTGACTCCTCCGGAGTCAGATGTTCCACCGAAGCTGACTCCACCAGCTTCAGCACCGACCCAAACTACGCCTGGGTCGGCACGTTCCACCCCGTTCATGAGGAACGGGAAGGTCTGACTCCTCTAGAGTCAGATGTTCCACCGAAGCTGACTCCGCCAGCTTCGGCACGGACCCAAACTATGCTTGGGTCAGGACTTTCAACACCGATCATCTTCGATGAGGGTAAATAATTGTTACCTGCAAAACAAACACATGATGCAAACAATAAAAATAAAAAATAAAAAATTCAAACACTAACCTGTTTTGCTTTGTTGCCTTTGACTGACACGATCGAGTCCCTCTGGGATCAATCATGTAGTCGTAAGTCGCGTCCTCTTCCAGGATCACAACTCTTCTAAATCATGCACTCTTTGAGGGTTATAATTAAAGCAAATTAAGCGATTAATTAGACCGTAACTCGAACTTACTTTTCTTTGAAAGATGCTCTAAGTTACTTTGGGTTCTTCCTTATCCGAAGGATTATCCTGAACCAAGCTCCTTCTCCGAAGGTAGACCTTGGTCAAATCTAATAATCAATGAAATTTGAAAGCACCCTATTACTCGCATCGGTCCCTGAAGCTTCTGAATAGAGTGTGACTTCTTTACTTTTATGCTTCAGTAATCAAACTTAGTCCAGTTTTTTCAAAATTTTCCTAAGTTTTTCATAACTCGGAGTTCCCCCTTTAAGCATACATAGGTCTTCTATCTTCTTCGAAGTATAGAACGGTTCTAGCAGAAAATTAGCCAAATGCTTCCCAAGTAAGTCCTCGAACAGGTTAAAGACCTGATAAGAAAAACCTTTGTGTGGTAGGAAGCTTTAACGATTAAAGCGTAAGCCTCCGGACTCACGCGTTCTAGCCTCGCACGTCTTCGAAGTACCTATAAGGCGCATCTATTTCTTTATGGTACCCCAGGTGCCCTCCTGTCTTCTTAGGCGCTACTTCATAGGCAAGAAGGTAGTCGAGGGTAGTATTTCTAGGAATCATCCGCTTCGCGGTTCATTCCTTTATACATCGAGCTTATAGTCAACTCTGCAGACTTTTTCGAGTTTATAGTCTACTCCGCAGACTTTTTTTTTTTTAGAAGAAAATAATATATAGTCGAGAACTAAACTTTTGGTACCAAACTTGCTGAATTTTCATTGATAATTGCTAAATTACAAATTATATAGTACAAGAGGAAAATAAATTACAGGCGAGGAACTGCCCCCCAGCGTGTTCCACCGACTTTGTCGTGGATCTCGCTTAAGACTTCTCTCCTATACAATTTGTCGTTCAGCAGCAAATAATATTCAGCATGGTACCTGACCCTTTGGGCATATTCTCAACCTTCTGGAAGCTTATCCTCCCGTGATCATATGGATCTCGCCCACGATCTCTCTGTTGGGCGAGTCCATTGCTTCGCGGTCCACATCCTTGCACTAACTCGTGAGCTTTCCTCTGCGGATGAGAAGTTCTATCTCATCTTTTAGATCGAATCATGTCGCGGTCGTGTGACCGTTAGCGTTATGGAAGAAGCAGAACTTGTCCCTATGCTTCTTTGGGACCTTCTCCTTCATTGGCAACGGGGGTCGAAAGTCAACCTCGCTCCGCGAGTTAATGAAGATTTCTTCAATCGAGGCGGTAAGCTCGTGGTACGTATCGTACAGAGCTCGAGCCACCTCGTTCCACGGATGTGAGTCGTGATGCTTCTTATTATCGCGGGGCTGATGGCTTCCTCCTGCGGGAGTCTCCGTAGGTCTTTCCTTCTCCTTTCGTCGGTCCTTTTAGGCGTCTCCTCAGGAAGTCATCGCGGCCCCAGACTTCTTCGAAATCAAGGCCTCGACATTAATATAATTCTTGGCCCGATCCAGGAAATCATAATATGTCCACGATGGTTTCTTGTTGATAGAAAACGCGGATGGCGTATCCTCATGAACTGCGAAGCTCGCGGCCAGCAGCAGGGCATGTCAGACAGATGCCCTACCTCCACTATGGCCTTGGTGAATCTCTCCAGCCAGACCTGGAGGGTCTCGTCGTCCCTCTGTTTAATGCGGGAGAGGTAACCTGGATTATTAAGATGTTTCCCAAGAATTGCGAAGCAAACTTCATCATCAGATCTTGCCAACTCGCGATTGAGTTGGCTAGAAGTCAGTACCACTACCTGCGTGCTTCGCCCGCGAGGGTGGTGTCAAACAAACGGCACTTGATGGCGTCAGAATAATCATAAGCGCGGGCCCACAAAGAGTAAATCCCTAAGTGGTCAGAAGGATCCTTGGTCCCGTCGAACATGCTTACCTTCGATAGCCTAAGTCGATCAGGGGTAGGGGTAAAGAGAAGATCTTCGGTTAAGAGAGTAAAATCCCCGTCCAAAATACCGTCGCGGGTGGTTCTATCTAGGAGCCCTCGGAGACGTTCGATCTCCGCGTGCAAAAAGTCCTGGGATCCTCGGGTCCGCCTACAGGTGGCAGTGGTAGTTGATCCATCACGGAGTCGGTCTACCACTGAGGGTTGCGTACCTCCGATGCATTCCCCGTGTGTACCGGTCTAGCACGTCTTGCTGGCTCCCACGAAAGTGCACCCAGTCTGTCAAATACAGACTCAGACTTGGCCGAATCTTTATCTGCGTCGGGGACCGGTCGCAAGCCTTCGGCTCGGACCACTGGTGACTGCGCACCTCCGGTGCGGGCCGCGGGCTTACCCACTGTCACATTCCTGCGGATGTGGGAGTTGCGGGTCTCTGCATCTGACCCCTCAGCAGAATCTTCCTCGGAGTCGGCCGCGGTGTAGCCTCCGACAGCCACCTCGGCCGCAGCCTTCTTCTACTCTGCCCGGAGCCGCGCTCGGAGCAGTTCCGCTTGCTCCGCGTCTGTAAGGAGCAGCAGCTGACTCTGGTTTTGAACTAGAGTCTCCACCCGGACGCTCATCCGTGCCATGGACTCTTCCATGTTCTTCATCCTTTGCTCGAGCTGCTCTTGCTAGGAGAACATGGGACTCTTCTCATTACGCCTGGTGTTAGGTGCCATTGATCTCTAATCAATTGACACGATATAAATTGTTGGGAAAATGAAAAGAGAACTAGAAAGAAAGGTAGTGGGCCCTCCTTCTAGCGCCAATCTGTTGGTGTAAAATTTAAACCAACGATAAGATCCGCACCTCTGAAAGTGATTCGGCAATGAAAATGAATAGTTGGTCGAAAAAAGTAGAGAGACAGGATTTTTTAAATAGTTCGGCCCTCCTCCGGAGTAATAACCTACGTCCACTGATATTTTTTTATTTGGTTATTTGGAATTCCAATTTACAATTGACCAACCAACCCCTTCTCTAGTCTCTCCCTTTCTCTTTTATAGTCGAGAGGTTCAGTGTTGGAGAAGGAAAAACCGTTACGCACGATCCCTAAAAATCGGGAATTAATGCCGAATTAATTGTATGGTTATCTCTCCCCTACGACTCGAAAATTAAATACCCTAACGGTTATAACAACCGTAAGTCTTACGGGAGTAGTTACAGAATATCCTACGATCGGGGCTAGAAAATTGCAACAAAAGAAAGACCTAAACTACCACGCGTGGACTTCATCTTCGATCGGGGATCACCAGCTTCGCGGGTCGAGCCTTCTATCTTGAGTGAAGTCCTTGTTTCCTCTCCGAGGCTAGCTTCGCAGGGGTGGATCATCTTTAAGCGTCCGCGGCTTTCTTGTCCGTCAATCCCTCTCCGAGAGTCTTGTCATAAAATCGACACCACATTCGGTGGTGCTTTTCCTGCTTATCTTCATGGGTGTAAGATCGAGGATCATCTTCGACAATCCTCGTCCATTCTTCGTTCGGGGAAAGCTCCTGTGATGACGTGACATTGATTTGCTGTTGGAATCGAGGGCTTGTGTTCGCATTAAATGTGCCTCGAAGACTTCACCCCCGAAGCTGCATTCGCTGACGAAAAATCACCTACAACAATATATATCTAATCATTAAGTTACTTATCAAAGAGAATCATATAATTTAAATTATACCTTGAGAAAGGATTAGTCGAAATGACAATATAAATAGCTTTATAAGGTAAAGTAATTGTGCAAAAGTGGAATTATTAGTCTAATAGTTACGTAAAAGTGATTGGAAAAATCAGGAATCCAAACAATAATGTAGAAGTGATTAGGCAACTTGTCAGTTTAAAATAATATAAATATAACTATACAGATTGCCAGTCTAAAAGGAATGTAAAGATGACTTAGCAAATTGCTAGTCTAAACAATAAAATAAGAAAATGACTAGATAAATAACCTGTCTAAATATAAAAATGACTATGGAAGTTGCCATTCTGAACAGTGAATTAAAAAAAAGGACTAGGCAAGTTGTCAGTCTAACAATAAATTAAAATGACTAAGTAAGTTGCCAGTCTAAATAATAAAGTAAAATGACTAGGCAAGTTACCAGTCTGAACAATAAATTAAATTGACTAGGCATGCTCCCAATTTGAACAGTAAAGTAAAATGGCTAGACAAGTTGTCAGTCTAAACAGTAAAGTAAAATGACTAGGCCAGCTGCCAGTCTAAACTATTAAAGAAAGATAAATTATTAGAATGTTAGTTAATCAAAATTAATAAATAATCAATATTTTACAATTATGTTTACCAAAAGAATGATCATTGAAATATTTAAGTCAAAAGAATAGATGTATATTTAATATCAAATAATTTTTCTTATATGCGTTGATAGAGTAGTTTTTTCTGACGTATGCATAAATAATGCTGTGGAGTTGTTGGGAAGAGTACAAATCCCACAATCAAGGGATCTAAATTAATAATTTGAAAATGATACTCTCTCTTACTATTTACTATTATTATTTTCTTAAGAATATGTTTTTGTTTTACTCAGATAATGATACTAAAATTTATGTGACCTGAATCTTTCTCTGTACCAAAGTCTTTCTTATCATTTCTTTTTTTTTTTTGTTTCTCTTTCTATTTTGCTCTCATTTCTTTCTTTTCTCTCTCTTTCTTTCCCTCCCTATTCTTTCTCTCCTTTCTCTCTTTTCTTTTTTCCTCCAAGATTTTGCCACCACCCTTTATATAAGTGAAATGTTGCACTTTTGGACAAAAGATCACTATTGGCGCTTTCGGACAAGAAACCATTATTGACACTTTCGTACAAAAAAAGTTAATTGTCCTTTTCAATTATTCCTTCTAGCCCTTAGACCATCTCCAATGGGTGATGCATAATGCCATTTTTGGCATTTTGCATCACCACCCATCTCCAACCAAGTGCTATTTTTTGATGCAAAATGGCATTTTGGTATAAAAATGAATAGTAGTGTTGCAAATTTGCAACACTACTATTCATGATGCATTTTTTTTTAAATTTACTTTTTAATCCTTTAAGTTTTAAATATTTTCAAATCTAACCCTATTATTAAATTATTGTTTATATTTTGAACAATATTGCATTAATTAAATATTAGTTTGAAATTACAAATATAATTAGAAAATGGTAAATATTTGAACATGAAATACAAACAAAGACTTAAAAACTTTTAAATAAATACGTACATTGAATATAATTCTATTCAAGGTAAAAATACGGTTAAAAACTTAAAATTACAAAGATATAAAAAAAAGATAAAAATTACATATAAATAGAATAACTGGGAATAAAAAAGACACGTGTAATATTTTATGATAAATAAATCAACATATTTTATGCAATAGAGAAAATATGCATTTAGTTTGTCAGACATATGTTTTATTTATTTATATTATTGGATTAATAATATATTAATTAACTTTTATTGTGGGCAATTGGTAAAATATTGAAGTTATAAAGGATTTAAAAATAAATTATTATAAAAAGTTGGTGTGAAAGAATATACTAAGAATATTCTTTTTGCTATAAAAAATGAAACTGGGTTGGAGATAACATGTACTGTTCACTGCTGCATAATGCCATTTTGGCATAAAAAATGGCATTTTGGCTCTCCTGGTTGGAGATGCTCTTAATGACTTTGTTTGTACGAGACTTGGTATTTGATAAATGCCTTTGATGAAATAAGATAATATTACTATGTAGTGTTGCTATGTTCTCTTAACAAAGTAAAAAATATGTCTCATTTGAACTTTCTCTCTATGTACTAGATCTTAATAATATTTGTGTCTTCTATCTAATTTTATATTATTGCGTGATGAGATCTAGTATACTAGTGTTATACGATTTTAGAGTATTTTTTATTATTAATTTAGCAATATTAATGTGGGTCCATAAGGCATTATTATATTCAATCTCTTTAAGTCAAGCCTCATGACATTATTCCCGCTGTGTTTTAAGAACAATCTCAATTTTAATATATCCAAAAACAAAGTCTAAGCAACAGAATATAACCAATGATTACAACTAATCGACGCTGTGTGACTAAAAGTCCTTTAGTATTATTCCTCTTTGAACCGTGGGAGCTTTCTCCCATTCTAAGTCACCCCTTACCTAATTATGTCGTATTGTCCTACAAAACAACTGCATGATTTTGATTGTGCCCGACATGGTTAACCTCCCTTATTCTTTTTTTTTTTCTTTTGCAAAATTATATTCTATTCAATGAGAAACCAGTGGTTTTTGCTTAATTAAGTTTTCATAAATATGCCAAGATTTCTACAAAGGCCCGCTGTCTTTTATTCTCGGATAAAAATACATTTCCTCTTCAACTTTATTGCTTATTAATTTTCTTTAAATATTTCTTTAATAATTCTTTAAGATTCTCATAATTGTTCTTTTAAATTACATTCAGAATTTTCTTATAGAAAGTAACAACCATTTTTTTTCATACTCGTGAATTATTATAATGACAGATTAAAAGTACTAATAATTAACATATAAATGAGGAAATTGTAAAACAATGTCATTTTAAGTATCAGTTAATAATCGATTCCCCTAGTAGTATGCTTCATTGATTTGTTTTCTACGTTTGTAATGTAAAAATAAGGGTATAAATTAAAAGTGCAACACAAAATGGACGTAGATTATTAATGTGTCCAATGTGGCATTTCTCAAAATCTTCCCATACAAAATCATAATAAAATCATTATTCTTTAATATATTGGCCAGAATATAGGCTCACTCTAAGAATTTAAAAAAATATATAGGGGGAATTGCAAAAGGTTATTCTAAGTGTCACTTAATAATCTATACCCCAAGTAGTGTGCTACTTGATTTCTACTCTATATTTATAGTGTAAAAGTAGTGACAAAAATTAAAAGTGTAATAGAAAAGGGGCATATATTATTAATGTGTCAAAAAATGAGGCATTCATAAAAAATTTCAAAAAAAAAAAAGCTTAAATAAGTTCTTTAAATCATCACGCTTTATTCTTTGCAAAAAATTAATAGAGGTTAGCCAATTCCTCTTGTCTCGCGTCTTTGATGATTAACATTATTGTCGCACAACTCATCTCATATTCACCTATAGGTTTCTTACCTACAGTACGAACGAAAAATACTTTGGTGAACTAAAAGCTTAGTGAGTTACAACTATTTCCCCACAAAATAAGTTTTACGATGCGTGACAATTTATACTCAATTATTCTTTATTTCTAATCCTAAAACCTAAAATAAATTTTCATTTACATTCTTATTCTTATGCTTTCTACGAGATCTCCCTATGTGTTGGTACATATTTGCGCGCTTGACCAATGGACAATGAGGGTGCACAATTCCTCGGTGACTAAGGATCTATTATTTTTTTTCTTTCTTAGTTGGCGTCTCACTCCCATCATTGCCTCTAGATAGCTCGAGATTTATGAGTTTTAGAAATCGTATCTATATTGCTCTTACGTCGATTCATGGTAACGATATCATATAAACCTCATTAAGATGGATGATATGACACAACTAACTAATTCATGTCTCATATGTTATTTAGGTGATATGCAATCATGATAAAGTAAGAGACCATCATTCAATCTTTCTTTCTACATTTAAAACATAATAATAAGCTTTCTTCTTTCTTCTCTTTTTCTTTCTTAAAATAATACACACAAAAACATCATGAACAATTTAACATATGTAAAAAAGTAGTTCTTCTTTTCTCAAAACTTTCAACATGAAATTAATCATGCATATAACCATGCCAATGCATAACATCTTAACATTTATTTTGGAACAAATTTGTTTTTTTATGAGGTTGAACTCACCTTGGTTTTTTCTGCCTACTTAAAGCTTTCGTTTGGTTCACGCTTGGTGCCGGCTCTCGAAACTTAGAACCACAATATGACTTGAGAATTTTACTCTAACTAACTTATCAAACATTACTTAGATTTGACTTCCTTGAATTTTCTCTATTCTAAAAGTTTATAGTTTAGACACTATATTTTCCAAAAATAAAGTTTTGACCCAAAATTATAAATATATGCCAAAAATATCTTTCAATCAAATCAACTCAAACTTTTTGAAATGAAAGTACATGTAAACATAAGGAAGTTTTTTTTCTTTCAAACCAATTTCAAAATCACTTAAAGTACACGTTAACACAAGGAACATAATTTTAGACTAGATCGTAAATCACTGATTTGATAATCCTATCATCAAAATTTATAGAAACTCAAAATAAGAAAGTTGTTTATCTTATAATTTTCTATATTTAATCTCTTTAAGATAAAACACAATTCTAAACAAGAAGTGTCAGAATTGTAGAAAAAATAAATAAAATAAATCTTGTTCAAGCAGTCTTGCTTCTGGATTTTTTTACAAAATATATACTCATCCAAAAATTTTGAAAATTATAACACATTCACTAGACACATATATAAACCTAAAAAAAAAAAATTCTCATAACAAAATAATTTCGTTTAGCACATCAAACAATACAAGAAAGTTGAATTTATATCTATGCTCCAAAAAATCCTAATCCTGTGCGTAGAATGAGCGTTCTAGCAGCGGTTCAAGTATACAACTTATTCAAATCAAAGCTTAAAATTTGATCGACCATAATAAAACAATTCCCTAGGTTGCGGCGGAAAAGTCAATTGGTTGACCACCCTGCACACATATCGAGGTATGTGTTCTATTATCGAATCTCGTCCTTCCGATCCTCTAGGTTTTGGAATGTTATTAAATATATTCAAAGTTAGTGTTTCGGGTATTACTTTGATATGGAAAAGGAAATGTTGGTTAGAATAAAATGATTATGCCTAATTTGACTAATAATTACAAATGGTTAATTAAACTTGAATATAAATAATAAGTAATACCTGGAACGATGTGACGATTGTTAAGAGATCGCGTGTATCGATCCCTGGCCTAATATGACACGTATTACAATACTAAAAATTTGGGATGCGGGCCCACAACGCGTGTGATGACTGTTGTAATGTGATTGTCATTGACGAGTGGATGGCTACTGCGCAATATGCATCAGGATGACTTGAAACATTACTTAAGATACTGGATGTAGTGTAGAAGGGCGGTTTAGCAGCCCACATTTTATCGGTCATCTCGACATCCGAAATAGACCAAGTTATGGTTAAGGACACTCGGTCCACCTTTAGTCGGTCCTATGGCATTGTCTTTAGGGATCTAGGGTTGTTCTCGATACTTTTGGCATATGACGATCGTTCTCTAAATATAGGTTTTCATTTATCTATACTTGGGATCTAAAAACCCTCGAGTCTTTTCTGAGACTTCTGATCTTCACATTTAAAGGCTTATTGAAGAATTGAACATTAATTATATTCAGTTAATTTATAATAAAATATGTTATAAACTCACAATGTGAATAACTAGACTAATTAAAGGTTTGACTAAAAGAGATTTGATAATGTCTTCCCTGGTGAGCTCTTTGAGCTAACCCCTATTTTTTCCTTTCCGCCTTTCAGGAGGAGTTTAGTGTGATTTATCCGACAAGGCATAGTAGATTTCTGTTCGAGTCTCGGAAGGCGTATAGCCGCACAAAGGGGCATGACCGTTGCTCCAACAGTCTAAAAAATGACCATTTTTTTTCGCTCAGATATGCCCGTTGCCCCCCTTAAAAATTTTGGAAAAAAGTAAGGGTCTTTGGATTCAGATTTAAAAAAACATATATATTGGGAAACAATCGGTTACCGTAATTACCAAGCAGAATGGTAACAGTAATTGTTACCGTATATAATAAGTTCGGTAAGAGTTTTAACCGTTATTGCTACTCTTATTACAAGGATGAAGTATAGTGCACCATAAAAAATAAAAAATAAAAAATAAAAAATAAAAAAAAATAAAAACCAAAACAAAACAAAAAACCTAGAACTTCCAATAGATGCAAATCAATTGCTAAAATTATTGAGGGACCGACCAAACATTTGATGTTGGACTATAACTTGGCCTTATATTTAATAGGGTAAAGTAGAAAAATACGAAATAATAATAAAAATAAATATTCAAATTTTTAAAGGAATTAATTAACTAGAAAATTTATTAATTACTTTTACATGATTTCAAACACTCAATCAATTATCACAAAATATCACTTGGTAAGTAATTAAATCATTTGAGTATTTATTTTATTTTTTAAAAAAATTCGATATTTATTTAAATTAAGTGTTAAAAATTAGGTATTTACCACCAATTCTATTTTTAATATGTACTATAATTTATATGCAACGGTATCGTGAAGTATACCTACATATTCTGATGCTCTTAACTCATTATCATTAGCTTTTGGATTCAACTATTCTTTTCTCATCCCTCTAAAATCACACACACAGACACAATATTCGTACTTTATAATTCTTACAAGTAGCTCTTTATACACAACAAAGATCATCATCATGAACACCTTAAAAAGAAAAAAAAGAAACCAAAAAAAAGAAAAAAAAAAAAAGAAAAAAACACCAACTAAGACCCTCATTTCCAAATTATTGAAACCATGCAAGTACAATATACACATACAATATACATCACGTGGAGGCAGGCGCAAAGGCCGGCGAATGAGCCACAGGCCCCGCCGCATCCACCGAAACCGCCACCGCCTTAGCAGACGCCCCCGCAGCTGCACCGCTGCCGCCTTGTGCGGCAGCGCACTCGACTGGTCGCTCGAGCGCGGCCTTGCACTCCTTCTCGCTGCGCTGGAAGCGGCGTTCCGGCAGGCAGTTGCGGCGGTCGTCGAAGGCCAGGCCGCCGGGCTTCCCGCCCTTCTTGGAGCTGAGGTTCCGGCATAGGTCGTCCTCTTCGCAGAAGAAGTTGTAGGAAATGGTGAAGTTGGAGAGGTTGGGCAGCGTGCAGAGCCCTTCCGGCACAGCTCCGCTCATCTTGTTGTGGGCCAGGTTGAGCTGCTCCAAGTGGTACAGCCCCGCCATGCTGTACGGTATGGGCCCCACAATCTCGTTCGAGCTCACGTCGAACACCTTCAGCTTGTAGAGAAACCCCACCTCCTATTACGAAACGCCGGTGACGGATTCAAAATTTAGTTCAAGAACGCGATTATATAAAGAATAAGGCCAAAATTGAATGGATTTTCTATAAAATAATACATGTTTTAAAATATTAAAAATATAATAATCTTAAGAACTTTTTGACAAAAAATATATATTTATAAGAATTTTATTACATCAAATTTAACGAGGAAATGTTATTTTTTTTTATTATAAATGAGTAAATATTATTTTTTGTAATAAAATTCTTACCGTAACTATTTTTTTAATTATTTGAATAAAAAAGTAGGGAAATACTCATAATTAACATAACAATAAAAATAAATATCTAAATTTTTGAAGTAATTTAGCAATCAGTCAATTCGTTAATTAATTACTTACACATGCTTTTAGTACCTAAGTTAATTACCACTAATAACCATAATGGGTATTTTGTTATAGGGCCAATTAAGCAATTAGCCGTTTTAAAGGTAAAGTTTGAAATATTTAGCCATAGTTTCACGAAATTATGGATTTAGCCATAACATGTAACATTTTTTGTAAAATGAAACATATATACGTGTAAAAAATGTAACGTTATTACCCAAAGTTTGATTAAATGCCTAAAAAACTCATTATTCAAAAAATTAGTTATTAATTTAAATTGTGTGTTAAAAATTAAATATTCACTATATTTTTCTATTTTTTGAAATACGCTTATTTTTTAAAAACCTTAAAAAGAAAAATTGTTATTTCCTATAATTTCCCTATAAAGAACAAAAGAAAGAATAAAATTAAAAAACTTTGTGTGCTTGCCTGAGGCAGACAGCCTGATAGATTGGTGTTCGTTAGGATCAACTCCTCGAGAGTGTCTGCGAACCGGACGATGCTCGGAGGGAGGTGCCCGCCGTAGTTGTTGTTGGCGAAGACGAGGACGGTCGCTGCGGCGGTAGCGTTTCCGGGGAGAGAAGTGGGGAGGTTGAGCGTGGTGAAGCGGTTGTTGTTGAGGAACACGGCGTCGAGCTTCTTGGCGTAGAGCTGCGGGGGGAGCGGGCCTTCGAAGTTGTTGTAGCGGAGGTCGAGGTAGTTGAGGGACGGGAGGGAGAGGACGACGGAAGGGAAGGGTCCCACGAAGCGGTTGTTGCTGAGGTCGAGCTCGTAGAGGAGAGAGAGGTTGGACAGCGTCGGAGGGATCACGCCGCAGAAGCGGTTGCTGTTGAGGTGGATGAGGGCGAGGTCGGTGAGGAGCCCGAGCTCCGGGGGAAGGAACCCGGCGATGTCTGCGTGGTTGAGGTCGATTCCGGCCACCACCCGGGTGCGGTTGTCGTCGAGGGCCAACGTGCAGAACACGCCCGTGTATAGGCACACCGCAGGGCCGACCCAGTTGGTGGTGAAGTTGTTGGGGTCGGAGTAGATGGCCCGCTTCCATGCCTGGAGGGCTCGGTAGGCCTGTTCTAGCCTCGGGTTCGAATCCAGTGCGGTCGGAGTATCATTATGATGGCGATGATTCTTGTTGTTGTGGTGATTGTTCTTGTTATTATGGCTGTGTTTTGCAGCCAAGTTGTCAAAGAGAGAAGAGAGTTGAAGCAGTACTATAAGGGTCAAGGCTTGGGTGGTTATGGAGATCAATGAAAAGGAAGCCATTTATGCCTTTTTCTTTCTTTTGAGATTTGTGGGTTTAAGAGACTAGTGATATAATACATGAGTTTGTGTTGGTTATATGAGTTTTATTAATTTATCAGCTGTGATTAGAAACTCTGCCTCTGTTGAATTTTAGATATCATGTGTTTTTAGTCATGTGTGTTAATCATTTTCTTTAAAAAGAACGTCACAACGACATGCTATAGCGATGGTTAACCGTTACCGGATTAATCCAATATATCTAAAACAAGAAAAGTTGATATTCAATGCTTATGTATAGAGGGATTAAGTCTCCAATGTTTTTTTTTTCTTTTTCTTTTTCTACATTTTGTCTAAGCATGATTATTTCAAGTTGGATTAGTATAGTAAGTGAGATTAATGTTGTTGTTGTTGTGCATATGAAAAGGACATGGCTCCTTCCTTAGTGGCTCTTTGCAGTTGTTAGAAGTGGAGCTAGAGAGAGACATTTTCAGGCCCTCCTAATCACAACACTGTTGGAGTTTCTTGAGATGCAAGAAATCAAACATGATCTATGTACTTGGTACCTTATTGGAGGAGAGTGAAGAAATCTTGAGCCCAGGCCCCAGAGTATAGCTTGATATGCTTGTCAACAGCCAATTCTGAAAAGCCAATCCATGGAATATATATGATCTCAGTCTTTGAAAACTTTTGTCTTTCTCTCTATGACTAAGATATTTCACTCACCGCATAACCGGAAAGCCATGAGAGAGAAGGAAAAAAAAAGGCTAGAAATGGTAGGCCTACTAAAGTTGACTTTAAATAGTGCAACACAAATAGAAGTAAATTGAACAAACAAAATCCAGATCTTTCTCTTCATTTTCTTTATCTCTTAAATAAGAGTTTCATACTTAAGTAAAAACAGTCTTAAATAAGAGTTTCATATTTAAGTAAAAACAGTTATAATTATAAAATATAATAACATAGAAAGTGATTAAAAGTTTTAAATATATTTACTTAGGTGTTAAACTCTTATTTAATGGATAAAGAATGAGATAGAGAAAATGGGATAGAAGGTCTGGACTAGAACAAATATTCACCTGTATAGAAATGGGTCAAGTAGTTTTGTAGAAATGCTAGTTTTAGGGCAGCATTCGAGTGAAAAAATTATTTTCTAATGCAATATTATTTTCAATGTCAAATTTGACAAATGTTAAAATTTAACACCAAGTATAGCATTGATTGACTATTTTTTTTATCATTTAATGTAAAAATAAAATATAATTATAATTTTATACTATAAAAAATTTCTTATATCAGAAATTCATTATGACTACATGTAGCGTTTCTTATTATTAGCTAACGTTTGTCTTCTTAATGAGTTGTACAACTATATAATAATAAAATAATTAAAAAAATTTAAAATAACACTAGTGCATTAAAGTAGTTTATGTCAGATATAGCATTTTAGTCTTTTATTTTATTTTTTTAATCAAATTTTACATTGACATTAACATTTGCATTGGAGATGGTCTTAAATAAAGAGTGTGACCAAAATATGAAACCTAGCATGAACCCACTAGGGGAAATTTCTAAAAATGCAATTTGTTAGGACCATCTTTGCATTATATAATCGGTTTTTTTAAATAAATAGCCATATTTTTATATCTGTTTTTAACAATTAGCCTATGTTTACTTTTATTAGCAAAATAGCCATACATTTGCATCAAGATTTTTGAGACTGTAGTCATTAGTTTTTTGAATTCTGTTTTTATTGTTTGTTGCAAACAATATTGTCTAAAATTTTGTGTCTCTAGTCATGAAATTTGTGACTTCGTTGGCTGCATATTTTTTTGATATTTATAAGATATTTTTAATTTAGTAATAAGTTTTATGAAATTGGTTATATAGGCAATCATTTATTTGTGAGTTTGTTATTTTGTTAATGGATGTTTAAATTTTTTATTGTGTTTATTTCAAATTTTCTGAAATTTTGTAACTATAGTCACAAATTTTATGACTGTGTATTTTATTTGTTTAGTCACAAATTTTATTTCTTTAGTCATAGATTTTTAGATGTTGACTTGATGGCTATTTTGCTAATATTTCAAAACGTGGACTATATCTTTAACACATATATTGCAAAATAGCTAAATCTTTAATTGACCCTTATGCAATTTTTTAAAAGAAAACAAAAAAAATAGCATTATACATGAACATAGATCTAAAGTGACATTAGATAAAAATAACAATTTATAGAGGAAATTGCGAAAAAAATATTTATTTTAATTGTCATTTAATAATCTATATTACAACTACTGTGCTCTTTTAATATTTATTATGTATTTATAGTGTATAAGTACGGGTATAAATTAAAAGTGCAACACAAAAGTGACATAAATTATTAATGTATCAAAAAAAGACATTCCATTACATTTTCTCCACCTTTTGTTTTAAGGTTTGGAATTTCTTGGAGCATTTAAAGTCCTATTGAATATTTTTTAGTAGAGTTATCAATTCAGGTCCGGTCCCGTGGGCCGGCCTGGCCTGGCCCAAATATGCTATATGGGCCGAGCCGGGCACGAGGTGCATGTCTCGGCCCGATGGGGCCAAGCCCGTACATATTTTATTATTTTTAATATAAAAAACTAATCTTTTGTAACATTTTTTTGTGTAAATTAAAAAGAAAAACATTTTTAATACTTATTTTATGAGCAATGCTACATATATTAATTTTTTGTAATACAAACTCATGTGTCATATTATCATTGGTGAGTGTTTATCACCTTAGTAGATGGACTTGATATTTAGCTAATCAAAATATGACACATCAACTGCCACATAAGTTAGTATTAAAAAGTTGGTAAAAGAGTTTGTATGTCTAGCATTACTTTTATTTTATCTTCTCACATACAACCGAATGAATGACAAGAAAAAACAACTCATCTTTTCTTCCTCTTCAACATTATCATTTATAATATTACACACTACTCCAGAATATATTCTTTATCACATCAAACCAAATTAAACATATTATCATTTATAAAGATTCCTATATATTCTTCAACAAAAATTCCTCTTAATATTTATTTTTTCCAATATTTTTAAATTTATTTTAGAATTTTTTGGTGATGGGCTCGCATTGGCCCGTGTAGGACCGAATAGGCTCGACCCGCTATTATTTTAAACGGGCTTTGGCACAGGCCGAGCTTGGGGTTTATCATTTTTGAGCTAGCCAGGCCCAACCCAAATGAAAAATAAACGGGCCGGGCTGGCCTTTAGCTCTAACGGGACAAGGCTAAATGGGCTATGTAAAAACCCGACCTTTTCATTTCATGTAACGTTTATGAATTTTAATAAAATGAACAGAATTTTATCCCGATGTCTTGTATATATATTTCGTCAGATAAAATAATAATTAAAAAATATAGTGTCGGAGCAAAACTCACTTGCAAAATGACATGTAGTTTGGCTAGAGAAAAAAGAAATTTAAGGGTTATCGGGGCAGTAAAATTATGGACAAATTAAGAGGAGTAATGATGTATCATGGTCACCATTTTCATGAAGGAATGAGCCAAGATTTTTCAAAATTTTATTAAGGGGAAAGTCAAAGGAAATCAAACCAAAAGGAAAGATACTAAGATTTTTGGGAAAGTAAAAATTTGGAAAACAAAGCAAGAGAGAATAATTTCCCTTTTTCTTCACCTTATGGGCACCAACTCCCTCTATAAATAGAGACATTGGCTTCATTTTTTCCCTCACACCAAACCTTGAGAACTCAAGCACAAAACAAAAACAAAAAAAAAACAAAAAAAAAGAAAAAAAAAAAAGAAAAAAAAAGGAGAAAACTCTGTAGAAATTCTGAGAGATCTTTAGAGAAAATTTCTTGAGAAAAGTTAGAGAAGAGGTCGGCCATTAAAGGAGGAAATTAGAGCGATACTTTACTGAGACTAAGGTAAAAAGAAGTCTCGTAATATTAAACTATGATTTATCCTTGTTCGAGTTTAACCCGAATCGTGTTTGTTAGGATATACGCGTTCGAGGACGGTTTCGAAGAAGTCAAACCCCAACAAACTAGGACCAATCTCGAGGTTTGCTTTTAAGATTTATAACCTATTATGAATGTTAGAATATCTATATTAGGGTTTTCTATATGCTCGAACCTTCAAGCTAGAGGAAAGGAAGAGTTTAGAAGGAAGAGTTTAGAGAATATATAAAGAAGGTTGAAATAGTACTTGAGCAAGAAAAGTCTGAATTATATATCTATTTGGAAGATAAAGTTCATATATGTCAAGATGATTCGGCTTTTGATGCGTTGGCATAGTGGAAGGTTAACATCTCGAAATATAGAGTTCTATCAAAGATGGCATGTGATATAATCTCAAGTCCAGTCACAACTGTCGCTTCAGATTCTGCTTTTACTGCTGGAGGTAGAGTGATTGATCAATATCGAGCATCCTTAAGAGCAGATACAACTCAAGTCTTATTATGTGGTGAAGATTGGTTTCATGTCTTCTATGGAATAAAGCGGGGAAAAAAAAAAGGTAAGCTCTAAGTCTTTAGTCTTTTATCTTTACTTATTTATTCTTTATCAATTATCATAACACACTTTTAATATCTATACAGGACAAGAAGAGCATTAAGGAGTTTTTAATTCCTTGAAACACAATTGCACAATTAGGACTTTGAAGATTAAGTTTTTTAACTCTTGTGTCATTTTATCTAGTTTTAAAGTTTCTTTATGCTGTGGTACTTGTACTAATGTTTTATGGTAGACTTTGAACTTTATGTTTGTATGGTGGTGTGACTGTGAAAAAACTATTTATTATGTAATTTTGCTATAAAATTGATGAAGAGCCGAGCTTTTTTCGAGCTCGAGCACAGCTCAAAATGAGTATTTTTTAGAGCTCGAGCTCAAAACGAGCTTTTTAAGAACTAGAGCTCAAAACGAGCTATTTCGAGCATTAATCAAGCTCGAGCTTGAAAAAAGCTCGAACGACCTTCGTTTTCGAGTCGAGTTCGAACTCTAAATGAACGAGCTCAAGCTCCAGTTTTCATTTTTTCCCGAGCTCGAGCTCCATAATTATTTGACGACCCAAGCTTGAGCACTTCAAAGCTCGGCTCGACTCGGCTCGATTACACCCCTAGTTCTAAGCCCCCAACCACTGTGGCGGATTGTGTGACCCGCAATGACGTAGGTCAAGGCAGAGCGAGCCCGATTTCACAAAGCTCGTTATTTTATTTGTTAAGTATTTATTTTCAGTTTCAAGACAAGTTATGCTATTATATGTTTAGAACAACGTTTATGTCAAACAAGTATCTTAAGTAATAAATTACGTTATTATTATTATTATGTTCTTTCTTACAAAGTATGTGTATATGTGTGTTTTAAAAAAAAATTACTACGATTTTTCCTCCTAAAGTTGAGTAAAATTTAAGTAAAGTAGCGGTCCGAAAAGTCGGGTTGTTACAGGCTAGGTCAGCCTGAGCCTGACCCTTTGACACATCTAGTTTTGAGATAAATATTTTTAACCCAAAAAATTATAAATTAAATTCAAATGTATTCTCTTCACCAACCCCTTCGTTTTTAGAGTAATTGACACTTGCGGCCCCCTAAACTTGTAATATTGTGAGAACATTCTGGTTTTTTTTTTTTTTTTGTTTGGCATTAACTTCCAAAATTTAAAAACCATTGCTGCCTCAAATTAAAAATGTACGTCTAATTTAAAACGAAAATTTGCACGTGCTTTTAACATGATCGTTTGTTTAGGAGCATATTAGTCATTCTTTACAAAAGTAAATAAAAAAAATATTAGAGAAAGGAAAAGAATAAAAAAATCATGCACATATCAACAACCGACAAAAGTCCAATAACCCAGCAAGATCATATATGTGATTTTAACTACATATGTTCTTAAAGGAAAAAAAAAAACAATTAATTCTTCATCACTAAAAAAAAAAAAAAAAGTTGAGCACTCATAAATTAACGGGTTATTATCATATATATTCAAAGTAGGACCTATAATTACACATCTAGTCAAGGTTTGCAATATTTATTATATATATTCATCCTATTAGTTAAAAAGTCAATTATACCCCTAATTCTATGCTATACCGGGTAATCAACCCGGTTTGAGAATCGGAATTAAAAACAATATATATACGGTATATTCAAGATCAATTGAATATATATATTTTAAACCCTAAACCCTAAACCCTAACTGAAAGTCAAATACGTATTAAAGTTGTTTTGAAATATTTTAAAGAATCCCAATTACAATTCAAATTAATGGGGTAATCTCCAAAAAAAAAAATCTCTGAAATTCTCTTTCCATTTCAAACTACAAAAACCAATTTTAAAATCTTATCAAAACACCAAATTGAAAAAATGGGTTCCAAAAATGCAAAAAATCCCGTCCACAAAAACTCAAAAAACACACCACCGAACTGTAGAAATCCCACACCCAAATCAAAAAAATCCTACCTTCAAATTATGCAAATCCACTAGAAAAACTCATCCCCATCACCACCATAACAACATAATGAAAACGCTACCAGAAATTCATCGTTTGAATGCCATTGGAGCAACATTTATAGTTTACCACTACGTGAACACCACCTCGCAAGCATCACCACTGAATGGTAGACGGACAAGGTCGACCTCCGCAAAAATAAAAATCCGCCTATACTCGATATCAATACAAATGTGAGTGTGCATGAATCTTTCAATATGATATTTTCTTTGATGAATTTATGTTATCTGTATTACAAATTTAATGTTTTGATATCGGTTAAGCATATTTTAGTGTTTGATGAATTTTATTAATTTCTGCCGTTCTACATACTTTTATGTTGTTTCTTTGCTCGCTATACTAAAGTTGTCCTATCAATTATGTGTATTTATCTTGAGCACGTAACATTTAACCTTTTGATGAATGCGATTGCTTCATAATTTAATATGTAAATTTGAATATTGTATTACAAATCAAGAATAAATATGATACAAAAAATACATAGAATATAACAGAATATCATGAAACATTGTTCATGTTGCAGGATACTCAGGTTTATAAGATCATGAACAATGGAATCAAGATGTGGGGTTTTAGACTTTTAGTGACGTTCTCATGTAACATTCCAACCTTTATGTGGTTTGGATTGTTTTGTTATTCAATATGTAAAATTAAATATCATATTTAAAATACTGAATATGTAAGGGTTTACAGCACTTGAATCTATTATGTTTTTGTAATATCATATTAAAATTTATCATAATATCAATTTTATTGATTGGATTATTTTCTTAATTTAATGAAGAAGTTTTAATTTAAAAAAAAAAAAAAAGAAGAAGTATTCCAAAATTTAAGTTGGGATAGTTAAAATTTCACAATACACATATTTTTTTTTCTATACTTATGATCCTAAATTTCACAACAAAATTATAAAGAATTAGCGCATTATCCAACTAATTCCCCTAATTGTAGGAATTGACTATAACAGCCGTAAATTATGTATATGTGGTTATACATAAGATTTAATTTATTAGTCAACAGATTCTTCAATTTAAGGGAATTTAAAATTAATAAAAAAACTAATATTTTGTTATTCAATATGTAATATTTAGATCTTATATCGATTGAATATTATTTAATATATAAAATTATATATCATATTCAATTTTATATGGGACTAAATTAAAAGAAACGTATTTTTATTGTTGGTGTGACATTCAAACACTTATATGGATTGAATTATTTTATTATATAATATGTAAAATTAAATATCATATATTGAATATGTCAGGCTTTGGTGCTTTTGAATATATTGTGATTATATGCTAATAGCATATGGCATATAATGTAAACTGCAAAGAAACTTAAATCGAATTTGAAAAAAAAAAAAAAAAACCCCCCAAGGAATGAAATATTAATGAACTGGCAAATACAAAGATTTGAGAAAATTAAATTAAATATTATATTAAATTTAATAATAATATATTGGATCAATAACATATAATTTCAGAACATCCCGTATTTTGAATAGCAATGAAATCTAAATTATTAATAATAAAATCAACAAAAAAGGAAACTGAAAATAATAAAACAAATTGATTATTAGACATACGAAACTCATGCCACGATATCATGAAAAGTTATTCGTATTAAAAGGTGTAAAAACAAGTTATAATGACCTCAACTCAAGGGGCTTGAATACAAAGAAAAAAAAAATCGTATAAAATGGATTGGTTATTTTTATTTCAAAAACCGGGTCTACCATCCGGGTACAACTAAGGACATAATGGTCTTAGAAAAAGTGCCACGTAAGCATAATGAACTAGTATGATAATATTTATAATCATTGAACAGATGTGTAATATATGACTCCAAATTGACTTATTATGTAAAAAGTTCTAAATTAACACCAAACCGATACAAATCATTGAAGGAAACACGAGACTCCAAATAGAAATCAAAATGGTGACGAAGAAAGACAACAAATATCAAAGCTTTCAGAGTGAAAGACCTTCAAGCTCTCTGGCCACGACGACTTGAACTACCTGATTAGAGTCTTAACGTTGACGACTGTGCCGCCGCTAGGGGTGCAATTTTGGAATTCCATGGAATAAATAATGCATTCCATGGAATTCTATAGAATGCACTATTTATTCCATGGAATTCTATGGAATGAATCCATGGAATAGCCATGGAATAACCTACCCGGATTTTATCCGGATTAAAAAAAAAAATTGAAGTTTTTTTTTTTTTTGCCATGACTAAAAAATATTGTGGAATGTATAATTTATCCGGGTAAAAGTCGGACAAAAAGCATTCTAAATTTTTTCCGGATAAAAGCCGGGCAAAAAGCATTCCAATTTTTTTTTTAATTCCGGGTATTTTCGGGTATATACCCGGATTTACCATCCGGGTAATTTTCGGGTAATACTCAGATTTTACCCGGCAATTCCACCGGGCAAAATTTTACCCGGTTACTATACCTTCCATATTTACATGCCTAGCCGCCGCCGTGGTTGCGGATGAGTTGGATCTCAGTGCCGCCCAAATTGCGACCCTAAAGCACAAACAAAACCTACCTCAATATTTTTCCCAAATTTTAAATTCAAACCCTAACAAAAAATTTCACAACTTTCAATTTCAAATCCTAACTCAAAATATCTAAGAATTTTTCAATATGCTAGTAAAAGCACGCGCGTTATGCGCATGGATTTATTTTTTTTTTTCAGATAAAATTTCACGAGTTTTTCAATTTCAAATCCTAATTCAAAATATCTAACCTCTTGTTCGGGGCAACCATTTTGCCCATTCCATCCCATTTCTTGGGATGGAAAAAATGGTTTGAAAATGATTTAATGGTTTGAAAATTATTTGGAAAAATGATGCAAGAGTGGTTTCACTTTGTGAATTTCGAGGTGGTATGAATGGTTAAGATTTAAAGATATTGTATAGGGATTTAGAAAGTTGAAAAAAATAGTTGGAAAAAAATAGATGAAATGGAATTATGGTTTGGAGGATTAGGAAAGTTGAAAAAAATGAAAAAATAGAATGGAATGGAATGGAATGGAATGGGTAAAATAGGAGGGCCAAATAGAGGGTAAGAGTTTTTAAATAGATATTTTTAAGGATTTAACCAAACTTTTGGTTAATTTTTTAGGAATTAGTCATAGTTTCATTAAATTAAAGATTCAACCGTAATATACATGTAGTATAATATGTTACACGTGTAACACAAAATGATACATCTGTAACATAATATGATACACGTGTAACACAAAATGATACATGTGTAACATGATATAATACACGTGTATCATATTATGTTACATATATGTTACAGCTAAATCCTTAATTTTCATATTTTAGGGCTGAATCTTTCAAACTTTGCCTTAAAATGACTAATTTCTTAACTGATCCTTTCAAATATGCTAGTTAAAGCACGCGCGTTACTTTTTTTTTATAGAAAAAACTCGTTCGAATTATATTTGGAATTGAAGTAAAAACATATATTCGAAAAAATACAATTAAATTTATATAATTTTTAAATTACTAAAATTTTTAATTTTTGTGACAAAAGATTTTGTTCAAAAAGCAAATTTTTTTTAGCTTTGTTAACCACGTATATTAAAAAATAAAACAAAAGTACAACGTAAAAAATAAAGAGAAAACACAGAAAAGGAAAAAAAGAGAGAAAACAACTAGAGAAAGTTAAAAATCAAAAATCATATGATTATGAACGCAACTTTTTAATTATTATTTAATATATGGAAGTGGTGTGGTGGGGAACGTTAGGGAACATATTTCGTTTCCTTATAACTGCTTAAGATTTTGAATTTTAATTTGTAATTTTTTTCAAAACAGTTTCTTGGATTTTTTTTTTTTACCATTAAGTGCAAATGTTTTTAAAAAATTAGGCCAAATTGTAATACAGTAAAAATAAAGAGCTAATAAATAAATAAAGTTTTCTGGATGATTCTGGGCCACATATTCGTGCCCTATGGTAGGGAACGAAAACTGTTCGCGACCACAGCCTCATTCAAAAATTATATATATATGTATATTATCTTCTTTTATCTTTGCCAATATAGCAAATAAAAAAACATTGGATGGAATAATTATCACACAACTGTTGTCATGTGTTAAGAAAAAAAAATTCAACTAATAGTAGCCAAAATAAAAAAGGGAATTTTGAGAAAATAGTAACTATCTACAAAATGATTTTAAAAAATAGCTACTGTTTTAAAAAATTTAAAAACTAGCGCTTTCAAAAATTTATGACAAAATTATTGAAATGTGTCAGAAATTTCTGACAGCAATTTTATGTGTAATTTTGTTATTGTTAGAAATTTCTTACATGTTTTATTTCTAGTTTTTAAACTTTTTGAAACTGTAGCTATTTTTTAAAACACACAGTTCAAAATGACTATTTACCTAACTGATTAAAAATAATCGAGACATTAGCAACAAAATATAGAGAATTTAGATAAAAAGAAAAGAAGGAAATAGAAAGAAAAAAAGGCTAAAAATAAAAAAATAATAATAATAATAATTTACACATACATTGGTAATATTCGTCGACAATAGCATTTTTACAAAAATAATAATAATAATAATACAATGGGTGCCTAAAACTTAAGAAAAAGAAATTATGACGGGTAGCCACGATTGAAAAAAAAAAATAGTGCCTTTTCCAAAGGAGGGAGCAAACGTAATAGAGCCAATTAAGAATTTAGCCATTTTGCAGTCTATGTTTTAAATATATAGACCACTTTTTGAAATATTAGCAAAATAGCCATCAGGTCAACATCTAAAAATCTACGACTAAAGAAATAAAATTTGTGACTAAATAAATAAAATACGCAGTCATAAAATTTGTGACTATAGTCACAAAATTTCAAAAAATATGAAATAAACACAATAAAAAAAATTAAACATTAATTAATAAAATAACCAACTCACAAATAAATGATTGCCTATACAACCAATTCACAAAACTTATTACTAAATAAAAAATATCTTATAAATAGCAAAAAAATGTATGCAGCCAAAGAAGTCACAAATTTCGTGACTAAAGACATAAAATTTTAGACAATATTGTCTGCAACAAACAACAAAAACAGAATTCAAAAAACTAATGATTGCAGTCTCAAAAATCTAGACATGAATATATGGCTATTTTACTAATAAAAGTAAACATAGGCTGATTGTCAAAAACAAACATAAATATATGGCTATTTATTATAAAAACCGAAAGTAATATATATATATATATAGTATTATTTTTAGTATATCAATATTCACGATATCACAATTTTTTATAAAAATGAATGAGAAAAAATATACGGTTTTTTAAATAAATAGCCATAGTTTTATATATGCTTTTAACAATTAGCCTATGTTTGCTTTTATTAGCAAAATAGCCATACATTTGCGTCTAGTTTTTTGAATTCTATTTTTATTGTTTGTTGCAGACAATATTGTCTAAAATTTTGTGTCTCTAGTAAGGAAATTTGTGACTTCTTTAGCTGCATATATTTTTTGCTATTTATAAGATATTTTTTATTTAGTAATAAGTTTTATGAAATTGGTTGTATAGGCAATCATTTATTTGTGAGTTGGATATTTTGTTAATGGATGTTAAAATTTTTTATTGTGTTTATTTCAAATTTTCTAAAATTTTGTGACTATAGTCACAAATTTTATGACTGTGTATTTTATTTATTTAGTCACAAATTTTATTTCTTTAATCATAGATTTTTAGATGTTGACCTGATGGCTATTTTGCTAATATTTCAAAACGTGGGCTATATATTTAAAAGATATATTGTAAAATGGCTAAATCCTTAATTGATCCAAAAATATAACACAATGGGTGCCTATAGTTTAAGAAAGAAAAATTACAATCGACGGTAGTGATGGAAAAATTTTCAACCCACGAGTGGCAAGAAAAAGAAAATTGAAATCGAAGAAAGAAACAAGGATTTAATGGGTGCCTATAGTTTAAGAGAGAAAAGTATTAAAATGCAAATAAAAATAATTATTTTTTATTCCTTCTTCTATAGGAGGGAGTAAAAGGCATAAAAAATTATTTATTTTGTAATCATTTTTTGACATAGCAATATTCATGAATATCACTATTTAAAAAAAAAATTGAATGAGAAAAAGTATAATACAATGGGTGTCTATAGATTAAGTAAGAAAAGTTACAAATAACGGTGACGACGGAAAAATTCTTGACACTCAAATGGCAAGAAAAAAAAAATTCAAATCAAATAGAAAAACAAAAAGAGAGATTAAAGTACTAAATTGCAAATAAAAAAAATATTTTTTAGCTCTCTTCCAGAATAGGGGCCAAAGGTAAAAAATTATTTATTAGGGTTAATAACTCATTTGGTCCTTAAACTTTTACTCGGGTGACAGTTTAGTCCTCGTTTTTTTTAATTAATTGTAGTAATCTTGAATTTTTTATTTGTTGATGCACCGTTAAAATAGGAATATTCTATTTGATTTTTTTTTTAGTTTTTTATTTGGTTTTTTAGTTTTCTTAATTATTCAAGGGCATTTTGGGCATTTTAATTTAAAACGCAAACCAGGTGTAAATCACGTGAATAAACAAATGGATTTTTTGAAATTTAACGGTGCAGCAACAAATAAAAAGTTCAAGGACTACTATAGCTAATAAAAAAAATCAAAGACTAAATTGTCCTCAAATAAAAGTTCAGTGACCAAACCAGCTATTAACCCTATTTTTTATGTAACCCTTTAATAATATTCATGAATGTCACAATTAAAAAAAACTGACTGAGAAAAATTATAACACGATAGGTGTTTATAGATTAATTATAAGGGCTGTTTACATATATGGTCAAAATACAACATAATATTACACAATAATTCAAGGCTTACAACATATATTAGATTTATTCATTCTACAAATTAGTATTACCATAACACCCTCGACATCTATACCCGGTCATTCAAGTATTAATTTGGGTATAACCTCCTCCCTTAAAATTAGCTATATATTCTCCTCCATTATATTTCAATAAAAAAAATTAAAATCAACCACAAATCTCTCGTCAAAAACCCATCTACATAAAACCATCCCAAAAAATCAAAAAACATCCATCTAAAATAGTAGCAAAAATCTTAGCCTAACCCTTTCAATCTAACGAAGAAATTATCTAATCATGGTGAACCACAACTCGAACAACGCTCTACTCCGAACACCACTGATCGAAGACCACTATGCCATCACCATCGGGTGAAGAACTCTACTGCGCCAAATATGTCTTCGATTCACCACCCGATCGAGTCATCCCGCTGCTCCAAAGAAACAGTTAAGGGATGAGCAATCAACCGGAGACGAGAACGAGAGTAACGCAAAAAAATCGTATGACCACCAAAAAATCATAGATGAACAAAATCGTCTACGTCCATATATAATCATCGTAAGTACCGATGTGACTGTGAGTATTCATAACATATTTGTTATGATAATAAAATTTTTATTCTATCTTTTTTGTTGCAATTTTTTGAGCTTTTTATGATTCTGAAAATAAAATATGATATTATTTTTTATAGTAGTATTACAAAATTAGAAACCAATTTTTCTTCGTATCGACAAAGAATGAATCAAGTAGTTTGTACTTTAATAAATTATTTTGAATATTAATTTAAACTGTATTTTAATATGATATTGATATTTTAATATTTTATTGTTTGATGCTTATTTTCAACCTTTAATATGATCCGTATCAAACAATCAATTGCAAAATTAAAAAATACGGAATCAGTTTCTCATATATTCGCCTAGTATCGATTATAATATAATAGGTATGAATCTTAATATCATATTACAAAATTTAAATTGATTTTTAATATGATATTGATATTTTGATATCACTAAGAAATATATGTTGACCAGTAAGTACGTGTTGTTTGTTTCATATTTTCAATATGAATTTCTATACAAAGCACATATATGCATATACAAATTTATTTTGATATCATTTTTTAAATCTTAAACATAAAATACATGTAAATGTGTATTATGATTTTAATTTTGAAATATCATATTATATTACATATAATTTTTAAAATCCAGTTTCAATGTATCAATATATTGTTTTGATAACTTTTTATTCATTTTTTTCTTTATTTTTTTTTCTAACGCATTGCATTTGTTTGTTTTGTAGACAAAAGCGGAGATTTGAATTCAAAAAATCAAAATTGAGAAAGTAATGGAGAAAGAAGTGGGATTATAATTCTTTCATTCCTTAAATTAAGGAGAATGAAATAGGAGAGAGAAAGATGTATACATTAGAGAGACTTGGGTCGGATCCTCAATGAAGGGTATTTTTGGAAAAAAAAAATTATGACACATAAGCAAAATGAATAGATATGAGAATACTTAAAAGTGTTGAATTAATATATAATATATGATTGTATATTGATTGATTGTGTAAATAGTTCTAATTATAATCAACGGTAGTGACAGAACAAATTTTCGACACTTGAGCGGCAAGTAAAAGAGAATTGAAATTAAAAAAGAGAAAAAGGAGAGAAAAAGACAAAAATGAAAATAAAAAATATTTATTATTTAGTTCTTGTTTGAGGGATCAAATCTCTTTCTTGGTGTAAAAAAAAAAAAAAAGAATTTCAAATTAAAGTCATTCTTGATGCGGTATAAATTAAAAGTGCAACACACATGAGACATAGATTATGATTATGCCAAAAATGGGACATTCCTCAAAATCCAAAAGAAAAAATATGGGCCCTTTTTTCGTTTGCCTTTGCCGGCTCATGCAAAAAAAATAAATAAATAAATAAAATCAACGGAGCAACACATGTTGCTCCTTGATTCATTGGGGGGACGAAATTTTTGTCTTAAACGTCACCATTTTGGACGAAAATTTTTCCACTTATATATGGTTAGGATATAAGCTTTAACAATGGCAAAATCACACAGCCAAGAGCAACAACTCAGCCTCAAGCATTGGGGTCGGAAATCGGCAACTGTTGGCCATCTTTGTTTGTCAGCTCTGGTCATCGAAGTCCGCTAGTTAACGAGATGTGCGCGTGGCGGCGATGGAGGCAACTCGACCTAGATTTGCAGCGAGAATGACAGCAAGCACCCCTCCATCGTGCTTGCTGGTCACAAACAACCTAGAACTGTCGCACTCAAGCCCAAGCCATCGGGCTCCTTGCTGCCTCATCTCCGTCCATCTCGTTATCTCTGTCCTCCCAGCCTCATAGCCATCACACTTGAGCTTGTTTTGGGTGTTGCAATAAAGAATGGTGTTTTGCGACAAGTTTAGAGGTCACAAATGCCGATTATTCTTGTTTTTATTTAACAAAAGGCTTTATTGTTAGACAAAAAAGCAGAATCTTTTTTTTTTTTTTGGTTGAAGAGAAGATGTGTTCATAAAATACCGAGTAAATACACGCCAGAGAGATATTATGAAAAAGAGTAATTGGCACCTGTGACTCTTGAACTTGTCGAGTTACGACACTTTGGCACCTTCTTTTATTTTTCTGGCACTAACCCCCTTGAATTTAAAAAGTGTTGCACTTTGCCTCAAATTGAAAACGTCCGTTCAAAATTTGACGGAATTGTGCACGTGATTGTCACATGAACATTTTATTAGGGATATATTTGTCAATTTATAACAAAACTAAAAATAAAATTTAAAAGAAAAAGAAAACAGGCTAATTTCTTCATGTTCTTCACCTTTCTTCTTCTTCTACTGCCAAATCTCTGTAAAAGTCCAAACAACCAATCTCATTCAAGTTTTTAAAAACTAAAATTTCAACATAAAAGGTGGTTTAGGATAGCCAGATTTTTCAGAATTCCAAAATTTTCCAAATCCAAACCGTAGCAAATTTCCCAAATTCAAACACAAATATATTCCCCAAATTTTCCAAATTTCCCCTCCGCAAAATTATTCAAAAAATATAACAAAAACTAGTGGCTCGCTCTCCGAGCTATGCTAGTCTTGTCGGCGGTTAGAATTCGAGTAACGGGTCTTCACGGCGGTGGCTAGTCTTCGCGGCGGTGGCTAGTCTTCGCAGCTGACAGCAACGTGGGTCTTTGGGCGATGACAGGCGGTGGTGGCGGGTCTTCGAGGAGAGGGAGCGACAAGCGTATGCGGATCTGGTTTGGCTGGGCTCCGGAAGCTTGCACACGGCGGTGGAGGTACGGCGGCGCCCGAACTGGTATGGGCTCGCGCAGCACAATGGTCTTCAACTGTGAAGGTTCGCCGCCACACACGAGTCCGAGCGCCTCCTCGTTGGAGTTTTGATTTTTGGCTTCCTCGTTTGGGCGGCGAAGAGCCAAAGTCTAGGATTGGGCTGACAAAGGGAGAAGAACCAAAGCCCAGACTCGCTGTCTCGCCGAGCTCCTCCATTGCCGACAGCCCAAATTTGTGCCGAGCTCCTACTCCGTCGAGCTCGCTGCCTAACTTAGCTCCTCCATCGCTTCAGGGTGGGAGATTGAGAAGCCTAGGACCTCCATCGCTCCTCCATCGTGTCAAACAGTTGTGTGTGTTTATAGAGTTATGTTTATATATATATATATATATGTATATGTATATAAATATGTATATGTATATGTATATAAATATGTATGTGTTTTTTTCTTCATTTGTTTGACGTTGCAGAGCATATTAACAAAATTTTTGGGCATTTGATTATTTGGTGGTGGGTTGAGGAAGAATATGGTATTAAAATGACTAAAATACCCTTATAAAAAAGTCACGAGCCTTCAATAAGTCGAATTCCGTCCAATTCTTAAACGGACGTTTACAATTTGGGCTAGAATGCAACAATTTTTAAATTCAGGGGGTTTAATGCCAAGAAAAAAAAAAGAAGGTACTAAAGTGTCGCAGCCCGACAAGTTCAGGGGCCACAGGTGCCAATTACTCTATGAAAAATGTTACAAAGCTACCCAAGGATTACGCAAAGCTAAGGAATATAACAAAGGGTTCAAAAATGCAGAGCAAATCACTTGATTCCACTATTTAGAATGCTTGTAACAGAGTTGTGAGCACAAATCACCAGACATTGAACAATGATTCTCACAAAACCGAACACCGATAGTACATTGCTCTAAAAACCAAGCACAGACAACACTCAAAGCTCGAATTTAGATTGTATAACTATGATGTCTAACAAGTTCCTAATCACCCAAAGCGTAAATCAAACTAATGTCCTTCAAAGTTATTCAACTCGAGAAGAGAACTTACATCACTCTACTATTTGTTTTTGTCATCAACATCATATTAACCGCCGCCACCAGATCCGTATTTCTTACCGAAAACAATGACCTGCAGCTTGTCGTAACCAGCAAGAACACCAGCACCTGCAACAGCACGCAGAATATTTGCACCAGCACCCTTAAAGAGTGATTTGGGACCCTCATTCTTGATGATTTGTCTAAATGCATCGAGAGAGCTTTTGTATTTAACAGCTTCGCCAGAAGTCATCATCATTCTTCTACGCACGGTGTCGATAGGATAAGAAGCCAGCCCGGCACCAATGGTGATCCCCCACCCCAGCAAGAAACTAGCAAGGAAGCTATCCTGAAAACACCAGAAATAACAAAGAGTGAACATCAAGACATGAAAGATAAAATAACATCCTTTGGGACTGTATATAACGCATGGTTATTGAATCCAAACTCAACAAGGTAAGTAGGTCCAACTGGAACGGTTTTACAAGCAAATATGGGGTTGTGATTGTAAAATGAGGTTGGAAAGATGACTTACCTGCAACTCTCCAACCAAAAGCACGGGCTTTAGAGAGTCATACATTCCAAAGTAAAGTCCACGGTACACGATGATACCAACACATGAAATATTGAACCCACGATACAGTCCAGCAACACCATCAGACTTGAGGGTTTTACGATAAACATCAACCAAACCATTAAACTGCCTCTCTCCACCCTTTTTCGCGGCCTTGGCATCATTGGCCAAACGTGTTCGGGCATAGTCAAGCGAGTAAACAAAAAGAAGAGACGAAGCACCAGCAGCACCTCCCGATGCTAGGTTCCCAGCAAACCACTTCCAGTAGCCATCTCTGTCTTTCTTGAAGTTGAAAAGCCTCTTGAAGTAATCCTTAAAAGCAAAGTTCAACGCCTACATGTGCAATATATAATAGAGTAAGATTTCCATTAAGTGAACTGTTGAATTTAGAATCATGCAGTCATAATTGTAGGATGATTGAGGAAATTAAATAAAATGGAACGAATAACGACCTGGGTTGGGAAGTATCTGATAACATTAGCAGTGTTTCCTCTCCAGAGAGCGAGAACACCTTCGTCCTTAATAGTTCTTCCAAAGCAATCTGTGATTCCCTTGTATGGCTCAGAAAGCCGACCAGCCTTAAGCATCTCATCCTGATTCTGAATTAATAGTTTGACACGCTCAATCGGAGCAGCTGCAGTTTTGGAAACAGCAGCGGAGACACCTCCCATGAGGAAATCTACAGCAAAACCATATGCACCTTTCTCTGCTGGAGCTTGAACGAAAATGGGAGACAACGGCGAGATATGTGCCAAGCCAGTGCGTTGGCATGTTGGTTCCATAGGGCCCTGCACATCTACACTGTAATTTCTAGCATACATGTTCGGGGAAAGCCTAGAAACCAGGTACGATTGCCCATGTAATTTCTGAAACACCGATGGATGCTGCGGTGCATCTGCCATATTTAGTAATCAGGCCACGGACCTGAAAAAAAAAATATTTGAATTAAATCAAGATAACAAATTAGTTGTGGATTTAGCTTTAAGGACATAGTTTAAGCCCATAACCATAATAAATGAAACATATTTTCACATAGAGTGGTTATAACGCAAACCACATCAATTGGGTACAGAAGGTAATAATCAATCAACAAATCAATCAGGATGTAAAGAACAAACTTCCAACCAGGTCGTATACAATTTTCCTCCGGATAAAATTTACCAAAAACATGAAAATAACAATATCAAAAGCAACTCTGAGGTGTCAAATTCAATCATACTATTCCACCACCGATTGCATAAAGCAGATATCTGTCAATGCAACAAGAATCACTACCAACAACTTCCCTTTTACATCAACTTAACATATATTATGTCCAAAAACGAAAAGAAAAAAAAAAAACCTTAACATATATCCCATTATCGACATCCTATAACACGATATAGTTGCCTATCGAAATTATCTGCAAATGCAACATAGTTTATCTGATTTTACAAACAAATTGTATGTATTTTGACCCAACAGCATGCAGCCCGTACTAGCATTACCAAAATAATGATAATAATACTAATAATATGATAAAATTATGGGAAGTTGGGGAAAATAAGAATTAGTAGTTATTAGTAGGGAGGGATTTGAAAGTATTAGGAGTTAGTTAAGTGTTAGGGGCTAAGAAATGGCAAGCAAATTGTATGAGAGTTGTTTAGGGAGGAAGAAATTTCTTTGAGAGAGAGCGGACCTCTCGAAAGTCCTGTAAATCTATCCCTTGTAGTCCATTTTTCCTATTTTCCATTAATAGGATATCAAAGTTCCTATAATAATAATAATAAAATAATAATCACACGCTCACAAAATTCACAAGTAATGGCAAATCAAAAGTCTTCAACCAATTGCAAGTTTTCCAAAGGAAATCATCCTTAAAAAGCCGACACAGAGCCTGATTAATACAATTGAGAAGATCCACTATCTCAAATCAGATTTCTTGTATCATTTAAATCAAACTCTACATTTCATTTTTTTCCTTTTTTCTTTCACCTTTTCTTCAACAATTTGATCAAAGCAACAAAACACAGGACAAAATATTAGCCACTACAACCAAACAATTGCTAGCAACTCAAAAAAGGCCAAACCCTAAACCCTATAATACATAGTTCACAAGCAATCAATATTTTCAGCCACGGAACGTAAAAGAACACCGTCAAGAGACTCAGAAAATGAGACTCCACCGTGATTACTATCTTTTCCATTTTCTCGGGAACCAAACAGAATATATATATATATATATATATGAATTAAAAATAAAAAATAATGATAACGTAAGAGATCGAGGTCAGGGCAAACCGTCTGAGAGAGAGAGAGAGAGAGAAAATAAGCACCGTGAAGTACGGACAGTGAGGGATTTAAAAAAAAAAAAGGCAAAAAACAAAAAAAAAATTTAAACAGAGGTTTATAAATGAAGAGAGAGCAGAGCGTTAGGGTTTGGTTTTGCTCACCGTTATGACGAATTTGCCCTTGCTTCGAGCGTTATTCTACGACTATGACACTGTCTCCATTTTCCATGACACCATTAGTCGTCTTTTTCTCTCTTCTCTCTCTGATCATTCTTCACAGTAGAGTTGAGCTCTCTACTATACCATACGCAGAGCTTTGACTTTGAGAGGTGGTTTGACTGAATCAACGAATAATTCAATGGGCTTGTACTGAGCATTCTCGGCCCCATAAACCTACAGCTAGAGGTGCAGTTTGGGCCTAGGCCCGTCGGCTGACTCGGGCCTGCCCTGAAATTTGAGAGACCCAGTTTGAGAAGATTATAATGGGCTATTAACATATATATTCACTTTTCACCTAATATTACACATTTTTTAAGGCTTACAAGATGTATTATATCTATTCATCTTACTAATTAGAAGATAAACAATACCCCTAATTATTTTACACCTGGTTTTCAAAACGTTTTTGAATTCGGATAAAAAAAAAGATTCCACTGTTTTTGCATAAAATCCGTTATATTAAAATCAGTTGACATATATATATATATATAATCAAATTTGTTTTGAATAGTGTATATATACATATAAATATTAAATACGTAACCAAATTTATTTTGAATAGTTTTAGACAATCTTAATTACAATTCAGTTTGAAATTCCTCTCCATTCCCACTAATACGCCATCTCACCGCGAACCACCGAACCTCCCAAAAAATTCGCCCAAAATCCACCTCTGTAATCTCCTATTGATCCTCTAAACAAAAACTCCGCCCCAAATTCTCTTTTCCTCGTTGCCTTCATTTGATTCACCGAAGGCCCAATAGCTTCGCCAAAAATGTTTTTGAATATTAGCTTGAATTTAAATATCATAATAAAAAATCTGCACTACCCGTCTTCAACTTGCAAGAAAACCTCACAAATCCCATTGTGATACGTGACCATAACTCATACACCTCGGCTGCTCACACCAGCCGAACCACGAACCCACACAAGACGTGTCCACAATGGCATGGGTCGAATTCACTCACCGATCAACATATTCGGCTACGAGGAGAAAATGTTTAAGGGAGGATAGCCCAACCAGTGACAAAGACGCCGATGATGTGAATTTTACTATCCTATCCTCGATACGTAGATGGACGAGGTCGACTTCAACGTGTAATAGAACGTCACCTAAATAAACATCAACACGAGTATGGGTTTATTATATAACATGGTATTAATAAAAATTTTGAATATGATATTAATAAAATGTACTCATAATAATTATCATTTACTGTAAATTATTTTGTTGCCATTTCATTCTTGAATATTTTTAGTGCTTTAAAAGTGAACAAAAATGCATTAATGGTCACATTTTCCTCTTAAATTTATTAGTAAGTGTTTAAACTGAATATCATATTACAGAATTATAAATTATTGAATATCATATTACAAATATGGCATAAAATTCAAAACAAGTAATTTTTTTAAAAAATTGTGTATTTACTTGTTTTGTTATTATATATGAAAATATGAATATCATATTCAACTTTATAAAATGTGAAAAATGTGCATTGAGTTGTTTGTTATTGTATATGAAAAATTGAATATCATATTCAACTAATGATCTGTTCTTTTTAAATTTTCTGGTATGATAAAATTTGATTCTCCAACATATAACGTATATAATATTTATTATTTATTTACACCATTTGTTTTATTTCTTCCTACAATTAAGGGTTTTGAAAAAAGACGTTCTCTCATGTTTATTTGCAACATTTTTTTTCATAGGGATAAATTAAGGGATTTGAAAAAGATTTGGTAGAAAACGTAAGAACTCAACATTTGATAATAAAAAGGAAACCACTAGTAATTGACATTATATGGATCTAAAGGGTATAATGGTCTTAGAAAAATTGCCACATAAGCAAAATGAATTGATATAATAATACTTGTAATTGTTGAAATAATGTGTAATATATGATTATATACTGACTGATTGTGTAAATAGTTCGATTTTAATAGGGGGATTTTGAAGAATGCCCTTTAGTCTACGTTGCACTTTTAGTTTATATCCCAAAATTTACACTGCAAACATTGAGTGAAAATAAAAAGAGCATATCACTTGGAGCATAGATTATTAAGTTGCATTAATAATGACTTCATTTTGAAATTCTCCCTTTTTTTTTTTAATTTAACCTCATGTCACATTTCACATCCAAGTTTGGAACTTTTGTCACTATTGTATATCATGTCACTTTTTTTTAATTAGAATTAGAACAAGCAATAAAATCGGCATCAAAATCATGATAGTGCTTTTAGGGTCAGTTAGGTAAATAGTCATTTTGAATTGTGTGTTTTAAAAAAATAGTCAGAGTTTTTAAAAATTTAAAAATTAGCAATAACACATGTAAGAAATTTCTGACAATTATAAAATTATATATAAAAATTATGGTAAGAAATTTTTTGACACATGTAAGAAATTTTTGAAATGGCTAGTTTTTGAATTTTTTAAAACTGTGGCTACTTTTTAAAATCATTCTCTAAAAAGTGGCTATTTTCTTAAAATTTCCTAGTTTTTTTTTAGAATGTAGATAAATTCAAAATTAAAAGAAGTTACGATGAGTTCACAACTATCAGCCACATTAGAAGAACTCATAATAACTTTTGAGTTAAGAGTTTATATTAATTTGTCCCTACTTATTTTTATGAGAATTTTAAGAAAATAACCACTGTTTATAAAATGATTTTAAAAAATAGTCACAGTTTCAAAAAATTTAAAAACTAGCCATGTCATAAATTTCTTACAAAATTTTTGCCTAGTGTTAGAAATTTCTTACAGTATTTTTATGTGTATTTTTGTTATTGTCAGAAATTTCTTACAGTTTTATGGGTAGTTTTTAAATTTTTTGAAACTATGACTCTTTTGTAGAAACACACAGTCCAAAATGATAAAAAAAAAAATCACTAAAAGGTTGAAGTCGAAGGTATTCTTGGTGTTCTTAGCGCTTTCTTGAAGACGAAGTAAAATCTGAGAGTTTAAATTAATGATTACTTTTTCAGGTTTGAAAAATCTATTTTTATCCAATTTTGACAATTTTACTTTTTAAATTTGGATAATATTTTCTTGATTTAGAAAATAATTAAACGAATTTTTTGAAAATATTTAGCCGTAGGGCCCGATGCTTTGCGCAACACTAGAGGTTGCAATCCGGTAACGGTTAACCATTACCAGAACAAAACGGTTAATCGTTATCGGAATTAACAGTAACGGTAATGATAACGGTTTATCCGGTAACTGTTACCGCTACTAGAACAAAACGGTTAACTGTTAACCGTTTTGTCCTTACCGGGACCAACCGTTTTAGTTTTATTTATTTGTTTGCTTTTTTAAACTGGAGCCGTTGGATTTCAATCCAATGGCTGTTGAGCATCCCCACCTCAACGGCCTTCATGACTGTTTGAGACTGAAGGGGAAAAAAAAAATTTAATGTGCAATAGTCTTGAGACCGTTGCCCCCACGGTGCAGCAGACGCCGCGGGACAGCGCATCTAGATCTTTCAAATACAAAAAGAAATTATTTCAATCTTCTTAGTAATTTTTTGGAGTGCCAAGCACAAATAAAAAATCTCAACTTTCTTTCATCATCCATTGTTTCCTAGATCTTTCTCTCATACTTTATCCGATCCTAAAATATTGGTTACAAACAAACTCTTAAAGAAACAAATTTGAAAAAAAAAAAAAAAAGTTACTCGAAGAAAGTAAGGGAGTAGGATTTGAATTTAATACATTGAAGTGTTAAGATTTTATTAGTTCAATAGAGAAAACCAAAAGAATCTTTGAACAGAGTATTTGCATCGCATTTTAATATATCAAAATGAAAAAGTAAGAAAACAATCATATATTAGAATCATATGAGAGATCATATGATCGGATGCAAATAACTTCTCTTGGAACTAGTTATACACTTTAGGTGTGTTTTTCGAATTATATAATTTTTGAGTTTTGACATAGTTTTGGCATACCAAATATCTCGGTTTATATATGGTGCACCAAATGCGTCCTTAAGAGTTATCGAAGTACATCTGAACTCATCATCAACTAGAAGTGTTCCTTTAATCTCACCACACAATTTTGTCATTCTAACTTCTTCTGTGCTTTCTTCTTAGACATCCTATAAGGCCTCACATAAGAGTCAACAACAAAAGTGGCAGGAAAGAGCAAAAGGAATGCATTGAAGCCCTTAAAGAGCGATTTTGCGCCCTCGTTCTTGACGATTTGCTGAAGTGCTCCCCACGCACCCTTGTACTTACAAGCTTCGCCCGATGTCATCATCATCCTTCCGCGTATAGTGTAGAAAGGGTAAAAAGCACAAATGACGCTGCCTAAGAGCCAAGCACGAAACACAAGCCCCTTGGGAGCCTGCAGACATGAAAGCATTAAAATGGATGTTATGGTTTATTGGCAAGTATGCCAAGCAAATGATCTCACGGTCGTCAATATTTTCTTTCTTTTTTGGAAACTATTCGAGTATAAAATATAATGTCAGCTCACATTTTATCGGATTGAACTTTTGAGTGAATTGATGAACTAACATTTATAGAATAATAGAACTAATAGTCATTAAAATCCTCGAGTTTTCCCAAGGTTTCCAATCTAAAAAGTTTTGGCGTACCTGTTTGTCGTTGTCACGTTGCGTTACGGACTTGATCGCAGTATCAAATGCAGCTAGGCAGAGTGCTCCGAACAGGATATCTGCGGTGCACGAACAGCAGAATCCACGGTAAACTCCAGCAACACCCTCGCACTTGATGGTTTTCTCGTAAACATCAAATATGCCTTTGAACTGCCTCTCACCACTATGAATCCTTTTGGCCAAACATGTTTTGGCAGAGTCCAAGGTAAAACGACCAAAGCCGTCATACGAAGAACCATTTGTGTAACCGCCTTTTGTGGAATCCGCCTTGATATCAGTAGCCAAACGTACGTATGCATATTCCAGTGGGTAAACAAAGAGATTGACCGAAACAATAAAGGCGCTATTTGCTGCTAGTTTTCTGGCGAACCTATAGCTATCTTCTTTTCTCTCAGTGTAGGATAAGGAGACCCCTTTCGTTACGAACCAGTGTCGTAGAACAATTCTTGAGATCTGCATAGTTTTACCAATCGAGAGCAGCTTGTGTTACTAAAACAGAAAAATTCATTGGTACTCACGGGTGGTGTTAGTGATGATTGCATTATCAACAAAGGCATTTTATATCGCAGTTATAAGAATCATAAGAAGAAATAATACTTGGAAATATATTATAATTATAATGTAGTTCAGCACCAATAAGGCGAATAACTATGGAAAAAAAAAAAAAGAAAGATAAGGGAAAGAGATTTACCGGGGAAACAAAAACTTTTTTCTCGATTCCAGCACTGTTTCCTCTCCAAAGAGAAAGGAGTCCTTCATTCTTAACAGTTCGGGCAATGCAGTCAATAATTCCTTTATAAGGCTCAGAAAGCCGACCCGTCTTAAGCATCTCATTCTGATACTGAATTAACGACTGGACACGCTCAATTGGAGCTAGCATTGTTACCGCTGCCATTTCTCTGAGAACTCTTTCAGCGAGGCGATGCTCAACACTCTTTTTGCCTTTCTCTAAGGGAGCTTCGACTAGAATTCGCGAAGACAAAGGCGAGACATGTTGGAGGCTGGCGCCTTGATCATGGCACGGTGGATGAAGAGGACTCTGAAAGGCTGCATTGACAATTTGACACAAAAATCGAACATGAAAGTCCCGATTTTACTGCTGACAAGTAGCATTATTCTCATAACAAACGGAAAGTCTAACCGGATATCTTCTCGTAGACGGAAGGGAACGGGCGCTTCGATCCACCGGCCATAGGAAAATCTGGTCATCATCCAGGATAGATAGAACATGTAAAAATGTACATACATGCCTAGGTGTATATCTCTCTGTCTGCTAAGTAAGAAGGCTATATTGGCCACACAGACTAGTTTTTATTTTATTTTATTTTTCAGTTAGATCACTCAAAACAATTTTAGTACCATTTTCACTTTACATCACAATCACTACTTGATTACTTTCTGAATAAGAAGACAACTCCAAAAAAAAAAAAAAAAAACCCCATAGCAGAGAGACAAAAACAGAGAAAGGGCTAAAAAAATCGGTAACTTTACTAATTTCCTAGCTTTGCGGGGTTTTTTTATTTTATTTTTCTTTTTAGTAGATGTGAATGTATTTTAGATATAAAATAATATAAAAGACAAAATCAAATCTCTGCAATGTTAGTCTTACGTCCAAAGTTTTTTCACATGCTGTCTTTAATATTACAACTCTTAACATCATTGCATCTCAAAACAATATTCAAACAATTTCCTTTCCACCAAAAACATATATATATATATATGTATTATATTCATAAGTCTCTAAAAGTGCTTAATGAAGCTTTTATAACATACGCCTTCAAATGTTTTCTCCAAAAAAAAAAAAAAAAAAAGAGAGAGAGAGAGAGAGTAAACTACTGTAATAGCTAATGTATAATTTTTAATAATTTTTTTTTCCTTCCCAGTAGAAACCAATTTCTATTAACAGCCAAACAAACAAGAAAAACACAAAACAATCAGTTGGCATTATGGGGTTTTAACAGAAAAAAAAAAAAGGAAAAGAAAAAAGGAAAAAAAAAAAACTCACAGTGCTTCTTCCTCTTCAAACCCCAGCTACATGGGAGATGAACCAGACCGACTAAGCTGAGCCGGAGAGACCTGCTTTTGGGGTTGAATGAATGACTAATCTGCCCTTTCCCTAGCGTTTAATTTACCAACAATGAAACTTTCCTTTTTTGGTTCCATTGCCACCGTACTTTCCACGGCCATATTTAGTTGTTTTCTGTTCCTGTATTGCTTTCCAGCATGCAAATATGCATGTATAACTAATTAAAAATGAAGACTGTGTGGGAGTTAATACCTTCGTAAGTAACAGTCTGTTTTATTAATCTTTTTTAAAGTGTGACCCACTAAAACAAAAATAGAAAATTCTTTAGGGTGATAACACTTTAATTTTATTTTTTATTTTTTATTTTTTAAACAAAAAGTGCAATTTTATTTTTAAAAACGCATTTGATAAAACTATTTTTGTTTTTTTGTTTTTTGTTTTTTGTTTTAAATTGGAAACATATTTTCAAAAATAAAAGAAACAAAAAATTCTTATTTTCAAAATTTTTTAAACAAAAACATCAAATCTTAAGAACCTTTTGTGCGTTTCCTCAATTCTGCACTCTCATAATACTTTATCTTTATGTTTTTTATCTTCTACTCCCTCTTTATCAGTTACAAACTATCATTTTATGCTATTCGATTTTAAAAACAAATAACAAATAGTGATTACTAAACATGTTTTGTGGTTTCAAAAATTTTGAAAACAAAATAACAAAAACACTTTCAAATTTTGTTTTTAAAATAAAAAACATAAATGTTATCAAATATGGTCTTAGTGGTTTTTTTTTTTTTTTGAAACAATTCTGAATCGTCAGATTCACCTTTTAAACTTACTAAAAAAGTAAATCTGACGATCCAGAATTATTTCCTACCACAAAAAACACCCATCACAGAAATACCCAAAAAAAAGAGAGATTTTTAAGAATTTAACCAAACTTTTGGCTAATTTTTTAGGAATCAGCCATAGTTTCATGAAATTAAGGATTTAGCCGTAATATACGTGTAACATAATAAGTTAAATGTAACATACACGTAACATAATATGTTACACGTGTAACATACGTGTATTATATTTATATTACACGTGCAACATATTATGTTACGCGTATGTTACAGATCGATAAATCCTTAATTTCATAAAACTAAGGCTAAATCCTTCAAACTTTACCTTTAAAATAGCTAATTTCTTAACTGGCCCAAAAAATATATTTGACAATAAAGAATCATAATTAGAATTATATTCTATCTCATAATTAATTTAAGAAAAAATTAAATAACAAGTATGTCTTATAGTGGAAAAGGATTTTGAATTATCAAGTCGTTTAGATTGGGATTTCAATCCAAAAAATTGGATTCATATCAACTTGAAAAAAGGGAGGGGCGGATCTGGGAATCTATTTTACCCTCCCCTATATGGTAGATGTGGGGCGCTAATAGTCCTTCACATACAATAGCGGAATTTCCATTTTCGACGGAAATGGAATTCCGATTCCGCAAAAAACGGAAACAAAAATACCGTTTCTGGTTTTTTTTTTTATCTATTTTTGTTTTTCGTTTTTATTTATTTATTTATTTTTTAATTTTCGACTGTTGGATTTTTATTTATTTATTGATAAATGGCGAATCATCGGTGTCAAGAAACTGCGAAGAACTCGGAAGATTCATATACCCTTGCTATAGTTTAATGTTTTTAGCTCAAATACAAAAAAAATGGACTCGGGTATTCTTGTTATAGTAAAAAGTATATTTTTCAATTCCTAATGTAAATCTTCTCTTTTACAGTCTGTATTTAAATGCTAAATCAAACTCCTATCCGAATATCAATTTCAACTCAAGATTTTGTCAAACGATAAAAATAATAACTCGCATCAAAATTACTCAAATTTTGTATTTGAGATTGCTTATCTAGCAATCTGAATCCATATTGCTTATCTAGCAATCTGAATCCATAATTTACTATCCATATACCCTTATTATAGTACAAATATTAAACTCAAATACAAGATAAATTAGCTTCTTATATTCTTCCTATTTTAAAAAGTAGCTTTTTCTATTCTCAATACAAATATTCTCTATTACCATCTCAATTCAAATACTAAATCAAATTCCTATCTAAACATTTATTTGAACTCAAGATTTTCAAAAACAATAACTCAAATTCAATTGACTCAAGTTTTGTATTTGAGATTGCTATGCAAACTTGCATGTAAGTCCCAGTTTTAAAAAATTAATTTAACGGTCCAAAATCATTTTCTACCGTAAAATTCTTTAATATGAGTGGTACAATTGTGAGTGTATATAATGATTAAATGGAATACAAATATGACAAAGAGACATGTGATTTTTTTTTTTCAAGAAAAAAAAGAAACAATATGTAAAACCACTTGAAAATGATTGTTACATTGTTAAGTTGTTCCTTAATCTACAATTTTTTCTTTGAAAAAAAAAGGTTTATTGAGATCTTAGTATATCGTCAATACGGTTATATTTTCATCTATTTTATCATTAAGAAACAATATGTAAAACCACTTGAAAATGATTGTTACATTGTTAAGTTGTTGCTTAATCTACAATTTTTTCTTTGAAAAAAAAGGTTTATTGAGATCTTAGTATATCGTCAATACAGTTATATTTTCATGTATTTTATCATTAAGTAATCTTATATTTAGGATATATTTATAATTAATTTGTGGTGTATCTATCATATTTTTGTTTTCGTAGATTAACTAGAAGTAAATGTGCGAAATTGAGTCAAAACACAGCGCAAAAATATTACTGGCATATTACAAAGAAAATATCTTAATGAATTTAGAAGAGTCATATAACATATTTGCATATCAAATTAAAGATCTTCGAAAGAGCTTTCCAACAGTAGAGTATATGCATTAATTGAAATTATAACGAAGAAGTTATGAAGAATCAAAAATTGGTGCACAGGAATACTCGTGTTGCCACACATGCACACGCCTTTGTGGCACCCCACGACAATCTGGCTGTGCGCACTCAAGCACAGAATCGCCCCACCTCTAGGCTCCGCAGTGCCCCATCAATATCAACGCATTGTCAAAGTCAACGCATTGTCAAAGTGCGAAATGGACCCGAAAACCTCAAAATTGACCCAAAAAACCTAATTTTGACTTATTTTTTAGCTTAAACCTTGGTGACTACAAATATAACAAAAGAACCACAAAGAAAATCTTTGGGAGCACTTGATTTTTCGCATGGAATTTGACGGCAACATGAGTTTCTTCTATTTTCTCCTAATTTCTTTTTGCTCTTAATTGTATATTAAGTGGCAAATTTTTCTTTGTAGTCAACCGTTCTTGAAACTCTAGCTTGATGATTGTAAACACTTATTGATTCTTAAATAATATTCAAGGTTGTTTGATTCGATTACTTAATTTGTCAATGTTTATGATTGAGTTAATTAAAGGGCCCGTTCATAATCATGATTGCTTGCATATTGCTAGATTATGGTTAAAGATTCTTAATTTTGAATTCTTGATCATAGTAGCAAATTGAAAATGACGCTTTTCACTTTACAATATAGGACGGACCTAGATTAGGTGATAGTGCGAGGGTTTAAATCAAGCCTTTACTTGATCAATGCCCTGTTTGGGTTATTTGCAGTGTGTGCTGGAATAACCTAAATAAGAGGAAATTAGGCGCGTCCTTATTGATTCTTAATTATAAAAGATTTGGTCGTTAAGAATTGAGTAAACAATGTATGAACAAGAATCATAGCTAGTGATTGATAGAGGCTCTTGGCTCGTGTTCTCATTATTGATTTTCCTTATTTACTTAGCATTACTTATGTATTTTATCAATTGCATACCTCATCATTTTATTTTCTAATAATATATAACTATTAGTGTATTACAATTGTGTCTACGTGAGATCGACTCTTACTATCTATTGTATTAGTTTAGTTTGGAGAACTGTAAGATCTAAATTTGTCATATCTAACAATACCGTCACTGTCATTTACAATTATTTACATTCTCATTCAGTATTTCAGTTGACACTTGACACCCAAAAGCAAATGAGGACTTATATTCAAGTTCACACCCTCGCTAGGAGAGAGATTATCTTAGCTTTAAACGTCTTGCCACTTTGGCGGTTAGAAGACGCAATATGATTGCCCCGTACGTCAAAGTGCTCTAGAGATTTAATCGTCGAGAATTTGAAGGTTACTTACTGAATTATTGGACATCTTTTCTTTATTTTTATATAAATAAAAAGGTATGTTAGATCGTTATGGAATTAGCTTTACATCCCAATTAAGGACAAAGATCGCCACCAATTATTTATCATGTTGTACAATTTTTATAACTATATTTATAATGAATACCTAATTTTTAAAACTTAATTTAAGTTATAACCCAATCTTTTAAAAAATATAACCAACTGTCAAAATGATTAAATTACTTACACAGTGATAAGTAGTGGGAATTAACTTAGTTACCAAAAGCATGTACAAGTAATTAATGAATTGACTAGAAACTCAATTACTTTAAAAGTTTGGGTATTTATTTTTATTGTTATATAAATTCTGGGTATTTTCCTACTCACTCTTTTTATAAAAAAAATATTGGTAACGTTAGTAAAATATCAATGAAATTTCAAAAAAAAAAAAAAAAAACTACATCGGTAGAATCATATTCTACTTTTATGAAATTTCGAGAAATATCAAATAAATATCGATGAAATTTCTAAATTAAAAAAAAAACTATTTGTTTTATATTTTAATTTAAAATGTTTTGATGTATTTAAATTTTCAATATTTCTTACGTTTAAAATATCACATGTTAATTTTGAAAGCATTATGTTATGCTAAAAGTTATATATTACTGAGGAAAAAAAAAAAAAAAACCCCCCCCAACAGCATTAGTACTATAATTAACAACTGCATCACTGCATGCTTCACTAATGAGAGAAATATAACATACAAAACATAAGTGTTGATTGTAACCCAAAAGGGAAATCTCACGGAAAAAGAAGGGGAAAAAAAAAAATGGCCATAGAGCAAAACTAACTAGAAACTAAGAACACTAACCAAAACAAGAAAAATCAAATAACAAAGAAGCAGGTCCAAACGAAAGAGATCTGCCAGTCAATAAATAGATCCTCTCATATTTTATTTACTGCCAAATTCCAACTTGATTCGTTTCGCAATTTCTTTCATTCTCAATCTGAGGCCGATCTTTACCCTGGAAGCCTTGCTTCTCAAAGAAGTCTTGACACTCTTGTCCTTGCTTTCTTGGCCTTTGACCCCAATCTCCTTAAGCTGTTGATACATTAATGTCGCATGATCTTTACGGGTAAATGTCCTCGAAACCAAGTAATAGATCATATTGTTCGCCCTCAGAGCAACCATAACGACTTCGGATCCTTTCTTGACGCTAATAGCCCCTTTTTTCATGCAAATTTCGAAACCCCGAGACTCCAGAGTCCCTAGGGAGATCAAATTGGTCTTCGTAGGGCTCGGAATGTAAAAGACATTGGTCAATGTGATCACAACGCTGCTAAAGGTCTCCATCTTGACGGTGCCGGTGCCGAAAACTTTACAGATGGAACCGTCAGCCAGCCTGACGCTGTGTTGGATGTTAGGCGTGAAAGTGTCAAACATCAGTAAATTAGAGCACAGATGAATACCAGCACCGGAATCCATAATCCAAGGCTGGAAAACTGGCTCTGCGCCACTATCGATTGATGTAGTTGAAAGCGCTTCTTTGTCAGCAGTAACTGAGAAGTATTGGTTTGTGATTGCTTCAATCTGCTGCTTTGTTGGGACATCCATATTGATTCTCCAAAGCTGAAAACAAAAAAAACAAAAAAAAAAATGTCGGTATACGGAAATATGTTTTATTGGCTGAGTATATATATAGAGTACGTATGTCACAATTTGGCTATTTGTTTTTATTTATAGACTAGTAAAAAAAATTTAGTTTAAATCTACGAGTTTTACAGGAGTTGTAATTAAGCTAGGAATATGGGAAGGGAAAAAAGACGGTGAAAGTCAAAGAGTTTGACAATTGAAGTTGTTGTAAATAAAGTAGGAATATAAAAAGGAAGCGGCTGTTTCTCTTTTATCACATTTTTAGTAATCGAGTTTAATTAGGGTTTAGCAAAATAAAAAAATTTGGGGTTTTACCGTTTTACCTCTTTTACATATGAAAAAACACGGTAAAAGAGAATTGTATCTTCCATGTCACTCTAAAACGTGTAGGATATCACCGCCAAACATTTATGGATTTTTTCTTTTTTGAAAATAAGTTTCAAAATAAGAGGGATACTGTCAAAATTAAAATAATCAGTTACTTACATAATCGAAAGACGCGTAGAGTTAATCAGTTATTCAGTTTGTTCCAAATATGCCACTATAAGAGCTTTTGATGCTAAGTTAACCCCACAAATAAAAACTTTCAGTAATTTAATTAGAGTAATTTTAAGTAGTTAATATAGAGTAATTTTCAGTATTGGTCCTTAAACTTGTCACACATCGACATCGGTATTTTAGTCCTTAGATTTTTTCTTGCAATTTGAACCCTATTTTCGGATCCTCATACCGTTTTAATATTTGATACAACGAACATCCACATACAATAAAAAATAAAAATAAAAATTTCTTTCGCACTAATGATTCATGAACTTTCATATGTTGACAATTTAGTCCTTAAATTAGACAAAGAATTCTTTAAATTTATCTTCGGTTAATAATTGAGTGAAGTGAGAAAATATTTAAATTTTAGAGTACAATTAAAATACTCAATGTTTTTTTTAAGGAATAAATATTTTAAAAAAGTAATCCATCTATTACATTTAAACGTATTTGACTACTCAATCAATTAACAACATTTATCAAGTAATTGAATTATTTGGATATTTTGTTATATTTTCTAATTCGTTAGGTATTTTGGGAAAATAAATTTTGAAATTTGATAATTTTATTATAGTTTTTCTTAAAGAGTCCAATTTTTCAAGTACAAAACTCTAACAGCCAAATTGAAAACTGCCACAAATTTAGGAGCAATGATGCTAATTAGTTCTTTAAAGAAAAATTTAGGAGCAATGATGCTAATTACTTCAACTCTTTAAAGAGAAAGCTGCCACAAACAAAACCCACTAAAGAGAAATTTACATTGATAAAAAAAAGCATTACAAAGGGGTGGTTTATGGTTCTACAATTTGTGGTAGGAACGGGCATGGAAATTAGTGATACTAAAGACTTGGATATAAGTTCGGCAGTTCGCACAAGTAAATGAGCATTCCTAATACATAACGTATGTTGTATTTATAGATGGAGTAGCGGGTCTGATTCGCCATTAATCAGATGTTAATGCGGGTTCATTCCCTTTAGTTACATGGTGTCTCGCGTATGGACGTCTAGGTTTTACCTTCTAATTCTACGATATGTGAGCGTCCTTTTGGCGGGTTCTAGCAGGTAGTGGCGACACGGTCCAACGTAAACAGTTGTCGGGAGTAGGTCTGTGTACTCGGCACACGTGGGGGACCACCGTCTTTAAGTCTGTATTTTCTTGGGATCACACAAATCTTGCTTGGCACACGCGGGTTCAAACTCTTTCGGTCTTTCTTTTCATGTGCATGCTCAGACTTGCACGACAACTACTTGCTCCGAAATGCTCAGACTTGCTTTACATGTACATGCTCAGACATGATAAGCACGAACTTGCTCAGACTTGCTCAGTCTGCTTGACCCGATCTTGTTCAGCCCTAACCAGGCTCGACCCTACTCCCCTGCTCGGGCGCAAGCATGCTCGCGAAGCGAACTCGCTTGGACAACCGTGCATACTTAGCCCTAGTCAGGCGCAAGTTTGCCCGGTTCTGCTCGGGCATGAGTCTGCTCAGCCTTGCTCGAGCACGAGTCTGCTCAGCTGGGACTCTGCTGGGCCCTACCCAGGCACGAGTTTGCTCAGGCGTGAGTCTACTCAACCCTACTCAAACGTTAGTTTGCTCGGCCTTGCTCGGTCACGAGTCTACTCAGTCTTGCTCGGGCGCGAGTCCGCTCAGCCTTACTCGGCCACAAGTCTACTCGGCTCTACTCGGGTACAAATCTGCTCAAGCTCGAGCTGGCTCTGGTCGGGGGCAAATCTGCTCAGGCTCAAGCCGGCTCCGCTTGGGCGCAAATCTACTAACGCTCGAGCCGGCTCTACGGGCACGCGGGGCAAACCGATTCGGACATGTTTGGGTGTGAGCTTGCTCGGCCTTCTCGTGCTTAAGCCCGCTTCGTAAGCGCGCGGGCCAAGCCTGCTTGGCCTACTCAGCCTTGCTTGTGTTTGAGGTTGTGTGCTGGTGCGCAATACATATTTCTCGAAGAACGCACAGGTCGAGTCTGCTCGACACACTCATGGTTTTGGGCTTTCTCCACACACTAATTTTAGGAGTGAGCCTGCTCGTCTGCAAGTCTGATCGGCCCTGCTCGGGTACGGATAAGGTCCAATCGCCTCAGGCATGAAGTTCTGACTAAGGTCGAACTGCTACCAAGGTGCTACGACCAATGCGCATAAAGCCGAATTGAGACTAAAGTCTCTAGCCCAGACCGATGAAGTGCGCTCGTAGAAAGTTTGAATATAGCTATCAAGAGTCTACGGTCTACGCGACTAATGTCGAATCGGGACTAAGGTCCAACCGAATACGGCCAATGAAGAGTGCTTCAATTAAGGTCGAATATGGCCATCAAGAGGCTACAACCTACACAACTAAGGTCCAATCGGCTCCAGCCTATGAAGTGTGTTTCAACTAAGGTCGAATGGCCACAAAGAGGCTATAACCTACGCGATTAAGATCAAATCGGGACTAAGGTGCATCTAGCTCTGGTCGATGAAGCACGTTCTGGATAAAGTCGAACCTCCACCAAGAGGCTACAGTCTACGCGATTAAGGTTAAATTGAGGTTAAAGTCCATTTGACCTGGGTCGTTGAAGCACTTTCTTACTAAGGTGGAATATGGCCATCAAGAGGCTACGGTCTACGCGAATAAAGTTGAATCAAGATTAATGTCCAATCAGCTCCGGTCAAATCACGATATGTGACCGCAAATTAATTATTTGATTAATCAACATTACTACTAAGAGGAGCATAAATATGAAGATGTGGGAATTTATTAGGCAGTACTAAGCAGTACACTAGGAAGCTTTTTACTTTACCAACAACTCTTATAGCTTCATTATCAGCCTACGGTTTGAGCACATATAAATGTATAATTTTGAAAGGACTCTTTTACAATAGCTAATTTCTTAACTGGTCCAAAAAATATATATGACAATAAAGAATCATAATTAGAATTATATTTTATCTCATAATTAATTTAAGGAAAAATTAAATAACAAGTATGTCTTATAGTGGGAAAAGATTTTGAATTATGAAGTCGTTTAGATTGGGATTTCAGTCCAAAAAAATTGGATTCATATCAACTTGAAAAAAGGGAGGGGCGGATATGGGAATCTATTTTACCCTCCCTTATCTGGTAGATGTGGGGCGCTAATAGACCTTCACATACAATAGTGGAATTTCCATTTCTGACGAAAATGGAATTCCGTTTCCGCAAAAAACGAAAACAAAAATACCGTTTTTGGTTTACCCGTTTCTGTTTTCCGTTTTTTTTTTCGACCATTGGATTTTTTTTTATTGATAAATGGTGAAGTCGGTGTCAAGAAAATGCGAAGAAATCGGAAGATTCATGTACCCTTGCTATAGTTTAATGTTTTTAAGTCAAATACAAAAAAATTGGACTCGTGTATTCTTGTTATAGTAAAAAGTATATTTTTCAATTCCTAATGTAAATCTTCTTTTACAGTCTGTATTTAAATGCTAAATCAAACTCCTATCCAAACATCAATTTCAACTCAAGATTTTGTCAAATGATAAAAATAATAACTCGCATCAAAATTACTCAAATTTTGTATTTGAGATTGCTTATCTAGCAATCTGAATCTATAATTTACTATCCATATACCCTTATTACAGTACAAATATTAAACTCAAATACAAGATAAATTAGCTTCTTATATTCTTCCTATAGTAAAAAGTAGCTTTTCTATTCTCCATACAAATATTCTCTATTACCATCTCAATTCAAATACTAAATTAAATTCATGTCTAAACATTTATTTGAACTCAAGATTTTCAAAAACAATAACTCAAATTAAAATGACTCAAATTTTGTATTTGAGATTGCTATGCAAACTTGCATGTAAGTCCCACTTTTAAAAAATAAATTTAACGGTCCAAAATCATTTTCTACCGTAAAATTCTTTACTATGAGTGGTACATCTGTGAGTATATATAATGATTAAATGGAATACAAATATTACAAAGAGACATGTGAGTTTTCTTTTTTCAAGAAAAAAAAAAAAAAGAAACAATATGTAAAACCACTTGAAAATGATTGTTACATTTTTAAGTTGTTCCTTAATCTACAATTTTTTCTTTGAAGAAAAAAGTTTATTGAGATCTTAGTATATCGTCAATACGGTTATATTTTATCATTAAGAAACAATATGTAAAACCACTTGAAAATGATTGTTACGTTGTTAAGTTGTTGCTTAATCTACAATTTTTTCTTTGAAAAAAAAAAGGTTTATTGAGATCTTAGTATATCGTCAATACGGTTATATTTTCATATATTTTATCATTAAATAATCTTATATTTAGGATATATTTATAATTAATTTGTGGTTTATCTATCATATTTTTGTTTTCAGAGGCTTAACTAGAAGCAAGTGTGCGAAATCGAGTCAAAACAGCGCAAAAATATTACTGGCATATTACAAAGAAAATATCTTAATGAATTTAAAAGAGTCATATAACATATTTGCATATCAAATTAAAAATCTTCGAAAGAGCTTTCCAACAGTAGAGTATTTGCGTTAATTGAAATTATAATGAAGAAGTTATGAAGAATCAAAAATCGGTGCACAAGAATACTCGCGTTGCCGCACATGCACACGCCTTTGGGCACTGTGGCACCCCACGACAGTGTGGCTGTGCGCGCTCAAGCACATAATCGCCCCACCTCTGGGCTCCGCAGTCGGAAACCTCAAAATTGACCCAAAAAACCTAATTTTGACTTACTTTTTAGCTTAAACCTTGGAGACTACAAATATAACAAAAAGAACTACAAAGAAAATCTTTGGGAGCACTTGATTTTTCGCATGGAATTTGACGGCAACATGAGTTTATACTATTTTCTCCTAATTTGTTTTTGCTCTTAATTGTATATTAAGTGGCAGATTTTTCTTTGTAGTCAACCGTTCTTGAAATTCTAGCTTGATGATTGTAAACACTTATTGATTCTTAAATAATATTCAAGGTTGATTGATTCGATTACTTAATTTGTCATTGTTTATGATTGAGTTAATTAAAGGGCCCGTTAATAACCATGATTGCTTGCATATTGCTAGATTATGGTTAAGGATGCTTAATTTTGAATTCTTGATCATAGTAGCAAAGTGAAAATAACGCTTTTCACTTTATAATATAGGACGGACCTAGATTAGGTGATAGCGTGAGGGACACTTGGTTTAAATCAAGCCTTTACTTGATCAATGCCTTGTTTGGGTTATTTTCAGTGTGTGTTGGAATAACCTAGATAAGAGGGAATTAGGCGCTTCCTTATTGATTCTTAATTATAAAAGATTTGGTCGTTAAAAATTGAATAAACAATGTATGAACAGAAAGCATAGCTAGTGATTGATAGAGGCTCTTGGCTCGTATTCTCATTATTGATTTTCCTTATTTACTTAGCATTACTTATGTATTTTATCAATTGCATACCTCATCTTTTTATTTTCTAATAATATATAACTATCAGTGTATTGCAACTGTGTCTACGTGAAATTAACTCTTACTATCTATTGTATTAGTTTTAGTGTGGAGAACTGTAGCATCTAAATTTGTCATATCTAACAATACCGTCACTGTCATTTACGTTGATTACTTACATCTCATTCAGTATTTCAGATATGAAAAAACACGGTAAAAGAGAATTGTATCTCCCATATCAATCTAATTTTACATCTATTAGTTAGCATATAACGACTACTTTCTAAAGTAGTGATAAATCCTACTATATAATAAGTGTTGAAAGGTGCGTACACTGTTCCCATTTTCGTCATAAACGGTGCCGTTTGGGACGAAATTTTTCGTCCGAAACGGCGACGTTTTGTGCCTCTCTCTGCTTCCCCTTATGGGCTCTCGCTTTGGCGATTGTGTTCGGCTTCACTGCTTCGCCTTGGCTCCCTCTATCGATTGTGGTCGCCGTGACCTCGCTCGATCCGTCCGCCTCTCTCTGCTTCCCCTTGTGGGCTCTCGCTTTGTCGATTGTATTCGGCTTCACTGCTTTGCCATCACTCCCTCTATCGATTGTGTTCGCCCCGACCTCGCTCGATCCGTCCACTTCGTCGACTCTCCGAGGTGAGTTGCGGCCTTATGGCCATTTATTCTCTGTTTGTTTGGGCGACTTTTTCCTGCTTTTTTTAGATTGTTTGTTGAAAATATCACACTTTTCATGATGTTCTTGGATATTTCGTTTTGGGTATCTTCCAAGGGTTTTGAAAATTGAACCCCATTTTCGATTTGTCGTGGCTTTTGTTTTGAAGCTTTCGTGCTGAGGAATGATATAAACAAATTAAAACATCAAGGATTGTGTTTGAAACATCCAATATAGAACCAAGAAGAATAGGCAAAAGTTTTGTTAGGCCGTTTGGGACATTCTTGTTGGCCATTCTTAGTTAAGAAAAAAATAGTGCATTATTAAGGACAATAATTGAATCATAAAATCATTTCGTTATTGGTTTTCTATTCACGCATATATTCTGTTTGATAAAATTCCTAATTGAATGCATTACTTTGATTTTGGGCATGCCTGGGTTGATTTGGAAGAATTTTTGCACTATCTTCAGTTCACGCGTATATTATGTTTGATAAAATTCCTAATTGATTGCATTACTGTGATTTCGGCCATGCCCGAGTTGACTTGGATGATTTTTTGCACCATCTTTTTTGTGTTTGTGTTAAATTCACAATAATTTCTTTGCCATGGGCTTTGTATAGGGGAAAAAAAAAAGGAAAAACAGAGGTGACTAACTTCGCATGGAAAAAAAAACTCCTAATTAAATGCATTACTTTATTTTCATAATCATTCCTAATTGAATCATTTCATAGTTGGTTTTTGGAAAATGTTACCTTTGTGGTGTTTGGGCTTTGATATATATGTTTGTTTGTTTGTTTTTTTGCCCTTTTCTTCTTAGTAATTAGCTCAATCGTGCGTGCACCATTTGAACTTAAATTCGCCGTAAGATATGTGTTTATTTTTTTTGCTCCTTACACAAAAAAAAAACCCCCTCTTTGTTGTGTGGACCATTTTCTTTCATGTGCCTTGCAGATCGATATTGTGTTGGAAGAAGTTTTGTTTTCCTCTATCTTTATGTGGTTTGATTGAATGCGCTTGTTTCAGGTATATCACATCTTGTGCAGTCTGGGAATACCTCCTTCTTATTGTCGTTCCGCTAGGTAAGTTTGTGTGCATTTTCTCGTTGATTTTGTTGGGTAAATCCTTAAATAATAGGCCAGCATAGTACCTATGGATAACGAAGCTGTTTCCATATGGAATAAAAGACGCCAACAATTGTATGCGGAAAAAAGAAAAGGATGGAAAAAGTAGTACAAGGCACGCCGGGTGTTGACCTGATTCCTAAATTTAACCCATGTTTTAACCTCAATATTACCACCAGTTTTGCTGCACCAAATACGTTCAGTGATGCTTTCAGATGCGACTCTAGCAATATTTTAGAAGTTGATATGAGGGATGATACAATTGAAAAACAAAGGCTGGCCACTAAAAATAAACGTCGTCGAACTCTCTATGCATAGAAAAAATATGAAAAAAATTAGTTTTCTTAGTGTCAGAGCCATTGATGTTAAGTATGAAATTAATGCAAAGTCGGGTCCAAGACATGGTCTTTGTTCAAACTTTTCTCTTTCCAATACGTGTTCATTGGGAAATGCACTTGTAATTCTGTTTCTAAAAGTATTGGTGATAACCCTTTGTATAACCCAGGTTTTGTCGATGGTTCTGCATCGCAGGTTATCGTTAATTGTTCCTTGATAAATGATCTTGTTGATGTTGAGAATCAGACCCGCAGGGACGATCAAACTGACAGAGAGGGTTAACATACGGAATAAGCGACGGTAGGAGTTATATGCAAAGAAAAAAAAGAACAAGCAAGTTATTCTTGGTGAAACACATCGATTGAATCTCATAAGTAAAGGTTTCACCTAAACCAACTCTTGGTCTTTCTTGCAAGCTGGTTATACCGACCAACCACAGTTACATTTTGGGGAAAATTTATACGAAAACATGTCTTTGGTGTTGGCGCGGTAATGCGCTGCCATATTCGCTTATTTTTTTTCCCTACTGCCATAGTTCTGGTGCCTAGCTTTTCTGTCAAATCTAGCGCTTCTTTCAAAATATCTTGTTTGTTTTTCAATTCTAGATAATGCTATATATATTATATCTCAAGAAATGAGATTACTTACATACTTGCGACTTCATAATCAAATTGCTCTTTTATTATTAACAAGTAAAAAAATAAGCTAGAAATTTTTTTAAAAATTATACTATGTACTTTATAATTTAGGTATAGTCTATCATATTCTACTACACATCTTACACTTACAATACCAAAAATGTATATAAAAAATATCAAAACTCTCTGTAGTCTAAATCATCAATTTATTTTACTTGTAGTAGTCTTGTACTCATAAATAAAAAATAAAAAAATAATAAATTTATCTCTTTTGTTTTTTTTTTTTCAAAATTTATAAATAACAATAAATACATGTATTTCCAGTGAATAATAAAACAAAGCGTTCACACGTGCGAACAGGACTTAACACAAACATATATATATATATACTAGTGTAGGCACGTGCGTTGCACGTGCATATGCTCTTTTAATTTTGTGAAATGTTATATTTTTAATTAGTTCAGATAAGAAGTAAAGAAGAAAATAAGATGGTGAAATCTGAACCAAAAGGATAAAATGAAGAGAATTGTCATATGAAAGAATAAAATCAAGGATGACAATTGTTTATTTTTTGGATTATATTTTCCTCTCAAATGCCGCTGTATTTTTTGTCTGTTTTTGTGCTTCCCTTAAACGTTCATTTGCTTATTGATGATTAAGATATATCTCAGTTATTTTATATAGTTTTTAAGTATTTATAACCTAATAGATAAAATTTATCACTTTGTACCGCTACACACGTAAATTTAACTAATAAATTATGTAGAATAATTTTAAAAAACTAATTGCACTATATGTTTTTTTTTAATATAGCTAAAAACACTCGTGTCTATTAGTATTTATAACTTTTGTTGATGAAAAATAACAACAATAATTGTTTAACATTGGCAAGCAAATATGCAAGCTCACATCTTGTTCCATGGGCGAGCAAATGCGAATATTCGTCAATTTAATCAAAAACTTACAACGAATTAAATAATCATAAAAAACTAATAAAATATACACATACATGTACATTTACAAACATAATATATATAGAGATCGAATCTCGAACTATTCTAGGAAAAAACTCCACGGTCGACAAGTCTGTCCAACATTGCTAATCCTTCTTCACAGACTTGCTGATTACATTTACAAAAACAATCGAATTACAAACCATTTCAAGGAAAACCCTCCACGACTGAGAAGTATGTCCAATATCGCCGCTCTTTGGCATCCCACAGTTCGTCCTCGACTACCACCCAAGCTCAAACTCTCCACCAACAATGCCAAGATTAGGTCGACCCTGGCATCAACCTCATCGAGGGCCGTGACAGTGCTCTCCTGGTCGAGGTTGCCTCCGACAAGTTTCTCACCATCGGTAACGAGACCAAGATGCTTAAGGTTTAGTTTGAGATTGAATTTTTTTAAATAATCATAAAAAACTAATAAAATATACACATACATGTACATTTACAAACATAATATATATAGAGATCGAATCTCGAACTATTCTAGGAAAAAAACTCCACGGTCGACCAGTCTGTCCAACATTGCTAATCCTTCTTCACAGACTTGTTGATTACATTTACAAAAACAATCGAATTACAAACCATTTCAAGGAAAACCCTCCACGACTGAGAAGTATGTCAAATATCGCCGCTCCTTGGCATCCCACAGTTCGTCCTCGACTACCACCCAAGCTCAAACTCTCCACCAACAATACCGAGATTAGGTAGACCCTGGCATCAACCTCATCGAGGGCCGTGATAGTGCTCTCCTGGTCGAGGTTGCCTCCAATAAGTTTCTCACCATCGCTAATGAGACCAAGATGCTTAAGGTTTAGTTTGAGATTGAATTTTTTGGCGTTGATTTATTTTTGTTCAAAGATAATTGCAAGACCTTAAATCCAAATCATGAGAGGAAAAAAAAAAAAGACATAGTCGACGAGGGAAAATCTGGATTAGGTTTTTTTATTTTGTTTTAATTTTTTGAATCCTAAAAATAATTAAATATGTGCGATTTATAATAATTACAAATCATTAATTAGTGTCTAATAGGAACTCTATAAATTTGTTGCACTGATTTGTATTTTTTTTAGTTTCCACCACAGCCTTTTCCAAATAAAATAGAAACAAAAAGAACTAAATTATAGAATCACGATGTAAAAGAGATAAAGAGAAATACGAAAAAAAAAAAATAAGGAGACCAGGTTAGGCCCCCAATCTTATATTAAAAAAATACAAAAAGAATCTTCATGGCGTAAGTCTCATCTTTTCAAAATATATATATATATATATATATATATTATAGGAGATATAATATTTATCAGGTCCCATCTTACCAAAAAAAAAAAAAATCATGGCATGTGCGTTTATATATAGGCACATCAGATGCCTATCATCGAGAAAGTAATAAAAAAAAATAAACAGAATTGCTTTTTGAGAAAAAAACTATGTTGTTTTAAACAAATTTTTTTTGTTCTTAACGACGTTGTTTTTAAGAGAAGCTTAATTTTCTATAATTTTCAATGCCCTTATGACACTTATTATTAATTAAGGTTATATTTGGATAAATAATAAAAAGCATCTCAATAAATGTAACGACCCAAAACTCCAAACGATGTTTTAGTCCCGAAAAATACGGACAAATTTAAACTTTTTAAAATAAGTTACATAATTGAGCTTTTGATAACAAACATAAGGATTATCAATCCTTCTCATAACCAAAATGGATTTAATTTAAACATTTATAAAATATGCGGAATTTAAAACTTTCTTTGCCAACGATTAGCCGGTAGCTCACGTAAAATTTTACAGGTCGGTCCCGTATACACTCGCTGCTCCCGTCATTGTCGCCTAGCCCTCTTTGCTTTCGCTGTGCAAAATTTCCTGCGACACGAGCACACTAGTGAGCTAATAGCCCAGTAAGTAGATTAGATAAATAGGTTGCTAAGTCTGCAGGTAACATACAACCAAAAGATATCACACGATAATTTAACAAAAGGATGGACTCGACAATCGAGTCGTCATAGTCCAAAGAGTAAACGTCATTCTTAAGCAACCTTGCCCGCGAAGTAGATTTCAGAGATAGGGTGCTGAACCTACGCGGGATACAATACCTGCAAAAGAGTTGTGACATGGAACGAGGTCGGGCTTAATGACCTATTAATCTCGACTCAAAGTCAATCTCATAATTTGTTATGATCTCACTCAAGTTCACAACTCTCTGACTCAGCTTATAAAAATACATGTGCGCACGATTCACATCCTTATACACAATCTAGACCTCTCATGGGTCGTTCTAGAATTCAATACACATTTAGACCCATTACGGGTTGTTCTAGAACTTATTCACAATCCAGACCTCTTACGGGTCATTATAGAATTTAATACACATTTATACCCGTTCGCGGATCGTTCTAGAACTTTATACACATCTAGACCCATTCTCGGGTCGTTCTAGAATTCAATACACATTTAGACCCATTACGGGTTGTTCTAGAACTTATTCACAATATAGACCTCTTACGGGTCATTATAGAATTTAATACACATTTACACCCGTTCGCGGATCGTTCTAGAACTTTATACACATCTAGACCCATTCTCGGGTCATTCTAAAATTTAATACAACTCTGGACCCTCTACGGGTTAATTCGGGACATGCTATGAATCTTGGCCCCTCGGACCGTCCCGATATTCTTTATGATTGTGAGGACTCATCCTACTTGGGCCTCTCTGCCCATTCCGAAACCTTTTACGGCCAGTGACCCCGTCGGGTCGTTTCGGAATTCATTATTGCACTTTACCCCGTCGGACCGATCCGGATCGTCACATCATAAACTGTGGGGAGGGCCGTGGCTCTCCTCCCCAAGGCCCCTCGGGCCGTTCTGAAAGGTGGATCGTTGACCTCCGCGAGGTCCCTCGGGTCGCTCCGAAATCTGTCATACAAGATGGCCCCGTCGGGCTATTTCGGAGCCAAATCATGATCGCGGCCCCGTCGGGCCATACTCAAATGATCAAAGTAACGCGACAGAGGAAGGTCGTCCGCCGACCTCCCCAAGGCCTCTCGAGCCGTCCCGAAACGTAATCAGTGGCCCCGTCGGGCTATTTCGGAACCGATCATGACTTGCGGCCCCGTCGGGCCCTACCCGTGTACATACATTGCTTCCGCTTCCCTTGGCTTGTCTTAGAGTTTTCTCTTTGACCTGCAATAAAGTCTCAACAACAATAGAAACAGTTTTATGCCGGTGGTCCCATACCCACAGACAGATAAGTCATACTAGCATATACACACACAAACAGACCTACACCCTACACTAGAACCTGAACTACGAAGTTGAGTAGTTTTATGTCTGTGGTCCCATACCCACAGACAGATAAATATATAAGTGAACACACACACCAATACACACTTAGAAAACACAACCTATCATAAACGAACCTGCAGTCCCATACATGCAGGCTCGTTGCACAAACAATACGAACGTGATCAAGAGCCTGTATTCACGGCACTAGCAAGAATTGAGATCCATACAGTTTAATAGCCACAATTTTATAAGCATCGTATGCTTAATATAACCTCAACACATTCATAATTTATTCAAGCATTGTAAAGTTTGCCCGTGCCACAGTGGAGATCCACTTACCTGAGGTCCTAAGCCTCTGTCCTTACGACTCTCTCCTAGTGGCGTCCTCCCTTGAAACTCGTCGTGCGACAAATCTGTCCAACACGCGAGTAATAGGGTCAAAAGTCACTTTCCACTAGACATAAAGCAAAGAATTGCTCAAAGGATTGACGGACTACTCAAGCTGGTCTTTAACCAAGAGCGGACAAACGGATATCAAATTGTAATTTGAAGTATCATCGTCCCGTTCGCCAGTGACTTAGTTTTATACGTTAACCCGTAGCCAACGAGTATATTGTTTGATTTAATTTGACGAGAAATGGATTCTTTAATCTAATTAGTTTCCAACTTAGCTTTACTAAGCATCTAAACTTCGAGCCGAAAATCCGACAGAGTTTCCCCTGTTTTTTCGGATATCCAGGCCGAAGCCTTCACCTAATTTCAACCCAGCACCGAACTAATTTCGGTCACAGTTCATCACAACAACCACACAGAAAATTTCTTCACTTATCATATTTAATTTCAAACATAATCATAATTCAACACCGAGCCTCAGCGGCTCGGATTCACACTGGACCAATGGACATTTAAACTAAAAGAAAGTAACCGAGAACGTCGTCGTGGCTTAGCGCCAATACTTTGTTTCCGACCGCCATTTATACCTTTAATAAAAAGGCGGTGAAGGGTTGAGCGTTCGAACTTGCGTTGTTGACGTTCCTGCACGATTTGCAAGAATAAAAGAAATCGAATCAAGTTTCAAACAAAAATAGAACTATGATGCGAAACGCTCAGACCCGCGACCCGATACTCGCTTTAAGCTCAAATGGGCAAGTTACAAAAACACAACCCAACCCAATACAATTAGATTATTAGGCGCGTGCAAACCCGATCCTGAAGATCACACAGTTTTCCTTTTTATTAATTTTCTTAATTTAAGAAAATTATCAATCCCTTGCCAATTAAGATAAATTGAGCTACTTCGCTACGTGCTCGGGTCATGTTTTATTTTATATATATTAAAAACGACACTTCTTGGTGACTTCTAAATTTCTAAAACGAAACAAAACCACAAATTCTTGTAATGCAAAAATATTCAAAATATCAAGTCCCTTGAACCAGTACATTAACCAAAATATTTATAAGCCACGATTCAAAAGGAAATTCTAGATTTCCTAGTGATTAATTAACAAACCACTTCCAAAGTCATCTAATTCATAATCCCACAAAAAAATAAGATTTTCAACAATAACCCTTGTAAGACCATAACAAGCGGAACGAGACCAACTAAAATTTGTAAACTTAAACAACCACCAAAGTACCAAGAGTAACAATTTCCATATACACATTAGTTCGGACAATTGTCAGGTTTCTAAGTCTCAGTACAAAACCAACAATTAGATTGTTTAAGACAACAAAATAACCAAAAACGCCAGTCTTTCGAAATTATAACTAGCTTCAAAATTGATAAGAACTCCAAGATCGACCAAGTTAACCATTTGACAAAATCCTTAGCCCCGAAAGACGACCAACGCAAAGTCTCCCTTAAACATAAAGTCGATTCATTATCAAAAAGATTTCGAGCTTTAACACGAATTAATCAACTCAATCTGCCATACATCGAAACCCACACCATCAAAATTCACTCAACATAAATAAACCATAAGTAAATCCTCTAGATCAACGTAATCACCGCCACAATATTGAACACGTCTTAAATGGTCACAAATCGCCAAACACTACGATGTTCAAATGCGATAAAAAATAAAAACAAAGTCTCGGTTCAAGCACAAAGCTCACCTAACGTGAGCAACGGCGGCTCGTCGACAAGCTTACTCGGCGGCACGAAAATTGCGGCGGGTAAGGCTTGAGCTCGAGCTCGGCGCGTGGCGGCCAGCGGCGCGCACGGGATAGCCATGGGTGGCAGAGCCTCGCGGAGGGGAGGCGCGGCTGTAGCTGGGAAGCGCCCGGGGCGGCACGAGAAGGGCTGGGCCACGAGAGAGGCGGCGGCGCCGTGCGTGGAAGGCGGGCTGGGCCGACGCTCAAAAGAGTTGCGCGAAGGTGGAGGTGCGCAGATCAAGGCCGAGCAGGGCGAGGCGTGGCTCGCCAACGGCTGGGCGGTGCTGGGCGAGGAGTGCGGGTTGAAGCTCGCACGAAGGGGTGCGGCTCCAAGGCGCGAGAGGCACGCGGAGTGCGCAAGGGAGTTCGCGGCGCGGGGCTTCGCTGGCGCGGGGCAACGGCGGCTTGGGCTGGGCGCGGATCGGAGGCTCGCCGTGGCTGAAAAGGCAGAGCCGCGCAGTGCCGCGGAGGGGGCTCGATGAGGGTCAGCGACATAGCGGCGCTCGGATGCGCGGCGGAGCCGTGCGCGAAGGCTAGCGCGATGGAGGCGAGCGAGCTCGGTGGCGGAGCAAAGCTGCTCAGCGAGGTCGAGCGGGGCTGGGCTCGCGCAGACCGGAGGAAGGTACGCCGAAAAGGGCGAGCGGGTCCCGCGGTGACGCGGCGCTGGATCGTCGTCGACGAGGGGGCTTGGCGGCTCGGCGTCGCGCGATGGGCGTCGGAGGAGGCTGGAGCTGGGCAATGTTCGGTGTGGGCGGCATGCGTAGAGGCTGGGCGTCGGTCGCTCGTCGCCGGCGGGAGCGGGGCTGGCCGGTGGCAGGGCCTGGGGGTGCTCGGCAGAGAGAGAGAGTGTGTGTGAGGCTGAGAGACAGAGAGAAAGTGAAGAGGGGGGGGGGGGGGGGGGGGCGGCTGGGAAGAAAGAAAACAGGGGAAAAGAAAATCAAGCCCTAGTTTGCTAAATGGGTTTTTAAAAAAATTTGGGTCAAATTGGTCAAATAAAATTATTAATTGGTGTAATTTCTAAAATAAAGAAAATGCACTAATTAATTAAACTTGAACAGTTAGGAATTTAATTATCACATTCAAGTTGAAAATCAATTCCTAAAAAGTCCAAAACTTTCAAGAATGCAAAAATAATGATATTTGCATTACTAGTTGCACGATTTCAAAGTTGACCAGATTTGACGAAAATGAGGTAATTCCCATCAAAATTAAACCCAATCAAAATAGTATTACGAGCTAATATGTCTCAATAATAGAAATTAATTATTTGCAACAGTGGTCTTTGTTTCAGATCATTACAATAAATTAATAATTTGTTAGGCCATTGATATATCAATAAAGCAATAATTTATGTTAATTAACTTATAATTCTCTAAATTTTAAAAAATCCATTGGTTCTGTTGCTATTAATTTATAGAGATTTTATCGTAATTTTTTAATGTATTCAAACACCATTTTTAAACAAAAGGTTATCATCGACAAAGTAATCATGCAGAAAATAACAAAAGAAAATAATTACGTAATTGATTAGATACATCATTAACTATAATTGAGAAAAAAAAAATTTCATTGCTAAAATCATATTACTAAGCGATCATCAGAAAGTGTAGTAAAAATATAGAAGAAAGTAATACAATCAATAAAATTGTGCCCGTAAAGGCTATAGCAGTATAGCCCCCAACTCATTTTTTAGAAAATTTTAAAATAGCCCCACAATCAAAAAAAATTTTGTAACTACCCTACTAAATTTTTGAATTTATAATTGAAAGAAAATTTTTCAAAATTAGCGAGAGGTAACCAAAATAGTTTGAATATAAAAATCAACATAAGCCTTTTTATGTTTAAACTTCATTAGTTTGAATACATGTACAAACAAAAAACACACACAAACAAATAGATAAAGCACCAATACCCAGCCACAAATTCCACATAGAAGACGAATTACAAATAGTGAGAAATCATTATAGGTAAATAACTTAAACATAAATATTAATCAAACAAAATCCAAAAACTATGGCCAACTTCACAAGAATAACATAAAAAAAATAGAATAGAGAGAGGACTTAGTTGTAATAAATCGCATTCCAATCATTAACAAACAAACAACCTGATTCCCATAAGAGCAAAAATACACTAATCTGCAAATAAAAATGGAACAATAAATCAGTACAAAAGTATGCGGAATAAAATAAAACAATAAGAATAATAATAAAAAAAGCCAATATTAAAAATAAAAATAAAAATAAAAAAAAGAACTTTGTACTCTAGCTGTAAGGCTGAACCAAAAATCCTAAAAGGATTTCTTTGAAAGACGAAATGCCCAGAAGCCAAAAGGTAAAATATAAAAATCTAGAAAACATTAGAGTATCGAAACCAAAATATGGAAGCGTATCAGTACCCAACAGATGGAAGAAGGGAGAGTTCATTGTTTTTATTAAAAAAAAAAAAAGCCAGAGAATAGCTGGCCCAAGACCAAATCAGAGTAAAAAAAAAAAAAAAAACAGGATTTCTTAACATAACTAAATTCCCAGTTTAGATCTACTTAATATCGAAACGAGAGAAGAATAAAAATAAATCTAGCAGCCATGAGAAAACATCGGATCCAAATCATGCAAGCATATTAGTACGGATAAATGCGTAAAAGAATGGGTTAGGTTTTTGAAAACCGTCGAAGAAAAAAGTATAATGACAGAAAATAAACTCACCAAACAGCCAAAAAAAAAACCTAGAAGAGAAATTAAATACTCATAAAAATACATCAACACAGACGCAATTAAATTTAAAAGAAAATAATAATCAAAACCCGATAAAGGAACATCTTAGGAGAACGACATGTAGACAAACCAATAAATAAAATAGATGAGAAACTCGCAAAAAAATTAAAAAAGCCAAGTAATCAAGCAAAACCAAATGGGAGACACACAGAGTATGAAAGCAGAGAGAGACACTTTTAATAAAAATGGAAAAGGAAGTTAATTGGCTCAAAACAGCACAATTGAGGAAGTGGAGAAAACTTTAAAATAAAAGGGCTCAACTTTTACCAAAACTCCATTACTACTTATTAGTTAAAGCTTAATTAACTCAGCGAGGGTAGTGTTGTAATCTGAGCTCAATATAACAAAAATTGATCGGAAAGTCCTTCAATGAATAACACTTCATCATTTTATAAGGGGGTGATATAGTCATCGTCTTACTTACTGATGGAGTATGCAAGGTTAGCGAGGGAGCAAGAAAGAAAAATTGTAGTGAGAAAATATAGAAGATTGAGGGTAAAATAGTGAGGTGAAATTAACGAAAATAACTTCACACGAATATAGGATTTCAGAATAGGAGGGAAAAAATAGTTATAAAGTAAGCAATTAATAGACAGAATAAGGATTAGAATAATCTTGGGTTACAGCAAAAAAAAAAGTATTTTTTAATCTTGAGAAATAAAAGGCTAAGCAAGAAGCAGATAAAAATTAAAAACGTCAAGACTCAATAATTTAACTCTGAAAATGAACAGTTATGTCAAAGAATATACATAGTGGAATATTAAATCAGAATGGGCTTTGAAATCAAATGACCCCTGTAACATGAAACACCTGTAAAATGACACGTGATCAGTGAACACTGTTTTTAAACAGTGAAAGTAATTGAGCACACTGCAAAAATATCTATAATGATAAATAAAAGATTTTGCCTTTTTGAAAAGGAAAAATTATATAAATAGCCCCCATAGTTAGACCCCTCCAATAAGTTGGCCCCTAATGTATAAAACGTGTCAAAGAAGCCCTTATAGTTTGTTCCGTCATCATATTAGCCCCTCCGTCATAAAAAATAGACGGAAAGCTGATGTGGCACTAATTTTTAATTTTTTTACTATTTTTTAATGATATCTTTTACAAATAAACCTTAACCGATTTAAAAAATTTCACTTAATGCCCAACTATTAAAAATCCTAAACAAATTTATCTATTAAATTAAAGTAAGAAAAAGAAACATTTTGGCAATAACAAGACAATTGCAGGTGAAGATGTTGTAGGAGACGATGTTGGGGACGATGTTGGACTGGACGAAGAAGAAAGAGAAGAGCGCGGCGGCGTCGGAGTAGCGGCGGGCGCGGAACATGGCGGCGATGATGGCGTTGCAGGTGAAGACGGTGGGGCGGGTGTTGGAGAAGACGGCGGAGCGGGCGACGGAGGCGGCGGCGTCGAGGTCGGAGGCGCGGATGAGGGACTGGACGCGGTTGTGGAGGTTGAGGCGCGGGCCCACCAGGGTGGAGGTGGAGTCGGGGAGGCAGGGGGCGTTGGGGTCGCGGCGGGAGTGGGTGGGGGGGGTCGCGGCGGAGGGCGTGGAGAGGGGGCTCGATGCGGAGGCGGCGCTTGCGGCGGCGGCGCTCGGCCGCGGCCTCCTCGGCGGAGGAGAAGGCGAAGGAGCGGCGGGGGACGAGGAGGGCCGGGGATGGGGATGGGGATAGGGATGGGGGGGTTTGGGTGTGGCGGCGGAGGGAGCGGAGGAGGAGGCGGTAGAGGGACATGACGAGTGAGAAGAGTTTTTTTTTTTTTCTTTTTTAGTTTTTTTTTTATGTTTTTATATTTTGTGGGGGGTAATAAATGAATGTTTTTGAATATTTAGAATTTGTCTATATATTATATCATTAAAAAAATAATAAAATATCAAATATAGGTGCCACATCATAATTCTGTTAACTTTTACTAACGGAGGTGCTAATATTGATGACAGAACAAACTATAGGGGCTTCTTTGACACGTTTTATACATTAGGGGCCAACTTATTGGAGGGGTCTAACTATGGGGGCTATTTATATAATTTTTCCTTTTGAAAATAATTCTTTTTTAGTATAATAATAATATTAGCGGTTTATAAAAGAAAAATTATTTTCAGACTATTTTAATCTACAAATGCTTCAAACACCCATCATAATTCATTTCAGACGATGTTTGTTTTTATTTTTTTTTCCAGACAATGTTTACTTACGCACATACACAAATACATTAAAACATATATACATCATAAATGAACCAACAAATGAAAATTAGATGAGAAATTACAATTGGAAGCAGATTGTCGTAGGAAAAAAAATCAAACATAAATATTCGAAACCATATATACAATTAACATATAAACACATATACACATAGATACAAACATAAACAATATCAAAAATCACACCACAGATCATAAATAGAATGGCAAGTTAACACGCTGAAAAATCATCACAGATAAATTAACGTGCTAATAGTAACAACCAAGTACACACCAAAAATCCATTACAAAATCATATCATAACAATAAATTTAAAATAGAACAGAAATATTACTTAGTTGTAATAAGCGGCGTCCTAACCTTGAAAGCATGAAGACTCACTCCACCACACCGAAAATACACAATCTTCCAGCGAAAAATAAAAGACCGATAAATCAGTACAAAATAGGAGAAAAATGAACCAAAAAAAAAAACCCACAATCGATGTAAATGACATAATAAGAATTTGTCAACAGTAATCTTGAACGTCGCCCAAAAACACATTGTCGAAAAAAATTTCCAGCCGCAGTCGTACTTTTACGGCATGAGTAAATGATAAGGAACAATTAACTCAAAATGAAATAAAACCCAAAAACTCCAAAAAGACTACTACAAATCACAAAAAAAAAAAAAAAAATCAGAACTACTAAGACATGGAAAAAAGAGCAGTAGCGAAAAAAATTTGAAAAACGATGACATCGAATATGAATCAAAACCATGCAACCCAATCACAAAGAAAATGAAAAAGAAGTTGAGTAAAGCATTTTAAAACTGACCCAAAGAAGAACAACGGAAAAACCCAACGATTGAGGAGAACACACCATAGCAAAAAGATTTAAAGAGCCGATAATGAGGAAACGGCGAGACGTAAACTTAAACAAAAAAAAAAAAGACATAAGCTAAACGGTAAAAAATGAGCAGATGAGAAAACTGGAGATCAAATAAAAGCATATAAATCAGAAACTAAAAATCAGACACCCAGCAAAAATAATCGCAAAAGAAAAGGCCAGAAGAAACCGAGCAACGATTTTTATCTAAAAAAAAAAACAAGATAACAAAATCGGACGGAAAAAACGAATCACAAAGATTAGAAACAAAACGCAAAAACCATAAACACAAACTCAAAGACCCAAGGAATAGGAAACTAATCAGAAGGGATAAGGACGAAAAAGAGAGCACTAACCTTTCTGAGACTTTTTTTCTTTTCTTTTCTCCCAGGCTAAGGACGAAAAAGGAAGAGAGCACTAACCTTTTTGAGACTTTTTTCTCTCTTTCCTTTTTTCCAAGGCTAATCGGCAAGAAATAGAATAACAAATGAACATTAGGAACGTGTCGCCCCAAACCCCTTCCCTATGACTCCCTTGTCTAGGGAAGGCCAGAAGAAACCGAGCAACGATTTTTATCTAAAAAAAAAAACAAGATAACAAAATCGGACGGAAAAAACGAATCACAAAGATTAGAAACAAAACGCAAAAACCATAAACACAAACTCAAAGACCCAAGGAATAGGAAACTAATCAGAAGGGATAAGGACGAAAAAGAGAGCACTAACCTTTCTGAGACTTTTTTTCTTTTCTTTTCTCCCAGGCTAAGGACGAAAAAGGAAGAGAGCACTAACCTTTTTGAGACTTTTTTCTCTCTTTCCTTTTTTCCAAGGCTAATCGGCAAGAAATAGAATAACAAATGAACATTAGGAACGTGTCGCCCCAAACCCCTTCCCTATGACTCCCTTGTCTAAGGACCCCCCCCCCCCCCCCCCCCCCCCCCCCCCCCCCCGCTCACTCATGTGACCACTGCCATGCGCAGGGTTAAAATAAAAAGAATAAAAAAAAAAACCCAAGGCACTTAAACGTCGTCGTGATGGGCGAAATGTAAGTTAGATTTGTCGTTTTGTGCAAGCTTCTTTAAGACCCTTATTAGTAAGTTAGATTAGATATATATATATATATATATATATATACTAGTCTTTTTATACACGCGCTAAGCGCGTGCGGAGCACGTGTAAAACAACATAACAGTTAAAAAGTATGACAAAAAAATAATAAAGTATATTTTTTTAAGTTTAAAAAAAATCACATTTTTGTAATTTTTAATAATTAAAGGGTTAGATTTATCATTTAATATAAATACAATCACTATTTTAAAATTTTTTAAACTTAAAACATATAATAAAAAAGCTTAAAACAAAGAAAATAAATTAAAAATAGTTATGGTAAAAAAAAAATATGACAATGGGTGTCAAAAGATCGAGAAAAAGATTCTGAATCTAACCGTATCAAGAAAAAAAAATTTCGAGATCATTACGTCAAACAAATAGTCGTTGAAACAATTAAAACAGAAAAAGTGAAAAAGACGAGAGAGGAGAGAGAAATTGCACAAAAAATCCTCTAATTTTGCGCAGAAGCTCTTCCAAATTTCTTAAAAACCCCTATAATAAGTCCCTAAATGCAAATATTTTAAAGAAAAAATTTTAAAAAAAAAAATCATGAGATACCACGTGTCGTCTACAAAGGACGTCACATGTCAACCCATGGTGAGGCATTTTTTTTTAACCATATGAGAAGAAACGGATTGAGCCTTCATAATATAATTATAGATATAGATATAGATATAGATATAATAGTACTCGAACTTTGTTTTCTTATCTTTTTCTTTTGTAGAAAAAGGTACGTATAAATCATTTATATTACCTTGATATGTGTGATTGTGACACATTACTATAGTATTACGCATGCATGTTTGACAGATTGGTGTGACACAAATTTTTTTCTGACACCAATTAAATAGTACCACATGGTTTGAGATTGGTAAAAATCCAAAACACACCGAGTTTGTTTATCGCGTTTTCTAGGTAGCAAGACAAAATTACCCTTTTTTTTACACATACTCTTTTTTTTTTCTTTCTGCTTAGTTATAAACAAGCTTTTATACCCGCGCGTTGCTGCGGATGTTGTTTAATTTTTTTGAAAACGATATATTAAAAATTATGAATATCCCAAAAGTATATATATTTACATAAGATAAAAGTACTAATAAAAAAAATAACATTTATACACATATGTTAAATAAAGAACAAAAACTCTATATAATAGGTACAACAACTGCCTCTGTTTACGTTGTTAACATTTCTTTACATATATACACATATTTTAATAGTCAAAAACTCTGTTTGTAAAGGGCAAGGATAAGAACAGAGCAAGAGGAGAGAATACACCACAAAAAAAAAAAAAAAATAGGCCGTGGAGACAAAATGGGCGTGTACGGCGGTGGAGACACAAAATGGGTAATAATATATATATATATATTTTTTTATGGGGGTAAAACTGTCTTTTTATGAATTACTGTTCTTGCTACAGTATTTTGCTCTCACGTTTTGTTCTCAATATATATATATATATATATATATATATATTTTACTTAGTTAAGTTAAAAAGGCAATTAAATAATTTTTTTTTGCGGTGGACTGGAATGTGGCAGGAAAGCACGTGAATGTATCTCTTTTTGTTTTGTTTTTAAAAGGTATGTGTATCACTGTATCGTTATACTAATAAATTGTTCGTCAGAGGACAGCCCCTCCACTCAATCATGTATGAGTTTTGTGCAAGAGTGAATACATTTACAAAAGACATTTCGAGAGGGGCACTTTTGAATTTATTCGGTTACTGTTCTTGCTACAGTAATTCGCTCTCACATCCTCCCCCTTCCTTTTAGTATATATCACGTTTGGATTTTAGCTTGTAAACAAATAAACAGCAAGAGGACAAAAAAAAAAATTTTTGAATGTACAAATAAGCAGCTGGAGGACAACATCATCCACACTTCTATTATATGTAATAGATATATATGGGCCTTTCTTCTGTACAACACCTTTTTTAATGTTGTTGTATACGCCAGGCTCGTTGATGACCGTTAGATTGTATGATTTGGCATTATGAGGAATAAAGAAAAGAAGCAAACGGTATGGATTAAAGCAGTGGTCATTCGGTTAGTAGGGGTATATACATAGGTCTTTATAATTGGTTACCGATTGAATAAAATAATAGCAAAAAACGTGGAGAATAAAACAAAAAACAAAAAAAAAAAACCTGCAAGCACCGAAGAAAAACAAGGAAGTATGAGTACTGGGGTTGAACTGAGATCATCTGTCTATGCTTCTGTCCCCTTTTCAACCACTATCTTCAAGACTTCAATTGCTGTTTGATATAATACAATCATCGTCATTTTCTTTCTTAATCAAAGGCCAGACTCCATCTTTTTACTCGCTTGTTCAGTGGGTTATTCAAGTGCGAGTTTGGTCTACACTCTCTAATGAGGTTGCTCACCATTTCTGCAAGTTGGATCTGAATATGAATTTTCTTTGGTCCTTCTTTCCCTGACGTCTTTTTTGCTTTATGGTTGGGATCTTTTGTTCATTTTCATAAATCATACTTGATGCCAACAAAAAATTTGCGGTGTTTTCTCTTGTGAAATAAAATAAGCCATATACCCATATATAGGTATGCATTAAAAAGGAGAAGCCTAGATATAAAAGAACAAAAACAAAAAACAAAAAAACAAAACAAAACATATTGCTAGATTTGAGATGGATGTTTAGAGTTTAGACCAGTGATTTTGATTGAGATTAGGGAAACTTAAATCTCTCTTTTTTTCTTCTTTTTTTTTTCTTTTTTTTTTTATATATTTGGGTAAGGAACCCAGCGTATATTTAAACGATTGAAAAATTTTATAGTTGATATGAGCAAAAAAACACTTAAAAACGACAAGTAGTTCCAATACAAATATTATATTGGCATTGGTTACCCTCAAAGCAAATTGTTACATCCTACACTATCTTATTTACAACACTAGTTTTTAAGCACGCACTATACGCATGTTCATATAATCTATTTATCCGATCTGCGTAAAATAAGTGCACAACATATAACAAATAAGATAAAAATAGTTTTTAATAAACGATATTTTCATTAAGATTTTAATAAATAAGTGCATTTTTAAAATTTTAGAAAAATATACAAAGACTTTTATGTCAAAATAAAAAATAAAACGTTATTTACACTAAAAACGTATACACCAATAGATGTCAAAACATAAAGAAAAAAATCCAACTATGGAAATAATTTTTTTTAGATGGTATGGTAAAAAAAATGACACCCAAAGGAAAATAAAAAATAAAAAAGGCATAAGGACGTGCGCGTGCGATCCTCGCAGGCGGCCCTTATGGCACTTGCAGTGTACTTTTCAAGAGTTTAATTATACATATTCATTAGAATTATTTAAGATATAAATGAATATTTCAATGATTTTTAATGGTTATTATTTTTGTCGGAGAATATATGTTTTAATTCTATAAATAATTAATTTTGGTTTAGTTTTATTTGTAGGATTGAAATTGGAAGAAATTTGGAAAGAAATAGAAAAAAGCCCAAAGGAAAAGCTCAAAACCCAGCCACCTAGCTGACACAATGGGTCCTACGCGCCACGTGGACCAATAAAGTGCTAGATAAGTCCGCCAGTTAGCAGCTACGTAGCCTAAGCCCTTCTCCTGCCTCGCCCACGCGCACAAGGTGCGAGTTTTGGCCACAACACGCGATTGGCGCGCGCTCCTGCCACCCCACCAGCCCAGCCCGACATGTGGGCCCCGCGAGCTACTTTCGTCTAATCAGCGCTCGACGCCTGTCAAAGAAAAGGAAAAAAAAATTAAGAACAAAATTAATTTCGCCCAAAACGCGCGTTAAGAAAAGAAAGAAAAGGAAAAACGTTTAAACGCTCGTTGTTAGAAGAATACGACAAAATAACTTTACCAAACATTGAACAGTGGAATGTGTCTAGAGCCACAGTAAAAGCAACTGTCTAGAGCCACAGTGGAATGTGTCTAGAGCCACAGTAAAACTCTGTTTGTAAAGGGCAAGGATAAGAACAGAGCAAGAGGAGAGAATACACCACACAAAAAAAAAAAAAAAAGGCCGTGGAGACAAAATGGGCATGTACGGCGGTGGAAACACAAAATGGGTAATAATATATATATATATATATTTTTTTTTATGGGGGTAAAACTGTCTTTTTATGAATTACTGTTCTTGCTACAGTATTTTGCTCTCACGTTTTGTTCTCAATATATATATATATATATATATATATATATATTTTACTTAGTTAAGTTAAAAAGGCAATTAAATAATTTTTTTTTTGCGGTGGACTGGAATGTGGCAGGAAAGCACGTGAATGTATCTCTTTTTGTTTTGTTTTTAAAAGGTATGTGTATCACTGTATCGTTATACTAATAAATTGTTCGTCAGAGGACAGCCCCTCCACTCAATCATGTATGAGTTTTGTGCAAGAGTGAATACATTTACAAAAGACATTTCGAGAGGGGCACTTTTGAATTTATTCGGTTACTGTTCTTGCTACAGTAATTCGCTCTCACATCCTCCCCCTTCCTTTTAGTATATATCACGTTTGGATTTTAGCTTGTAAACAAATAAACAGCAAGAGGACAAAAAAAAAAAAAATTTTTGAATGTACAAATAAGCAGCTGGAGGACAACATCATCCACACTTCTATTATATGTAATAGATATATATGGGCCTTTCTTCTGTACAACACCTTTTTTAATGTTGTTGTATACGCCACGCTCGTTGATGACCGTTAGATTGTATGATTTGGCATTATGAGGAATAAAGAAAAGAAGCAAATGGTATGGATTAAAGCAGTGGTCATTCGGTTAGTAGGGGTATATACATAGGTCTTTATAATTGGTTACCGATTGAATAAAATAATAGCAAAAAACGTGGAGAATAAAACAAAAAACAAAAAAAAAAATCTGCAAGCACCGAAGAAAAACAAGGAAGTATGAGTACTGGGGTTGAACTGAGATCATCTGTCTATGCTTCTGTCCCCTTTTCAACCACTATCTTCAAGACTTCAATTGCTGTTTGATATAATACAATCATCGTCATTTTCTTTCTTAATCAAAGGCCAGACTCCATCTTTTTACTCGCTTGTTCAGTGGGTTATTCAAGTGCGAGTTTGGTCTACACTCTCTAATGAGGTTGCTCACCATTTCTGCAAGTTGGATCTGAATATGAATTTTCTTTGGTCCTTCTTTCCCTGACGTCTTTTTTGCTTTATGGTTGGGATCTTTTGTTCATTTTCATAAATCATACTTGATGCCAACAAAAAATTTGCGGTGTTTTCTCTTGTGAAATAAAATAAGCCATATACCCATATATAGGTATGCATTAAAAAGGAGAAGCCTAGATATAAAAGAACAAAAACAAAAAACAAAAAAACAAAACAAAACATATTGCTAGATTTGAGATGGATGTTTAGAGTTTAGACCAGTGATTTTGATTGAGATTAGGGAAACTTAAATCTCTCTTTTTTTCTTCTTTTTTTTTTCTTTTTTTTTTTATATATTTGGGTAAGGAACCCAGCGTATATTTAAACGATTGAAAAATTTTATAGTTGATATGAGCAAAAAAACACTTAAAAACGACAAGTAGTTCCAATACAAATATTATATTGGCATTGGTTACCCTCAAAGCAAATTGTTACATCCTACACTATCTTATTTACAACACTAGTTTTTAAGCACGCACTATACGCATGTTCATATAATCTATTTATCCGATCTGCGTAAAATAAGTGCACAACATATAACAAATAAGATAAAAATAGTTTTTAATAAACGATATTTTCATTAAGATTTTAATAAATAAGTGCATTTTTAAAATTTTAGAAAAATATACAAAGACTTTTATGTCAAAATAAAAAATAAAACGTTATTTACACTAAAAACGTATACACCAATAGATGTCAAAACATAAAGAAAAAAATCCAACTATGGAAATAATTTTTTTTAGATGGTATGGTAAAAAAAATGACACCCAAAGGAAAATAAAAAATAAAAAAGGCATAAGGACGTGCGCGTGCGATCCTCGCAGGCGGCCCTTATGGCACTTGCAGTGTACTTTTCAAGAGTTTAATTATACATATTCATTAGAATTATTTAAGATATAAATGAATATTTCAATGATTTTTAATGGTTATTATTTTTGTCGGAGAATATATGTTTTAATTCTATAAATAATTAATTTTGGTTTAGTTTTATTTGTAGGATTGAAATTGGAAGAAATTTGGAAAGAAATAGAAAAAAGCCCAAAGGAAAAGCTCAAAACCCAGCCACCTAGCTGACACAATGGGTCCTACGCGCCACGTGGACCAATAAAGTACTAGATAAGTCCGCCAGTTAGCAGCTACGTAGCCTAAGCCCTTCTCCCGCCTCGCCCACGCGCACAAGGTGCGAGTTTTGGCCACAACACGCGATTGGCGCGCGCTCCTGCCACCCCACCAGCCCAGCCCGACATGTGGGCCCCGCGAGCTACTTTCGTCTAATCAGCGCTCGACGCCTGTCAAAGAAAAGGAAAAAAAAAATTAAGAACAAAATTAATTTCGCCCAAAACGCGCGTTAAGAAAAGAAAGAAAAGGAAAAACGTTTAAACGCTCGTTGTTAGAAGAATACGACAAAATAACTTTACCAAACATTGAACAGTGGAATGTGTCTAGAGCCACAGTAAAAGCAACTGTCTCTTATATTATAGTTAGACTAGGTGGTAACCTAGGACAAATTCCTATGTGAATTGTCCGTTTAAACCTCACTATACTTGACCTACATTTTATTTTTTATTTTTTTTTAAGAAAACAAAACCAATCAAAGGCTAAGGCTACAAGCTAAACAAATAGCCTTCTACTTGAAAAGTGATGGCTTTAACCGGCAATTTATAATTTTTTTTTACGTGTTCAGAAGTACAAAACCGGAACTATTTAATGGGGTACAATACCACACCTTTTGAAGTGGCAGACATTAGACTAAGCCTATATATATATATAACTTGAAAAAAACACTATATCTTTAAACAATGTTGGTTCAATAAACAACATTGGTCGAATATATAAGTGAGAGTTGGTTCAATAAACAATGTTTTGAAGGTGTTTTAGGAGATGGAACGCACTATTTGGTCGAAAATCTTTTCTTTTTTATTTTTTTCTTTGTTTGCCTTTTTTATATATATTTTTATTTTGGCATTGAGCGCGTGCGTCCCCTTTCACGTGTGTGTCCTGTTGCCATTTCCTTTTTCTTTTTTTTTTTTTAAATTTCTTTTGCGGGCGCGTGCTTCTTGAAATAAATTTTTTTTTTACTTTCTCGGTTTTGGCGTTAACTTTTGAGGAAAAAATTGTATTTCATTGGGGTTTTTTCGAATTTTTGAGGTTTTATTGCAAATTGTGAGGGGTCTTTTTGTAAATTTTTTATTCTTTTAAATTATTTTGCTCAAAATTAACTTGTTTCTTAATTGTAATTGCCCCAAAAAAATTATTTCTTTATATGATTGGATCTATTTTTTTTTCTTAATCTTTTAAGACCCATTATAATATTTTTTTTTGATAAAAATATTTGTTTTTTTTTCCTTTTGTTTTAGATTTTTAATCATTTGACATAATTTCAAAAGTGTCCCAAAATTTGTTAAATTACAAATCTTCCTCTAAATTGGTTGAAATGATATTAATACACATATTTAATAGAATCTTTAACGTACATAGAGATTAATTAGTTTGTGTTATCATTTCGATAAAGTTTTTTTTATTATAAATGAATAAATTTTAAAAAAATTATGACGAAAATTATACTGAGCTCACACGCGCGCTATGCGCGTGCCTAAAACTAGCGCTATTTAATAGGTAGATAGATATAAAAAACATTTCTTAATTTGTTTGGGAAACAACGTTTGAATGCAGAAATAACATTTGAATATATCCGCGAGCACATCCTTATAAGCACATCCTTTATCCTTATGCAACTTGACCATATATGCAAATTCTTGTTCGCTTATTATGCAGAGAAGATCACTTTATATTTATTCGATATATGTATTATATCCCATTCGTGCAACAGCATCTGATATGACACAGAGATCAAATCAAAGAGATCAAATGACACAGATCATTACTTAAAGCCACATTGTAAAGAAACTCAAGAAAATAGATAGCAAAAAAAGAGCACAAATTCAAACTGAAATACAACTAGGTGCTTACTTGCTTACAACCACAACCGCTAAGTACCATATTTCAGATTATTTATTTATAGACTAAAAGCAAAGCCAAAACCAATCGCTTCTTAATTATAATTAATTAAGGATGGCAGGCATTAATCAGTTATCCACACAAGAATCAGTTGCTAACATCCTACCCCTGATCTTGGCCAAAATCTCCCTGCAGTCCTTCAACTTCTTGACGGTCGCCGTCAGCCTGGTTCGCTTGGCGGCGACGGACGGCGACTCCTCCATGAGCCTCTCGATGCCGTCCCCTGTTGGCCCCATGAGCTCGCTCACAACCTCCGTCTCCAGCTCCTTGTCGACGAGGTTGTGGAGGCTCAGCCTCAGGTTCAAAGCCATGCAATCCACCAGCCTCCTCAGCACCACCTTCCAGTACGCCACGATCCTCATCCTCAGATCGAAGGCCTGGTCGAGAAGCCCCGAGAACTGCCTCAGGTTCTCGAACTCGACCCACCCGAAGCCCTCCAGGTCCATCCGGAACTTCGAGAGGTCGCTCGCCTCCCTCAGGAACGCCTCTTTCCGAGCCATGAGCTTGCCACACTCGGACACGAACTCAGGGTTGCAAGTGTAGTCCGTCCGCTTCTCCATCTCCACCACCTCCATCACCCACCTCGTCGCCCGCTCTCGCATCTTCTCGATGACGCTCAGCCCCGCACGCCGCGCCGACATCTTCAGCTGGTGGTAGTCCTCGACGTGGCTCGCCATCACGGCCAGCACCACCTCCTCCACGTAGTCCCACAGCTTGTCCACGAAACCGATGGGGATGCTCGATATGGCGGCAACCTTGGATTGAAGGATGGAGAGGAAGGCGGTCCGCGGGAGGAAGTTGGGTAGAGCGATGTCCTTGGCCTCCTCCAAGTACTCGATCTCCTCCAGTAGGAAGTTGCGGGCGGGGTCGCTCTCGGCGCAGCTGTGGAGCTCGTTGGAGAAGGCGTCGAGCATGTCCGCAATGCGGGCCGTGCAATGCATGCGCTTGTTGTCCTTGTACTCGGTGAAGTCCCCTCGGAGGAGGATCTTCCTCAGCGACTCCTTCACAAGCCCGATGATCCTCATGAACGTCGTAAGAGCCTCTGCGACGGATGTGATGGGCTTGGGCAGCGTGTTGAACTCCAACAGGCTCTTGCTCAGCTTGTCGTTGATCTTCTTGTCGATGTCGGGGAGGTTTCGGTCGATGCTCTTCGCCTGGATCTTCATCAGCTTCTGCGCCAGGACCGGGACGCCGACGATCGACTTGTCGATCTTGGAAAGCAGAGGATGGGACGCGAATAGCCCGGCCTCCGCCAACCTCGCCTCTTCATACGATTCGTCTCCGACTCGGTTCCTCACGCAGACGTAGCCGAGCCCGATGCTGACGTCGTCGGAGGACACCTTCTCGAGAAGCCCCTCCGGGGACTTGTCGGACTTGGTGACCACGGCGAGAGTTCTCTCCCCGGTCCTGTCGACGCTCTGCGACATCCTGATGGACTCGCAGGTGGAAAAATCCACCGTCGCCGACAGAACGTTGAGTATGATGCTCGCTTCGGGCTTGATGTACTCCATGATGACATCTCTCACCTGTTCGTAGATGTCCTCTGGCTGGCCCTGGACAGGGACTCTGGTGATTCCGGGCAGGTCGACCATGGTGAGATCGGGGACGCCCAGCTTCTTCACCGTCAGGGTGAGAGGGGTTTTCGAGATCCCCTTCCCGGTGCCGGCGATGACCTCGGTGGCGACACTGATGGCCCCGCTCACGTGGCACTCGTCGGTGCGGACCAGCTTGCCCTGGTACTCGAGGACGAGCTCGGGCTCGGGCTCGCTGTGGTTCTGGAGCCTCATGACGAGTGGGACCCTGGTGCAGATGCCGTGGCCGCGGGGGAGCTTGATGCGGGCGAGGGACTCGAGGATGGAGGACTTGCCGGAGGACTGGTCGCCGACGACGACGATGGTCGGGAGCTGGATTCCTTCCTCCATCACCATCAGGTTCCGGAGCTTGTCCACGGCGTCGAGCAGTGGCCGGACTCGCTCGTTGTAGGACGACACGATCGGCGCCTCCAGACGGCGACCCACGCGCCGGTTGCGACGCTCATCGGCCTCCTGATCCGCCGGCGCTTCGATCGACGACCCATATTCTTCTTCTTCTTCTTCTTTGTGACTGATTCTTGAAGTAACTCTAAGGATCCTGCTCATTCTTTCTCTGTTTTGCTTTTCTTTCTGCTGTGCAATAATGGTAGTAATGGTCAGTGCATGCGTAGAGCCAAAGAGACTGAGAGAGTTGAAACTTGGAACTTTTAACTTTGCTTCAAACTGATCAGAGGGCTTTAATGAGTGAATGGACTGAAACGTGATCGTACGGAAAAGATACTTTTAACTTTTGGACAATAAAGTTTGAAAACTAAACTACCAAAATTTTAGGGAGAAACTGTTCATAAAAAAAAAAAAAAAAAACCCACAGAATTTCCATAAGCATAACCCTTCTCAAGGAAGGGAACAATTCTATTGGCCATTACTTTTTAGACTTTAGTCCACGAAGCATATTTATTTTGATTTTATGTTTTATCTACCAATAGGAAAAGCACTATCACTAAGCACGATGAATATCATCTCATATAGCAAAAAGTAACGAATAAAATCTCCTTTTAGATTTTTTTAAAATCCATTAATTTGTACCTAAAGTGGTGTTAGCCATGTTTCTTATGGGTTTTTTTTATAACAATTTTGAATTATCATATTTATTGTTTAAAAATGTAAAATTTATTTAAAAAATAAATTTAATGATTCAAAATTATTTTTCACTAAACAAAAAAAATCCTCCTAAAAATCTCGATTTAAAGGCTGGAGTTATGCTTAAGATAACTTACGTACACTGGTGACGGAAGCTATGGTGTCGTTTTATGGAAGACATATGCAATGATTAAGCCAAATTAGGTTTTTTTTTTTTTTTTCTCCCTTTACAAAGGACAAGGCTAGAATGTTTCCCATTGTGGAAGAAACATGAACGTTACCTAATTTTGTGCCACATGATTGAAATCGAACGATTGAAAATAATTGAAGTGCACTCTAATAAAATGCATCTTACAACATATGAACATTCTTTTCTCTATTTTTTTAAACTCAACAAAGCTTTAGATAATTTGGTCTTCCCCGTCGAACACAAGGGCCCCTTAGCTGTTGCGTGGTGGAACAACGTCCGTCCACCATCGTTGGCACTATCGAGGAGAGGAACTATAGGACTTCGATGTTGTCGCAGCTCTCTGTGACATGGGTCAAAGTCCAATTCTCTGAATTACCAAGACCTTGTCGATGGACTTCTAGACTTCACATCCCGTCAAAATCTTTTCTATTCACGTCGGCACCGCGAAGGAAATAGGCGGCGAGACCATCTAAGTCCGCGATTTATGCTCCGTGATTCTGCAAATGATCACCTAGAACCATTTATTTCCTTTCCTATTTGTGGGGTTTTCGAATATATTGTTGATTCTATTTACCAACATTCTTAATTGTCAGTTGGGATTAGGAAACTCTTGACTCAATCAATGGTTTCTTGATTCTTAGACATAAATACCCAAATCGCAAGTCTTTAGCAAAGTTATATTAGTTCCGCAAATGGATTTTGGATCATCCATGCTATTTACTCAAATTAATGGATTTTGTTTGTGATGATGGACTGTTTATCTCCTTGTGGGAGGAGATGGCTGCAAACCGTGCCGTCGTAGAGTGAGGAAGATGAAGGCGTAGGAATATGACAGTAGTGAAGACTGTTAGGTTTTTTCTTTTTTGTTTTTTCATTATGATTTTTTGGTTATTATGTTACTTATAAATTATAATCTAGTGTTGTAAGGTGCACGATAATTTTATGGTCTTTTACTCAATATCCAATAATATGTGTAGATATTGGGTAACATACTAACATGCATGTTTCCTCCACAATGGGAAACATTCTAGCCTTCTTTTTTTAAGCCAACACCTTTTTTTTTTTTTTTGGGGTTAATAAGCATCGTTTATAACCGGATCAAAATCATACCTACCCTTGATATTAGTTTATAGTTTTGAACAAATATGTAAATAGTGAGGTCTAATGTGTTGTTTGAGGAAAATATTTAAATGAGTCATTTAGAATAGATATTGACTTTTTAAATTTTAAGGTTGATTAAATAGTTGAGATTTAAACATATTGCATTGGGATTAAGGAGAATTAAAAAAAAAAAAGAATGGAAAGTTGGGGTAATCAAAAGTATAAATGACTATCCCCATGTGCGCCCTATTCATTCTCCCCATTCTATTTCATTTCAATCAATTATTTTTTTTTCAATTTTTCTAATCCTACAATACATCATATTTCATTTTATTTTTTTCAACTGTTTTTCAACATTTCAAATCCCTATAAAATATTTTTAAATCTCAATTATTTATGCCATATCAAAATTCACAAAGTCAAATTATTTTACATCATTTTTTTAAATTATTTTCAAACTATTCTAAATTATTTTTAAACTATTTTTTTCGAATGGCCAAAATGGTTTGTCCGATATATATGTTGTTAGCCAAAAAACATAATGTTGGTTTAAGTGGGCTTCAGCTTTAGTTCATGACCCAAATCTTAAGCAGGCCTTCGCTCCTGAGCCCATGGAACCAAATTACTCTTACCGCTCACATATTTTGTCAAAGAAGTTTGTTTGATGAGAGGTGGTATTGTAAGATGCATTGTCATGTAAAAAGTTCAACATAGCGGCATTCATACATTGTTTTCGCAACAAGATATCTGTTTGTGATAATTTATTTTTTTAAGGGAGAATGTCAAAATAAAGTTATTTTTCATGCCAATTAATAATTTATACTTTATATTTTTTGTTTTTACTTTATATTTGTAATGTAAATTTTAGGATATAAATTAAAAATACAATGCACATAAAATATAGATTATTATTGTAAAAAAATGAGACATTCCTCAAAATTTCCCATAATTTACCCCTTGTTTGGGGTGGGCATTTTGCCCATTCCATCTTATTTATTGGAATGGAAAAAATGGTTTGAAAATAGTTTAGAATGGTTTGAAAATGTTTTTTTTCTTGAAAATGGTTTAGAATTGTTTGAAAATGGTTTGAAAAAATGATGTAAAAATTGTTTGACTTTGCTAATTTTGATGTGGTATGAATGACTGAAATAAAAAGATATTGTATAGGGATTTGAAAAGTTGAAAAAAATAGTTGAAAAAAAAAATAGAATGAAATGAATTGATTTGGAGGATTAAGAAAGTTGAAAAAAATGAAAAAATAGAATGTAATAAAATGATTGAAATGGGTGGGGCAAACAAATGGTTTATTTAGCATAAATTTAATGTTGCTTATTTTGTTTCCAATCAAACATGACTAGGAGAACTAGAGAAAAGTAACTTCTGTTGCGGCACAAGGATTTTTTTTATTTATCCCTTGTTTGGTTATCCCATTTCACTCATTCCATTGCATTTTATTTTATTTTATTTTTTTCTACTTTTCTAATCCTACAATCCATCACATTCCATTTCATTTTTTTTCACCCATTTTTTCAACTTTCTAAATCCCTATACAATATCTTTAAATCTTAACAATTTATACCACCTCGAAATTCACAGAGTCAAACCATTCTACATCATGTTTCTTAATTATTTTCAAACCATTCAAAATCATTTTTCAAACCATTTTTCATTTGGAATAGAATGGAATGCTCAAAATGAGCTATCCAAACAAGGGGTAAAATTTTTTTTTTTTTTTTGTTTCCACTGGTCAAATTACTCTGTGTGTGGGTTTTTTTTTTTTTTTTTTTTTTGCATCAAATCAGATCGCAGTTTGTAATATGATATTTGTAGACAACTCGCAGGGATTAAGGTGTTGTTAGGTAAATATATCCGAATTTATTTTGGGCCATTTAAATGAGTTTGTCAATTTAAATCGTAGTTTGAGTATTTATTTTTTTAAAAATTCATATAATCAAAACTCATTCAGATTCTTAAAATTATACCACCCTTTAATTTTAACAATTTAAATCTATTTTGAATATTTTTTTTTATTCGACATTTCAATACTTTTTTCATAACTCAAATTACATATTTCTATTTTTACCCAAACAATCATTCAAATGAATTTTTAATTTAGATTATTCAAGTCAAACAATAATATAATTTATCGTTCAAATTGCACACTTTCAATAAATAAAAATTCAAATTATTATAATTTAAACTCGTTTGATAATCGACACCAGGTCATAACGCATTGATACCGCTATTTCATGTCCTAAGATATTTTTCACTGTACGTACTTTTTCTGTTTGCAATGCAATGCGAAAATAATCATGACTCATGTCTTGTCGTCAATACAAGATTTACATGCAAAATTATTTACCGAAAATAATAAGAAAGGATAGCTAGGCTGGTATCCGTTTGGGCCACTCATCCCACTCATCCCATTCCATTCCATACTATTCCAAACCATTCCACTTTTTAAATTCTACAAACCATTCCATTTCATTCCATTTTTTTTCAACCTTTTTTTTCAACTTTCCAAATCTCTATACAATATCTTTAAATCTCAACCATTTATACCACCTCGAAATTCACAAAGTCAAACCATTCAACATATTTTTTTTTTCAAACCATTCCAAACCATTTTCAAACCATTTTGCCCATCCCAAAGAATGGAATGGGATGGGCAAAATGGTTTGCCCAAACAAGATAGCTCCACAACTAATTGCAAATAGCTAGTAAATACAAAAAAGTGAGTGTGTAGAGGGGGGGGGGGGGGGGGGGGGGGGGGGGGGGGGGGGGGGACAACAAATTGGCAATGATGCAAAACTAACTATGAAATAAAAAAAAGAATTAAAATTACTATTGTTCAAAACGAAATTTATCCAATCAACAAAAAACGTCCTTCACCATCTTCTTGATTTTCCTAATAATCTTTAACCAACACTTTATCGTGTTCTTGACTTCGTGCCTCGACACTCTTGTCTTGATTTTCCTCGTCTTTAACCAACACATTAAAATTTGCTTCGATTATTAAGATTTTTTCTAAGTCGTCTGGCTGATTTGTTTTTGCGATATTTGCCTATAGTTTCACTATTGATTCAGATCATAAGCCAATTTTACTGTTTGATTGTTCTGTATTACTTGTTTTGAGGCTTGAAACTATGAATTTTGGTGTTTGAAAATCAAAACTACAGACAATTATTTTTGTTGTTTACAAAAAATGTATTGTCTATTTTATGATTTTTTTTAATAATTATTCGGTGGGTTAAGAAACACACAAAATTCATGAACTCTTACTCAAAGCCAATACAATTGTTCTCCATGGTTCTTTTTTTTTTGGATCATTCTCCAATTAGGAATCCTCCTATATCTTGATTTAAAATGGGATCCCTTTAAATGTTAGAGTTTAATCCCCATAATCCTCCAATTATTTAAAAATAAATGCACAATCATCTTCCAATTATTAAAAAAAAAAAATGCACAATTGATTCACATAAGCCCCCTTTCTTTTGATATTGAATTACTGATATGCAAATTTGCTGTCAACTCTTATTATATGTTTTTGGGAGATTCTTGCTTGAAAAATGGTAAAAATAACAAAAAATAATTTAAAAAAACAAAACTGTTTGCATTTTTTATTTAATTATAATAATAATTAGATGAGGATAGATTCACATAATAATATAATAATTAGATTATGAAATATTCACATTAGTTACTGTGCAACCAGTAATACTCCTTAAATCGTTCCCATCCTTTTTTTAAAGTATTACCTAATTGAAAATATCCTCCACTCAATGTTTCCTATTTCTAAAGACAATTAAGTGCTTAATCAGTATTTTCCAGCAAAAAAAAAAAAAGTGGGTGTTAAATTAGTATAGTTCTGATAGATTGATCATTATGCGGAAGTTAAACATTTTACTGCAAATAAAAAAAATGATTAACTCAATTAGACTAATCATCTAATTTTACATCTATTAGTAAGCATATAACGACTGCTTTACTAAAGTAGGGAAAAAGGAATACAAAAAAGTGAGACTGTAATCCAGAAAGGCAATCTCACTGAAAAGGAAAAAACAATAAATTGGCAATAAAACAAACTAGCAAGCAAAAAAATAAATATATATATATATATATTAATACAACTATTGCTCAAAAAGAAATCCATCCAATCAACAGAACACAGCCTATCACTCTCGTCTTGATTTTCCTAATCTTCAACCAACACTTTGTCGTATTCTTGACTTCGTTCCTCGACACTCTTGTCTTGATTTTCTTCATCGTTAACCAACACTTTCTCGTGCCCTTGAGCTTGTGCCTCGACGCTCGCGTCTTTATTTTCTTCATCTTTAACTACAATCTCTTGCGTTTGTGCCTCACCTCTCTTTTCGTTTTCTTTGACCAAAACCTTTGGCAACATACGTTTGTGTTTTGACACCTTGTTCCACATGAGGAGTCCTAGTAGGGTTCATCAACCCTTCAAGGGGTTGGTCTACTGTCCCAATTTTACGCAAAAATGTCCTTCCATCCAAGTAATAGATCTTGTTGTGTTCGCCTCTCAAACCTTTCATAACGCAAGTGTATCCTTTCATGACTCTCATAATCCCGCCTTTTATCAAAATTTCGTAACCCTCAGCGTCCAAAACCCCAAGAGAAATCAAATTTGTCTTCAAGCCAGGAACGTATACTACATCGGTCAATCTCGTCACGCCGTGGTTGTACATTGCGATCCTCACGGTGCCTTTCCCGATCGCCTGGGAGATCGAACCGTTGCCCATCATGATCCCGCGTCTGTAGTCAGGCGAGTAAGTTTCAAACATGGACAAATCTGAGCACGTATGGAAGCAACATCCAGAGTCCATAACCCAAGACCTGAAACTTGGCCTCTCATTCAATATAGCTAAAAAAGCTTTTCTTTCTTTAATAATATTCAAACACTCTGAAGATTCTTGCCTTACAATCGCTTCATCAATCTGCTTTGAGTCTTCCATATTGATTCTCTAAAGCACTATAGCTCAATGAATAGTTTTGATGTGTAAAACTCGAGACTATATGCTTCTATTTATATTTTATAAGGTACAGACGAGGCACTATAATTCGAATCGAACATTAATTTGTCAATCCTAATTGGACTCTAAAAGTTCCCATTATTTTTTACGACTAGGGTAGTTGTAATCAAACTAGGAATATATAAAAAGGTTTACGAAACAATAAAATAGGTGAAAATTAAGACACGGTTAATTTAGACAGAATTTCATTACGTGTGTGACATGTGACTAATTTATTTTATCAAAGTTCCAATGTTACCCTCATTGAGATAAAAAAAAAATAAAATAAAAAATCCCAAGACACCCAAGTCCCGAACCAAAGCCAAATCCTAACCAGAAGCCTACAACTATATCCACCATGTGAACTAAGGCTTCTCTCTGCCGCTCTCTCCGCCGAAGTGCTTGGGGATGTCGACGATGTTGCCATAGAGGTCGGTCAATCTTGGCGGAGTGCTTGCCGTAGTTGGGCCGCCGAGCTCGATGATGCGGCGCTCCCGATGGGACTTCTCGCGGGCGAGTTTTTTATGTCGTCGTTGAGGTCGCGGAGGCTGTGCTCGCCGAAGCCCTCAGCCTCAACCGTCGCTTCCTCCCCCGTCCTGGTCGCCGACGACGACGACGACGACGTCGAGGTCGACGCGAAGAACATCGCGTTCGCGTTCTGCGTCTGGGCGAGCCACCCGACCGCCTGATCGGGTTCTTCGCGAGATCACACGACTTGGATCTAACCAAAAAGCAGTGGATCTACACCGTCCATCTGAACAACTACTCGATCGTGCTAACCAACCTGATGATCATGAATTTGTGTGATTTTGTGGGTACGTAAAGTTTTGATTTGAGATTTTTTATGGATATATTTCTCTTTCTTTCTTTTTTTTTTTCCGGGTATATTTCTATTAATGGTTCATTGTTGGACGAAATCTGGATCTAAGACTTGGACAATGGAAATTTAATGATAATCTGATCATGATGGGTTTGTTTTTTGGTTAGGAGCTTTCGATTACAACTACGAGGGGTTTAGTAGCAATAAAGTTGCTATATTTAAAGAATTCTTTGCTTAATTTAAAAAATTGCGTGAATATATGAGAAGTTTATGAATTGTTAGTTCGAAAGAATAATATATTTCATTGAATTTGGATGTTCGTTAATTTTATATATAAAAAAAATGTATCAAGTTGTTAAAATAGGCCCGAATTGCTGGAGAAAATTTAAGGGCTAAGACCAAATTATGACGAGTTTAAGGGCCAATAACGTTAATCAGTGTTACTTACTGGGTGAAGTAGGAAAATATTTCTCTTACTTAAATACGTTGGATGATTTTTTTTATTAATTTTATTTGGATAAGTTTTTTTTTTTCCTTGGGTAATTTTTTGTAATAAGCATCAGGAGATCAGCTTTTAGTGGCGTTTAGAGATTTAAACGATTAAACACTACGAGTTTTTGGATTACCAAAATTTATTTTTGAGATTAGCCCTCTTTTTTTGGAAAATAAAAAATAAAATAAAAATAGTCAATGATATTGTACGTACAATGTTAGACGTGAGATGGAAGTTACTGTATTTATTCTAGTTATTATTATTATATTCTTTTATCAAATATTTCCAAATATAGGAAAGGGTAAATACCCGAAATTATTTATTTTCCTCAACTCTGAACTCAAATTACAAGGAATAAGAGTCACATCCGCTTCTTATTATACTCCTGCTTCGTTTACAAATTGTGGAACTCGTTGATTTTCACAATTTTTATTCTTCGTAAACCTTTTTTATAATCCTAATTTGATTACAATTACTCTTGTCGTAAAAACACATGGGTACTCTTAGAGTTCAAATAGGATTGACAAAGTAACGTTCGATTCGAATTATAGTGCCTCGTCTATACGCTATAAATATAAGCATATAGTCTCGAGTTTTACATATTAAAACTATTCATTGAGCTTTAGCACTTTCGAGAATCAATATGGAAGACTCAAAGCAGATTGATGAAGCAATGGTGAGGCAAGAATCTTCAGAGGTCTCAGAGTGTTTGAATATTGTTGAAGAAAGAAAAGCTTTTTCAGCTATACTGAATGAGAGGCCAAGTTTTAGGCCTTGGGTTATGGACTCTGGATGTTGCTTCCATATGTGCTCAGATATTTCCATGTTTGAAACTTACTCGCCTGACTTCAAACGCGGGATCATGATGGGCAACGGTTCGATCTCCCAGGCGATCGGGAAAGGCACCGTGATGATCGCAATGTACAACCACGCCCCAAGGAGATTGACCGATGTTGCATACGTTCCCGGCTTGAACACAAATTTGATTTCTCTAGGGGTTTTGGACTCTGAGGGTTACGAAATTTCGATGAAAGACGGGATTATGAGAGTCATGAAAGGATACACTTGTGTTATGAAAGGTATGAGAGGCCAATACAAAAAGATCTACTACTTGGATGGAATGACATTTATGCGTAAAAGTGGGACAATAGATCAACCCTTTGAGGGTTGATGATCCCTTCTACTCCTCATGAGAAACAAGTTGCCAAAACACAAACGCATGATGCAAAGGTTCTTGTCAAGGAAAACGAAAAGAGTGTCAAAACATTCCCAGCAAAAAAAAAAAAAAAAAGAAAAAAAAAAGAAAGGAGTGCCGAAACACGAACATAAGAGAATGTAGATAAAGATGAAAAAAATAAAGACAAGAGTGTCGGCACGAGAAAGTGTTAGTTAAATATGAGGAAAATCAAGACAAGAGTGTCAGAGGCACCAAATCAAGAACACGACAAAACGTTGATTAAAGATTATTAGGAAAATCAAGAAGAGAGTGAATGATGTCTTTTGTTGATTGGATGATTTTTTTTTTTTTTTTGTCCTAGTTAGTTTTGCATCATTGTCAATTTGTTGTTTTTTTTTCCCTTTTTAGTGAGATTGCCTACACACTCACTTTTTTGTATTTATTCTTCCCTACTTTAGTAAAGCAGTCATTATATGCTTACTAATAGATGTAAAATTAGGTGATTAATCTTCCCTACTTTTTTTGCAGTAAAATGTTTAACTTCTGTATATTATCAATCTTTTAAAACTATACTATTTTAACAATTTTTTTTTTTTTTTCTGGAAAATACTGATTAAACACTTAGTTCTTTTTGGAAATGCGAAACATTGAGTGGAGGATTTTCAATTAGGAAATACTTAAAAAAAAATAAGAAAAAAAAAAAAAAGTGGACCGATGGGGACGATTTAAGAAATTACTGGTTGCACAGTAACTAATGTGAATATTTCCTCATCTAATTATTATACTATTATGCGAATCTATCCTCATCTAATTATTATTATAATTCAATATAAGTTCTTTGAATTGTCTTACTGGTCTATTTTTTAGACCATTTTCCTAGTAAGAATCTCCCAAAAACGTATAGTATAGTAAGAATTGACATCAAATTTGCATATCAGTAATTCAAAATCAAAAGAAAGGGCCTATGTGAATCAATTGTGCATTTTTCTTAATAGTTGGAGGATTATTGTGCATTTTTTTTGAATAATTATAGGATTATAGGGATTAAAATCAACACCTCTCGGTGGAGTTATGAGTGAAATTACCGTTAAACATGCCTACATTCACGAATTAATATGTACTTATAAGTTATAATTTATTTTAGTAAAGCAGTATTAATATCGTGACATAAATATTAATATAACTTTGAATATAATTATTACGAATATATCACAAATAAATTTCTTAATTTAATTAAGAAATTATTAAATAAATAACCATTTCTTAAGAATATTTTAAGAAAATAACTAAAGTTTTGATTAATTAAGGAAATAGCCATTTTATTAGTTACTACTATTATAACACTAATTTTGTATTGAGTAATGACTAATTTCATAATTTTTTGAAACTTTGTCTATTTTCTTGAATTATTTAAGTAATCATTAGAACTTTTTTTCAATAGTTATATATCTATAAAAAAAATAACTTTAAATATTCATTGACATATACTTAGTGTAAAAATGTACATATTATACAAATGTAGGAAATATTGAAAAAAGAAATCATAAAATTTTGGGCCAGTTAAAAAATTAGTTATTTTAAAGATAAAGTTTGAAAGATTTAGCCTTAGAATATCAAAATTAAGGAAATAACTATTAAATAACTCATGATATTTATTTAAAAAAACCGTCCAAATCAAATAAAAAATCTCCAAAAGTTCGGCTCCTTCAACTTAAAAAAGCAACCAAATCTACTATTACCAAAATATTCATCAATTGTGATAAAATAAAAAATAAAATGGCTAATTTCTTAAATTTCTAAAACTATGGCTAGTTCCTAAAAAATTAGTCTAAAGTTTGGCTAAATTCTTAAATATCTCTAACATTTTAAAGGGATCTCATTTTAAATCAAGATATAGAAGGATTCTTAATTGGAGCATGATAAAAAAAAAAAAAAAAAAAGAAAGAAAGAAAAGAGCTTACGAAGAACAATTGCTATTGGTGTTCTTCGCTATTGGCTTTAAGTAAGAGTGTATGAACCTTGTGTGTTTCTTAACCCACTGACTAATTATTAAAAAAAAAAAATCAAACAATACATTTCTTATAAACATTTTCTGTAGTTTTGATCTTCAAACACCAAAATTCATATTTCCAGCCCTCAAAACGAGTAATACAGATCACTTAAACAGAAAAATGGGCCTTTCCCAAATAACAAATCAGCCGGACGACTTTAGAAAAATTCCTAATACTCGAAGCAAATTTGAAAGTTTTATCGGAGATGATTATCTTCTCAACAAATTAACATAAATTATTGCAAAAGGAAAATTTTGGAATGTGAGAATGTCAACCAAAACAGTTCAATACTTTACTATTTGATGAGGAAAGATTCTTTACAATTGGTTATTTTATTGTGGGAAATCGTAGGAAATAGCCAAAAAAAAAATTGCTTTTAAAATCCAGTCTATATTTCAAAAAATTAAAAAAAATAGTCATTTTACAAATTGTATAATAGAAAAATATCACACAAAATATAACACATCTGTAAATATTTGTAAGATATTTTGTAATACTTCAAGTTTTACTCATTATTTTTTGAAGTGTTAAGTAATATCTTACAAATATATATGGATCTGTTATATTTGGTATGACACTTTTCTATTATACAATTCGTAACATAGCTATTTTTCTAATTTTTTGAAACACATGCTATCATTTAAAACAAACATTTAATTTTGGTCTATTTTTGCAACTCACCCTTTTATTAGGGTGAAGTAGGCAAATACCCAGAATTTATATAACAATAAAAATAAATATCCAAACTTTTGAAATAATTTAGTTTCTAGTCAATTTGTGAATTACTTGCACATGCTTTTGGTGACAAAGTGAATAACCACCACTTACTATTGTGTAAGTAATTCCATCTTTTGGGTAGTTGGTTATATTTTTTAAAAGATTGGGTAATAACTTACATTAAGTTTTAAAAATTGGGTATTCACTATAATTTCTCCTTTTTATTATGTGTCTTAAGAAAAATTAAAAAGTCTAAAAACCGAAAATTTTTATCCAAATTTACACTACGATCTCACCGATAGTGATATTTTAACCCAAATTTTGATGACAGTGTTATTACTAATATTTTGACGGAAATTGTACAAAATGATGAACAATTTTTGCGACCTCCAAAATACAAAATACAAACAAAATCAAACCGTAAGCTGATAAAGAAGCTAAAAGAAATGCTCGTAAAGCAAAGAGCTTCCCAGTGTTCAGCTTAGTACTGCCTAATAAATAGTCACATCTTCATATGCATGCTCTTGTTAGTGGTATTGTTGATTAATCAAACAATTAATATGCGGTCACATATTGTGATTTGATCAAAGCTGATTAGACGTTATTCTCAAATTGACTTTAGGCGCATTGGTCGTAGCGTCTTGGTAGTAGTTCGACCTTAGTAAGAACTTTATGTTGGAGGGGATTGGACCTTATTCGTGCCCAAGCATGGCCGTTTAGACTCACGGACGAGCAAGCTCACAACTGAAATTAGCGTGGAAAAGGCCCAAGCCCATGAGTATGTCAATCAGACTCGGCATGCGCGCTCACCGAGAAAGATGTCTCGTGCAACCACGAACCTGCTAAACAACCTCGAACTCAAGCAAGGCCGAACCTGCCGCAAGCGCTTACGGAGTGGGCTTAAGCCTGAGATGGCCGAGCAAGCACACGCTCGAGCATACCTGAACAAGTTTGCCCCGCACGTTTGAGGAATGGGCTCGAGCCCCGAGCAGTCTCGTTCCCGCGCTGGCGCTAGAGTTGTAAATTCAGTAAACGGTAATGGTTAAAAACCGTTACCGAACCGTTATCCATTAACCGTTACCGTTTTATATTAACCGTTACCAAACATAACAGTAACCGTTTAGAATCGTTACCACTTTTTTATTATTTAAAATATATATTAAAATTAGAAAATAAAATAAAAAATATGTTAAAAATTTGGAAAATAATAATAATATATTTAAAAAACTGTTAAATCGTTAACCGTTTACCGCAAAAAAGGGTAATGGTAACGATAACGGTTACTGTTTTGACAGCTCTAGCTAGCGCCGCCGCCACTTTGGATGATTTTTTTTATTATATAATTTTATTTGGTTAAGGTGTTTTTTTTTTGCTTTTTTAGGTAGTTTGAAAAGTATGAAAATACTCAAAATTTATATAACAATAAAGATTAGGGTAATTGGCGTCCATAGTCCAAACTAAAGATTAAGTCGGTCTGATCGCGATTTTGGCAAAGAATTTGAGCAGCCCGTAGAAGTTGTTCTTGTGTTAACCTTTTCAGTTTCTTCAGTTCATCAAATATTTGCATCTTTCTCTGTTGCCCCTCACTCTCATTCTGAAAACATTTAGTAATATAACTCATATTCTCTGAAAGCATATCAGAAAATTTGTTCATAGTTTCAATCAAGGATTCAACTAAGCTATCTCCTCCGCCCCTATTTTTCCTCCTCTTGGTTGACTTCACTAGTGGTGTGTTTGTCCTTATAGCTTCATTGTCCACATCTATATTTTCACGATCAACATCATAGTTTGGTTCATGTAGTTCAGCTTGTCCACTTTGAACCTCCTTATCAATGTCGTCAATCATATCACCTGGCGCTCTTGATTGAAATCTAGTAGCACGATCTTTTTCAAATACAATAACTCCTCAAAATATGGAAATTGTTTATTTCTTAAACCTTTTGCAGTTGGATGACTCTACAACAAAGAACACAAGTTTAATATAGTCAAATTGTTAGTGTAATATAATAAGTATAGTTATTTTGCATATGTAATAAAATATTAACACTAACCTTAACCCATTCATTGAACTCCTCTTTTTCAGCAATAATGCACTTCTAATTGTCATTCCAGTCAAATCCACTAGTATTTGGTCCCAGCATCTCTGAAATTACAAAATATTATTTCTTCCACAGCTTAACAAGAGAATCAATGTATGGCTGTGCTCTAATTCCACATTCAAGAATTTTCTCATGCATCATTTTCTCTAATTGTTGTTGGTAGCCAGGCATAAATGTGCCATTATCCGCTTTCCACTTTCCACTTTCCACTAGTAGCCATGTCCATCAAGCACTCAACCAACTTTGCATCTTCAAATGTAGTCCATTAATGTTTTGGACCAGCAGAGGATGAAGAATCACTAGCATTAAACATCTATTACGAAAATGTAAGTAATAATATATAAAAAAAGTATTTAATTACCTGTTATAATAAAGCATTTAATTACCTTGTGCAACTTTCAGTCCATTTGGCCGTGAAATTGCATCTCTCATAACTCTTGAGTCTGCTGCAGAACCCTCCCATCCAGGTAATAAATAAATAAACTACATATCTTGGGAACATACTCCTAACACATTAGTAGCAATCTGACCCTTTCTAGTCCGAAATCTAGGTCTATCTACTGCAAGCACATTGGCCTTGATATAAGTTCCATCTAGTGCTCCTAAGCAATTCTTTGAGACAAATTAAATTATAAGTAAACTTCATCAACATAAAGCTAGTAAAAAATTAATAAATCACTAAAATATTGATAGTCACCTTAAACCACTTCCATCTTTCATATGTGGAATTTTCAAGAACTGGGTCTGGAGTTTTAAGTAAGATTCCGCCTTAACACTGCGTTTAGCACGAGATTGAATTATCTATTAATAGTCTCTGTAGAGCGTGCATAGAAGCGTCTCACTATCCTATTCTTTTCGTCATGTGATATAATGATGAGAAACATAGCCACCATTTCTTCAATGTCCATATTCTTTGTTCTTCTCAAATTGCCATGCTCTCTAAGCATTGTACATAAAATACCAAAAGCTCTTCTATCCATACGAGTAGTGTCTAAGCATGCTCGGTCACTTTCAAATATAAATGTTAGGCCCAAATTTATCCAAAGCCCAAGGCCCAAAAGATTCCGAGCTCCGAGATTGGCGAGTAGTCGGCCCGTCGGAAGGCCCAAGTGAGGACGACATCGGAAGACCAAGAAGGTGGCTCGCGATGCAAAAAGCCGACAACACCATCTCGGGCGGCCTACTGCCAGCCAGCGCCGTCATGGTCAGCGGCCCGGCGCCCATATGGGCGACCGCCCGCCGCATGTGCCGCTCGCTGCCCGTGCAGCCTGCCGCACGTGTCGCCCGTGTCGCCCATTGCCCATGTAGGTAGCTGCCCGGAGCCCGTGTGAGCGGCCGCCCGCCACCCTGTGCCTCCCGGCACATGTGTGGGCGGCTACATGCCACCCGTTTCTCTCGACGCACTCGTTTCGAAATCATTAATTCCCGACCTCGAGTTTCCCGAAATAGATAAATGCGTGTATTTATTAGACAATTGTACCCAGCTATAAATAGCCAATGATGATCGAATAATAAAATACTGCCAATTTCGCTTTGAGACTTATATTTTCCTCTGAGTATCTTTCTCTTTTATTCTTTTACTCTCGCGTACTTTACACGTGTTAGTGGTTGTAAAAAATTGCATCAATATTTTGGCGCTAGAAGGAGGGCCTTATGTGATTAATAGTCCCAAGGTCCAACCAGCAATTTTGAACACTTTAGCCACCGACGACCGACAGCCACTCAAGACCTTGTGCTTGGTAGCCGCCTGCACGCCCGTTGCTTCAGGCCGCCGACCGAGCAGCCCCTCGTGCGCCTTGCTGCCGCCCATGCATGCTCCCTCAACATTTTTATATGCCATATTACATACCATATGAAAGATATTTGAAAATTCTTTCCAAAAGTATGCCATATGCACAATTTCGATGAACAATGAGGGAGATATGAAGATTCGAAAATTGGTGCGCGCAAAGCAATCGCCCGTGCTGCCACCTGTGCGGCCGCACACGCCGCCGCCCGTGCGCCTTGCTGCCGCCCGTGCATGCTCCATTAACATTTTTATATAGCATATTACATATCATATGAAAGATCTTTGAAAACTCTTTCCAACGGTATGCCATATGCACAATTCCGGTGAACAACGAGGGAGATATGAAGATTCCAAAATTGGTGCGCGCAAAGCAACCGCACGTGCCGCCGCCCGTGCGCCTTGCTGCCGGATGTGCATGCTCCATCAATATTTTTATATGGAATATTGCATACCATATAAAATATCTTTGAAGATTCTTTCCAACGGTATGCCATATGCGCAATTCCGATGAACAACGAGGGAGATATGAAGATTTAAAAATTGGTGCGTGCAAAGCAACCGCCCGAGCAGCCGCCCGAGCGCCAAAGTGCGCCACTACGAACAGCCGCCCGAGGAACCGCCGTATGCGCGGCGTGTGCCAACGTGCGCCACCGTGAGTGCCGACCTGTGCTACCGGTTGCCACCGAGCGCCCACGTGCGCCACTGCAAGCACCCACCTGAGCCCTCGCGAGCCCCCAAGCGCCGCCGCGAGCCCCCACATGCACCAACGTGTGCTGCCGCGTACCACCTTAGGCCGCCATTTGTCGCCGTGTGCTGCCATGTGCCGCCTTGAGCCACCGTGTGCCGTCGCGTGCCACCATGCACCGCTGCGTGTAACTACGTGCGCCGCCTTATACGCCTCCGCGCGCTACCCTGGAAGAAAAAAGAAGAAGAAGAAGAAGAAAACAGACCTACTACGTCTAGGCACACAAAAGACCTACTACGGGTAGGCAATAAAAGACTTACTATGGGTAGACACAAAAAAAGACCTACTACGGATAGGCAACAAAAGACCTATTACGGGTAGGCAACAAAAAACCTACTACGGGTAGGCAACAAAGGACCTACTACACGTAGGCACACAAAAGACCTACTACGGGTAGGCAACAAAAGACCTACTATAGGTAGGCACAAAAAAAGACCTACTGCGGGTATGCAACAAAAGACCTACTACAGGTAGGCACAAAAAAAGACCTACTACGGGTAGGCAACAAAAGACCTACTGCGCGTAGGCATACAAAAGACCTACTACGGGTAGGCAACAAAAGACCTACTACGGGTAGGCACAAGAAAAAAAAAAGACCTACTATGGGTAAGCACATAAAAGACCTACCACGGGTAGGCAACAAAAAAGACCTACCACGGGTAGGCACAAAAAATACCTACTATGGGTAGGCAACAAAAAAAAGACCTACTATAGGTAGACACAAAAAAGACCTACTACGGGTAGGCAACAAAAATCCTACTACGGGTAGGCACAAAAAAAAAAACCTACTACGAGTAAGCAACAAAAGACCTAATACGGGTAGGCAAAAGAAAAAGACCTACTACGGGTAGGCATAAAAAAGACCTACTACGGGTAGGCAACAAAAGACCTACTATGGGTAGGCAAAAAAAAAAAAAGCTCTTAGTTTCCTTAGTGCGACTAGCACTACACGGGAACTGGTGGGCTAATGTTAGGCCCAAATTTATCCAAAGCCCAAGGCCCAAAAGATTCCGAGCTCAGAGATTGGCGAGAAGTCGGCCCGTAGGAAAGCCCAAGTGAGGACGACATCGGAGGACCAAGAAGGCTGCTCGCGACGCAAAAAGCTGACAACACCATCTCGGGCAGCCTACTACCGGTCGGCGCCGTCATGGTCAGCGGCCCAGCGCCCGGCGCCCGTCCGCCGCACGGGCGGCAGGTGCAACATGCCGCACATGTCACCCGAGCCGCCCGGTGCCTGTGTGGGCGGCCACATGCCGCCCATTTCTCTCGACGCACTCGTTTCGGAATCATTAATTACCGACCTCAAGTTTCCAGAAATAGATAAATACGTGTATTTATTAGACAATTGTACTTGGCTATAAATAGCCAATGATGATCAAATAATAAAATAATGCCAACTTTGCTCTTAGACTTATATTTTCGTTTGAGTATCTTTGTCTTTTATTCTTTTACTCTCGCGTACTTTACACGTATTAGTGGTTGCGAAAAATTACATCAACAATAAATATATTCACATTCATTTCACGTAGCATAGCTCTAGCAAACTATTTTCTCCACTATGCCTATTATCCCTCAATAAGCGTTTTTCATGGATAAACTTGATTACAAGTACCATAAACAAAATAAAATTTGGCTTAGCATCTCAATATGCTTAACCAACATAGAAACAACTCTTAAATTTCGATGTATTGAGAAAATACGATTCATATCTGCAGTATTGATAACAATAATACAGAAGAGTGATCAGTTGGTTAATCTTTTTAGATTATAGCGTTTATATTCATTCCAATAATTATTTAAAATTGATATAAAAGTCTAGTGCAGTAAGCGTACATTAGCTCATTGTATAAAATTCTACCTCTAACTTATACGACTTTCAAACCACCCTCAATTCTAAAAGAAGAAAATACAACAATATGACTTTTATATGTTTATTTTCTTTTTTTTTTTAAATCATCGACTTAAACCATCTCAAGAGGAAATATGCTAAGGACAGACGCGGGTGACGCGTCTGTCCAATCGTGACTGTCCGTGGGTGTAGGCCCCACGGTGGGACCTACTTCCACGGACATCAAGAAATAATGATTGCTGCTTAAAAGCTTGTGTTTGAGAAAATGACAGTAGACAGAGATCACCAAAGCCTCACAACACAACTCCTATACAAAAGACATAAAGTAATTCGAATTTGTACAAAATTACCCACCAACAAAAATACATCCAGAGCACGGTCAAATTTTGATAAAAGAACACATATTGATTCACTTTAGTCACTAAGGGCAAAAAAGCTTAAAACTTTTAGTTTCTAACAAGGAAACCGAATATCTACAAAACTTCCAACTAATACAGTACACCCAGAGCATGGAAAGTGTTGCTCAAAGGACCCAAACTGATTGACTTTAGTCACACACAAAAGAAAAAAAAATTTCTTCTAGTCACTAAAAAGAAATTGCTCCCCGCAGTCCCAAAACGAAACTTTGAAACAAAGACAACGAAAAAACCCATAGAAATCACTTGGATAAGAGAGAAAACAAAGATAAAATTAAGGTTGAAGCCCATTTTAATAGTCTGAGTCACAAGTTACAATAACTCAAAACTCACTTTCTCTGCAAAATCTCCACAGTCTAGGAGATAATTTCAACCAAAACAGATAATTTCCAACAATTAAAAAAATCCCTCGAAACACTCAATGCATGTGAGAGAGAGAGAGAGAGAGAGAGAGAGAGAGAGAGAGAGAGAGAGAGAGAGAGAGAGAGAGGGAGATTAATATCTAAGACGACTAGGAGATGATGAGGAGAGCGTAAGATGGAGAGGTTGGATGGCGAGAGGGGTTTTTGTACGAGGATCGAGACATGATCTTTTTTTTCTGCTAAAGCAAGGAGACGTGATCTTGGTTTTATTGAGATTTGTCTGTTTTTAAGTTGAAAGATAAAAGGATAATTAAGTCCGGATAATCTGAAACCTCTCCACATTATTCAGATTATCTTTTTTTGAGGTAATCTGATACCCATGAGAATCAAATATGCAGGTATCATAAATTAAAATAAATACGTAACAAATAAGGTAATTCGAGGATTCTCATTCTTTTATTGAAGATACCCGCGTAACAAACAACCCCTAAAGTTCATTACGAAATTTTGAAATATTCAAAGTCCAATTTGCCAAATATAAAATTTTAGTGGTCAAATTGAAAAATGCAACAAATTCAAGACAAGGATGCTAATTACTTGGTCTCTATTAATATTATTAAGTAAATAGTTATTTTTGACAGTATTTCTTGGAACGCTTATAAAAATATACTAGTCGAGAATGCTTAAGTTGGGTCAATCAAAGCCGTCCATACTTGAATAAACGGTGAATTAATAGAGTGAGCATTGATATTTAAAGTTTGTGAGATGCAACTGATTATTCAAAGAATATTATTAGACATTTTTCTAATAAAATAAAAACTTCTCTCCATTAATGGCAACTCTACTTCATGTCTCTGCTTTATTTTTCGTTTTTATTTTTCACAAATGCAAATCAAAACCGTAGTTCTTAATTCTTTTATCCGACTATATATATATATATATATATATATATATATATATATATATATATATTGAATTAACCATGCAATTGGTTTTGCAATAACAATCAGGCGTAGGTTTGGGTATAGAGGGAATTACCATTCAAACCAAAATCAGATTTGTTTGAATTTGGAGTGTTTTATGAGGCTTTGCTTTTTGAAATTTGTTTGATGTTCGTAAGGTAATGGGTTTGTTTTGCGGATGAGTTGTCCTTGAGTTTTTTTTTTTTTTTTTTTTTATCTTTGTAAAACTTTTTTTCTTTTTCCTACTCATCTGCCCACGGGTGTGTCCTTTTAACTCCCGTGAATGGATTATAGAACCTCCTAATTCGTAGCTTCACTGTCATGTTTCTGTTTGTCCACATAAATTATGTGCCTGCTTTGGTTTGTCTTTGTTTTATTGCCTCTTACCTTGGCTACAGTTGTTAGTCTGTTTGTGTTTTTTGTCATCTTTGCTTTGATTAAAGAAACAAACAACCTAACAGAAGAAAGATTCAACTTTGAAGCTAAAATGGAAGCCATAGATAAAGCAAAATCAGAATAAATAAAAACATTGTTTTATCATAGTAATTGAATGGTTTAGCGAAGAGAATAGTGATGAGCCCATCGGCTTGAACGGGTATTCAGGGGTGGTAACGGTGGGTAGATCGACGGCGCTAAAACAAAGTTGGATTTTGAGAAATCCAAAATGTTGTTTTGTTTTTTCTTTATTTATTTTTTATCTTTAGTAGCAATCGGGTGTGGTAAGAACTATATTGTTTATCATACACTTTCATTGTTAGCCAATAAACACCTTCAAAATATTCCCCATCGGTCCATTTTATCTCGTACCCCAACTAAGAAATCTCGATTTTTTTAATGATGTTTTAAAAAAATACCCAACGTTTTCATCTATCTATATTATTAAGAGCCAAGTGCGTTTTCCACGGGCGTTTCGTTAGCGTTTCGCGCGTTTTTTGAAGGGCGTTTTTTTTGCGTTTTTTTCAGAAAAAAACGCGTTTTTAGGGGCGAAAATGAATTTTTTTTAATAAAAGTTGGGCCTAAGTAAAAATAATAAAATATTTAGGGACTAAAAAATAATCTATCTATATTATTAAGAGCCAAGTGCGTTTTCCACGGGCGTTTCGTTAGCGTTTCGCGCGTTTTTTGAAGGGCGTTTTTTTTTTTTGCGTTTTTTCAGAAAAAAACGCGTTTTTAGGGGCGAAAATGAATTTTTTTTTAATAAAAATTGGGCCTAAGTAAAAATAATAAAATATTTAGGGACTAAAAAATAAATTAATAAAGATATAATGGCAAATAAACAGGGACTTGAACGCAATTAGAGGAAGACCTGACGCGCGGGCCCCACCGCGTCAGTCCTCTCTTCACTCGCTGTAGGAACACGCGCCCGTTTGCTTTTTTTTTTTTTTTTTTTTTCGTTTTTCAGTTTTTTTTTTTACTTTTTCTTTTTCTTTTTGTCTCTCTTTTTTGGATTTTTTTTATCAACTAATTTAATTTAAATATAATTTTATTCAGATATATATTTTTTATTCCATTAGCTCCCATTCCAAAAAAATAAAATTTTATTATTTTATCTTAATTTATTGTTTTCTTTGTGTGTGTTGTTATTAGTTTATTTGTATATTTACTAAAAGGATTAATTCATTTTTTTTCTTTGTTTTAGATTTTTAAATTTTGTTTTTTTATTTGTTTTACTATTAATTTAATTTAAATATAATTTTATTCAGATATATTTTTTTTATTCCATTAGCTCCCATTCCAAAAAAATAAAATTATGTTATTTTATCTTAATTTATTGTTTTTTTTTGTGTGTGTGTTGTTATTAGTTTATTTGTATTTTTACTAAAAGGATTAATTCATTTTTTTCTTTGTTTTAGATTTTTAAATTTTGTGGTTGGTTATAGTATAGTTAGCCACAAACAAGGGGGCTCATGCTTATTCTTCCCAGTTCAAAAATTGGATTTGCGGCGATGGGTCTTGGATTGCTAATTATGTATTTATTTGTTTTACTATTTTAACAATAAAAATAAATAAACATGTCTTTTTATTTTATTATAATTATTTAAAATTATAATTTTGTGAATTTATCAAATAAAATTAAAATAGGCTTCACACGCGCGAAGCGCGTGAACTCAACTAGTTAGTTAAAAAAACAAAGCTACTTTCTTAACTATGTGATACAAATGATTTTACCTTTATATTCTTAATTCATTTAGGCTAGTATCTACTTTCTCACGGAGAACACTTTCTTTTTTGTTTTTTATTTTATTTATTTTGGGCCCATTAGCAAAATGACTGGTTAAAATAATATATTTTAAGTAAAAGGCCCAACTATCTAAAAATTAAGTTATTAGCCACCAAACTCATTCACATACATCCGGATTGCCCAAAATACCCATGTTCGCCCAAAGTTTGTTACATCTATAACAAATATTGTTACGGATTGTAACAATATTGATACAAATCATAACAGACAAATGTGTAATTAAAAATTAGATATTTTGTTACATATGTGTATCAAATTTTGTCTATAACGGTCTGTATCAAAAGTTATTACCTATTGTAACAAAATTGTTACAATCTATAACATTTGTTAACTTCCGTAACAAATGACAAAATAGTCAATGCATAATGTCTAAAAAAATAGCGAAAAAAATGAAAATTAACTTAATTATGACAAACTAAGGTCAATTTCTTAAAATTAAGGTTAAAAATAGGTCATTTATTCAAAAATCTCTTTTGTTTTTTGAAACAAAAAAGTGCACTTTTATTTTTAAAAGCGCATTTGGTAAATTTATTTTCGTTTTCAGTTTTTTGTAATTATATACATATTTTCAAAAATAAAAGAAATAAAAAATTATTGTTTTCAATTTTTTTTTAAATAAAACATCAAATCTTAAGAACTTTTTTGTGCGTTTTCTCAATTCTTCACTCTCACCATATTTCATCTTTATGGTTTTTATATTTTCACTCACTTTATCAGTTACAAACTACCGTTTTATACTTTTTGTTTTTAAAAACAAGTAACAAATAGTGATTACAAAACATGTTTTGTGTTTTTAAAAATTTTGAAAACAAAAAAGCAAAAACACTTCCAAAATTTTGTTTTTAAAAACAAAAAATAAAAATATTATCAAACATAGCCTTAATTTTCGTAAACGTTGGTCATTTCTTTAAAAAATAGACCAAAAAAATATCAAATACCAAATAGACAACTAATATATGAAAGAACTTAAACCAATAAAGACAAGTTCCATCAAATAATAATAATAATAGGAGTTTGTAGCTAAATGACATAACTTTAGAATATATTTAAAAAATATATATCCATAATTTTTATTTTTCATGTTAATGATATTTTTTCAGTATTTAGATTATTTATTATATTTAATAGACAAAATACCAACTAAAAGTGACCAGTTATTATGTTTAATAGACAAAATACCAATTAAAAGTGGGAAATTCTGTAGTGGATTTTTTTTTTGTGGTGGGAAATAGTTTTGAATGGTCAGATTCACATTTTTAAGATGCGAGACCCATCGAAAAAGTGAATCCGACGATCCAAAATTGTTTCTTACCATAAAAAAAAGGGTGAGTTGCAAAAATAGGCCAAAATTAAATGTTTGTTTTAAATAGTAGCATGTGTTTCAAAAAATTAAAAAAATAGCGATGTTATGAATTGTATAACAAAAAAATATCACACAAAATATAACAGATCTATAAATATTTGTAAGATATTATTTAACACTTCAAAAAATAATGAGTAAAACTTGAAGTGTTACAAAATATCTTACAAATATTTACAGATGTGTTATATTTTGTGTGACACTTTTCTGTTTTACAATTCGTAACATGACTATTTTTTTAATTTTTTGAAACATAGGCTGGACTTTATAAACGAAATTTTTTTTTGGCTATTTCCTACAATTTCTCTAAAAAAACCCACTACAGAAGTACCTTTAAAAGTAACCTAACTATTCATCTACCTAGTATGATATTTTGTCTATTTACTAAAAACAAGCTATATACCTAATTATAAAAAAAAAAAAATTGCTTCGTAATAGACTAACTGCCAAAAATTCTCAAATTTAAATAAAAACCAATAGGGCCAGCTAGGTAAATAGCTATTTTAGACTGTGTATTTTTCAAAAATAGCCATAGTTTTAAAAAATTTAAAAACTAGCCATAAAATTATAAAAAAAATTCTGACAATAATAAAAATACATATAAAAATACTGTAAGAAATTTCTGACCCTATGCAAAAATTTTGTAAGAAATTTCTAACATAGCTAGTTTTTGAATTTTTTAAAACTTTTGCTATTTTTTAAAATCATTTTGTAAACCGTGACTATTTTCTTAAAATTCCCAAATCAATAACACATAATTTATATATTTATCCAATATTTTAAAAAATTTGATAATATACCAAATAATTAAATTGCTTACCCGTAATTGTTGATACTTGCGATAAAAGAAATAATTGATGAATTAGTTTTTTTTTAAATCATTATTGGAATTTAATTTAGTTGTAATATAAAATTTGGTTATTTTTTCACCTGAAATGTACATGAAACTCAAACGTGAATATATACAGTGCATGAAAGTTTAAGGTTCAAAACTCTTTTTTTTAAAGAAATATAGAATACAATCAACACCATTACACCACCACTAACAAGACCATGACTATGAAAATGTGATTATAGACACTACTACTAAGCAGAACACAAGGAAGCCTTTTGCTTTACCAGCAAGTCTTTTAGCTTCTTTATCAGCTGAGGGTTTGAGCACATATAATTCTGAAACGACTCTCTTAGATTCCGTAATAATTCGGTGTCGTTTTTTAGGCTGTTATTGAGCAGTTTTGTGAAAAAGTTCTTCCACAGATCAACATTCCAGTATCTGAAGGAAAACAATACTTTAACGAGCTCAGTATAAATCAGAGAAAACATGAAGACTATATCATTGACTCAATGTTTTTGTGCTTTCCTAAGAAACAATTTTCACATAAACACAACTCTAGGTAATGTGAATACCGTCGAAACGATGACTTGGGTAGACATATAGAGCCGCCGTCAGAGGAAGCTTTCTCTTGAATCTCCATGTAAGAGTTGTGAAGCATCAGATGGACAATAACACAGAGGCCATACGTGTCTACCTGGTGGAAAGAATACAATGAAAAGTTGGCAAAAGGACTCATTTTCAAGTTAGTCCACAGTATAGCACTAAAAGCCGTCTTTTTCAGTTCAAGAGAAGTTTTTAAACTAGCCTGAAATTTCCAAGGCTTATTTTGTTGCATTTCGATACAACGGAAGCCAGAAGTCCTGCAATCTCCCTTGAACTCCGTGTTGTCGGGAAAGAGATGAAGGTCTATTCCCCTTCCCCAGTCAACTAGGCAAAGTCCCTGCAAAATAAGATCTGGTTAGTTGTGAAAAAACTCTAACCAAATACCAGTCGATGAATGTAATCAGAATGGACCTGATTTCGCCAAGCACCCTTTCGGCTTGGAAATCCATCTTCGACTAGGTCCTCCCTGCCGAAAAGTCAGACATATTGATGTCACAACCTAGGAAACTCCTAACAATCTGCTTAAAACAAGATAAATCTGATAGGATCCACAAAACGATCAATCGAATAACGTTTATTCATTGTTAGAAACGGAAGGAATACAATCTAAACACTACATATAGAGAGGTACTCAATAGACCTCCTGCTCTCTTAACCGTGGTTTCCTGAGCCCAAAATGACACTCAATTCTTTGCTTCTCTCCTTATCTGATCTGTCTTTTATTTATAGAAAATTAGCTACTTACAACTCCTATTTTCAGGCCCTAACAATTTCCATTTCTGCTGATTCATAAAAATTCTGTAAAACAACACATTTGAATGCTATACAAAAGAGAAACTAGTTACCTGGCATAGCGAATCAACATATTATCAGGCTTAAAATCACCGTGAATGATATCAGCACCGTGCAATGTTTCAAGCATGTAGAGCATTTCTATGGTGTAATAAATGCATAGTACTTCCTCCATGGACTTGCCAATTACAACATTTGCATTTATAGCATCCTGCAGGATATTTTCCAGCATGAAAATTTCGGACTAAACAATCTGAAATAGCAAAATATATATGATTTACAGTAAACCAACCTGAAGTGTCCCATTAGCTAGATAGTCACATACAAGTATGCTACAGTCGGAATATAGATGCATTCTATGAGCGAAACCAAAGCTTTGTCTCTGATAAGATGGTAAATTGAGAATGAGTCACATATCCAGAAGAAGTTTACAGAAAAAAAAAAAAAAAAAAAAAAGAACCAGGAAATGGCATATACTTCTTCGGATGAGATACGAAAATCAATTTGACGATACATGTAGAACTCCCAAGGGAAAGGAGGCCTTTGTATCTGCAGAAGGAGATCATAAAACATATAGAGTAACCGAACAGAAATTATATGCAGATAAAAGAAACAACAATAAATAACATATTACCTTTAATGCAACAACGTCATCAGAGTTCGAGTTAACATATGCTTTATAAACTTGAGCAAAACCACCCTGACCTGCACAACCCTTGATCTGATACTTCTTTCCACCTGAAACAAGAAATATTCACTAAAAGTATAATGATCCGACTTAAAGAGAAACTGGGACCTTCCTTAGTCCTTAAGCTCGGGTTGAAAAGCATAAAGGGTTGAAAAGCATGGAGCAGAACAGAAATACTATTTTGATTATTACTTTCTTTTTTTAACCTCAACAAAAAATTAGATTATATTCACCAAACTGCCACATTCTTTACCAAATAATTATTTTCTCTAAACATAACAAAAATAAAGCCTTTTCCAGAAATAAAAGCTTAAAAAATTGAGCTCTTTTAATCAGGAAAGCAACGAGTAAAAGAAAAAAAAAAAATCACCTATCTCAAGAATCTTATTCCTTGAATAATTCTGCATAAAAGACAAAGACACTTTTCCTGGACAAGCCTTAGAGCTTGAATGGCACCCCTGTAATATGTAAAACAATATTACAAAACTACGCAATTAATCCAACTCAATGAAAATTTTAATTGAACTATCTCACATCATATCCCATAATCTGCTTATTTGTCTTTGTCAACAGGTCCTTCATGGTAGAGCTTGACCATGGGTTAATATGACTTTTCTCGACCTCGATGGATTCTGATTCACCACCATGAATCTACAATACGTCAAAGCACAATTAATTACAGTGGCCTGAAAGATAAATGCCAGTTTACATGGTTGCTCAGTTCACTTCAGAAACAAAGATTGCTGGGTAATTCCCAAATACTACTCAGGAAAACTTAATCGATTTTGTATAGCCTCATCTACAAAGAAAATAAAAGTGGCATACCTTTTGAAGTGAAGAATTATTAACTATGTCAGACATTCGATCAAGAAACAACGCTTGTGCTTTCTTCAACAACTCAAGTGGTTCGGCATTCCTAGCACGGCAATAAAACATTCAAGCATAAGCTCTATACCAACTAAAACACTTCAAAAGACACAACTCAGATTCGAAAGAGATGCCCGGGGCACAACCAGACATAGACGTCGATAAGAGTGTTAGCCAAAAGATTTAAACCTAAAAATAACAGTATAAAAACACACACAAAAACGCTACGCATAAGAGAACATGCATACCTCAAAATTCCCATTTGATAAACCATCTGAGCGTCATACAACTTCCCTTTCGATTCGAGAAACAATGCGTACCAAACGTAAAGCAAAGAATGGCCAACGCATATCTTTAGCTTAAGCATCTCATTGAAAATGCTACCATAATCTTCACAGAAATCAATCTACAAAGTACAAAGCCACCCCAAAGAAACACAAAAAATAATAATAAAAATCCACCCAATTAAATCCTAATCCAACATCCACACAATCAAATTCTCAATCACTGACAATCAAAATAGACCCGAATATAATAAAACCAAAACAACTGAGTTAAAAGTGTATAAATAGCGATAAAAAAACATATAAGACTTCCGATACTCTAAATTGAAAACCAACCACATGCCACAGACTCATTAAATTCAATAAACCAAAAAAAAAAACAAAAAAATCGAGTTAAATATGAAGCATTACCCAAAAAAAAAAAAAACCCTCATTTCAAAGACATTTGGCAGACTTAGCTAACACAAATTAATAAACCATAAAACAGAAGAACCGAATTACATGGATGAACCAGATCTTGAGGAATCTGATGTCGTCTCGGTAGCGAGCGTTGCCCTTGAACACCCCGATACAGTCTGAAACAAGCTTCCCGAGATCGGACTCGGACTCGGACTCGTTCCCCGATTTCAGATCCTCGAGGGCTTTCTTCACTGACCTGGGTTTTTTCAGAGCCAATTTTTAGAAGAACCGAAACTCGTCGCAAGTGCTAGTGAGAGAGAGAGAGAGAGAGAGAGAGAGAGAGAGTTGATTACCGGAGCCATGGCAAGAGCGGGTCGTGAAGAGAGGTTGAAGATGGAGATTCAGGGTAAATGACGACCATGGCTTCAGAATCAGATCGAAGATGAGATTTCGGAAAGGACTCACTTTGAAACTTGAACGACGAGCGGGAAGGAAAGTGTTTCTTCGTTTATTTAAATTTTCTTTTTTTTTTTTTTTTTCCTTCCCTCTTGTTTTGGGAGGTTTGTTTTGTCGTATTGTATAAAAGAGAAATCACAGAATACTCAATTTTTAAATGGGTTTTTTGCACCTATGGCCCCTCAACTTATTGGGTTTTGTACACGGCACTCTTTTTTTTTTTTTTTTTTGCATTAACCCCTGAATTTAAAATCGTTGCATTTAGACTCAAATTGAAAACTTCCGTCCAAAACGGAATATGCCCCCAAATAAGCTATCACGTGTGAACTACGTGCCAAATTCCGTCAAAATTTGGACGGAAGTTTTCAATTTGAGGTCAATTGCAACGATTTTTAAATTCAGGGGGGCTAATATAAAAAAAAAAGAAGGGGTGCCAAAGTGTATAAACCCGACTAGTTGAGGGGCTACAGGTGCCAAAAACCCTTTTTAAATTAATACTAATCTTTTAAAAAATATAACAAAATATCAAAGTAATTCAATTACTAGTATAGTTGTAATAACCTGAAATCGGGACTAATACGAAAAATTTTATTTTTATTTTGAGGCAAATTGCGTGTGATATTTCTCCTGGTTGTATTTTATTTTGAGGGAAAATATTTCAATTTCGGCAAATCTGGCCAACTTTTACAAGTATAAGTGTTTTGTTGCAATTGACGACGTTTTAACTGTGGAATTTTGATTTTCAGCTGGAAATTGATTTCAAAATTCCCAACTCCTCTAATTAGATTAATTATCGCATTTTCTAAATTCTTGGAATTTTTAACAACTATTAAATTGATTGGGCCACAAAAAAAAAAAGAGAAAAAGAAAAGAAAAGTCCAAATTCCAATTAGGTTTTTATTTTCATTTCCTCTTCTTTCTTTTCCACACCTACCAGCCGACCACTTCCCCCTCCCATCTCTCTTTTCCTCCAGCTCCGGCCAGCCTCTCCGCCAGTCCCCAGCCGCGCAACGCTCCTCCCCCTCGCGCAACCAGCACACGGCCTAGCTCCGGCGCCGTTCTGCCTCGCCTCTGCGCGCCTGCAGCCGCGAGCCCCGCTCGCCCTTGTCGCGCCTCGCGCAGCCTCCGGCGCCAGCCCCTCGTCGCAAGCGCCTCTCCGTTGCCCTTCTGGTCACGGCCCGAGCGAGCCCAAGCTTTTGAGCGCCTCTGCGCGCCTCTCTCCTCGCTGCAACACCCATAATGCGAGGCCCCGTGTGCGCGCGCCACTCCGCATGACTCCGACAACCCCGCGCGCAGTCGGCCTCGTCGACGTCCCCCTCGCGCCGCCCCGAGAGACCCCGGCGAGCCCAGCGCTCCCCTCCGCCGCGAGCACGACCTAGCACCGCTCTCCTATGCGCAGCCCCCGAGCTCCTGCCAGCCTCCTCCGCCCCTCGCCCGGCCGCGCGGGGCCCCGATCCGCGCAGTCCAGCACCCGAGTCGCGCTCCTCCGCGGCGACCCAACGCACGGCCTCCGGCGCTGATCTCTCGCCACTCCGCGCCTCTCAGCGCCGAGCCCTTCCACGTCGTCCCGCCGTAAAGAGTTTGCTACTCTTGGTGATTTTAGTGGTTGTTGAAATTGGTGAATTAAACATTTGGTTGGTTTTATTTCCTTTAATGATGATATTTGTACTCTCAAAGATTAGTGTTTTTGGTGATATTATCGTTTTGGAAAATCTGATATTTGTGGAAATTGTGAATGTACAAACTTGAGAAATTGCTTAAGTAAGCGATGATTTGTGAGTTGGAACTTTCAAAGTAGGAAACTTACAAATAGAATTTTCCAAAGAGAGATTTTGTAATCGTTGAATCTCTAGATGTACCCGTGCTTAGACGAGCAGGAATTTAATTTTCTCTTTTTAGACGTGGTTTTGGAAATCTAAAATTTACCAAGAAATGTTGCTTCGGAAGTTTACTTTGGAGATTTAGCGGACTCGTGAAGATTTAGTTTGCAAAAATTGAGAAGTTTCGAATGAACTTTTCAGAAAAAGAAAATGATGCACGTTCTTGTTAAACTAATCCTGTTGGGTGGTATTTTGACAAATATGCCCATTTTAAATGTAAATGAGTTATCAATTCGGGTCACAATTTCGAGTGTTTAACAGCGTGTTGCATTTAAATTCGAAACTTGATTCGATCCTTTTATTATGTCAAAATTGTGCAGGATCACCACCGAAGCACTTAAGGACACACGACCCCTCACCTTCGTTTATTAAAGGTATAACCGAGCGGTCGAAATCGAGTTCTTGTCGTAAAATGATACGACGTAAGAGTTGTGAGTTGAGTTTTAAAATTGTTGAGATCTTTGAGAAAAATGTTTAAGTGATAAGCCTTTGAGCTCGAGAATTATTGTTATTATGATACCTTGAAATGTCTTTGATATAGTGTTGAATTATTCTGGTTGTTGTTGTGATGGACTGTGACCGAAATTAGTTCGGTGCTGGATTGAATTTAGGTGAAGGCTTCGGCCGGGATATCCGAAAAACAGGGGAAACTCTGCCGGATTTTCGGCTCGAAGTTTTGATACGTAGTAAAACTAAGTCGGAAACAAATTAGATTAAAGAATCCCTTTCTCGTCTAGTTAAATCAAACAATATGCCTGTTGGCTATGGGATTAACAGATAAATCTAAGTCTCCAACGAACGGAACGAGGACACTTCAAATTACAATTTGATATTCTACTTGCCCACTCTTGGTTAAAGACCGGCTTTGAGTAGTCCGTCAATCATTAGAGCAATTATTCGATTTTTGTCTAGTGGAAAGTGGCTTTTGACCCTATTACTCGCGTGTTGGACAGATTTGTCGCACGACGAGTTTCAAGGGAGGACGCCACTAGGAGAGAGCCGCGAGGATCGAGGCAAGAGGCTTAGGACCTCAGGTAAGTGGATCTCCACTGTGGCACGGGCAAACTTTACAATGCTTGAATAAATTATGAATGTGTTGAGGTTATATTAAGCATACGATGCTTATAAAATTGTGGCTATTAAACTGTATGGATCTCAATTCTTGCTAGTGCCGTGAATACAGGCTCTTGATCACGTTCGTATTATTTGTGCAACGAGCCTGCAGGTATAGGACTGTAGGTTCGTTTATGATAGGTTGTGTTTTCTAGGTGTGTATTGGTGCGTGTGTTCACTTATATGTTTATCTGTCTGTCGGTATGGGACCACAGACATAAAACAACTCAACTTCGCAGTTCAGGTTCTAGTGTAGGGTGTAGGTCTGTTTGTGTGTGTATATGCTAGTATGACTTATCTGTCTGTGGGTATGGGACCACAGGCATAAAACTGTTTCTGTTGTTGTTGAGACTTTATTGCAGGTCAAAGAGAAAACTCTAAGACAAGCCAAGGGAAGCGGCAGCAATGTATGTACACGGGTAGGGCCCGACGGGGCCGCAAGTCATGATCGGTTCCGAAATAGCCCGACGGGGCCACTGATTACGTTTCGGGACGGCCCGAGAGGCCTTGGGGAGGTCGGCGGACGACCTTCCTCTGTGCATTACTTTGATCATTTGAGTATGGCCCGACGGGGCCGCGATCATGATTTGGTTCCGAAATAGCCCGACGGGGCAATCTTGTATGACAGATTTCGGAGCGACCCGAGGGACCTCGCGGAGGTCAACGAACCACCTTTCCGAACGGCCCGAGGGGTCTTAGGGAGGAGAGCCACGGCCCTCCCCACAGTTTATGATGTGACGATCCGGATCGGCCCGACGGAGTAAAGTGCAATAATGAATTCCGAAACGACCCGACGGGGTCACTGGCCGTAAAAGGTTTCGAAATGGGCAGAGAGGCCCAAGTAGGATGAGTCCTCACAATCATAAAGAATATCGGGACGGTCCGAGGGGCCAAGATTCATAGCATGTCCCGAATTAACCCGATGGGATGATTGCGCAATCAATCTGAAACAGTCCGACGGAACCACCGGTCGTGAGAAGTTTCGGATCGACCCGTAAGAGGTCTAAAATGCTTATAGTTCTAGAACGACCCGAGAATGGGTCTAGATTTATATTAAGTTCTAGAACGACCCGCAGAGGGTCCAGAGTTGTATAGTTCTAGAACGACCCGCAGAGGGTCCAGAGTTGTATAGTTCTAGAACGACCCGTAGAGGGTCCAGAGTTGTATTAAATTTTAGAACGACCCAAGAATGGGTCTAGATTTGTATAAAGTTCAAGAACGACCCGAGAATGGGTCTAGATGTGTATAAAGTTCTAGAACGATCCGCGAACGGGTATAAATGTGTATTAAATTCTATAATGACCCGTAAGAGGTCTAGATTGTGAATAAGTTCTAGAACAACCTGTAATGGGTCTAAATGTGTATTGAATTCTAGAACGACCCATGAGAGGTCTAGATTGTGTATAAGTTCTAGAACAACTCGTAATGGGTCTGGATGTGAATCGTGCGCACATGTATTTTTATAAGCTGAGTCAGAGAGTTGTGAACTTGAGTGAGATTATAACAAATTATGAGATTGACTTTGAGTCGAGATTAATAGGTCGTTAAGCTCGACCTCGTTCCATGTCACAACTCTTTTGCAGGTATTGTATCCCGCGTAGGTTCAGCACCCTATCTCTGAAATCTACTTCGCGGGCAAGGTTGCTTAAGAATGACGTTTACTCTTTGGACTATGACGACTCGATTGTCGAGTCCATCTTTTGTTAAATTATCGTGTGATATCTTTTGGTTGTATGTTACCTGCAGACTTAGCAACCTATTTATCTAATCTACATACTGGGCTATTAGCTCACTAGTGTGCTCGTGTCGCAGGAATTCTGCGCAGCGAAAGCAAAGAGGGCTAGGCGACAATGACGGGAGCAGCGAGTGTATACGGGACCGACCTGTAAAATTTTACGTGAGCTACCGGCTAATCGTTGGCAAAGAAAGTTTTAAATTCCGCATATTTTATAAATGTTTAAATTAAATCCATTTTGGTTATGAGAAGGATTGATAATCCTTATGTTTGTTATCAAAAGCTCATTTATGTAACTTATTTTAAAAAGTTTAAATTTGTCCGTATTTTTCGGGACTAAAACATCGTTTGGAGTTTTGGGTCGTTAGAAAGTTGGTATCAGAGCCACGGTTTAGCCGGTCCTGTAGACAACCCCGTATGCACAAGCGTGATTCCCCCGTTGTCGCCATTGTGAGTAACCCTTAGTTCTGCTTCACGTGCAATGAGATGTTAATTTAGTAAAGTTAAATTGCAGGTGTGCTCTAATAGGACGATTGAGGCGTGATTAGAGAAATAAACCGAGTCTTAGGGCTCGAGCTAATCGTCCAAGGACGCAGTCGTTCAAACTAGTTATCCGCCACTAGCCCTACTACCTTCGAGTGGGGCCAATGACCGTAAGTCGTGATTCACTATCAACATTCTCAAAGGATACGCACCTCTAGTTGACGGCCGCTATAGTTGTTTGAAGAACGTTACTACTGACCCTACATGAAATGAAGGCCATTAATGACTAGCAAATAGCAAATGATCCCACAGGCGAGGATTCTAATGAAAATGCTGACTAAGCTGTAGTCGATGAGTGCGTGCGTCTCTTCTTTTGTTTAAATCTTTATATAATAGGCTCTTTTTATATAATTGGATGACGATGTGCATTTTTGGCCATCAACTGCCACCCCTTTTTCTAAGTAGTCATCCTAAGGCCAGTCCCGTCAAGAGCAACGGTCTAAAGTTCGTGCAGTCGTAAGACCATAGATTTAATTGCAATGCAAAAAAAAAAAAAAAAAAACTCGCTTGAATACTAAAAGTGTGAGTATTTTCCTACACTGCCACGGCCACCGACCTCTGCTCAAGGATAGAAAGAAAAAAAAAGGCGTTAGAGTCATAAATGAATTTAAAAAGCACTGTACGATGGGTTTTATGTACTCTATCCTTGGATGGCGTTCAAATTCCTTCGTACCCGAGAAGATAAGCCTAAACTTTCTATTTTTCACAGGATGCACAAATTTTGGACGAGAGAATATCGTGCACAATTTTGATGATTATCAGAGTGGCGCAGCGGAAGCGTGGGAAACAATGCTTAAAAAAAAAAAAAAGAGATTAAAGGTTCATTCAGCATGCCTAGGCGGGACCCACATTGAGCCTGCCTGCACCACTACGTTGGCGCTAGTAGGCTCTAAGGCATTCACTTTAATTGCAGAGGGCGTTGTCAAGAGGTTAACTTAGACAACTGATGTGTTAGCTAAATCGTTCGAGGGTCTCACCCTGACGGATGAGGCCACAGAGTCGCGGCTTTGATTTTAAGAGTTTATTAGGCAACCGGTTCACTTCACGTATGCAAGGCGTAAGAATAGAGGAAATAGAAGTGTTAGCGTGTAGTAAAACTTCTATTAATAAGTCTTGTGATTAGTTAATTAGATTACGAGGATGTTTGGAATACAGGGGTTATGCTGTAAGCGTATTGGTCATTTGGGTCAGAACTCAGCTCTTGTGGGAGAGATCCAAGCTTCTCGAAAGCCTGGTTTGCTTATTTTTTTTATAACTTTCAAATCTTGAATTATACGAATTTCCCTCTTCTAATGCGTTGTGTTGATTCAACTATTTAAACCTTACTGTGTTTTGTGATAAGTATCTTTGGATGGTTATATATGTTGTATTACTGTTTCTATTAGTTGGGTGTACCTAATGGATGTTAGTTATTAATAGATTTCCTTTTCCACGGGATGAGAAATTTTGATGACATTGTAAGCATAGAATGATAACCCAGATATCATTCGGTGATTAATCGTGGAGGGAATAACGTACCATTTCCAACCCTTAGAACGGAGAGCTCCAAGCTCAAGGAGTCATCGATGGGGTTAGCTATACCCGTCATCTCAGCTCGTCGGTTACGAAGGGTGATTGATGAGGACTGTCAAGGGTTCCTCGCTCGCATTAGGACCTGTCCCAAGAGGACACGCGTCAAGCTCTGGATATCCCGAGCGTAGGAATTTTGTCCACGTCCTTTCCAAGGACCTTTCGGGATTACCTCCCAACCTCAAGATTGAGCCCATCATTGAGTTATTATCGAGTACCACCATACTGTCGACGGCGTCGTATTGTGCAATCCCTATAGGATTAAATGGGTTGAAATTCAACTAGAAGAGCTGTTTAACAAGAGTTTTATTAGACCTAGTCACTCGCCGTTGGGAGCCTCGGTACTCTATGATAGAAAAGGAGGGTGATTGCGGCAGTCACAACCCCTTGAGCCAAGAGTAGGGCAAGACAGGGTAAGCTGCGCAATCCCTCACAATGTGGGATAGTAAGGGTCTAATGTACCGATTCTTGAGATAAAGACTTGCGGTTGGGCCATCTTTAGCTAAAGGCACGATGAATATTTGCACAAGTACGCCTTCTGTATCAGTTACGGACACTGTGAGCCCTTGGTGATGTCCTTCTGACTCACCAATGCCCAAGCCGTAGTACGGTTTTAGCGAATTGTGTCCTCGAAGATTATATCGACGGGTTCGTTATAGTCTTTAGCAACGATATTCTCGCCTGCTCGAAAACAAAAGACGAGCAGGAGAAGCATGATCAAGCCTTTTTGCAGAGTGTATCAGAGAGAAAGGTCTACGGAAGGCTCAAGAAGTGTGAGTTTTGGTTGAATACGCCTCAGTCTTTGGTCGCGATGGTGTCTATCGAAAGAACTTTTGTAAATACGTCAAGAATCGAAGTCGCAAGTTCATGGAAACAGCCCACGAAGGCCATAGAAGTTTGTAATTCTTGGCTGTAGTCGGGTGCTATAGACGATTTGTAGAGGGATCTTCTTAGCGTGCTCCGCACCTAACAAACTCACTCGAAAGAATATTGAGTCTTCTTGGACCCTGACGAGAAAAATAAGTCTCTAAAGGCTCTTAGGGTGTCTCACGAGTGCCATAGTATTAACTACCCCAAGGGGTACCCGCATTTAGAGTCCGAGATCGAGATAGCGGATACGTTTTCTCACATTTGAAGAGCTAACATAAGATGATGAGTTGAGTGTTAGGACCGTTTCGAAGGTCAAGATTCTGTGAGGGGACCACATCGGAAGAGAGGCAACTCGAGAGCCTGAGGCTGAAATGAGAGAGAAACACCCACCCTTTTTCTAAGTTTCGAGGACGAAACTTCTGTAAGGGGGTAGGATTGTAATAACCTGAAATTGGGACTAATACGAAAAATTTTATTTTTATTTTGAGGCAAATTACATGTGATATTTCTCCTGGGTGTATTTTATTTTGAGGCAAAATATTTCAATTTCGGCAAATCTGGCCAACTTTTACAAGTATAAGTGTTTTGTTGCAATTGACGACGTTTTAACTGTGGAATTTTGATTTTCAGCTGGAAATTGATTTTAAAATTCCCAACTCCTCTAATTAGATTAATTATCGCATTTTCAAAATTCTTGGAATTTTTAACAACTATTAAATTGATTGGGCCACAAAAAAAAAAAAAGAGAAAAAGAAAAGAAAAGTCCAAATTCCAATTAGGTTTTTATTTTCATTTACTCTTCTTTCTTTTCCACACCTACAAGCCGAACACTTCCCCCCTTCCATCTCTCTTTTCCTCCAGCTCCGGCCAGCCTCTCTGCCAGTCCCCAGCCGCGCAACGCTCCTCCCCCTCGCGCAACCAGCACACGGCCCAGCTCCGACGCCGTTCTGCCTCGCCTCTGCGCGCCTGCAGCCGCGAGCCTCGCTCGTCCTTGTCGCGCCTCGCGCAGCCTCCGGCGCCAGCCCCTCGTCGCAAGCGCCTCTCCGTTGCCCTTCTGGTCATGGCCCGAGCGAGCCCAAGCTTTTGAGCGCCTGTGCGCGCCTCTCTCCTCGCTGCAACACCCATAATGCGAGGCCCCGTGTGCGTGCGCCACTCTGCATGACTCCGGCAACCCCGCGCACAGTCGGCCTCGTCGACGTCCCCCTCGCGCCGCCCCGAGAGACCCCGGCGAGCCCAGCGCTCCCCTCCGCCGTGAGCACGACCCAGCCCCGCTCTCCTATGCGCAGCCCCCGAGCTCTCTTTGCGCGCCTTCTCTACGCGCGTTGCCGGCGAGCTTAGCCCGAGCTCCTGCCAACCTCCTCCGCCCCTCGCCCAGCCGCGCGGGGCCCCGATCCGCGCAGTCCAGCACCCGAGTCGCGCTCTTCCGCAGCGACCCAACGCACGGCCTCCGGCGCTGGTCTCTCGCCACTCCGCGCCTCTCAGCGCCGAGCCCTTCCACGTCGTCCCGCCGTAAAGAGTTTGCTACTCTTGGTGATTTTAGTGGTTGTTGAAATTGGTGAATTAAACATTTGGTTGGTTTTATTTCCTTTAATGATGATATTTGTACTCTCAAAGATTAGTGTTTTTGGTGATATTATCGGTTTGGAAAATTTGATATTTGTGGAAATTGTGAATGTACAAACTTGAGAAATTGCTTAAGTAAGCGATGATTTGTGAGTTGGAACTTTCAAAGTAGGAAACTTACAAATAGAATTTTCCAAAGAGAGATTTTGTAATCGTTGAATCTCTAGATGTACCCGTGCTTAGACGAGCAGGAATTTAATTTTCTCTTTTTAGACGTGGTTTTGGAAATCTAAAATTTACCAAGAAATGTTGCTTCGGAAGTTTACTTTGGAGATTTAGCGGACTCGTGAAGATTTAGTTTGCAAAAATTGAGAAGTTTCGAATGAGTTATCAATTCGGGTCACAATTCCGAGTGTTTAACAGCGTGTTGCATTTAAATTCGAAACTTGATTCGATCCTTTTATTATGTCAAAATTGTGCAGGATCACCACCGAAGCACTTAAGGACACACGACCCCTCACCTTCGTTTATTAAAGGTATAACCGAGCGGTCGAAATCGAGTTCTTGTCGTAAAATGATACGACGTTAGAGTTGTGAGTTGAGTTTTAAAATTGTTGAGATCTTTGAGAAAAATGTTTAAGTGATAAGCCTTTGAGCTCGAGAATTATTGTTATTATGATACCTTGAAATGTCTTTGATATAGTGTTGAATTATTCTGGTTGTTGTTGTGATGGACTGTGACCGAAATTAGTTCGGTGCTGGATTGAATTTAGGTGAAGGCTTCAGCCGGGATATCCGAAAAACAGGGGAAACTCTGCCGGATTTTCGGCTCGAAGTTTTGATACGTAGTAAAACTAAGTCGGAAACAAATTAGATTAAAGAATCCCTTTCTTGTCTAGTTAAATCAAACAATATGCCTGTTGGCTATGGGATTAACAGATAAATCTAAGTCTCCAACGAACGGAACGAGGACACTTCAAATTACAATTTGATATTCTACTTGCCCACTCTTGGTTAAAGACCGGCTTTGAGTAGTCCGTCAATCATTAGAGCAATTATTCGATTTTTGTCTAGTGGAAAGTGGCTTTTGACCCTATTACTCGCGTGTTGGACAGATTTGTCGCACGACGAGTTTCAAGGGAGGACGCCACTAGGAGAGAGCCGCGAGGATCGAGGCAAGAGGCTTAGGACCTCAGGTAAGTGGATCTCCACTGTGGCACGGGCAAACTTTACAATGCTTGAATAAATTATGAATGTGTTGAGGTTATATTAAGCATACGATGCTTATAAAATTGTGGCTATTAAACTGTATGGATCTCAATTCTTGCTAGTGCCGTGAATACAGGCTCTTGATCACGTTCGTATTATTTGTGCAACGAGCCTGCAGGTATAGGACTGTAGGTTCGTTTATGATAGGTTGTGTTTTCTAGGTGTGTATTGGTGCGTGTGTTCACTTATATGTTTATCTGTCTGTCGGTATGGGACCACAGATATAAAACAACTCAACTTCGCAGTTCAGGTTCTAGTGTAGGGTGTAGGTCTGTTTGTGTGTGTATATGCTAGTATGACTTATCTGTCTGTGGGTATGGGACCACAGGCATAAAACTGTTTCTGTTGTTGTTGAGACTTTATTGCAGGTCAAAGAGAAAACTCTAAGACAAGCCAAGGGAAGCGGCAGCAATGTATGTACACGGGTAGGGCCCGACGGGGCCGCAAGTCATGATCGGTTCCGAAATAGCCCGACGGGGCCACTGATTACGTTTCGGGACGGTCCGAGAGGCCTTGGGGAGGTCGGCGGACGACCTTCCTCTGTCGCATTACTTTGATCATTTGAGTATGGCCCGACGGGGCCGCGATCATGATTTGGTTCCGAAATAGCCCGACGGGGCCATCTTGTATGACAGATTTCGGAGCGACCCGAGGGACCTCGCGGAGGTCAACGAACCACCTTTCAGAACGGCCCGAGGGGCCTTGGGGAGGAGAGCCACGGCCCTCTCCACAGTTTATGATGTGACGATCCGGATCGGCCCGATGGGGTAAAGTGCAATAATGAATTCCGAAACGACCCGACGGGGTCACTGGCCGTAAAAGGTTTCGGAATGGGCAGAGAGGCCCAAGTAGGATGAGTCCTCACAATCATAAAGAATATCGGGACGGTCCGAGGGGCCAAGATTCATAGCATGTCCCGAATTAACCCGATGGGGTGATTGCGCAATCAATCTGAAACAGTCCGACGGAACCACCGGTCGTGAGAAGTTTCGGATCGACCCGTAAGAGGTCTAAAATACTTATAGTTCTAGAACGACCTGAGAATGGGTCTAGATTTATATTAAGTTCTAGAACGACCCGCAGAGGGTCCAGAGTTGTATAGTTCTAGAACGACCCGCAAAGGGTCCAGAGTTGTATAGTTCTAGAACGACCCGTAGAGGGTCCATAGTTGTATTAAATTTTTGAACGACCCGAGAATGGGTCTAGATTTGTATAAAGTTCTAGAACGACCCGAGAATGGGTCTAGATGTGTATAAAGTTCTAGAACGATCCGCGAACGGGTATAAATGTGTATTAAATTCTATAATGACCCGTAAGAGGTCTAAATTGTGAATAAGTTCTAGAACAACCTGTAATGGGTCTAAATGTGTATTGAATTCTAGAACAACCCATGAGAGGTCTAGATTGTGTATAAGTTCTAGAACAACCCGTAATGGGTCTGGATGTGAATCGTGCGCACATGTATTTTTATAAGCTGAGTCAGAGAGTTATGAACTTGAGTGAGATTATAACAAATTATGAGATTAACTTTGAGTCGAGATTAATAGGTCGTTAAGCCCGACCTCGTTCCATGTCACAACTCTTTTGCAGGTATTGTATCCCGCGTAGGTTCAGCACCCTATCTCTGAAATCTACTTCGCGGGCAAGGTTGCTTAAGAATGACGTTTACTCTTTGGACTATGACGACTCGATTGTCGAGTCCATCCTTTTGTTAAATTATCGTGTGATATCTTTTGGTTGTATGTTACCTGCAGACTTAGCAACCTATTTATCTAATCTACTTACTGGGCTATTAGCTCACTAGTGTGCTCGTGTCGCAGGAATTCTGCGCAGCGAAAGCAAAGAGGGCTAGGCGACAATGACGGGAGCAGCGAGTGTATACGGGACCGACCTGTAAAATTTTACGTGAGCTACCGGCTAATCGTTGGTAAAGAAAGTTTTAAATTCCGCATATTTTATAAATGTTTAAATTAAATCTATTTTGGTTATGAGAAGGATTGATAATCCTTATGTTTGTTATCAAAAGCTCAATTATGTAACTTATTTTAAAAAGTTTAAATTTGACCGTATTTTTCGGGACTAAAACATCGTTTGGAGTTTTGGGTCGTTACAATAGTAGCAGTTAGTGGTAAAAACATGTGTAAGTAATTAACGAATTAACTAGTAATTCAATTACTTCAAAAGTTTTAGTATTTATTTTTAGTATTATGTAGATTTAGGTATTTTCTTACTTCACACGTATAAATAATAAACTTGCCCTTAGATTTTTAAATTGTATCAATTTCACCCATAAACTAGTTAAAATGTTTGAGAAAGTCCATTTCGTCACATCTAAGGCTGGCAATTTGGGTCCAGACAAGAACACGACGTGAAATTAACGGGTCTGGATTCTCCCTTAATGGGTATGGGTCTTAATGAGTGGACACAATTAATATGATACTTAAAAAGGACGTGTCTGGGTCTTACCTTCAAACATGATTAATAAATAGGTCGTGTCTATGTCCAGCCAAATTTCCATGGGCAAATTCTTTGAGCACGATTAAGTCATGACACAAACACGGCATGCGATATGAATGGCCACCCCGAGTCACATCTCGTTCGTTGAGGGGTGAAACTGTTATGTCACCACAGTAATGTTATAAAATTTTCATGTAATACAACGGGTCAGTTAAGTAAATAGTCATTTTGGACTATGTGTTTTTAAAAAAATAGCAACAGTTTCAAAAAATTTAAAAACTAGTCATAAAATTGTAAGAAATTTCTGACAATAACAAAAATACACATAAAAATACTGTTAGAAATTTCTGACACTAACAAAAATTTTGTCAAAATTTTCTTACCTAGTTATTTTTTAAATTTTTTGAAACTGTGACTATTTTTTCAAATTATTTTATAAACCTCGACTATTTTCTTAAAATTCCCTAATACAATTTAAAATATATATATATATATATCAACGTCCTCAATACTTTTAATCAGCCCATAACAATTCAATCATATTTAACGCCAGCCCCGAAAACTTCGTCATCACTATGCTTCCATGCTAAGGCCTTAGCTTGAAAACCTTCGAGTTGCTAACTTGATGTGGGCATGAAGAAAATTCATTCTCACGAACAAAGGAATCATATATTTCAAAAGAGAAAAAATTAGCCCAAATCAAAACTAAACCCAACACTAATATACAGAGATTCTACAATAATTATTCCATCAAGTCACCAATAATCAAATTTACTCCCAACACACCAGCTTTTTTTTTTTTTAAGGTAATGACAACTAATTAAGAACGTATCTTAATAAAATTGACACACGCCTGACCTTTAGCAACTTCCCAACTAAGTTGATCGTCTGCTAAAGAATTCTCTAACTCGCAGCCTAATATATTAAATAAAAATAGAAAAAATCAAGATACAAAAAGGTCCAACCCAAAAAAGGGCAAACAAACAAGAAAGACAAAATAAAAAGTCCTATAGGATCTACCTAGGCATAGTGGGGCCTCGTTAAAACCTCAAGAAGAAAAAACCCAGAGGAAAAATCTTCTCAAGGAAAAAGAGTACATGATCCAAGATTAGAACTGCTAGTTCCTAAACATATAAAAGGGAAGAGGAACCTCAAGTCTCCATAAATCATACGATGAACTTCCTCCGGAGCTTGAAACCACCAGTTATTGAATTCCACAGTAGACGACATGGAAGCCAACTTTTCAACAACACAATTGCCTTCTCTATAAATGTGCAAAATCCGAACCTTGAGATTCTTTGCATATTGAAGAGCTCTAATCCACCTGCATCGAAAGCGCCACGGGACTTTGTAAGAGTTATTTTTAATAAGAAGGACCACATAGATAGAGAAACAATTTTTCACAAAAACCTCTGCAGGTATGGAAAATACCCCCACAACCTGATTGTCCAGGGGCACCCCTTGCCGAGCCATCAATATTGATCTTAATTCAACCCGGAGGAGTCAAATTCCAAGAAACTTCCATAATAGACGGGCCTCTAGACGGGTTTCCTTTAATCCCTAAACTTCGAAATGTAATGAAGTTCTTAAGACAGTTATGCATGTTGCCCGAGATTAGAGAGTTGTTTTTTCTCAGGGTTGCTAGAATCCAGGCATTGGAGGAAAGGACATTCGGCTTTTTATTCTCGAAGACAAATCCATTTCTAGTTCGCCAAATCTCCCAAGAGGTAGCGATAATGCCTTAAAGCCACAGAGATTTAATTTGTGGACTAAATTTTTCATTCATAGCACTACAAAGAAGGTGTTCGAAGTCCTGCGAAAAATCAAAAGTGAAAGAACTGTTTTGTTAGTAGGTGTTCCTTGTTAGTGACAGAACACTTCCAAGGAACACGTGCAATAACTAAAACCGAGATGGTAAAATAAACGAGTGAATATTGACGTGAACAGTAACCAAAATGTGTAGCAAATAAATAAAATGACACAAGAAAATTGGTTACGCAGTTCGGCTTTCGCCTACGTCTGCGGGGCCTCGTCCAGATGAAACGATCCACTAGAAATCTCAAAACGAGAATGCTCGGACTTATACAAGACTTCGACTCCCTCTCAATCTTCGTCGCCGTCTCCTCGTCACTCTGAGCGATCTACCCTTGACGAGATCCCCTCGCCTTACAAACAAACCCTTGACGAGATCCCCTCGTCTACAAATCACACATCCCGTGTAATCTCTCACCAATTTCCCGTTACAAAGTTCACTCAACCATATACACTCACCAGCACGGTCTATAGAACACCGTGTGAACACCACTCACCAGAGTGTAAACATGAACCAGAAAATAAACCCAGAAAAGTATAAAAGCACTCAGCTCTCTCTAGGTAATTCACGTCAATTTTCTCTTCAAATGATCAGATAATATAGATGGAGAAGATGACCTGATGACCAAGAATAATCTCCAAAAGGAAAGACAATAAAGATGCAATAATAACTTGGTCAAAGATGATTATTTTCGGATCAACATAATCATCAATGTCACCAACAATATCTTCACGCGTTCCAGCTCTGTGTTCGATCACTGCGTGATATATAAGGTAACAAATCTTCCAGGTCAGCTTTTCACACACGGACTTGCCATATCGAGACTTCATGTTCGAACTACGCGTGATATATAAGGAAACAAATCCTCCGGTCAGCTCAGCGCACACGGACTTACCATATAAAAACTCCGTGTTCGAACTCCATGTGATATACAAGGAAACACAATCAAGACAACCATCAGACTTGCCAAATATACAGCAGGCGTCACAACACCGCGTGAAACACATAAGGAAAGTTCCAAACTTATTTGGCAAGAGAATATCCGAAAATCACCAAGCATCCTTGACTTTCCATTGAGAGAAAAACATATCATATCATGCATGGTCAACACCCATTAATACAAAATAATATATTCAGAATAATGAAATGAATCAATAATCCGACGAATGAAATCAAGAAAATAAATCAAATTCATCCAAGTCAACTAATCTTCACTTGCCAGATATATTCAGTGTTCGAACACTGCGTGCGACATCCGCAAGAAAACACTGCAACTCATAAAAAAAAAACTACAACAATCTTCAAGATTAGACAAAGGCAATAAAAAATATCATCAATCAATAAATGTGATTTTGTCAATTAAAATGCCAATAATCAGGGCACTAACAAAAAGTTTTCAAGAACAAAGAAGAAAGGGCCATCCAAAGAGTCTTACTGAAAGGACAATGAATGAAAACGTGATCCATTGTTTCGACTTCCTTCTCACAAAGATGGCATCTACTAACCATAATAAATCCCCTTTTCACAACGTTATCATCAGTGCGTAATCGCTTCCAGAGGACTATCCAAGAATGAATAGCCCGTTTAGGAGGAATATAATTTTTCCATAAGAAACGACTCCAAAGCTTTTCAGAACTATCACCAGCGTAAGCTTTAAAAAATCCCTTACTCGAGACTTCACCATCCATAGAGAGAGTTTATATAAAATGACTAGTATCAGAAGGTCCGAGAATAACATTTGAAATTTCCTTGGAGATCACAAGGTGCTTAGTAGTAAATTCCTCCGGGATTGTCCAACCATGATTCCAGAAATATGAGATTTTACCTTTTAATCTTTTGACCAAATGTAGTGGAAAATTAAGAGAATCAACAATAGACTCACCTAACCAATTTGATCTCCAAAAATCTAAATTAGAATTTTCTCCTAGCAGCCAGGTAGATTCCCCTCAAATTTCTTCCAAAAGAAACTTGAAATTCGGCCAAATGGAGGAACCAAGCCTAGGTTTTTTTAGTGTTATTGAGTCTAGCATGAAATATCACGAATGAAATTTGAGGCCCAATTATTTTTTGTGTAAATGTCCCAAGTCATTTTCTTCAAAAAAGCCAAGTTGGACAAACACAGATCTTTAACCCCTAGCCCACTATTCGAGATTGGTTGCAAATCTTCTGCCATGACACAGTCACCATTTTGCGCTCAAAGATAAAATCCGTCCATAGAAAATTTTTAATACAAGAATTCAGGTCAGTAATGATATTTTTTGGCCATTTATATATGAAAAATGAGTGCGTGAAAGACCCCGAAATAACTGATTTTATTAAGCAGAGACGACCCGCCATAGAGAGAGATTTTCCCTTCCAACTAGCAAGCTTTGACTTGATACGGTCACTTAAAGGCAGCAAATGTTCCTTTTTAGGACGTCCCTTGAATAGAGGAACTCCTGAATAAGTAAAAGGAAGAAAACCTTTACTTAACTACCAAATTGAAGTAATTCTGTTGCACAGGCTAGGAGGGACAGATTTTTCAAAAAATAGTTTTGACTTTTCCGGGCTAAATATTTGACCAGAAAGTCTTTCATAGAGCTCAGATGCAAATCTAATAGTTTCCAAGTTGCGTTTGCTGGTTTCACAAAAAAGTAGGATGTCATCAGCATAAAGAAGGTGACTAGGTGAGAATAAATTACGAACTGCGAAGGAAAGAGATAAAGCTCTTGAAGCGCTAAGTTTCAACAGATTTCTACTTAGAATATCTTCTGCTAAATTGAAAAGTAAAGGAGATAACGGATCTCCCTGTCTGACTCCTCTAGAACAACCAAAAAATCCCGCCGGCTGACCATTCAGAAGAACAGAAATTCTGGCTGAGTTTAGGATGTTGCCGATCCAGCTACAAAAAGTATTGGAGAAGCCAAAGTTCTTTATAACATTAATGAGAAAATCCCAGTCCATAGTATCAAAAGCTTTTGTAATATCCACTTGAAAGGCCATATTTCATCTAGATGAGCTACCATCCAAGTAGTTGATAGCTTCTAAAGCCAGAGCAATACAATCATAAATCCGTCTACCGCTAATAAATCGAAACTGATTTGGAGATATAATATGATTAGTAATGGGATTGAGCCTGTCCGCAAGTATTTTTGTAATTATCTTGAAACGAAAATTACCCAAAGCAGTCTAAATTTGTCCAAAGACGTTGCCAATTCAATTTTTGGGATTAGCACCATAAAATTAGAGTTAAGATTATGAAATATTTTCCTAGAGATAAAGAAATCCCTGACAGCCGCTATCACATCTATACCAATAATGTCCCAACATTTTGATAAAAGATACCCCCAAAACCATCAGGCCCAGGGGCACTAGATCCGTTCATCTCAAAAATAGTATTTCAGATCTCCTCTGCCGAAGGAACACGAGTAAGGGAAGTATTGTTAGAATAAAAAACAAGATTAGGGATAACCTTCTATATCAAACTGTTAGCTGAATTATCTCTAGAAGCTATACCATTAAATAAATCCCTGTAATAGTCAACCACATGCTTCTTAATAATCTCACTATCTGTATAGGTCTCACCATTAATCTCAAGCATTGAAATTCTAGTCAGCTTTTTCCTGTTGCTAGCCATTTTATGGACAAAATGAGAATTCCTGTCACCATCTTCAAGCCACTTAAGTCTGGATTTTTGTCTGTAGAAGCTCGTTTCAAAATTCATGGCCGAAATTAAATCAGCGTGGGCCTCGGTTTCCAGTTTAAAAAGCTCCTCATTATGGCTATTATCAGAAATTTGCAACTAAATATCTTCTAAATTTCTTTTCGCAGATTCAACACGGAGATGGACATTACCAAAAACCTCTATGTTCCATATCTTTAACTGTTTTTTCAACACTCTAAGTTTGGAAATAAGAGCAAACCTACCATGGCCGAGGGTAGAGTAGGATCGCCATTTGGTGGAGACAAAGTGGATAAAATCATCATGCTCAGTCCACATAGACTGGAAGCAAAAAGGAGTGGGCCAAGTCCTGCTATGCTCAAAACAAGTCAAAACACGGGGATTATGATAAGAAGCATGTCTGGGAAAAGTGTGATCAACAGTTGACTAAAAATCTATCCAAATGTTGTTGCAAAGAGCTCTATTTAAGCGGGTTTTCATGTATCCGCGAGAAGAGAGTCTTGCCCCAGTGAATCTTGCACCTTTTGTCTCAATCTCTTGAAGTTCAATGTCTGAGATCATGATGGCAAAGTTAGAGCAGGCAGTAGGATTAGGTGCTCTACCACCGATGCGTTCATGAGCACGAATGATGGCATTAAAGTCCCCAATAAGAAGCCAAGTTTTATTCTACAGAGCGAGTTGCTTCAAATAATTCCATAGGCATTGGCGTATTGAAATTAAAACGCTAGCATAAATAAATGTGACATAAAAAAACTCTAGGAGCCGTTCCAATCTCCAAAGGGATCTCTTGATCAGAATTAGAAATCACCCTAGGAGTAGGAATTCTAATGGAACAGAAAATCCAAATTTTAAAGCAACCCTCTCTAAAAAATTAAAAGCTAGAAATTTCATATTTAAAGAGCACAAAAAATTAATAGAAACATCTGGATTCATCATAGGTTCTGCTAAACAAATCACATCTGGGCAAAACTTGTTTGTCAAAGCAGAACAAGGTGCCCCTAGAGGATTTGTTAGTAAAACCTCTAATATTCCAAAAAAGAAATATGGGGAAGGGTTAGAAACATGACCTCTTCGTGGGTGACTCGTTGGAGTGATTTTCACTGTTCTTTTGGAAGTCTTTTTTGGATTCTTATTAGTAACCTCTTCTTCGTCCGCAAGATCAGCCCAAGAATTGGAGGTTATTAACTTCATATCTTTAGTTACTGTATCATTCGGCTGTATAGAAGAAATTACCCAGTCTTTGACAAAATTTGCAGAGAGGTCAACGCAGAGATTTAGACCTTTATCATTAGTCATTGAGGTAGAAGTCTCTGAATGCAAAAAACCAGCATTGGGCAAAGATGGCGTCTGATTAGAGGAGGAATTAAATTCCTTAGGCTGAGCTTGATCAGTGGTTGTTAAATCCAGAGTAGAGATGTCAAAACGGGCCGGGCCTAGTGGGCCAGCACGAAGCACGACACGATTTTTAGTGGCACGATACGGCACGACATGATAATTAACGGGCTTAAGCACGGCACAATAAGTTGGCGGGCCGGGCTTAGACAAGGGTTTAAGGCACGAAGCATGATAAGGCACGAGCACGATTAGGCACAACACGAGCACGACACGGGCACGATTGATAGCACGGCACGAGTACGACAGAACACGACATAAATTTGCTTAAAATTTATATTTTCTATTGCATATTATGTATATATAATTCCATTTTTAACCCAAAAAATATTATATATTGTCTTTGTTTCTATACCATATTATATTTTCTCAATAAAATTATTATTAAACAAAATTTTATATTAATATTATTTTGTTACTATTAATCACTAACTTTCTCTTTAATTTCATGTTAGTATTAAACAATGTATTTTTTTTTGCCTCAAAACAAATATAATAACTCTAATTAATTTTTTTATTTAAATAGATATGAAATAAGTACAAAATTAGTATAATAATAAATAAGCACGTAAAAGCACGACGGAGGCACGATTCAACCACGGCACGGCACGACAAAGGCACGACACGTTTATAAATAGGCCTCGGGCCGGGCTTAACGCTCATTTTAAACCATGGGTCGGCACGGCACGAGCACGATTAATAAATGGACAGGCACGAGTTTACACGAAGCATGATAGACACAAAGATAAACAAGTCTGGCTGGCATGGCACGACACGATTTACATCTCTAATCCAGAGCATTGAAGTCGTTTGGTTTGTTAACAGTTGTGGGCTGAGGAATAACATGCTGAGAGATAGCTTTGGGATCACTATTTGAAGTCTCTCCCACTATTGGCGAATTTCCATTGTTGAAATCAAGAATTGGATTGTCATGAATGATCAAAGAAGAGTCAGTGCGCAAAGGAGTTGGGATCAAAGCTTGATCCAAATCTTAATAGGCGATAGTTGGAGTCATTGAGATCGGCACAGAGGTAGTTGTCTGCTTTTCTTAAAAAACCTTTTTTTTTTAACTTGGGCTTTAGCATTAACTTCCATTTGATTGTTTGTAAGAGAAGAGCCATCAATCTTGCGAGTAGAAGGATTGCGCCTGCAGTTACCCAGAGAGTGCCCAACTACCAAACAATTTTTGCAAAAATCTGGCAGATTTTCATAATCAACAAATGTAAAAAATTTGTGTCCCTCTCTTTCAATCATAAGAGATTCTAGAAGGTCTTTGGAAAGATCAACGTCCACAAGAACACGTGCGAAGTGACCGTAATTCCCCTCAAGCTTAGCATTGACAATCTACAAATGCACTCCGACCCTTTTAGCGATACTAGCGATACTCCAAAGAATGCTTGAATCCCAATATTCCTAAGGTAGATAATGAAATCACACCCAAACTTGTGCATTAGTCGGGCGTTGGTTGCTCAAGTTAAAGTTAGCACTTCATGGCTGCAATCGGATGACACCAAGTTTGACAGTCCTCGATCCCATTGACCAGATACGGTCTTTTGCATTTTCGAAGTGAAAACGAAAGAAGCCTCGCCCTAGAGAGATCATTCTTCAATTGCCCAAAACCTGCTAGATTTCTTGAATTTTTTCCGAAGATCATCATACTACCAAGGTTTATCTCCTTTGATCAGAAAGAAACGGCCAATAAGAGAATTTTGGCAAATTACGTCCCTATGACGTGAAATAGCCCCCGAGTTTTCATTGGTGTTCACCTGCGAATTCACTTCTTTGCTGAGAACCTTTGCATAGTATTCTCTTGGATTATCAGATGCGATATTGGGCGGAGAAGCCATGGTGGATGAAGAGAGTAGGGAAACACGCCGGAGTAGCGTTGGAAACGGAAGAAAGACGGCAACGACTTAGGTTTAGTTAAACCCTACTAGAGAGAAAAATGATTACCAGATGATGTGGCATTTTTCACTTTTTTCATTGGTGTTCGCCTGTGAATTCACTTCTTTGCCGAGAACTTTTACTCCCAACACACTAGCATAGATAGGAATACAAACCACATTTTCAGGTGGTTTGTTGATCGTGGTACAATGGTACTTTAGTAAGAGAATCTAAACTCAAATTTATTTATTTATTTTTTTTATACAAATTGCTGTCCAAACGGGCTCTAAACTTTGGATGATACATAAATATTTAATCTAGTTTTATTTTTTTTTCATTCCGTAAGTAATTCAGATAAAAGAATTCAAATCATTTTGATTTGAGTTTTTATTGTTTAGGATTTAAATTTTTATTGTTTGGCTTTGTAATTTAAATCAATATTTGGATACGAGTTTGGTTGTAGCATTTGAATTAAGATTGTAAAATGGAATATTTGTATTGGCAATTCAAAAAGTTTTTTTTTTTTAAACTGAATGTAAGTATTTTGCTAAAAATCATTATACTTGAATCAAAATCTTTTATCTAAATCGCGTAAAGGCTTATATGATTGAGATTTATTAGTGAAATTTATAAACGTATATATGGTATGAAATTAAATTATTTTGGTGACAAATTGCCACTTAACAAACGGAATGTGACAAAAAGGGCTTTCTCAAACGTTTTTCATAAAGGGGGAATTGCAAAATAAGGCCATTGTTAGTGTCACTTAATAATCCATGCCCCAAGTGATGTGCTTTTTTTTGTTTCTACTCTATGTTTGTAGTGTAAATTTTGGGATATAAATTAAAAGTATAACACACATGAGATATAGATTATCATTGTACCAAAAAAGGGGGCATTCCTCAAAATCCAACTTTCAAAAATTCAAGGGGTGATGTTGGTCCAAATTGAACATCAGGTGCAAGTTTATACAATATAAAAAAGTTTAGGGGACATTCTAAAAATGTATCTTTTAGAAATACATTTTTTTTAAGTCTAATACAATTATACTGTAATCCTGGGATTTCTTAGTCCAACTTAATGTAGAATAGATCAGATTATAACAATAAAATTATAAAATCAATGATAATCACTTTTCAAATTATCTTTATGACTAATGATTCGTTATTAGCTATTTAAACAAAAATTTATTTCCACAGAAATTCAAGAAAAAAACCCAAGTCGTAAATTTTCTAAAAAATGCCGATTTCCACGTAACGACCCAAAACAGTTGGAAAACCAAACTTAAGGATCATAAGGGCTTTGAAGACCCTTAGTTTCTTTTGCACTGCACCTTCCTCATCACGGTCTAAATGGAGTCAATAGGAGGCATGCTTACTATTGACAACTCCTTTTGAATTTCATTGATTTAGAGCTATGCTCGTTGAAGTTCATCCCTCCTAGACATGGGTGTGATAGAATTTCTGGGAATAACTAGCGTCGTTGACACAAGCAAACAAAATTATCCAACTAGGATTACAAGTGATTGAATATCTCCCTTTTTTTATTGTCTTCATGAAACCATATCGCTTCCAAAACTGATGCGGATCTAGTGAGAAACTCGGGGATGTACTCCATTTTAGGGCTTGAGGGGTCTTGTCATCTTGCCGGGTTGTCTGCTTCCTTCCTAAAACCGCAATAGGCCTTTAGAAGATTATAATATTGATAGTCATAACCAGACAAGTCTTCCAACTGCCAATATGCTCTATCCGTGGATAAATCGTAGAAAGATGTAGTACCAATTCCACCTTCCACCCAAGTTCTTGTTGCGGCAGTAAGCCCATCAAGGAAGTTAAGCTTTTGACCTTCCCATGCTTGAGAAAATGCTAGAGAAGGTCTTTATATCTTTCCCAAGCAATATCAAATGGTATGTTCGTCACGTACACAAATTTAAGGGTCACTTGTTGATTTTTTAGCATTTAACACTCGTGATTGTCTGATCTGCGCATGCTCTTGGAAACCTGTAATTAACAAAGGAAGAAAACTAAAGGAAAGAAAATGCCTAGAGTAAAGTTTCAATTTTTCTTCGCAATATTAATTAAATTAGGCGATCTTGTTACAATGGCGCCAAAAACTTGTTCGCTCCAAATGACACGCAAATATACTGCAAGTGCACGGATTGATTAAGTAACAAAGTTGATTAAATGAGTTCAGATATCCTACGGATACTAAATTGCTACTTTATGTAGGCTAACTAAACTAATGATACTAAATATTGTAAAAATAAATTAAATTCTATATTACCTAAGAAAAAAAAACAACTTAAACACTAATAAACTCAAAGAATTAAAACCTAGGATTAATTGGGGTCTTTGTATGTCCTATAATTATCAATTTCGTTGAATCCTCAATACAAATCTCATCTCAATGCTAGCTTAGAGAATTAAGAATTCAACGCAGCTTCTGCATGTTGTTCTCGTTATATTACTAATCTCAATTCATATGTCCGCTCATTTAGATCAATAATATTAAAGATTTTCTCTAGAAATCAAATTCTAATCACCTTCTGATCCTTACGGGGTAGTCTCGACTATCTAGAAATTCCAATCACAATCCAGTCCTACGGGTTCCTAAACTATAAACTTGTGATCCTAATGATTAGATTTCTCTCCTCGGCATAATCCTCTCTCACCTATTACTCTAGCCAATTTCCCAATTGCGATAGAAAGTAAAGTTGAAGCAAACAAGCATATGAGAATGAAACTGCGTCGATTTATTAACTAAAAATTAAACTGATTCCATCAAGTTTCATCCAGTCTTAACTAGATGGGGAAATTAGCCTCTTCTTGGCCAAACAATAAAAAATCTAACTAATTAAATTGGGTTTCATAATTGAGACAAATAAATTGAGAGAATATAAAAAAATAGCAAAGAAAATTAAAGAACAAACAAGTTTGTCGGCGTCTCCTTTGAGCTTGTTGAAAATCCTCAAAGAATCTTGTTCGTTGATGCTCAATTTTCACTTGGTTCTTTGACAAATTTTTGTGTGTTTCCGGTTTCGAATAGCTCTGCTCTTGTATTTCTTCTTACTTCTCTTGTAACTCTCAAAATTTTCCCTAATCTTGGGTAGATATGGATCATCCAATCAAATTGGACAAAGACACATTAAATTAAGGTCTTACTATATGTTGCCCAACAATAAATTTTATTTATTTGGCCTAAAAATAACAAAATTTGGGTTTAAAGCTCAATTCATGATGTTCGATGTCGTCTCGGCATGGGCTGTGCCTTCCGCACACTTCCTCACCCATCAAGCACGCACCAGCGCCGCCTCCGCGCAACACTTCCTTGCATGCCCCGCTCAGCTTCCACACGCCTCATGCGCATGCCTAACGATGCCTCTTTATGCGTCTGCGACATCTCAGATTGCAACATGAGTTCCAAATGGTTCAAAAGGGGCCAAGAGGTGGTAAGGCAAGAAATACTTATCTGATTGTGACATGTGTTCCAGAATAGCTCGCTATGGCCTAAAGGATGTAAGATGTCACGACCCATTACTACTAGCCAATAACATCTTTTCATTCTTATATACACATACTCAAAACTACAAAGCACAAAACACATTGGTCTGTCCGCATATATGCTCCTCATCGTCTCAACATCCTTAGGGTCTTGCTCTGCATTCGTCTTTCCCTTGTCTACAAAACCAAAGAGCCTGATGAATTGCTAAACTCAATAAACGCAAAACAAACTTAATACTATATGCCATGACAAACAATAATACTACACATTTTTTATGCAGGATTTTAAAGCAAAAGAAAAAACAAACTCACCTATCCCACATTTTAACCTAGGTACTGTTGGAATTTAATGCGAAGCGGAAGCGTGGATTTAAAAAAAAAATTCTTAAATACGAAGATGATATCACATATGAACATATAGCATAGAATTCACAACAAAGCATAGGATCGAAAATTCATATAAATGTAAAATAAGAAGATTAAGAGAACAAGATTTATACCGAGACGATCGGACTAAATATGGCTCCTTCAAAAATCCAAACGATTCTAAATCCTTCCAAGCTCCTTGATTCAGAATCGAATTACAGGATGTTGGTGTAGATCGAAACCACAATCTTCCACATCGATCTCTAAATCGATAAAGAATAAAGGGTGGGCTTTGTATTTCAAACACACACCGGGAAAATAATTTTCTGGCCCTTGTGGGAGGGGATGGGCGAATTTTGTGAGAAGTTTTTCTCTGAGAAAAACTCTTTTTCTGATAGCTCTCTCTCTGAAAAACAATCTTACGTCTGATTGAAAAACCAAGGCTAGGATTTTTTAAATCAATCTGAGAGGAGTGGGTTGTGGGCTAAAATTTAGCCCATTGACCCATGTAAATGGCACCATTTAGGAGAGACCTTTTTTTTTAAATTATGAATTTAATCTATTTCAAAAATAAATTAATTAAATAATTATCCAATAATTATCTTTAATCTAAATTAAAAAGGAAATACAATATTTAAATCAAATTTAAATATTTATATGATTTAATCAATCTCATTAATTAAATCATGTGCACCATTTATAATAATTATTTAACACTTAAATAATTAAAATAAAATAAAATAAAACTCCTTTTATTTTATATGTAATAATTCGACCTTGTGTGTGATCATATAATTAATCACATTAATTAGAATTTACTTTCTTTATCAATTTATTCGGACTTGGTCCGGGGACCATGGACCCGATAATTCAAGCTCCAATAAATCAAGAAATTCAACTAAAGCTCTTTAGTTAAAAATCTAATTTATTAATCTCGAGGTTACTCCACTATAAACCCGAGATTGAACTCTTGAGATTATCAGAATAATTTACTCGATGAGTACGTCCACTGATTTAGTCATTACATGAGATTCAACCCTCTAGATTGGTTCATGTCTTGAGCAGACAAAATTACCGTCATACTCCTCGAGTCACATTTATTCCTTAAGTACCGTTATTTCACTATTGAACGATTCATTTACAATCTTATTGTAAATGTGCGCGCAACCATTCAATTCCAGAAACAACACTTAAGTGAACCAATATTAACTTCTTTTAATTAGAAGCTGGATTCCGTATCTGCAAATCCCATTCCTCAGTGATCTCGCCTCGAGCTCCCAAAACGCAAGTATTCGTCCCATTGCGATAATTGTACTTAACGAACGAATCAAAGAACTTGTAAACGAGACCTAGAGGTCTGTGATCGCTCAGGATTGAGATCGATTCTCATATGACCATCTTTTGACAACGAAACAAAATGTCGTAACGGTTCTTAACGACACTTTGTAACGAGTCGGTCCTAGCCGTGTACAGTCTAACTATACATAATGCTCCCACTATGTGTTGCTATACGATTAGTGTTCCGCGTATGTGATTTCCAATCAAGTAATCCAATCTTGATTAATCACCGACTTAATTTTAAACGTGTCAATTTTATAATTCGATATTTCATAAGATACTTATAAATATCGAAATAAAACTTTTTAGAACACGTTAAGGATTTAGATGAATGTTCGTATAAAACAATATTTCAAACAAAATAATAAAAATATCTTCTCGTTTTATTAATTAAGCAAAATAGTAATATTACAAATAATATTACAAAAACCATTTTTCTAGGGCAACATCCAACAGGTACAACCCGTCTCGTACCAGCTATTACAAATCTTTCTATTGCATAGTTCTTTTCTGACTATTCCTGTTTGTCATAACTTTCTCTTCTCGTCGCTAACTGCTCCTCTACGATATTCATGTTTGGGATCCACTGATGCTAGCTTTTAAACTTTCTTACTTTCTGATGGACGCATCAGCCGAGAGTTAGCCGACTCCTCCTCATGGAATCAAACAAGTATGCCATAAACTCCAACAGACTTCTTATACTTTCAGAACTATTTCATTCATTCTTTCATAAAACCAAAACGATGAGGGACCACAAACATAGTGAAAGGGATAGCCTTGACATTGTTAAAAATTTTGTATTGATTTTCACTATTCGCACAAAAAATGAGTGAAAATATGTTCTTGTATAACATATACATTTACTTAACTGACTCTGAAATTAAAGTCAAGTGTGGGAAGGACATGAAATTGAAACTAGCAGCCGGTTGTGTCCCCACTTCCATAAACTGAGGACAGAGACAAATATACAATCTTGGTCATCCGTGGTGCCTGGCACCCATTACCCACGATGGATTCGCAGCACGTTTCAACTTCCTATTGGTTGATTGTAAAACAAACCCCTCTGCGACGTCGACCCCACAGCACCAACCAATGGCGTTCCTTCGTTACCAACTTTTATCTGTAGAAAAACTGAAAAAGTCCCCCGAAGCGCTCCTCCTGCAGCATGTGGGACCCACACGCGCATGGTGGGAGTTGGAACAGAGCTCTCTTCGGCTCTTCCGCAGAGTGAGAGAGTATGGTACGAATTGTCCATCAACGCATCAATGGTGTTGTTTCTACTACTTTCTAATTTCATTAAGTTAGTGTACCTTCCCTTCGTAAGAAGAAAGAAAAAAAAAAAAACAATTGTGCTAATAGATTATAGCTATTAATGTTTAGCTAAGTGTAATAAAACTATTACGTATGGTTGGTGATGTAAAACGGTGGAATTTCTTGAGTATATCGAAATGTATTAATTATAGGGAAATTTTGGCAGGTAATATATTTTTTAGATCATATTAAAAAAATGATCACAACTTTTTAAAATTAGGCGAATGATTCGTTTTTGGTTAGTAGATAAATACTATTATAAGTGGATAAAACACCAATCATTTTTATTATGAATTCGGTCTACTTATCATGATAAATAGTTTATCTGCTTAATTTTTTTTAGATAAACAGATGAATTAGCATAGTAAGTTGATGAAACACCAACAATTTTTATTTGATATTTTATCTATTAACCATAGTAAATAATCTATATACCGAAAACAATCCGTTTACCTAAAAAAATATTATGGACATTGTTTAAAATATGTTCTAAAATTAAGTTATTTAGCTATAAATTCCTTAATTAAAATGGTGTCAATGGAATTCTCTTAAAAATTTGTCTGGAAAAGTTGGTTACAAAAGTAAACTAATAATTTTGTTACCATTAATATGTTAAAAGAAATCGCTGCACATATAAATATTGAATATGCCGCTAATAAAAAATAAAAAAATACCGATTGCACAAGCGACTCCATATATATATATATATATATATATATATATATATATATATTACTCGTACCCTAATCTATAACACCATACGTGTTTGATGGTCGATATCTAATTATAAGAGAATTTTTGGTCGATATCTAATTATAAGAGACAAAAAAAGTAAATAATCACTTTTTAGAAACTTAGTGCCAGTTTGGCATTGCTGTTTAATTTTTTTTTTAAATAGCCCTTTCATAAATTTATTACTTTGGTAAAAAATTTCTTACGAGCGTAAAAAACTTTTTATGATTATTTTTAAATTTTTTTAAAAATGTTAAAAATACATTATCTAAAATGACTGTTTATATACCTAACTGACCCTAATAAACTTGAGAAAGCCTTATTAAAACCAATGAGAAAGCATTTAGAATTTTAGTACAACCAGACGCAATGTTATATAAAATTTTTTAGTACAGGAACTTTGATAATGTGTTTTACTTTATCCTATCTTCATATCTTTTCGTATGCAAATTTTTCTACCATTAAACTTAACTTGTAATATAATATTGAAAATTTACACCTAAAAACATTTCAGAATTAGTGTAGTTCTAGGGCGTAGCGTAATTTATTTTTTAAAGAAAATTTTAGGAAAATAACCACTGCTTCCAAAATAATTTTAAAAAATAGCCACAGTTTCAAAAAAGTTAAAAATTAGCAATGTCAGAAAATTTTAACACGTATCAGAAATTTCTAATAGTAATTTTATGTGTAATTTTATTATTATCAAAAATTTCTTACATGTGTTATGACTAATTTTTAAATTTTTTGAAACTATGACTATTTTAAAAAACACATAGTCAACTAACCCTTTTTTTTAAGTTGAAACTAAAGATGTTAGAATATCTACGCTGAAGTAGAGGAGTAGTAATAGCATTTTAAAAATATATTTTTTTTTTTCACGAAATTTGGAAAATTTATGAGCGCAAAATATCAGCCAACAGTGATTTTTTTTGTTTTATTTTGAATCTGGAAAATATGAGAACTGTCATATTACACAGCCTTTAACGTATGTAATATGAGCCGAATTTTGATGAACGGATTGCATTATTCAGTCGCTAAAACTTTTGAAAGCCCCATTGTTAATAGTGACCACTTAATTTTCATGATTCTAACGTCCTTTAAATTATGATGCATAGTAGATCATTAGTTAGTATTGTTTGAAGAATTAAAGTATCATCGTTCATGAACAAAGGGTAAAAAAAAAAAAAAACTAGTATTGACTATTGTTTATATATAATAAACCCTTGATCGTTTCTCCTATGTTGATGGGCAGATTAATTATGATGACAAAAAAGAAAGGTATCTTTTACATCTTCTTATCCTGTTTTTTTTTAATATATATTTTGGGGTTTTGTTGAACAAATTATATAATTTTGGCTTATGGACGAGTGTTGCTCGTTATGCGATGGTGTTTTTTCTTGTACGAAAACAACTAAAAAACATTAGTTTTGGGGCAGAAATATGTACATTGTGGTCTCCACTCACTCACACACACTCTTTTTCTCTGATCCCATCTTTCCTCTCTCTTCTTGTTTTTAACTTCTTAACTTCCTCTTCACTCACACCCTTATTACCCAAATTTTATAAAAGAGAAAAATCCCATTATTCCCTATTAACTATAAGCTCTTCAACATAGCATCTCAATGGATTTGGGCAAGCATGATGAGAGAACCAACAACAAAAACAATATGAATAGTGCAAAAGAGAAGATATTGATGAAGAAAGAAGGAGAGCATCAGCAAGATGATCATGATCATGAGAAGAAGAAGAAAAAAGGGTCGTCGATTGTGGCGGCAGCGGCGGCGGCGGCGACTACGAGGAATTGCCAAGCGGAGAAGTGTGGAGCGGACCTGAGGGAGGCGAAGCAGTACCACAGGAGGCCCAAGGTGTGCGAGCACCACGCAAAGGCTCACGTTGTGATTGTCAGAGGTTTTTGCCAGCAATGCAGCAGGTCATCTCCCTCAATACTTCCTCGTTTTCATTCTCTTATGTAGTTTTTAAAATTTTTTTTATGGTTTTTTTTTTTGGTTAGTGATGTTAACATGACTCCGGTCGGGGTTTAATAGCACTAATCAATCAGTGTTTAAGGGGAAAGGGAAAATTGAAGTATCTCTAATTCATGTGTTAAAAGTCATGCAATTGCTTAAATATATTAACTCTTTAATATTATACTAATTTAACATAGTATCATAGAGTTTTTTTTTTTCTTTTTTGGTATAAAGTTATAATTTTACAACAGATGATTTTTAACAAATATATTGGAGATGCCGTAAGTACATATGGCACGTAATTTTAACTTGATACACACTTGTTTAACTTAGTAATTTTAGAGATCCTAAAACTTATTCCAAACCTTTTATACCAAGACATATAATTTGTGATTTGTCACCATGTAATCGTTGAATTTATTTTTAGAAGACTGCGTATAGTTGATCATGCTGATTGATTACATATACTACAAACATTGAATCAAAAAGTTGTCATGAACTTTTGGATTATTACACTTTTATAATGTAGTTTTAAGTAATTTTTTTAACATTTTTCTAATACTTTACACTAAATATTTTGAAATATTATTCAAAAAAGATGAGTTTCAAATATGGGCTAAAACTGAATTCGTGTTTTAAAAAATAGCACGTGTTTAAAAATATTAAAAAAAATAACCATTTAAGAATTTTATGAAAAAAAAAAATTTACACTTTTGTAACAAATTTTTCAGCACTTCAAATTTTAATAAGTAAAAATTGAAATGTTAAAAATGTTCTTAGACAATGTGTGAATATAATTTTTGCTATCCCCCCCACCGCCCCCCCCCCCCCCCCCCCCCCCCCCCCCCCCCCCCCCAAAAAAAAAAAAAAGAAAAAACATGCTCAGTATGCTGTGCGTATGCATGAAGTAATTTATATACCCTTCACAAGGATTCGAGATTTTCCCCCCCTTCAATGTTATAAACATTTTGTGCACCATGGAGTACCTATAGTTTGGAAATGGGTGAGTTGCAAAAATAGGCCACAATTAAATATTTGTTTTAAATGATAGTCTGTGTTTTAAAAAATTAAAAAAAATAGCCATGCTACGAAATGTATAACAGAAAAGTGTCATACAAAATATAACAGATCCATAAATATTTGTAAGATATTATTTAACACTTAAAAAAATAATAAGTAAAACTTAAAGTGTTACAAAATATCTTACAAATATTTACAGATATATTATATTTTGTATGACAGTTTTCTGTTATACAATTCGTAACATGGCTATTTTTTTAATTTTTTAAAACATGAGTTGGACTTTATAAATGAATTTTTTTTTGGCTATTTCCTATGATTTCCCTTTGGAAAAATACATGAAATCGATTTAGAGATCAGCACACTATATTATTAATTTTCATATTATCAATTAATTTTTATAATAAATAACATGAAAACATAGGATGCAATATGCTAATATGTAAAAGTAATTATATTTTTATATTTTTAAGCTATTATATATGTACATTATGAAATATTTTTTCTTTCTAATAATGTAGAGATTGGTGGAGAGCCATGAAAGTGTCGTCAAAGAGTCACCACTAGAGAGTTGTTTTTTTTACTTGATTTGCTTTAAAATCTCTTAGCTTCTTGATTCTTCCATTTTTCCCTCTTCTTCTTCTTTAAATAGGTCAAAGTTTCTTTTTGAATGAAAAGGCAAACGTTAGGAATGTATCTCAACAAAATTGATAGACGCCTAGAAAGCAAGCGGCTTACCAACTATATTGATCCTCCTTTCACCTTCCCACTAGCAAGAACTCCAATATTATAAATTAAAGAGAAATATATTACAAAAAGTATGAACAACCGCCCAAAGATTAAAAGAGACACACAAAGAAACCAAGGAACAAAAAATCTAAACCATGATCCAAGTAAGGTTATAAATTCCTAAATCTATAATAATATAGATGAATCATGTCTCTATAGATGAAGTTGTTGATGATTTCAAGAGCCGTATATCGTCAGGTATTCTCTCCCAGAAATGTAGACAACTAATCTAGCTTACCTGCGACATAATTGCCCTCGCGAAAGATATGAGAGGTTTAAACGTTCAATTGAGAGGAACTGGATAGAGCGTTCAGTCATCTATTTCTCAAGGTCCACGAGACAGTGCCAGATTTATTTTTGAACAAATTAACTACAAATTCTGAGTCTGGCTCCACCCAATTATTTATCCAACTGAATCTAGTTGCGAACTCAATAACCAAAATAAGACCCATAATCTCAGCTTCGAATGCAAACTTTATCCTCAGATTGCTCCAGAAGTAACTGTAATAACCTGAAATGGAGACTACTTATACGAGTATTTAATTTCAATTTTGAGACAAATGGCTTGTAGCATCATCTTGGCTTTATTTTATTTTAAAGAGAAATATTTCAATTTCGTCAATTCTAGTCAACTTTTGACGAGTATAAATGTGTTGGTGCAAATGACGATATTTTAACTTTTTGGAATTTTGATTTTTCAGCTTGAAATTGATTTTAAAATTTCTTACTCCTCTAGTTGGATTAATTAGTACATTTTGTTGATTTTGGGAAATTTTACCAACTATTAAATTGGATGGGCCAAATAAAAAGCCCAATTTCAACTAGGGTTTTATTTTTTTTCCCCTTTTTGCCCTCTTTACTCCTTCCCCCCCCCCCCCCCCCCCCCCCCCCCCTGCGGACCCTTTTGATATTTAACCTTAAAGTGTCATTTCATTTTCATGACTAACCCTCAATTCAAAGGCTTTTTATGAGTAACCTTCTACTTTAATGAAACTTTTACAATCTCTCAAATACCCCTCAAATTTTTTACAAATAAAAATAATAATAAAAGAAATTCACTTTGTTGAAAAAAAAAAAAAAAACTCTCCCCCATCTCATTCACGTTTTCATGACCGGACCATGACCATTACCCAAAAAAAAAGAAAAAAAAAAAAAAAGAAAACCCTAACTCATCTATCTCATCTCTAATTTTTGTCTAAATCACCTAAAAATTTGTATTCTATCTCTTTTATTCTCCTTCATTCATGTGTAACCAATATATTCAAGTTCAAAGGATTCTTGCAATGGATGAGAGAAAGACACACAAACCCAAAAGTTGGAGAATCCAAAAGTTGAAGAAATCAAGGTAAAATTAGCAAGTTAATCTCAAATCTTTTATTTTTTACATGAGTTTAATATTTCTAACTTAGGTTTTCATATTTAGGAGTTTCATTTTGAATAAAATGCGAAATGGGTGTGACATTATTGATTTTTAGTTTAAAATTTTCGAAGAAGATGAATTGCTTGGAGAATAAGATGAACAGTTTTAGCCGACTGGTTCGACTGCCCTGGAGAAATCCAGTCGAGTCGGTCGGACCAGTTGAGCCAGTCTATTATGGTTGACCCAGTCGACCGATAGAATCATTTTACATACTTTATGTATTTTTTTATTAGGTTCATTCGACTATTATAGAGTAGTAGTTGTCAAGTCGATCTTTTTTACTATAGTCTACCTAGTTGGCTCAGTTGACTCGTTTTTTTTAAATCATATATTTTAGTATTTTAATGTAATATTTTGTGTTCTTATAGGAATATGGCCGAGGCTGTTGTATATTTTCAATATGATGGGGAATGGAAAAAAAAAAAAAAGATGATGGTTCATATGAATGGTGCGCGATGAATGAAGACTTAAAGAGTACAATATTAGACGATGTGAACAATGTTGATTTCTCTGATCTTGTTGAGAACATACGTGAAAGGCTTCTTGTGAACAAGTCAACGTCCTTGAAATTGAGTTACATGTCTTCGACTTCAAACATCCCGAGACCTAAATATATTTTGGATGATATTGATGTCAAGTGCTATCTTTTGGACCGTTGTCTCGTATCGCAACGTAGAAGCGTGTTGCATATTGAACTTGTTGAACCTAATGAATGTGATGAAGATGAAAGAAATGAAGGGTGCGAAAAGGAAATAGAAGAAGTCCTTCGAGATGACTATTTTGATGTCGATATAGAGGCCTCGAGGATTTATGATGCTGCTTCTTCACAAGGCCAATTTGGTGATATTTTAGATGAGCTTACTTCAGAACATACTTTACATCGAGAGGCAATGGCATCTGCACCAACTCCGGATCCAAAACCCATACAGTCAGATATAGATATTGTTGTTGATCATTGTGAAATGCTAGCAACTGATGATTGTTGTACGTCTTATAGCTATGAAGACGGTATGAATATTACAGTTGGACAAGAATTTAATAGCAAAGAGGAGGTGAAGAACTCGGTCATTGATGCTTCGTTGAAAGCTTGTTTTGATTTCAAAATTATGAAGTCAACAAAGACGTTATTCATGGTGAAATGTGTAGTTGATGATTGCAAATGGAGATTACGAGCAGCGGCCATCGGTAAATCTAGCAATTTCTCTGTCCGAACATACAACAATCGGCATTCATGTTCTTATAATTCCGTGGATAGGAGGAATCGACAAGCAACTGCAAGCTTAGTTGCTGATATGTTGAGAAAAGAATTCCCAGTTCGGCTTGATACACCAACTCCAGAGACGATAATGAGTATGATGAAAAATCGTGGGGTGACAATATCATACAAGAAAGCTTAGAGGGGAAACAGATAGTGGCAAGTGATATTAGGGGTGCACCAGAGATGAGCTTTGAGCTACTTCCCAGTTACTTGCACATGATCAAAATGTTAAATCCTGGTACAGTCACACATTTAGTGGTAGATGAAGAGCAAAAATTCAAGTACCTTTTTGTGGCACTAGGAGCATGCATTGAGGGGTTCAAGGCAATGAGGAAGGTAATTGTGGTAGATGGGACTTTTTTGAAGACAAAATACAAAGGCACGCTCATTGTTGCCACAACACAAGATAGTAACTACCACCAATATCCTCTTGCGTTGGCCGTTGTTGACTCTGAGAACAATAATTCATGGAATTTGTTTATGACAAAACTTGAGGAGATCATACCTGACGAAGAGGAGTTGGTCATCATTTCAGACAGACATCAAAGTATCATTAAAGCAGTTGGCGAGGTCTACAAGAAGTCACAACATGGATTTTGTACATGGCATCTTTCTCAAAATATCAAGTCGCGGGTTAACATTAGATCACGCAGTACCGTAGAAAGTGATAGTGGAAAGAGAAAAAATAAGGCCCATTTTCCTGTTGTAAAGAAGTTCATAGATGTTGCTGCGTCATACACATTACCTGAGTTTAACCGACTTCACGATGACTTGAAGGTAAGGTATCCAAAAGCGACCGAATATCTTAAAAACAATGTTGTAGTAGAAAAATGGGCTAGATGTTATTTTTCAGGTTCTCGCTACAACATCTTAACTACTAATGGCGCTGAGTGCATCAATGGTGTATTGAGGAAAGCAAGAATGTATCCTTTGGTACCTTTAATAGATGCAGTTGTGGAAAACATTTCTGAATGGTTTAACAAGCATCGAAAGGAATCGTGTCTCGGGTCTTCCTCCCAACTCTTAACTCCAATGGTTGAGAAAGAATTGCATTATAGAAACAAACAATCAAAATTCTATACGGTTCGAGAGCTAAACATGAGTACACTTGAGTACCATGTCACAGGGACAGATGGTAGTTTTCTGGTTGATTTGGAAAAGAAGACTTGCACGTGCAAAGTATATGACATCGACAAGATCCCTTGTACGCATGCTCTAGCAGCATTCCCTGATGGTCCAAACAATATACATAGTTTATGCTCGAAATACTACTTAAAGGAATTATGGTCGTTGGCTTACGTTCAAACCATATACCCCGTTCCAGGAGTATCTGATTGGATCATACCTGATGTTGTACGAGATATAAAGGTCTCTCCTCCAGATTTCACAAGAAAGTGAGGAAGGGTTCAACAAACAAGATTTCCTTCAGTTGGCGAGCATCGAAAGCGTAAAACTAGCTCAAAAAAGACGTTGTCTTAAGTGTATTTGTTTAATTGGTATTTATTTCACTTTGTTATATTTTTATTAACTGTTAAGTCCTATGGATATTACTTGGTAGTTTACTTTTTCAATGAACTCCTAAAATTAGAATTATTAGTCGATAAAAAAATATTAAGTTTCTTATTGAAGTCCATTTATTGAATAATATACGGTCCATTCCCTATTAGTTATACTTAGTTCTTACAAAATAGTTTTAATACTTGATACAATTTAAGGTATAATACCTTACATGAGAAAAAAAAGTCTTATTTACTAAAATTTATATGTAGTACTCAATATTTTAAATATGTACTAACTTTAAAAAAAAAAAAAGAATTGCTTGGGACAACTGACTCGACTGGGTGTCCAGTTGACCGGTCAACTGGACTAGTCTACCAGTCGGACTAGTTGGACGTGGACAACTGGAGACGAGTCGTCTCAGTCGGCTAGTCTAGTCTTGGACGACTGGCTAGTGGTTATACCAGTTAGCGCGGTCGACTGAGGTTAAATCATAGTTAATACTTAGTTGATTAATGATTTTTAACTTTTTTAAAACACTATGGTCATCATATATTAGTTCACTTTATTAAGTAAAATTAATTTTAAGAGTGATTGTCATGATCTGATAACAACAAATTAGTAAACAAATAACTTGCTCAATTGGTGAAGAAAATGAGCTCTATAAGTTTTATATTTGTTTATTGCAAATCACAATTTAATAAACAGATTAAATATATTAAGTTATTATCTATTAGTGCACGTGAACTAATTCGAGAAAATTAATAATAAAATTTATTATTTAAAATTAGAATTATAACTCAAAAAAAATTATTAAGTTTCTTATTGAAGTTCATTTATTGAACAATATAGGGTCTATTCCCTATTAGTTATACTTAATTCTTACAAAATAGTTTTAATACTTGATACAATTTAAGGTACAACACTTTACATGAAAAAAAAAGTCTTACTTATTAAAATTTATATGTAGTACTCAATATTTTAAATATGTACTAACTTAAAAAAAAAAAAAAAGAATTGCTTGGGACAACTGACTCGACTGGGTGTCCAGTTGACCGGTCGATTGGACTAGTCTACCAGTCGGACTAGTTGGACGTGGACAACTGGAGACGAGTCGTCTCAATCGGCTAGTCTAGTCTTGGACGACTGGCTAGTGGTTATACAGTTGGCGCGGTTGACTGAGGTTAAGTCATAGGTAATATTTAGTTGATTAATGATTTTTAACTAATTCGAAAAATTAATAATAAAATTGATTATTTAAGATTAGAATTATAACTCAAAAAAAATTATTAAGTTTCTTATTGAAGTTCATTTATTGAACAATATATGGTCTATTCCCTATTAGTTATACTTAATTCTTACAAAATAGTTTTAAAACTTGATACAATTTAAGGTATAACACTTTACATGAAAAAAAAAGTCTTACCTACTAAAATTTATATGTAGTACTCAATATTTTAAATATGTACTAACTTAAAAAAAAAATTGCTTGGGACAACTGACTCGACTGGGTGTCCAGTTGATCGGTTGACTGGACTAGTCTACCAGTCGGACTAGTTGGACGTGGACAACTGGAGACGAGTCGTCCCAGTCGGCGCAGTCATTTCTGACAATGTACCGTTTCTTCTGTGAGTAGAAAATTATCAATGAAATAATAAGAGTACTATTACACACCCAATGTCATATATAAACTTTCAAATCTAGAAGAATGAACATGATATTGGTTAATAGTTACTGGTTGAGAAAAAAAATAGAAAAAAAGGTATCACTAGCTTAGACAAAGTCAGTATTTAGTAAAAGGTATCACTAGCTTAGACAAAGTCGAATATTAATCCAGAATTTTACTAACGTTACTTAGAACCAAGTGGACGAATCACATAATTTATGGAAGCCAATGATCATGAAAAATCTCAACCACCATCTTCTCTCGATAAAATGTAATGACCGAGTCATCTAGCGCTTGAAATCCATAACCTTGCATGTCGAACTCGATGAATTTGATGGCATAGATGGCACAATCTCCACTGTTAGAAATAACAATCTATTTAGTTGTCAAATAAAATAGAAAATGAAAAGATAATTAATGTTTTAGTACACATACATAGAATTTTGAGGAAGATCGCGCCGACGTCGATATTGCCATGTAGCATTAAGAGATTCCTTTATGTGCCCAAAAACTTTAGATTTACGAAGTACTAAAGGAATCATCGTTTGAATCGGCAACATAACTTCGTCCATGGCATTCTTAGACAAGCATCCCAAACTACAATCGAACACAACTAGCTCTGTGTTTATACAATCAATCTTAATTGCAAGCCATTGTGAGTTGTTAACATTCAATGGGAAGTATAGTGCATTTGCACCACGCCATGATCTTCTGAATTTATGAGATTTTCTATTCACATATTTCATGAATGCCTCATCTACCATGTGTTTATCTTCATTAAAGTTAATTAGTAAAAGTTGACCGAAGATCTCATCTAAGACAACTGAGTCTTGCTTGATAATATCAGAATATTTATGTTGTCTCTTCCTAACTCCATACATAGCCTCTTCTAAGTGCTGCAAAAAAATATAGTTGCATAAGAATATCGTTTATAATTACAAAATATATTTGTAAATAAGTTTAAAATTACAAATATACCTCACTATCAAGCCACTCGCGCTGAGTAAAAATCTTGTGGAAGAATATCCATGGTCGAGTCTGTAGACCACAAACATGCAAGGTTCTAGAAGTAGAATTATAATATTCATTGAAAGAACTCCGCATCTCATCAGGTAAACGCATAGGGTCATAGCATTTTATTGTGCCTTTTTCAAACTGCACTTTCTTTTTATGAGGATCAGTATATGGTTCTTTCCTATATTTTGACCTTGTGACTTGCCTCTTCGGTCTTTCAGGCTGAGCAACATGTGGCAATTGTTCCACCTCAATGTCGACAATATTTTCATTAGCAACACCCATATCCTCGTCCATCGTACAAATTGGAGTATTATAATATCCATCATCCTCTTGTAAAAACTCATTATTTGCACTAGGAGAAGTATAATATTGATGCGAGTCATGAATGCCGCCAATCTCCATGTGAGAAGAAAAAGTGCTTTTCACAACAGTCATTAATTCCTCCATTTTCTCATCCATTTTTTTTCTCCAATTGATCAAAGCGAGAATTAAACTCTGACTTTAGCACTTCGATCGCTTGATCCATTTTTTCCTCTATCTTTATCTCTATCTCATTAACGCGAGAAATAACTTGTGACTGTAGAACTCCAACTGCTTGATCCAAATGAATCTTTAGTTCACAAACTATACTGCTATTGTTCGTTTGACATGCTTCTGACTGTCGAGTAGGCTCTTGAGTTTGAGTCCTATTGCGTGGAGATGTAGACAAATCATCATGTGTAACATCTTGTTTCTCTTGTTGATCTCCTTGTTGCACACCTCTGTTATCTCGCTCATTGTTACTTTCATTTCGAAGAAATGAACATCTACCTCCAATATCAGCATGCCAAACATCCTCCCAAAAATCTCGACTCCAGATTCAATAATTTCCATCCATTGATTAATTGTAGCATCGGATTCATCAAAACAACGAGTAAAATCATGCATATAGTCAGCTTGCTCTTCCTCAGTGGTTGGTATAAGAATGCTTTTTATATCCTGATAATTAATAAATTTGAATAGCAAATTATAAAAACATTATTACTAATGTAGCTAAATGATATATATATATATTTGACACCAACCTTTGTGTCTCCAAGTGCTTGTAAAACTTGTTCTAATGAAGGGGACTGCTTCTTCTCAAAGCTTGTCATCCATCGACAAATTCTTGGGACATGACCTATGACATCTTCTCTATGCTTCGCAAATTCCGGTGAAAGGACCGGGATGCACTCAAAAGGTAATAACTATCATAAACCAATATAGTGGAATATTAGACAATGGTATCTCTTACAAATGCAAAACGATATTAAAAATAATTTTACTTACCATCAGTGGAAGAATGAAACCAGGAAAAGTCAATTTAGCATGTTCGGCATTATTGTCATAAACAATTGATGATTTACTTCTTATGTCAATCCTTTCTAAATGCCTCATCAAATATATGTATGAACTTCTCCCCCAAGGAAAATCACAACAAGCATCCAAATCATCAACGATGCTCAAAAGTTGATCACCAATGTGGCTTTTATCTTTGTCAGGATGCATCAACACTGAAGATATAAAGAACAAAACTGTCATCTTCAACTTGTCTAAGCGCATCAAGTTTGCTCTTTCTCCTTCATCAACATTCTGCCTCTTCTTAATATTTTGTCTCTCTTCAGGCGGATCTTGCATCTTTAACAATTTATCCTTGATATCTTTAATCGAGACTTTCTTCATATCTTTAAAATGCCTCTCTCTAAACGAGTTACCACCCAAGGTTTTCCAACTTTCTGGATAAGGAGAACATCGTAAACTAGATATCAATGGGTATTCCATCAAAGAAAAGCGAATAAGTGTACCGTTCACGACAAACCAAAATTCATTATTCTTCTTTGTTTGCACTTCACGGTATAACATCATCCACATTGACGTTAAGTTCATCTCTAGGTATTTAGGAACTTCGAGTAGATGACCAAATTGAGATTCTTTAAACCACGCTCGACCGTTAGAGTCTTTTTCAAAAACTTCTTCGAAAACTTCAACAAACTCTTTCAATCGACATTTAGTAATTTGCACTTGAAATTCATCCGTTCTGGCCTCAATTTCAAAATGGGAGGAGGGGCATCAAGAGTCTGCCAAAAAAATATAATAGAATATGTTAATACTTTCATTAAAAATAAAAATTAATAATACAATAATAATATAAAAGTTACCAAATTTGTGCCATCGTGAGAGCTATTTTCTTCTCGCTCATCATCTTCTGTAGGCATCATGGGTGGAGGATTTTGACCGGTTGGCGGAGTCGAGCTTATTTCCTCCGAGTTATCTTCCAATTGCATATTCGTTGTTGATTCCATGCACTTGTGAAATAAGAGCCAATTAGAAGCACGGCACAATACTTGAGTTTCTCAACACAAGAAAATAGCAAGATATTTTTTTTTTGGGCTGGGAAAGAAAATAACAAGATAAGGAGAGAGAGTCATTCACATATTTCAAACAAAATTTTTATAATTTTCAATTACGGCCGTTAAATAATGAAACTTGAATTTAGGAAGTACTAAAAACAAATTGAAACTAGTTTTCATATCATTACATTAGAATTGCCAAAGTACAAATCAATTAAGGAACCAAATTATGAAACTATTAAAATATAAATAGAAGGTCATGTCCTTGTGATGCAGTAACAATGAAGAGAGTCAAGAGACTGAAATCCCTCAAGTGAAACTAAACTCTCAGAAACAGAGATGGCTTGTTATGGAAGCATATGAGCTATAACAACAGTTCAAGAAGAAGCAATAACTACATGAAGATGTGGTATGAACCAACGATTATGTGGTTGCCACGTGTAACCAGATAACGAGCAGGGGAGGATTTAGTTAAGCATCTTCCCCGCACGACAAGTTCATAGATGAGCAAAAAAAATCAAGAGAATCAAACTTGTGTAGGAAATAAACTTGTATAGAGAATCATCAATCACGTACACGTCGGTGAGCTGCTGAGCCACGTCTCCCTTGATCTTTGGAGGAGGCAACTTCAAAGACACCCACGTCGGTGAGCTGCTGAGCCATAGTGCTTCACTCGTTTCTTTGGGCTTAGAGTCCGACGCTCTTTCTTTGGTCTACAAATACAAGTAGTACGATCTCAATGTTATTAGATAATGACGAGAACAATGACAATTGGAACAAGGAAGGGATCGTGGATGAGATCAAAAATTCACCTTGTCGAGTCTATTGTCCCACCATTTCTCTGGGTTTTCCACCAAGTCTTTCCATAGTTCATCAACTAAGATAACAAAGGTGTAAACATGAAAAGATTCTTAGAAATCAATAAGAAACTCGATAGCATAGTTAGACCAAGGCATAATCATACTACTAAAATTTAATATATAACCAATCATGTTAATTTCAATTTTAATCTCAGTTTAAAGAGAGCCTGCAAGTCTTCGGCTTCTATTTCTTGGTGCCTGTTAAGTTTTTCTCCACATAAGACCCGAAAGGTGTTTGAAGTTATCAGATATTTGTTTGCATCGTATTATTTCATGTGCACTAATATAGAAGTCATAAAGCTATAGTGCATTGGCATGCATTGTAGAAAGAAAAATTTTGATGTGCAACTTCAAGCTACTGATTGAGAGTAATTTTATAAGAAAAGTGTGCGTTGGACTCACCTTTACCACCATCCTTTACTGTTTTGATGTATGAATTTGAACATTAAATTAAACTCCAGTCCTTCAAGTTTTGGCAAAAGCCACTGAGGTGCTCTATCAAGCCAAAGTCCACTGCTACCCGTCCTTTCGTTTGAAATTAGGGAACTTTGGATTCACCTTTTGAAAAAATAAAAAGAAGATTAAAATGGTATATATAAAGAGAGACAGAGAGAGAGATGATATTTGAGGCGAGAAATCCTCACCAGCCCTTGGAGCTTGCTACTACAATAATCGCACCATTCTTCTGGATTATCGACAAGGTCAGTCCAGATATCTGATCTAGAGTCCCAATTGTCTAAACAAACTTAGAAATATCCTAAATGCACAAGCTTTCAAGCTGGACTACCCCTAATGCCCTTAACCCTAGCATTTGGCATCCAAATTCTTCTTTCACAAATCTCAAATTAAAGCATAAAATTTCTGAATCGAACAACACCGAAGCAAGCAATTCGACAGAACCTGGATTCGAACATCAAGAGCTCGTAGAAGAAAGAATCGGTCTTAAGAGGAAAGGACAAACCTTGAAGAGCATAGTGAAGGTGTGAGAGGCCTGGGCAGAGTCGCCGGAGATGGGAGAGGAGTGAAGAAGGTCGTCGGAAGAGTCAGCGACGTCGGCGAGTACACTTGGGCAGCTCTTGTGGGATGAGTTCAGAGATGCGAGGTGGGGGGTTCGGCGATTCCACTCGGGCAAGTCCGTCCGGTGAACGACGGGCGGGGAGAGAGACTCGGGCAACTCCGGCGGGACTGGTTCAGCAAATGGCGGGATGAGTTTGGCGAGTACAATTGGGCAGCTCCGGTGGGATGAGTTCGGCGAGATGCGGGGTGGGTTCGGCGGATGTCTGGGTTCGGCGAGGTATCCCGGGTGGGTTCGGCGAATCCACTCGAGTAAGTCGGCAAGTCCGTCCGGTGAACAACGCGGGGAAGGGAAGAGAGAGAAGGGAAACGAGTCCTAAAGAAACAAGAGGGATTTTTGAAAAGAGGGGTGTTTTCGTTTCAAGTCTGATTCCTCTAGTATAGGATCCTATGTCCTCTTCTGATATATGTGTTCGGTATATAATTTGATATTTAAGGATAGAATTGTCTTTTCATAAAATATAAAAAAATTGAAAAAGAATTTTTTTTAAAACAAAGGTTATAATTGAGAACAGTGTCTCGTTGGAGGTTATTGATCAAAAAGATCCCCCCCCCCTGCCTTACCAGCCCGCGCCGTCTGCTCAAACTCGCCGAGCTCACGGACAAGCTCTGCCCCTTGTCACCTGTCATCGAGCTTCCTCAAGCGTACCGCCTGAGCGCGCGACGTGCTAACTGCTCCGCTGCTTTCGCCATCGCGCGCGACCTGCCCCGTGCCGCGCTCAACTCCACCAGGCACCCGACCTTGTTCCCCTCCACGGTGATCCACGCTCCATTACGCGCGACTCCGGCGCTGCCAGCTTGCCTTCTCCGCACGAGCCCAGCCCAGCGAGCCTCCACTGCTACTCCGCACTAGTGCGCCGTGAGCAGCTCATACCCGCGCCGCTCTGCCTCCCGTTGTGTGCCCTCGCCGCTGTCGGGTTTCAGCACCTAGCTTCGACAGCCCCAAAGCGGGCAAGCCCCGGTGGCGAGAGTTGAGACTCCTTCGCCTTGGCCGCGCCATCGCAGAGTTTGTGGCGGAGCTCTATCTTGCGGTCCCGTCTCATAGCCGCTACTTTTTGTCAAGCCGCTACCATTAACGCTTGGTGAGCCTCGAACCCGAGTTGAACTCAATGATAAATTATGTGTGTTAGTAATGCTTAGTAGCGTTTTGTATATTTTTGATTCGCAAGTTATAATCCTTAGTATACTTATTTGTTCATTGATAAAAAGTTTAGTAATCAAACTTGGTGAGAAATTCGTCAAAAATTGATTTAGAACGCCGAGGATTTTTATGATTTTATTTTATCAACATTATGGTTATTAGTTTTGTGAAATTGTTGCCGTGTTCAGCTTAGTGCCTTGGTTGTTTTGAAATGTCGACGTTCTTGAGGTTTTCTAAGTTCGAGAATTATACCATTGAGATTTGTGCGAAAGCAAGATTGTGATTGTGTTGGCTTTCGCGTTTTCGTTAGAATATTTGAGTGTGGCTTAAAACATATCTTGTGGTTTAACAAATTATTTTCGTAATCTAAATTTGTGGTTCAATGAGTTGAAACATTGAAGGCCTCGCATTTAAGTGAAATCTCTATTAGAAACTAGCGTTGCAAAATATAGTGTGAATTTGATTGTGCGGATTTTGATAAATTGTTAACTTGGTTGATTTTGATGCCGATGGCGATTTTTAAGCCAGTTTTATAATTTTAGTGGGTTTGCAATTATTTTGTTTTTATTGTGTTCAATACATTTGGGCTGAGTTTCTAATTATTTTCAAAAAATTGTATCTCTTTAAATAAAAAAAAGAGATGGTTAGTTTATATATTTTGCTAAATGGGTCATGGTCACTTTGGCTTTTGTAAATTAAAAAATCGTAAAAGAGATTTTACTTCAAATTACTTGCGAATCTCATGTTTGAGCAAAAGACCATCGTTCTGGGAAACTAAATTTGCGATATTAGAACGACTGGTTCAGTTTAGAAGATAATCGAGTCGTTATGACCAAATCAAATTCTGAATCGTCTATGTTGAGTTTTCTAGTTAACTCAAGGCTTGTTTTGTTAAGTTCTCATTCCGATAAGTCGTTTCGATCTATTTCACATTTTAAAGATTCTCATTTGCTCGAGTTCTACAGGATCGTCAACGAAGTGATTTTGGACTCACGACCACTTCGCCGAAGGTATAAACTGGCGGTTGGAATCGAAGTCTTAGCTTTAGCCATTCTATGTGGCTTTAGTTTTAGTTTATATGTTCATTGTTTAGTGTGAAACCAAGCCGTTGAGGCTCAGTATTGAATTACTAGAATGCTTTAAACTTGATTTCAAAGAAATGATATTGTTGTTTGTGTGATTATTGATGATGAAATTGTAACCTAACTGAGTTCAGTGTTGGATTGTTATTAGGTCAAGGCTTCGGCCGGGATGTCCGGAAAACATAGGAAACTCTGTCGGATTTTTGGCTCAACCTTTAAATACTTAGTTAAATTATGCAGAAACCAATTAGATCAAAGAATCAGTTTCTCACCTAATTTAGTCAACGACATGCCCGTTAGTGGGGATTGACAGTTAATGTTTAGGCGACGACACTTGAGGCGAGAATACCCCTAGAGGAGTTTCTTGTGGACTCATTTATCGTCCTACCATCTAGGATTTGTTTCTAGTGATCCATCAACCCTTAAAGTTTCTATCCTCTCTAATAACTAGTAAACTTCGGAATCGACCCTCTAATTCTCGTGTTAGACAGAAGTACCACACATCAAGTTTCAAGGAGGGACGACGATAAGTAAAGACTACGAGGATCGAGGCGGGAAGCTTAGGACCTCAAGTAAGTGGGATTCTACTGTGACATGAGTAGACTTAAGTATAGCTACCACCACGGTACGAAATGGGTTATAGCCCTTAATATGTCTTCATTGTTAGTTTGTGCGTAATTTTACAATTTGACATATTGTATTGAGGTTTGATTATATTGCGATTGGTCAAATTCGTTGTCCACGTGCGAGGTATTTTATTAGTTTCATTTTGTATGATCGGCATTTTTACGTAACCTTGTATAATGTTCATAGTGGAGTTTTCTAAGTGTGTGAACAAATATAAATCGTGTATATATTGGTAGTATTTGCTTTAGGTGTGTGAGTATGGGCTCATGTTCCTATTTGTCTTATTAGCTAACAAATCTACAAGTATAGGATTGTAGGTTTGTTTGTGTCATTGTTATGTTTGCGTGTATGAGTATTTGTGTGTATGTGTGTGTTTGTGTGTGTATGTTTGCTTGTCTATGGGTATGGGACCACGGACATTAAATTTCACCTATCGACTGAAGTGGTTAGCGTTTGTTGGAATGAGTGAGTTTTGACTAGCCCGCACGGGGGCATACTATTGGCCTGGATGGAGGTTTAGCCCGCACGAGGGCATACTCTAGTACAAGATTGGCCTGCACAGAGGCCTAGCCCACAAGGGGGCATACTATTGGCCTGCACTGAGGTCTAGCCCGCATAGGGGCATACTCGAGTACCAGATTGGCCTGCACAGAGGCCTAGCCCGCACGGGGGCATGCTATTGGCCTGCACGGAGGTTTAGCCCGTACGGGGGCGTACTCGAGTACCGGATTGGCCTACACAGAGGCCTAGCCCGCACAGGGGCATACTCGAGTACCAGATTGGCCTACACGGAGGCCTAGCCCATATAGGGGCATACTATTGGCCTGCACGGAGGTTTAGCCCGCACGGGGACACACTCGAATACTGGATTGGCCTGCACGAAGGCCTAGCCCGCACGGGGCCATACTCGAGTATCGGACTGGCCTGAATGGAGGCTCGACCCGAACGAGGGCTTGATAAAGTTCCGGAACGACTTGGAAGGAGCCCCGGCCCGAACGGTGGCATGATAAAGTTCCGAAACAGCTTGGAAGGAGGCCCGGCCTGAACGGGGGCGCATGATAAAGTTCTAAACGGTCTGAAAGGAGGCTCGGCCCGAACTAAGGTATAGTAAAGTTGCAGAACGGCCTGTAAGGAGGCTTGACCCGAGCGAAGCATACTAGAGTTTTTGAATGGCCAGAGGGCCCGAGGAAAGTCAAGTAAGGACCCTAAATTAGCAACTCGTGCGTACACGTATATTGTGAGAAAAGTCGAAAGTTGTGGTTCATAAGAAGGGATTAGAAGATGAAGAGATTTATTTGCAAGTCGCGATCGTTGAGTTGCTAAGTCTTATTCTGTTTCAAGTTATAACACTTTTGTAAAGTATTGTACTCGCATAGGGTTAGTATCATGCTTCCTAATCTACTTAACGGACTATGAAATGTGAGAGATTTTTAAAGAATTAATGACTCTTAAAACTGCAATGGCTTACCAACGAGTTAGTTGCCTTTATTGAATGTGGGGACGTATTCTCTCAATTATGACACTGCTTGTAGATTTAGCAATCTCTGTACTTAATCTACTTTCTGGGCTATTAGCTCACTAGTGTGCTCGTGTCGCAGGTAAGTTGAACGAAAACGAAAAGGCCAAGCGACAATGACATGAGTAGCGAGTATATACGGGGCCGACCTGTAAACCTTTACGCAGTCTACCGGCTAATCGTTGGGCAATGAATAGTCTTGATTTCTGCACTTTTTAAATTTACGGTTAATATTAACTCATTTGGTTATTGTAAGAACACGATGAATTCCCATACATTTGTAATACGAGTTCCAATGAATATATTAATGTAAAAAGTTCAAATTCGTTCGTATTTTTGGAAGAAAAGTATTGCTATCTTATAAATCATACTACATTTCGAGTATCAATATTAAAATATTGTTTTAAATTTTGGGTCGTTACAACAACATTTAACAAAACCTTGATTGGTGCAAAAAATTGTGCCAACCCGAGGAACCTGGCGAGCCTCTAGACGCGGATTGATATGGACTTTCAACCAACCTTGGGAAGGCGGATTCAATAAGACTAGAACAATAGCATGGCTTTTTGAAGGTTTACATTTAATCCCTAGGTCATGAAAAATGGCAAGGTCGTTAATAATATTATGCATGTGACCAGAGTTGATCTTATCTATGTCCCGCATGAACACAATGACCCAAGCTTTCGAAGAAAAAGCATTTGGCTCTTTGCCTTCAAAAATCTTTTCGTTTCCGCATTCCCAAATCAACCAACGTATCGAACTAATTCCTGCATGCTAGAGCCCTTGGATTTGCAAACTAAATGATTTCTCCATAGCTCCAAGGAGAAGATCTTTAAAACTGCTTCAGAGGATCAGAATCTTTTTGAAGCGCTCACCCTAGAAAAGCCATATGGATTTGCTGAAAGAACGGTCTATGAAAATGTGATCTTAAGTCAACTTGCTTTTTCCCCAAAGATGACCCAAACTAGAAAAGCTTAAACCTCATTTTTTTAAGATTGTCCTTGATAGGGAGACACCTGTGAAGGACTTCCCAAATGTGGATAGATTGTCTCAGGGGAATAAAACTCCTTGAGACAAATCTGCTTCAAGAATAAGAAGAGCCGTCGCCAAGATATTCCTAAAAGATTGCTTTGCTATAGACGTCACCCAGAGATGAACAGGTTCAAACTAAATGATCAGAATCTGATGGATCTAAATGATAATCAACGATTTTGACGAGTAAGCTTGGGAAGCATTGTGAGATGCTAGCAGGAAAAGCCCATCCCTCTTTCCAATAATCAGAATTAGTGCCTGGCATCGCTAACTGTGAGAAAGTATATTCAATTGTTTTATTAAAGTTTCGCCCAGACAGTTCTAGCTCCAGAATAGAAGAGAAGAAATTTTTTTCCAGCAACCACTGAACTTCTTAAGAGAGTTCATTGAAAACGGGCCTTAAAGCCGGCCAAATAGTGGAGTTCAAGCAAACTTTTGGCTGGTCGTCCTTCCCAAAGAAGTAAAGCGTTAGAAAATCCATTAGCCAATTGTTTCTAGATAAAATGTCCCAAGCGATTTTAAAGGAATGTCATGTTAGAGAGCTCCAGATCACACACTCTTAAACATCCGTCAGATAGGCTTTTACATACCTTGTTACAAGCTAGTGTCATAGTTTTCCTCCTAGATATCGAACCCGACCAAAGAAAGATCATAATACATGACCTTAACTCATTGATGATGGATACCAGCCATTTATAAATGAAAAAAAAAGTGTTGAAAGCTCCTGATATCACTAATTTAATGAGAGTGAGTTTGCCAACCATCGAGAGCGATTTGCCATTCCGCTATGCTAATTTGGCTTCAATTTTGTCGCTGAGTATAAGCAGGAATTCCTTTTTTATTCTCAAAAGTGGAATACCTAAATAGGTCGGAGGAAGAAAATCTCAACCTAAGGGCCAAATATTGTGTGTTGGTGTGGAATTTGAACCAACGACATCCGCACCTCTAGGATGTGATACGGCAATGAAAATAGAGAAATTAATTTAGAAGAATAAAAGGAGGCATGAGAGTTTTAGAGTGGTTTGGCCCTCCAATGGAGTAACAGCCTACGTCCACTGTTAATGGGATTGCTTATAAAGTATGTTACAGAGCATTTTCCCTTATCTTTTTCTCACTTTTTTTTGCCTCTCTCATCCAGTCCGTTCCTCCTTCTTTTTATAGACGAAGAAGGAGGCCACAGTTCAATAAGACAAAACATCCCATCCCTCGAGTCACGGGTTTGGTTCATCTAATAAAGCTGCACATCTGTCGGGAGCAGTTACTCTGAACTTGGCAGGAGAGAGCTGTTGCTACAGTGAATTCCCTGCTCAAGTCAGAAAGGGCGGGAGAATAATTGAGATCTATGATGCCGCGGACCAACGTTCTATGACCGAGGATCAATAACTCCGAGGGCCGAGTTTATTCCGGATGAATCCTCGTTCGGGGCGACCTTCTCAGGGATGGATCATCTTCGGAGATCCTCAGTCATCATATACCAGCCCGTAGTAGAGGGGCATATCGGAAGTTCCCTCTCGTAGCGGCACTCTTTCTCTGGGGATATATAATCGGGGGTCATCCTTGATCATACTTGTCCGTCGTTACCCTGAGGAGAGTTCTTATGATGCGGTGACTTCGCTTGGTTCAGTGGAGTCAAGGGTCTTGGACTTCCTCGACAGTGCCTAGGAGATCGCCCCTGGACTCATTGGCTGACGAAAATTTACTGACAACATCTGCCCCCCAATCCCGAAGGTACGGATCGTGCCGTTCGGGATTTCTCCGGCACAATGTCAGTCTGTTCATCGTCCGTTGCTGAGGAATTCATCTGTGGGGGCGACTCCAGCTATACCAAATTTTTACGTCGCCTCGACGGAAGGTATCTTGCTGGTCGGAGACTCCGTAGAGAAATAGGGTCTGATTCCTCCGGAACCAGACGTTCCATCCGTTCTGACTCCGCTTGCCCCAACATCGACCCAGACCTTGCTTGAGTTGGAGCGCTCGTCTTCGCCCCTTTCGATGGTGGTAAATAGTAGTCTCCTACAAAACAAAATAAAAACTGGTTACGCGAAGTATAGAGTTTAAATACTACATTCTTTACGCTGTGGCCCCCGACTATGGGAATAAGTCTCTTCGGGATTATCCCTACAGTCGCTTGTGGTGTCCTCTTCGAGGACTATAACTCATCTGCACCATGCCCTCTTCGAGAGTCACTGCAAAAGCAAATTAGACGACTTAGTTTAGATCGCGATCTGAGCAAACTTCCCTCCGTGAGATGCTCTGTTTAGTTGCGGGTTGTTCCTCCTTCGAAGGATTACCCCGAACCAGGCCTCTTCTCCGGGGGTATGCCCTTGGTCAGATCCTATCATCGTCGGGATTCGCAAGTACCCCATTGCTTGCAGCGGTCTCCGGTGCTTCTGAATGGGGTGGGGCCTCTTGACTTATACACTGGCGGTTAGGCAATCCTTTGAAGAATTTTTCATCCCTCACGCCTCGTAGTTCCTCTTTTGAGTGCACCTAGGTCTTCTACCTTCTTCGAAGAATAGAATGGTTCGAGGAGAAAATTGGCCCAACTTCCCAAGTTAATCCCCGAACATGTTTCCTTCTTCGAAGGAAAGACCCGACAAGATAAACCTTTGTGTGGTAGGAAGTCTCAGCGAGTAAAGCCTGCGTATAAGCCCTTCGAAACTCACGCGTTCTAGCCTCGCTTGCCTTCGAGGTACCTATAGAGCGCATCTGTTTCTTTTTGGTACCCCGGATGCACCCCAGCGGCCTGAGCGCTCCGCGGTCAAAAAGGCCGTCGAGGGTGATGTTTATAGGATTCATCCGCTTCGCGGTTCCACCCTTTATACACCGAGTTTACAGTCTTCTTCGCAGACCAAGGGGAGTAGCTAGTTACAAGGGAGGGAAGGTCCCTTCGTGACAGGAGGATTTTGCCCTCAGATCTCTCTTGACCAAGGGCGACCAGGGCACTGCCATTCGAGCTTTGGCATCTGAACACGAGCCATTTCCTCCCTCGTACAGTTTCATTGAGGGGTTTCTTGGTGAAGTTTGGCGAGAGTCTTGAGGTTACCGAAGTTTGATTTCGGGAGGCAGTTGACTATCCCCGGGGCCATCCTTCGATCGAGGACCTCGCAGTTGCGCCGCGGGTCCGGACTTACGTGGAGACATGCTCTTCCGCGTTCCTCCGAGGTGGATCCAACTTAGTCAGAATGCGGCTGGGTCGAATCTTCGACTATCAGCGGCCACTCTGACTACGCGAATATCCCGCGGCCATGGGCCTCCGAGGCAGTCCTTGACGACGATGCCCGTTCCGACCCATTTGGCTGCCGCGCTCCCTTGGTGCGGACCTTGAGTCCGGCCGTCGTTCCGACCTTGCGCTTTTAGTCAGCAGCTGCCCGGGTGAGATTTGCGGGTCTTGTCGTCTGCCATGGTAATAGAGATATCCTCTTGGTTGGCCTCGATGATGCCTTCGGGGGCTACTACTATGTCGACTTTCTTTTGTCTTGCCTGGAGCCGTGCTCGGAGTGCACGAGGACGTTCCGTGCTGGCAAGAGGAGGCGACCAACTCTGCTTGAGAATTAAAACCGCCTTAGGCCCATGTCGATTGTGACTAGAGATCACAGGTTTATTTCCATTGAGCTGCCTCATTTGCGCCTTCTGGTTTTCAATCAGTAAGAGGCGAGACCTCGGGGTGTCCGGACGCTGGGGGCAGGGAAGGAGAGAGAGCGATAAGGCTGACGCCTGCTGTCCTTCAGACAGCGATCCTTCACGAAGTCGGCTTATAACCGGAGGACGCGCACCTCAAGGGCGGTCCTCGGTCTGCGACGGAGCATGCTTCGTAGGATTCTGCGGGCATGGGCCCATGTTGCCTGCTCCAGGTCCACTTTGACGATGCCTTCGGCAGCCACCTCAGCTGCGGCTTCCCAGAGCCCCGTTTGAAGCCGCGTCCGGAGTATCTCCGTCTGCTCCTTGCCGGTGATGAACTGCGGATGTTTCTAGTTTTGAGCCGAAGATCTTCACCATGCTGTTCATCTGTGACATGGAGTTTTGGACGTTCTTCATTTTTCGCTCAATCTGATCCAGTTTGGGATTCATGGGACTTCCTTCCCGTTCATCTGGTCATCGGCGCCGTGGATCTCCGATTACGAGTGACGACAGAGCTCCCGGAAGAAACGCCTGAGAGGAAAAACTGGATAGAAAAGGCAACGGAAGTTCAGGCGGCCGGCGGCCCTCTTTCTAGCGCCAATCTGTTGGTGTGGAATTTGAACCAAAGACGAGATCCGCACCTCTAGGATGTGATACGGCAATGAAAATAGAGAAATTAATTTAGAAGAATAAAATGAGGCATGAGAGTTTTAGAGTGGTTCGGCCCTCCAATGGAGTAACAGCCTACATCCACTGTTAATGGGATTGCTTATAAAGTATGTTACAGAGCATTAAACCTTATCTTTTTCTCATTTTTTTGCCTCTCTCATCCAATCCGTTCCTCCTTCTTTTTATAGACGAAGAAGGAGGCCACAGTTCAATGAAACAAAACATCCCATCCCTTGAGTCACGGGTTTGGTTCATCTAATAAAGCTGCACATCCGCCGGGAGCAGTTACTCTGAACTTGGCAGGAGAGAGCTGTTGCTACAGTGAATTCCCTGCTCGGGTCAGAAAGGGCGGGAGAATAATTGAGATCTATGATGCCGCGGACCAACGTTCTATGACCGAGGATCAATAACTCCGAGGGCCGAGTTTATTCCGGATGAATCCTCGTTCGGGGCGACCTTCTCGGGGATGGATCATCTTCGGGGATCCTCAGTCATCATATATCAGCTTGTAGTAGAGGGGCATTCCGGAAGTTCCCTCTCGTAGCGGCACTCTTTCTCCGGGGATATATAATCGGGGGTCGTCCTTCTGGAGAGTTCTTATGATGCGGTGACTTCGCTTGGTTCAGTGGAGTCGGGGGTCTTGGGCTTCCTCGACAGTGCCTAGGAGATCGCCCCTGGACTCATTGGCTGACGAAAAATTACTGACAACATTGTGTACTTGAGATTCTAGACATTGAGATGCACCTTTTCCTAAAAAAAAAAATGTCTTTTGCACACTAATTACTTCGTTTTGAGTTGTAACGACCCGACTTTTCGAGAAGTTAGCGTACTTATCTTATTTTCCTTATAAGTTATAAAATTACTAATATTATACATTTAATTATTTATGAATCGATCATTTGTTTAGAACTTGCTAGGAATATCATAGAGAATCTCGAAAATAATCGTTATAATATTTTGCCATAATATAGTCTCATAAAAATTTTCAAACTTGATCTTAATAAAGTGTCTTAATTATTTAGATACACGGAAGATAGATAGTCTTCATAACCCTTGCCTCGTCACCTCCGTGCACTGTCGCCTTCAAACCCATGATATGTCACATCATAGGTGTCTTACCTACAATACAGACAAAAAACATTGTGAACTAAAAGCTCAGTGAAGTACAACTATTTTTCCACCAATCATGATATGATATACATGACCAATTAGGTTCATTTATTCATTATATTACTAATTTTTCTTAGATGATCATCATCATATAAGTGTATGTACCGGGTTGCACGCTGAACCAATGGGCAACGGGGGTATATTAGTCCTCGACTACTATTGATCCATCATATCATATCTTTTTTTTTCTTAAAGGCTGCCCTATATTGCCCTTAGGTTGACTCAAGGGACGACATCATAATCTCACTTGTGAGGGTGGTAGGTCATGGTGTTTAAACGTATGTTTCACGTATTTAATATTGTGACATACAATGTGACGTAGCCTAACATAACATTACTTGTCATCATGTCATCGTATCATTTTGATCGTAGTTCAATGATACTTGCTTAGAGATTATAAACAAGGTCATGAATGTCATTTCATAAACTTAACATCGTTATTTCTTGTATTCTATGATGAAATAATCATATATTATAAGATCATAACATACCTATCATCATATACATGTAAACATGACATCATCAAATACATGAAAACATAACATCATCGTCATACACATGAAAACATAATATCATCATCATAACAAAATATATCGTATTTGTTATTCAAACTAATTTGTACTATAGTGAGTTTGTACTCTCCTCGGTTGTTCAAAAACTAAGAATTTTTCAGATTTTGGTACTTGATCACGTTGGCACTCTAAACCTAAACCCCTAACATAAAGTCAAAACTAGTCTTTCGTAACTTATTTAAATATTTGAATCTAATTCAACTCTCTGAGGTTTGATTCCAAAACAACACTTGGTGGTTAACGTTAAAACTTTACATGATTGAAAAGTCTCAAAACGATTACATGGCAACGTAAAGTTGTTCACGAGAAGTCCACAAATCAAATAGGAAGAAAGGATATTATGGTCTCGCTTAAAACCCGACTTGCCTAGATAGAATTCTTCGAGGTTACCAGGTAAAAGTATAAAGGAGATTGCAAAGTATACCTTATTAAAAATCAATCTTTCTTGAGCATTGCTCTTTTCACATGACCACTAGGTAAAAATTCACCATGCTACCACATAATTTATTTGTATAAAATAAAACTTAATTATAAAAATTCATTTAATTAATTTGGTCTAAACTAAAATTTCTATTTTGACCCTATACTTATAACAAAATTACAATTTAGTCCTTAAACACAAAATTTTCACAAAAACGTCCCTCTATAAAACTATACCAAATTTTTTAGATCATTAATTTATACAAAAACTAAATATTTTCTCTTTTGCACCATCATTAAAATCAGATTCAAAGTTTACCAAAAATAGAAATGAAAATATGGGCCGAAACTTTAATTCGTTGTATCTTTAATTTGCTCAAAGTATGGAACTATGGATAACTCAAAGTATCCCTATAATTTTTAAAGATCTCAAATTCTTCGTAAAGCAGAAACAACAACTTAACTTTAATCACGTTTTCATCAATTTAGAAACAAATTTAGCAAAATCTCTATTTCTAAATATTTATACAAAATTAAATTTTATACATTTTTTAATTAGTCAAAATCTAGGTTCGTCATTAAAATGATCAAAATCAGTCAAAATCCTCGACTGCTCATGATATCCAGAAAAACCGTACTGAACACATCACGGTTCTGAAATTTTAGAAATTAATTTACACATCAATCATAGATTATCATTAATCATCCACTAATCAAAATAACACAACGATAGTTCCCATAAAATAACAAGATTAGAACCTCCTTTTCTTACCTATAGCATCTGGCCTTCCTTAGGGAATTTTTCTTCAATTTTTCTCTTTCTCTTTCTCTCTTTCTTTTTTCTCTCTCTTTCTCTCTAGAACGTTTGGACATCTTTAGGAATGATGGGAGGAATTATTTTCTAGCATAAAGTAGGCATGTAATATGCCCAAAATAGGAAGGAGAATCGATTCCTGATATTGCCTCTTAAGTTCCTATGATCAAACTACGTAAAAAAAAAACACTAAATTTCCTATTTTGGCATCATGGTTGACTATCTCTATATTCGTTGTATATAGACATATTTTCTTCATCATTTCCTTCATGATGTGTGCCCATTATAGAGAAATTTCATTCATTATTTTGTCAAATTTTTACTCAAAATTATCTTTTAGTATTTTCTAACTTGCTAATTATACCAATAGGTAAATTTTCCTATTTTGGGTAAATCTTTAACAATTAAACTCTAATTTTTATTTATGACAAAAATAAATAATCTCTCTTAATTTTTTTCTCAAAAAATGGCGCCAATTAAGCTTGCTCTCATTGACATTTTAGAAACAAGTGCCCAATTCCTAACTATACGTAGTTTTACTACAAAACGACACATAGTTTTCAAGTTCGATTAAACAAAACAAAAAATATTGTAGTTTTTATTTCAATTTATATTATTATAATAAATAAATAATAGAAAAATATATTATAAAATTATTTATTTCGTCAAACATCGCGCGTTCAAATATCGAGTTATCACATGAGTGTTTCGACATTCTTCTAAGAAGCCTTACAGAATAACATAACGTCATCAACGTAAAGAAGATGAGATGGCACAGTGAAGTTCCACCTATCGGGAGCAATTAAAGAACGCCGTAGGGGCATAGGGTAGATAAATAGTGGCTCAAAAATTCTACAACAATGTCGAATAGAAGGGGCAAGACATCCTATTGAACACCATGAGAGCACCAAAAAATCTAATTGGAGACCCGTTAAATAAGACAGAAACCCTGATCGAGTGAAAAATGTTCCAAATCCAACCACAAAAAGTCTCATTGAAACTAAATACCTAAGGACTTCAATGATTAAATTCCAATTCATGGTGTCAAACGCCTTCTTGATGTCAATTTAAATTGTCATGTTTATACCATTAGAGCTATCAAGGGAATTAATAGCTTCAGAAGCTAGGGCGATGCAATGGTGAATCCAACAGTCTCGAATAAAACAGGTGATGAGAGATGATACGACTTGCAATACCGTTGAGACGGTTTGCAATAATCTTAGTAATAATTGTAAATAGGTCAAATTTTTGGTTAAATACTTTTCGCCAGAGGCGGGACGATTATCACGAGACTCGGGCCAACCGAATCAAGTCAACACGCAAAGCAAGATCTACTCGACTCTAGACCATCAGAAGCGCTTTCAACCAAGGGCGATCGATTCCTTTATGGCTTCGCTTAGCTCAATTTCAGTCTAATAGGAATGAACAAGTTTGTCTGACCAAAGGCGAAACTATCGCAATAAGGCTCAAGCTTAGGTTTAAGTACATCACGACGTCAAAAGTGATACGATCATTAAATAGCTTAGACCAACTCAACTTAAGTCGATTCAGGAAGTCCTTAAAGCACTTCTAGACCCGATAAACCTCGAAAACCAAGATCAACTTCCACTAAGGATGAATAGATGCATCCCAACGGGGACCAAACTATTCTCATGAAGTTTATGCCAACTCGGCTTGTCACATGATTTGATCAGGATTAGATTATTTTTACAAGAATCAAAGTCTCTCCTTTGATCATTAACAATTAAGAGCATTTGAGGGCTAATGTTGGTGGTTACTACTCGTATGACACGAGAGGTTCGAGCCAAGTCGGCTGGACGAGGGTCAATCCGAGTAGACCCGACTAGATCTGAGTAGACGACTAGGTCCTAGCATCTGAGTAGTTATGAGTAGTCCCGACTAGATCCGAGTAGTCGCGAGTGCTCCTGACAAGGTCCTAGCACATGAGTAGTCTCGACTAGATCTGAGTAGTCACTAGTAGTCCCGACTAGATCTTACGAGTCGTGCGTACTTCTGACTAAGTCCTAGCATCTGAGTAGTCGCGAGTAGTCCCGACTTAATCTGACTAGTCGCGAGTACTTCTAAGTATGTCCCAGCATCCGAGTAGTCGCGAGTAGTTGTGACTAGATCCGACTAGTCGTGAGTACACCATACTAAGTCCTAGATCTGAGTAGTCACAAGTATTCTCGACTAGATCCGAGTAATCGCGAGTACCCCGACTAAGGCCTAGCATCCGAGTAGTTGCGAGTAGTCCCGACTAGATCTGAGTAGTCGTGGGTACTCTTGACTAGATCCGAGCATCTATGTGTTTTGTAAGTTCAAACATGTCCGAAACTATGCGTCCGAAGCAAGATATGTGTGGTCCATAACATATACGAACTGAAGGACTGTGGTCCTCTATACGTGCCGAGTACATAGGCCTGCTCCCAACCACTGTGGTCGTCAGAACGTGTCGCCCATTACCTGCTAATACCCGACACAAGGACGCTATCATAATTTGAAGAACCAGAAGGTATGATCCGTACGTCCATATGCGAGACGCCACGTGGACAAAGGAAACGAACCCGCATCAATACCTGAATGACGGATCCGAACCCCCGCTACTCCATCCATAAATAGGGCATCTTTTGTTGTAATAAACGTGCTCATTTTACTTGTGCGAACTTGTATCAAGTTTTTAGCATCACCACTATAAAAAATAAATTTGATATTAGAAAAATTAGAAAAAATTTCATGGCATTTCAATAAAACATATCCTAATCTTATTGATAAGTCATTAAATACAAATATATAAGCATCTCATTTACTGTGCAACTTAACGAAAATAAAATCGACAATCAACATAAATATAAGTGCTTACGTGACTGAGCTAAGTAAATAATAAGTATCATTTTAAAGCTAGTCAAAGTACTTTTAGGAAATTAAAAAAAAAAGTCAATAATCTTATAAGTAAGAGCATATCTAATGCAATGTCAAATTTGTATGTTTACATTTTGGCATTAAGCATTTTACAGTGTAATATCAAATTTGACATTAATTTTAGTAAATAGTATATATGGTGCCAACTTTGGCACCAAGTATAGCATAATGTCAAAAATTTAACATTTGAAGTAGATCATTGATTGATCAATTTTTAAGCATTTAATTAAAAATAAATTTTATATTAAAAAAATTTTCTTGAAGCATTTAATTAAAAATTAATTTTATATTAAAAAAATTTCTCTTACCACGTAATTTTATTTACTATGGGTAGACATTAACTACTTTTATTCATTTTTACAACTAAAAAAATGATAATATAATAAAATAACATTTGTGAATTTGAGTATCAAATGTCAAAAATAACATTTTTACGTTTTTGAATGCCAAATTCAACATTGACATTAACATTTGCGTTGTAGATGCTTATAAAGTGTTACTATAGTTGTTTGTAGTTACAAACCACTAATATTACTATAATTTAATTTTGCATTAGTACATATTATTTATTACGAATTAATTTACTTAAATTATTTTCTTAAAATTTCAAAACATTCACTATTGTTCACTCTCAAATATATGTGAATATATTTATTATGACTTCCCTATATATATAGGTGTCACCATCTTTAGCTTTTCGCAGATTCCATGAGCTGTCAAAATTCGACGAGATGCGGCGGAGTTGCCGTAGGCGCTTTGCAGGGCACAACGAGTGGCAGAGAAAGAGTGCAGCATTTGAACAACAGCCTGACGCTGCCAACGGCATGGGTCCAAGTCACAGATCAGGCACTCATCAGTTGAAAGAAACGGAGTGGGGAAGGAATGTTGATGATATGGGAATAATCCAGATAGGAGCCCAAGAAAATTGCAAGTATTTCCAAATCAGATAGGCTATGATCTATATGATGTCAAAAAGCATGCTCTCTCTCTTCTGTTATGTTGTATTTCATTTAATTAATGATTGATTATGTTTTAATCAATCGATCAAGAGTTTGAACTCTTAAGATGTTTGCATGAACACTATAAGGTGGTGACATGTCACCTATAATGATGTAAGTTGAGCATAAATTGAGCTATGGTCGAAATCATGATAGGCAACAAAAGGGCAATGTTTCATTTTATTTTTGGGTAACAATCAGCCAAGATCTGGTCAAAACTTACTTTTCTGATTTTTGAAAATTCAGTTGCCAAATATAAATGGTATTGCGACACTTATTGCAACACCCCAATCTAACAACTCTCTAGAAGTTTTTTAACCAAGTTGTTAAATCTGTCCAAAGTATAAGTATAAATCAAGCATCTAGATAGATATTACCAAATATGTTCTAATGATTTTGCTAAACAAAATGCCAACAACAAAAAAAATCTAACAATCTCCCCCCTTTGACATTTTTGTCAATACTACCTATTTTGCCAACGAAAAGGACGAAGACAAAAAGGTACATCAAACCACAAACTGCATCAAGAACGATAGACACATAAGCAATAGGAGTAGGAGCACCAAGTGGAACACTTGAAGCGACACCACACCAAGAATCTCAAGAAACTAGAATGTCCAGTCAAAGATGTACTTCCAACAATAATAGACGAACCAGAAGCACGAGAAGTAAAAACACCACCATAGAAACATTAAAACTAACATCACTATAGTGAACTAACTCCCTTTGCGAGCCAGCTACATGCTTCCTACGAATAGTCTTCTTGTTGATTATGTTATCTTCTATAGCTTTCAAACAAGTACATGTCATATTGCAACGTAAATTTGACTTTTTTACTCATATTTTCTTCGTTTGTCTTCGAGGTGGAACCTTTTCTTGATCAGCTCTTCTACGATCTGCAAATTATTAATAACACCGTGGCCTAATGTGACATCTTTTGTTGCAATAGTGACAGATTGAAACCCATCTCTTTTATCTTATTCTTCCTTGTGTCTTAGTGGGTTTACGTGCAGGTGGCCTATCAAGTGTTCTAGTAGGTGTCATAGTAGGTGTCTTTCATATCAGAAGTGCTTGCCTTAACAACACAGCTTAAGCAGTAACCGACTTCCCAGAACCAGTGTATCCGAGGCCACGATGCTCTTTGCCGGTTCTCTAATTCTACAGTAGGCTTAGCCTCTTTATCTTGACTATCATTTAGCTTCTTCTCCAGATCAGACACGGTCTTCTGAAGGTTGTTTCTATCAACATCAAACTAGACTATTTGGCTGGTTAACTTCTCATTCAGCTTGATGCAATCAATCTACTTCTTATACAACATCTTATAAGCTTCAACCAGTGCTTCTTCAGCCATATCTTCATCAACACTGCTTTCATAGATGACTGCTGGAACATCACTTGTGACACCAGATGAACTTCAAGTTTTTACAATTCTTGTATCGTGAGTTTTAGAACCAAAAGCAACAAAGTTAGATTCATCATCATTACTGCAATCAAAATCTCCATCGCTCCAAGTGGCATTAAGGGTCTTGTTCTTCTTCTTCAGTGTATTGGCACACTCTGCTCATATATGCCCGAAGCCTTCACATTCACTGCATTGAATTCCCTTGTTCTTCATATTGGACTCCGAACTGTTCCCGGCATTGAATATGTGTCAAGAGCCTCCATCAAAATTTCTAGCATTATGGGGTGTGTTTCTTTTTGGTGTTGGGACACCCGTTGAAACACCATCCGAATTTCTGCTTCTTGGACAGCTTTTATTCAACCTCTCAAAGATCTTAACAACCTCTCAAATGGTAAAGGCTTCATTTGCGATATCACACTATCTTGAGTTGAATTCGCTTATACAGTCTTCTTCTTTCATCCTGAGATTTTCAAAACGAGAAGTTAGAATTTTAAGTTTTGAAAGTCTACAGCCTTTGTACTCCATGTGCCGTTTCAAGGATCTCCCAAGCTTCTTTAGCCACCTCACACGTAGAAATAAGCTTGAATTGGTGATGAACATCGACGGCATTGAAAATAATATTTAACGCCTTGGAACTATTCGTCAATCTGTCCTCTTTAATCATCCATTCAATCTCCGGTTTCTTCATGGTTTCATCCCTCTCATTCTTCTTTAGGGGATGATCCCAACCGGTAAGTATAGTTTTTCAAGATTTCTCGTCCATCAACTTGATAAAGGCTTTCATATGAGCCTTCCAATTTTGTTCTGTCAAGCAAGGGTGGACGTTGAACTGAACCTCCTTCCTTCATGAAGTCCATCTCTATAAAACAGATCTGAAACTCCCTAGATCTCATTAAAAATTAAGTAAACATGTCTACCTGTACTCCTAGTGATCTAACCCCGACGAGATCTCCTCGTTTTATAATTCACATACCCGTGTTTCAACTCTCACAAATACATAGATAAATTCTCTCAAGGTCACAATACAATAAAATGCACTATCAAGACTCTCATGAATAGTAACTACGTTTTCTCTTCAGTAATGAATAATATATAATGCACAATAGTGAATGAGAAACTTCCTTTGAGAGAAAAAGTAAGTTCCCCTTTTTCCAAACCCAAAATAACATTCATTATGGTTGAATTCATGATAGGCAATAAAAGAGTATCCTTTTACTTTTGGGTAGCAATAAGCCAAGATCTTGTCAAAACTCACTTTTCCGATTTTTCGAAATTCGGTCGCCAACTATAGACGGTGTTGCAACACCCATTTCAACACCCGATGTAACACCTATCTAGAATTTCTTCAACTAAGTATCTAAATTTGTCTTGCGTATAAATCGACTGTCTAGATAGATATTAGCAAATATGTTCTAATAATTTTGCTAAACAAAATGCCAACAACAAAAAACCTAATAAAGAGGAATGTCACGAAGACGAAGCCAACATTGCCTCTATTGGACGACTAGGAATATTCTCTTTCTGGTTTTAATTGGTTTTGATCAAATGAGGAAAGTACAAAATATCTAACAGTGAAAAAAAGTGGAAGGATGAAAATGCATGATAAATTTTGAGATAGAAATATAAAAGTTCGGTTAATTTAATAAATATAAAAGAAGTGGGGAGGGAAAAGATGATGTATATAATTTGAAGTGTGTCATACAATTTTATCCCATGTTTGCCCCACTCATTCTCCTCATTCTATTCCTTTCAACCAATTTTTTTTTTCAACTTTCCTAATCCTACAATCCAACCTATTCCATTCCATTCCATTTCATTTTTTTCAACCATTTTTTTAACTTTCTAAATTCTTATACAATATCTTTAAATCTCAACCATTTATATTATATCAAAATTCGCAAAATGAAACCATTCTACACCATTTTTCCAAACCATTTTCAAACTATTTTTAAATTATTTTGTCATCCCAAAGAATGAGATGGAATGTGCAAAATGGTTTGCCGAAACATGATATTAAATTTAACATTGAAAGGAAAGTGAGTTAAAAATTTTTACCCAAGCAATTACTCGAGCAATCAAGAATAAATTTACTCTTTTGTTTATTTTATTTATTTTTTCTCTCTCTTAATATACGAAACAAGAAACGAGTAAAATATTTTCTTTATTTTTCTTGTCATTCCTATCACCTTTTATTTTCTTTTACAATTAATTCTTTCATTCTCAACAAATATGATGTAAGCGGAGTATAAATTTGACATCCAATAAAATTCACAAGCCAAGCATTAAAAATTTTGACGGGAGTTTTTTTGGTAAAGGGCTCTCTAACGTAGGGGTGATTCTGGACCATTAAATTAATTTTTTTTTATATTTTTTAAAAAATTAAATAATAAATCTGATGGTTCAGAAGACCCCATTACCGGTAAAGACCTCCTTCCAAAGAAAAAGTCAATTTTGATTTACAAAAAGGAAAAAAGAAAAAAAAAAAGAGAGAATATGTAAAAAGACATAAATACCCCCAACGGAGACAGACGGACGTCCCCACCTGGGCAACATGTGCTGCTTTCCTTTCTTTGCTAGTTTTTTTTTTTTTTTTTGAAGAAATCCTTTCTTTGCTAGTTACTTCTCATTCTCCCAAACTCTCTCTCTCTCTCTCTCTCTCTCTCTCTCACTCCACATTTCTATACAATAACAAAATAGTTTTTTTTTTTTTTTTTTAAAACAAATAAATAAATAAAGCCAACGAAAATCTCTCATCTTTCTTTCTTTCTTTCTCTTTTCGTTTCTTTTTTTTTTTTTTTTTTTTTCTTTCTTCTTCGTTCGACTTCTTCTCAGTTGCTATATCTGAAAGCTCTCTGAGTCCTATTTTCAGCAAACCAAACCACAACCAATCTCTTCTCTTCTCTTCTCTTCTCTTCACTGGTATTTCCTCTTCTTTGGGTTCTTCTATCTTTGCTCAGGCTTCGCCAATAATGCCCGCTCAGAAGCGTTCTCTGCCTGAAAATCTCCATCACCGCGACGAAGACGAAGACCAAGTCGAAGAAGACCAAGAAAACGGCTTCGACAAAGAGCCACTTCGTCCGAAGCCGATTCGCGCAGAGCCAGAGGACGAGTCCGAACTTCTCTCTTGTGAAGATGGGAACCAAGCCAAACAGCAAGTCGACGACGACGACGACGGCGACGGCGACGAAGGAGGAGACGAGGAAGACGAAGAAGATGAAGAACAGAAAGATAAAGCAGAGGGTTTGTGCTCTTCGTCATTCTCGTGCTCTTTTTTTTTTTTTTTTTTTTTTTGCGTGGGTGTGTTTTGGTGAATCTCATCTGGGTTGATTTCTTTTTGGTTTTTATATTTACAGATTCTGAAGAAGGAAGTCCATCTTCAAGCTCTCACCCCAAGCCAGAGTACCTTTTTCTCTCTATGCATCCATTATTGCTTCTTCTACTATGTGAATCTGTGGTTTCTAAGTTCGCTTGCTGTGTGAATCTTATATGGGTTTTACGAGAGAGCTCGTTGTAAGTTTTTGGCTGTGTTTTACGACCATTTTTGGAAGCTGAATTATCTCATAATGCGTATCAATTGTGCTGTTGCATGCTAGGATCTAGGACCTTGTGTGAGGTCTATAGTTGTTTCCCATAATGTCAAACGTTGAATCCCATTAGTGACAGTACTTCTACGTACTTTACTTTTGGTTTGTTGTTTGAGGTTTCAATTCTACTAAGACTAATGAGCTTTGGGCTCTCATTGGTGACATCTTGGTCATTAGAAGCTTGTAGTTGTAGTTATTTTAATTTCTTTTCTACCTTCATTTAGTAATTTGTAGTGATTTATGTTTTGTTTTTATATGGTTCTGTTTTGTTAGATAGCCATTTCATTTGTATAAGAGAATAAACAAATATGCAGAAATCATCATCGCTTTATGCACCCAAAAAAAAAAAAAAAAGATTAGTGGCAGTTTATTCTGATATTTCAGTTTGCACTGAAGTAAGTAAGATTGTTGCATTCTCTCACGATAGTTATCTTTCGTTGGAGAAATGCTCTAGCTAATAAACGACGTCTAATATGTTGAGCACTACCCAGTCAAATGAAAAGTACTTGAATGAGAAGGCAGCGACGCAGCATGAACCCCATGTCTCGATTGAAGGAGCCGAGAGCTCAAACCCCATGTTAGCATAACATTCCAGTTTCTGTTTTGTCTATTAAATGAATCAAAGCCCCATGTCTCGATTGAAGGAGCCGAGAGCTCAAAACCCATGTCAGCATAACATTCCAGTTTTGTTTTGTCTATCAAATGAATCTCTTTGATTCGGTTGCTAACTGTGTTTGGAAGAGGTTTCCATACTTTAATGTAGTACTATGTCTCCTTTATTATTAGTGTCAGTCTTTTAGCTCAACCCAAGTATAATGAGATAATTGCAGTGAAGGAAGATGGTTGTCTCTGTTGTATATAGTCTAGTGCGGAAATTGACCTAAACAATGATCTTATATATTTTTCTATTGCCAGTTGTTTCTACCGGTATTGATTTTCCTGTTTATGAACGAGTCACGTTGCTTTTGTACTATTGAAACACCATCTTTAAAGAATTGACTCCACCTTCTTTGGTTTCTCTTGCAGGTTTGTCCTTGTAGAACTGCCAGAGATACGTAAAGATGTGCAGTGTCCAATTTGTCTAGGTTCTCTCTTTTTCTTGTGTTGACTCTTTACTCATGACAAGGTTTCTCGTAAAGACGATTTTTATTCTTTATCAACTTGTTCGTTTATATAACAGAAAACGGAACTATTTTCTTCTTAATGGTGCATATCAGAGTTTGACAATAACATAATGTGTTCTCAATTAGTCATAGGCTCTTGGATGTACACGGAATTGCTTTTATGTTCTTTCATAATGGTCATTGTTAACCGTAAAGTAAAATAAGATGACAATAGAATTTCTATTCCATCTTCACCAAATTTTGGAGCTGAAATGAAACTGAACATATTTTGATTAACAAGTAAAAATAAGTACATCTCCGGCGTTGGGTGTTCCTGGTCGCAGTCTGGCTGACTCTGTAGGGCTCTATATCTTTTCTCTCCATAGCTTTTTATTTATTTATTTATTTATTTTTTGGGTTTTCCTGGTCGCAATCTGGCTGGCTCTGTAGGGCTATATTTCTTTTCTCTCCATAGCTTGCATTGCTAGAAATGGTAGTTGAATTGCCTTGATGTTTTCAACTAGGAAAACGTTTATCCTTTGTATTCAGTAGGTGAGTTTTCCTCCCTTTCCAGCTAAGATTACTTTGTGGTCAAATAGCACGTGCATTGATCAGTCTTTTTGCCTGCACAGGTATTATCAAGAAAACACGTACTGTTATGGAATGTCTACACAGGTTTTGTCGGGAATGCATTGACAAATCAATGCGAATGGGGTATGTAATCTTGGTCTGTGACAGTTCTTTTTTGCCCCTAGAGCCTTTTTGTGTGTGTGTGTGTGTGTGGCAGTATTAGTATCTTGATTTCACAATTTGTTATTTTCCCGATTCATATTGTTGGAAAAAAACTGAATTGCCAAGGATTGGGTTTGTGGTAATTCTCCCTTCTCCTTCACTTCTTGTCCAGTGATTCACTATTCAGATTAATTTATGCGAGTTGATATTTTATCAGAAACAATGAATGTCCTGCTTGCCGAACACACTGTGCCAGCAGACGCTCACTCAGAGATGATCCAAACTACGATAAGATAATTGCAATTTTGTATCCAGATATTGAGAAGTATGAGGCAGAGGTAGACTTAAATTAGCTTCTAATTTTTTTTCTCTCAACTTTCTTGGCTCTATGTTCAAAATAAGCAGGGCAGGTTGATGGATATTTCAATGTTGCATTTCTTAGGAATTGGCACTTCATGAAGAGGAGCAGACTCGAAATAAGCAGGTCAGGTTCATGTGTTTTCTGTTTCTGTATACGAATATTTGACCACTTCACTTGTGTTCACATATCAACACACGTAAAGTTCATTAAGGACGCCTATGAGGATATCTTACATCTTATGCCCTTGTTTTCATGGTTGTTTAAAGTCTTCCTTTGACAGTATTCCTGTGTTCACAGTATTCTTGTTTTCATTTTTTTTTTTTTTTGGCTTCTACAGTTTTGCTAACTTCATTCCAAGTATAAAATTGTGCCTTTACTTGTGACATGATACTAGTTGGAATATCTGGTAACAGATTTTTCATATTGCCAAACATTTGATCTGTTATACTTGGAATGTCTCAATTGGTTCAAGTTTCTGGGCCTGAATTTTTTATAAAAACAAAATACTAAATGGACTTTTCCTTCATTATTTTGGGATTGGTTGATTTTTTTCAACCTTCCTGTTTTGCGGTTGTATTTTATAGTTTCAAGCATCAATTGCACAAATATTTCAACGACAATCAGAAGCTCTTATTAAGAGACGTTCTTCTGGGAAAGATACACCAGATTCATTTATGACAAGAACACAACGAAATAATCGAATCGCTTACTTGCGGAGACGGAGCCGAGCTGTTGAACTTCAAGGATCTGAAGACAACGAGGACGGGAATGATAACATTGGGAAAGATGAATCTTCGAATGATGAACGTCGTACAGAAGGCAGACAAAGAAGGCGCAGGAGGCGGGTGGGTACACGGTCCTCTCGTCCTTCTTCATCGGTGGCCAATTCAGAAGGCTGCACTGAGAATGAATTGGAAATGAGCCGAGAGAACCAAGGAATTTCTCCCGGCCTTACATGGAACTCTGAAATACTTGCCTGGGGCAGAGGTGGAGCTCGGAGTCACACTCGGCATGGCAACGCTGGCGGTTGGAGCTCACGAAACCCTCGTTTGTCCAAGTTGGTTGATTATCTTCGAAGCTTAGAGGAAAATAATGATGAGGTATAGAAAGATGCTAATGTATTGTGCTATCCATTGAATTCATATGTATTTTATATCAAGGAATATGGAGCAAGCAGACACAATACCGGTTTAATATATATCAATAGTGGTTTCCCGACCTATTTAATAGAAACTTGTTCTTCACATGCAGTTAGATGTGCATCTCGTGCTTATTTCTATGGACAAACAAAGTGCGCCAACTTTGCAGCAGCCGCACCTTTGCTGTCGACCGAGCCTCTCAGTTAAATACCTATGTGAAGTGAGTTTTGTCTCCTAAACTTTATTCTTAATCCACATTATTGGGACTTTTGCTGCAGTTCCACAAATGTAGTGCTTTTAACACCAAGAGGGTGATATTCTTGCTGTCGATTCTGTTGATACATGTAAAACTTTTAAGTTAAAAGACCTAGGATAAATGCAAAGAAAAGTTAATAGATTTTACGGCAGAATTGTTTTGATTACAAGTATGGTACCTTGATTGATGTTGTCTGAGCATGACCTTTTTAGTTTGCCTATTTGCAGTCGGATTCATTTGACCCGTTTAGATGTTTTTATGCTGTTCTTCACAATTTTCGGCAGTATTTATTTGCTCTACCCTATTTTTTTATGCTCGTGTAACTGACTGAAAACGTATGCTATACGTAGTATGTTGCTCGCCAGACACCTCTGAAAGCTGAAGAAGTCGAGTTGTTGGCACTGAAGGGTCAGTGCCTTCCAAATGATGAGAAAATGACGTCAAGTCCTCCAAAATCGACGCTGGATTTTGTGTCTCTCGTGATTGATCCGGCAAAAGATGACCTCCAAGTCTTGGGAGCAGAAGAAACTTTGGCTGGGGTCAAAGCCAATTGTACTTCCAGCAGAGACCATTTGGTGAGTACACCTTGGAATAAGTTGGCGCTATGAATTTTTCCTGTGAAAGAGTATAATTATAGGATATGATTATATATATATGTGCCTTGAATTGACTTTGGAGTTGTTTTCTCTTGATGTTTCAGATCCTAGTATATCGGCGGAAGGCAACCAGTTAGCAAGCAATTTTTCAGTCGTGTTTCCATAGAAGACGAAAAGTAAAAAAAAATTAACACTTTTACTTCATTGCCAATATTGTAATAATGATTATTAAAATGGGAAAATTACAAATATAAGGCTGTTTAGAGAGAATATTACAGATATAAGTAAGAGAATTGAGATTATTACGTATATAAGTTATGTGAGTTGAATGTACTAATATATCCCTATATGTCCACACAAATATTCTCTGAAAATTTGAAAAAAAAAATTACCAAAATTATTTCCCCCAAAATTTTGGGTTATCCATATTCAAAAATAAAAAAGGGCAATATCTCCAAAAAAAAAAAATCGTATGTTTCTCATCTCAGCAAGCATTCAAACTAAAAAAAAAAAAAAACAACAACAACAATTGTCTGTTTCTCCGTGGAATTTCCACCAGCATCTCCAACGACAAAAAAACAAAGGGTAATTTCATCTCCACTGGATTCTACATGATTGGGTTTCCCCTCCATCGGATTTCTTCGACATCTTCGACCGGTATATGTGTTTTTTCTATCATTGCAGAGAAAAATCTCTTGATTATGAAACAAAGTTGTCACTGAGAAATCATAGGTAAAATAAAATACCCGAATTTTTTTTAATTCTCAATGTACGAAGTCCGAATTCATTCTATCCCTAAAATCTTCAGTAATCCTAATGTTTGAAGACGTGTTTTGTTTTTATCTGCTTAACGTAGTCATTTATTTTTACGTTTTTTCTCCTTCGTATTCGTAGAATTTGTTTTACATACTAGAATATAATTTACATTCGCAAGAAAAAACGCAAAAAAAAAACAGGGACGAAACGTTTCGGCCTCGCGCGGATGAAACGGCCGACCCCGAGAATCTTTTAGATATTGTATAGATTTTTTATTTCGTCTCGGCAATACAAATACAATTTGGGAATTCATCATGTTCCACGTTTAATCTCCAAAGCTTACCACGCATCTACTATGTTGGACGTAAAGAGTTTTGTAATTATAAAATTGTGACACGTAAGAGGTTTGTAATTATAAAAAGGGTTATCTATATAAATGCCCCCCAATGTTGTGCTATTGTTGCAATTTGCACCCTAATGTTTTAAAACTGTCATTCTTACCCCCCTAAAGTATTAAAAATTTATAGATTTGCCCCCTCTGTCACAATTTGTAAAAAAATAGATTAAATTAATAACATAACATTAATCTGTTGGCGCCTGGACAAATTTTTAAGATCAACTGCCTTCAAATTAATAAAATTATAGTAATTAATTCTATATTTATTTTCACAAACACCCTTTTATGTTGTCTTTTCTTCTCAAAATGTACCTCGATCTTTTAAAATTTTGTATTCATATCCTTAAAAATTTGTACAGGCGCCAACAGATTAATTAAAAATTATACAGGCGCCAACAGATTAATGTTACGTTATTAATTTAACCCTTTTTTTTTAAAGATTGTGACAGAGGGGGCAAATCTATAAGTTTTTAATACTTTAGGGGGTAAGAATGATAATTTTTAAATATTAGGGTGTAAATTGCAATAATAGCACAACATTGGGGGGCATTTGTATAGATATTCCTTATAAAAATTGTGATAGGACAAGTGGACAACTATTAATTTTAAAATTTAAGTATTATTATAATGATAATATAATAACAGTGAGAGAGTTGTTTGTCTCTACAAATTTGTGCACAAGATTTTTCCTTTTACAGTTCCCTTGCATCAAATTACATTACATTACATAAATTGAGCGAGCACACAAATTTGTTGTGAGATTAAGATTAGATTACATTTGCAAACTGTTCAAGAACTCTTGAACCCTGGCTGGCTACAAGGGCTCCTCTGCTGCGAATCATCTCATATTTGCAGCGGCGCTGGAAATGGCGGAATTGATTACCATCCTTCTCTTCTCCTTCCGCTGTAGCACGCGCAAATTCGGTGACTTTGCTTTCGTGTTTTCCTTCAAAGACCTGTTTAGAAAAATAATCAAAATCGGTGAAATTGAAAAGAAGACTTATAAAGGGAAAACTGAAGAAACTGAGCTTGGTCTTTCTTACTTTTGGGGGCAAAATGGATGGCTAAAATTAGGCACTGGCCTTGCATGTGGGACCATTGTCCTTCTCATCTGTTTCAGTGCCTTCTCTTCCTCCAACTGCAAAGCAAAGCAACCAAATATCTTCACATGAATTTAGCTCTTAGCAGTTTCGCAAGCCGGTTTTTTTCTTCTTGGTATATAAGATCAATCAATGAAGAAAAGAAGTTCGTACCATCTTCACTGCCTCGCTCTCCTCTCTGTATCTCTTGTACATCATTTCCTTCTCCTTCACCTTCTGATCGAATTCTGCTCTATCCACTGCTCGACGATCGACATAGAGTGGGAACTCTTGAACTTGTGTTAGTGGCCTGCGAACTTTTTCCGGGACCGGAATGGGATCTCTACATCATAGACAGAAAATAAATAAATAAAAAATCAGAAAACCACTCAAAAACTCAATCACAGATATTGATTGGGGGGGTGTGTTAGTTTCATACTCTTTCAGGATTGGCTGTGCCTTGAAAATCCTCATTTGGGCTTCTTCCTTTTCTTGCCTTTTTCTTTCCTCCATTTCTTTCTGCATTTCCTCTTCATGCCTCATCAAACTCTCCAGTTGGAAAGGCTCTGGCCTTGTGCAATGCTTGGGCTCTGGTTTTGGTGGAATCTGCATAAGAACAAAACAAAATTAGTGTATTATATTATATTTATTAATTCAAAACAACAAAACAACTTAGTAGTTGTTCTACGCCTTCGGAACAATGGAGTTATATAATGTATGTATAATAATATATACCACAGGGTAGTCAGTGGTATAAGGATATGGGTTGGCCTTTGGAACCCTAGTTCTTTCCTCTTCCCATTGTTTCTGCACAACTTCAGTGATGAATTTCCTTTCTTTCTCAGCTCCTCTTTCCTGGTAAGCAACGGACGAATAGTGTCAGAAAGGAAGAGACTTACTTGTGTCTGAAGCAAATGAAGCTGTAGTCAATTTTAGGCCACACATACCTCAGTATGCAGATGGAATGGATTTGGTGTTGTGATTCTTGGAAATGCTTCGTGCCGAGACTCCGAGTTCAACGACATCTGGTGGATAAAATGAAAAAAGAAGATGCTTGACTACATATTGCTTAATGCTAAAGTTGAAAGAAGAGTTATATTATGACAATACGGCAAAGCATAAAATTTACCTTATCAAATAGATCTGCAACTGTAGAAGGTGGCGGCGGCAGTGGCGGAAGCCTCTCATTTGTTGCAAAATGAAATTCTTGAGGTATAGTAATTTGTTTTTTGGCATTACAGAAGACGCCTAACTCACCCTTGCTTTCAAATATCTGCAATGTAAAGTGGGAAAAAAAATTATTGAAACATCTGATAGAATTACCAAAGCCAAGATCATCAACTACTACATAGATACATAAGTATCTTTAAGAGAAAAAAAAAAAAAACCAAAAAAAAAGTGGAAGTACCTTCTTGTTGAGAGGCCTTGCCTTGAACTTGGGAACTTTCTCAAGTTCCTCTTGCTGAATTTCTATGGAACTTTTCACCAGAGTAGTGCGTGCTCTCAGTGACGTGTGAAGTAGAGGGGTTTTGGGTTCAGTTAGATGATTAGCCTTCCATTGTTTACTCTGCAAGTAACAGCAATAAAATAATGGTCATGAACACAAGGTTAAAGAATTCATTCGACCAGTTCGGCAAAGCAAGTACAAAATATGATCTCAACCTGATGTGACACTTCTGTTGAGGCTACTGAAGCTGTTTCTGCATTGTGATTTGCCCTTGACATTGTCTCCAAACGAAATTCCTACAAAATTATAACCGATCAATAAAATGTCTTGTGCATTTTATTTAATTTTTTTTTGCTAGCCAACATTAATTTACAGTCACACACCTTAAATTCGGGTGGCTGGGGTGTACTTCTTGGTATTGCAGGTAATGATGGAGCCTCAAGAATCTGTTTAAATTATAAACCAAATTTAGCACAGCAAGTACAGACGCACAAGTAAAACCAAGAGTGATAAGCAAGCATATTTAAGTAAAAGCACATTTTTTCTTATTTACCTTCTTGTTCACTGGCCTCGCCTTGAACTTGGGGATTTTGGCCATCATCTCTTCTTCAAGCTCAGCAGTGCTTTTAACCTTGACAGAGCGAACCCGCTGAGCTGTTTCAAATTCCGGTTCCTTGGGCCTCGTCAAAGTGAGTTTAAGCTTCACCTGAATAATAACAATATTAAGCATATGCAATTGCAAGGAGAGAAATAACGCATGGGAATTGTTTTTCTCACCTGAGAAAGAGAACTGGCTGCATGTGGTAGTGACACGTCTCTGGTACTCGATTGGAACTTTTTCATCAGTTCAGCTGTTGAAACAAATGGTGCTGGTGTTGTCGATTCTCGGACATAAATCTATAACAGGAAAATTTGACAAGACTAATTTAAAAAAAAAAAAAAAAACAGGGACTCAATGATTTGAAATGGAAACTAAAATGAGATAAAACACAAACCTTTCTGTCTTCCTTTCGAGTCTTAGTGGTGGTTGATGGGCAGAAACTGGAATTGCCACTTACAAGACCCAATTTTGTCTTGTGGGGCAAAGCTTGAGGTTTAAGACTCAGAATCTAAAGTTTAAGTAACAAATCAGTTAAAGCTATCAAGACAAGAGAAGACAAAAATACAAGAAAGTTTGATAATCCATTCACCTGTCTAGATCTTCCTCCATCCAACTTCTGCCGCTTAATTGCTTGATTCTCCTGGGCTAAATTGGGAGTCCCAGAAGCGATATTCGCATTCGTTCCACTACAGGTTTGAGAAACAATCAGTACCCTAAGCAAGCAACTGAGATTAAAAAAAAAAAAAACAGAACAAGGAAAACAAATCCACCTACCTCTTCAAACAAGGTGGCTTTGTCTTTTTGGATTGTGATGATTGTAACTGACTTTTCGGTCTCAGAGCCGAAGGGTTTCTGACTAAACTAGCAATCTTTTTAGCTGTCTGATGATTCTTCTTAGAGTTGGTCACTGGGATTGATTGAATTGGAGTGCAAGCTTCTTTTGCCACTTGGACTGAAGGTTTCCTATCCTCTTCACCAAACGGTCCTTGTCTCAAATCTATGGACGAGGCCGTGGCTGATGCACTGAGACCGCAACAGAACGGAGACAAATTAGAGAGAGATTCGGGATTGAAGTTCCAACAAGACAAATCAGACCAGATGAAGACAAACCTTTCAGTTTCTTGGGTACTCTTGCAATCCTCTGTATTGTCTTTCTTTGACCCGTTATCAGCAGAAACCTGAAAAAAAACAACACGATCAGACACTTGACGCAAGATTGGAAATTTACTGATTGGAAGTAAAAATACGAAAAACAAAGGCATACCACTTCCGCCTCTGCAGGAATTACTTCTTGATGTTTTATCTCAATAGGAACAGCTTCCGTTTGAGGCTTAGTTCCTGAGGGGGAGTGGTCATCGGTTTTCTTTAAATCGGACGATGAATCAGAGGTCTGTAAAACCACAAAGATAGAGCATTATAAACATAGTAGGAAAAAGAGGTTTCCATATCAAAGATGACAAGGAACTGTAGAAAATCACCTCCTTCGACATCTGATCGGCGTCGCTAAAATCACATAAGCTTTCAATAGTGAAAGACCTTCCGGTCTTAATTCTAGGCATGAAAGCTGCATAATTTTTAGCCAAACGGAATCAGAACAATTTCGCTCTAATTAAGTGCAAAAACACGAGCCAGACGAGCATGATAGACTATATATATATACATATATATATGTGAATTGAATTCACAGAGAATCTAAGAGCATATTAATAAACCCAAAACAAAAATCACAATCCCATGTTGCTGAACTCAATTTCATATTAGAATTGATAATTTGTGTTCAAACTATCTTAGTTTTAGTCTGTCTATATATTATATGCATATCCTCATTTGCATTATATTGACATCAGAAAGACAACTTTTAATTGGTGAGACAATTAAAATTAACTCTCCTATTTATTTCAAAAATTAATCGACCAACCAAACAAAAAAGAATGTGCAAGAAAAAAACCCTAGGGCCCCAGAATTCGATACTGAGAATCCATAACGAACTAACGAAAGAAAAATCAATGAATCTGAGAACCCTACAACGAAACCCTAAGTGAGAGAGGGAACGTACGAGAGGGAGCGTAAGCGAGGGCGGTTTCGAACCAGAGCTCGGCCTTGTGGCGGTCCTCGTCGGACTCACCCTTGATGAAGTCGAAGAACCGAGGCGCCGAGAACTCGTAGACCTCGTCCGTCATCGTCGTTGCTGCGCTCGAGTTCGGTTCTTCGGCCACTGCCATGGAGTGCGATTGTATGTGGAAGAGAGAGATATAGAAATGTGTGTGCGATTGGGTTGACTTGGTCTGGTTTGTTTGGCTCTGTAGAATCTAAACGAAGAAGAAGATATGAAAGAAAAGAAAGAAATGGAGAGTGATTGTGAGAATTGCAGCGATGGAATGGAAAAGAAAAAGGGTTTGCAACGGTCGAATTTTTTTTAAATTTGGGGGAGCCCCTTAATCGCAATTCGCAAGTCCAACGGCCATTTACAACATGGACCAAATAGTTGTCTCTAACGGCTATATCTCTCTTGTTTCATTTGTCTCAATATCATGTTACGACGTCGTTTTGTTTTGTTTTGTTTTGGTTTTTTTTTTTCCTTTACATTATTACATTAGGATGCTTGTTAGTTTCCAACATCTGAGTCTCAAACTCTCAATCAGTGTAATTAATTAATGGGGTTTCCAAAGATACTTTTCTCTTTCTTTTTTTTTTTTCTTCCATTTTTTATTTTTGGCTAAAACTTCCTAATTCCTATCGTAATCTACATGAAAAGGAAATCGTATTACTAGAAGGGTTTTTATTCAGTGCAACCAAACTATTGCATTGGAATGTCATAAAGCAAAATTAATAAAATTAAAATTGATTATAACATCTCTAAAAAATTGATTATAATAAATTTAACACACATTTAATATACCTTGTTATAATGATTTAACTTTTTGTTACTTTGTCTATTCAAATCATTACATTGGCTTACAAATATAACTAATGTGTTGAAGCCTTACCAAAGCTCGTTTCTATATCTCCTTGAATTTGATAAATTATTTATATAAAGGGAAATACGCAAAATTTATACTACAAAAAATATATATATATATATTTAATGTTTTAAACTAATTGAATAAAGAGTTTTTTTAGGTATTTAACCAAACTTTTGGGTAATTTTTTAGAATTTAGCCCTAAAATATCGAAATTAAGGATTTAATCATAAAATGTAACATTTTTTGTTACATGAAACATATATACATGTAAAAGTGTAATATTTTATGTTACATGTTACATTTAATGTTACATTTTTTACACGTATATATATTACATATAACATAAAATATTACATGTTATGGCTAAATCCTTAATTTCGTAAAATTATGGCTAAATCCTTCAAACTTCACATTTAAAATGGCTAATTGCTTAACTGGCTCTTGAATAAATTGTCAACTCATCAATTACTTACACGTATTTACGACAACCTAATCAATTATTATCAAGTACCACCAAGTAATTGAATTGCTTAATTTTTAGGGAGCTTCTATTTGCACCCCCTAATTAACTCTCTACACCACTCTAATTAAAATTATTTTAAACAACATATGCATATTTTTATTGTTCCACAAAATACCCTTACAAGTTATAACTAAAAATTTATTTTTTCATTTACTTTCTTATGGCATGAAATTCGCAACAATTTTCCACACTCAGATCTCTAATCTTTTGGGAGATGAAAATTTTCGTATTAAAAATTTTTTGCTGGAATGAAATTCTTTGAAACAACTTATTGTCAGCTCATTCACACCCCCAAAACACCACCAACCTTTACAAAATTTTTTCCTCTTTTTTTTTTTTTTTTTTTTTTTTTTTTTTTTTTTCAGTGCACACATTACGCACTTTCTAAAACTATACCCAGACTCTTTTGTTTTTGTTCTTTTCATATTTCCTATTAGTGGGATGGGATTAGTCGGTGACATCAGTTTGCATAAAGGTTACCAAAAAATCAATAACTGGGATAGTGATAACAATTACAAAAGGAAATAAGAGGAAAAAAAAAAAAACCTAAGGTTCATATCAAGCCAAGAAATCGAGAAAACATAAGCAATCACAGAAGAATAGAGTTGTGGCTGTGTATGGATACGGTGGGTGGATGAGAAGTGTACAAGGGATTCTAAAAAAGAAAGAGAGCGAAGTTAAGAAGATTGGAAAAAGTAATTGAATTTTCAAACGGTTTGTAAAAATTAATTGAGTACGAATTGCAAAAGTTTAAGGGTATTTTTGGAATAAAAAAGATAAGAGTTTTTAATTTAGAATTTATAATAAAAGTTTTTGATTTAGGGGTGTAAAGAGCAAATGAAGGGGTGTATATAGAAGCACCCAATTTTTATTAGGAATACTAGTTTTTAGACACGCACTACTAGGGGTGTGCAAATAACCCGTCAATCCGAACAACCCGCCTAACCCAACCCGAATAACTCTAACCCAATCCAATCCGATGTGAAATTTTGACCAACCCAACCCAATCCGACATCTTAGAGTCGGGTTACGGGTTGTGATTTCTAAAGATCGGGTTGACCCAACCCAACCCGATCCTTAAATTATATAAAAAATATGTAGATTTTTTGGGTTGAAAATATTTTAACCCACTAACTTATTCTTCAAATGTCAAAGTTAAACCATGTAGTACAAGTTTTTGTGTTATGATATTAACTCTTATATTTATTTTTGAAAAAAATTTAATTAAAATGAAAATTTTGACTTAAATTAATTAGAAAAAATATCATCAAAATTATTTTTAAAAAATATCTAACCTGATTAACCTAACCCAACCCAACCCGATCATGATCGGGTTGAGTTGGGTTGGGTTGGTTACAATGTAGGATTGGATTAATGGATTGGGTTCATTTTTTTCCAACCCCATGTGTTCGGGTTGGGTTGGGTTAGAGGCTCCAACCCGTCCAACCCAACCCGTGCACACCCTTACGCACTATGTACGTGTAAAATAATATAACTAATAAAAAATGTGACATGACGAAAGAAATAATAAAGTATATTTTTTTAATTTTTTTTAAATTGATATTTTTATTATTTTGAATAATTAAAGAGTTAAATTTATTATTTAATATAAATACAAGGTCTTTTAAAAAAAATTCAAACTAAAAAAATAAAAATAAGAGCTTAGAACAAATAAATCAAATAAAAAATAGTAACATTAAAAAAAAGTATATGACAATGGGTGTCAAAAGATCAAGAAAAATATTCTAAATCCAATTGTGGCAAGAATTTTTTTTTTCGAGATCATTACAGCAAAAAAATAGCTGTTCAAACGATTAAAACAAAAAAATAAAAAAAAATTTATTAAAAAAAAACCCTTCAAAATTTACAAATTTTCAAAAGAAAGTCCCCTTAAAATTGTGAGAAAGCCCTTTAAAATTTCTCAAAATTCCTTAAAATGGGCCCTTAAATGTAATTAAAAAAGAAAAAAAATGCCACATATCGTCCACAGAAGATGCCACGTGGCTCATCTTTGTGTAATATTAGGGTGGCATACGGTGGAGCAAGAGAAAAGGAAAAAAAAAAAAAAGCGAGAAAAAGACAAAATAACTTAACATCTGAATGAATAGTGAATTATGAGGGGATGAACAGTATACTCACTCATCTTTATTATATATGTATAGATATAGTTTAAATATTTATCTTTAGTATTTGAATTATTAAATTTATATTATTATTTAGTTTAGGAGATTTAGGTTTATCTAAATCTTTTTCAAATTGGTATTGATATGATTAGAAATTTAGAATCCTATTCAAACTAGTGTTGGTGCATGTATATACATCCATTTTAATCAATAGAAAATATGAATACCATTATTATTCAAAACCTCAATATTACTTTCTTTGTGTTGGTCTCTCCCCTCAAATATCAATTACGACGTGGTTTGAACTAAAGGTGGCAATCCGGTAACGGATAACGGATTATCCGTTATCGTTACCGTTATTTCCGGTAACGGCTAACCGTTACCGGAATCAAACGGTTAACCGTTATCGGAATCAAACGGTAACGGATATCCGTTAACCGTTTACGGAATCCGTTACCGGACCGTTAACCGTTTTGAATATATTTTTTTTAAACGAGAGCCGTTGGATTGAAATTCAACGGTCTCAATCAAACCCCTTCCAACGGTCTTTTTGACCGTTTGAAAAAAAAAATTAGACGGTCTTATGACTGTTTGAGGCCTTTTGGCCGCCCCCCCCTCCGCCCCTCTCCTATAACCCCCCCTCCTAAATTTCAAAATCTACAACTTCTCCTCCTCTTCTTCTTCTTCTTCTTCTTCTTCTTCTTCTAATTCTTTCTAAAATCCAAAAAATTCCCAACAAATTCTCAAAAATTCCCAAATATTATATATAAATTTATAATATAATAATTTATAAAGTTTAAAATTTATTAATTATTTATTATATAATAATTTATAAAGTTTAAAATTTATTAATTATTTATTTACACAATATTAGAAACTATGGCTCACGAGCGCACTCCAACTTCTCGTCCTCGCCGGCGTTGGATGCGGAAATCCGAATTTCCCGACTTCACAGACTCGGGAGATGAAGTGGATTTGAACGCATCACCGAATATGGCGCATTTGCAAGCGTTACTCGAGCAACCGTTAGGTGGGAGTTCAAGCATGATTGGTGGCGATTACAGTTATGATTTTCCTCTTGCTCCTCCTCCCGCTCATCTTCCTCATTTACATGAAGAGCCGGCCCTGTACATAGACGATTCACAGCGTCCGGCGGAGGAGGAGGTGGAGGAGGAGGAGGACGAACCGCCGGTGGCAACGGCGAACCCTTCGTCATCGGTGCCTCCTCGGAGGAAGAAGCTACGCTCGGAGGTGTGGCAACATTTTGATCATGCTTACGAATTGGCAGCGGATGGCACACAAATTCGCTGGGCGTGGTGTAAATTATGCCGAAGGAAATTCAACGCGAACTCCACGACGGGCACAAAGGCACTCAAAAATCACCATAGAAGGTGCCAAGGCGAACATGATCGTCTAGCAGCAGCGGCATCGGCGGCGACAGGAGCGGGAGCTGCGGGCATCCCAGCACACGCTGGGCCTTCCTCCCAGGTAAGTTGTTTCGACCCCTAAGCACATAGGGAAGCATTAGTAAAATACATTGTGAGTGCGAACATGCCAATTAGTTTAGGAGAACATCCCTCCCACATTGAATATGTTAGGAGTTTAGTTCTAAATTATCAACCCATCACTAAGAATACAATTAGGAGTGATTTAGAAAAATATTACAGAAAGAGACGGGCTGCTCTAGTTAAAGAATTAGAAAATGGAACATTTAACGTTGCATTTACTTCTGATGTTTGGTCAGGTAGAGCTAGGGAAGATTACATTAGTGTAGTGATTCATTACATAGATAACGATTGGGTTTTAAACAAACGCATTATAGGTTTTCGTTTACTTGATGTTAGACACACAGGAGTTAACATTGCACAGCGTATAGTTAACGTGTTAGAGGATTATACTTTACAGAACCGTGTCATAGCATTCACGATGGACAATGCATCGACAAACGATAGAGCCATTGACATATTGCGTCTGTTAGTTAGCAGACACCATGACTCGTTGTTGCATCAAAGATGTGCATACCACATCATTAACTTGATAGTGAAAGCCGGCCTTAAGGAGATAGAGGACCAAATCCATCGACTTCGATATGCAATTTCGTATTTGAAATCTTCTAACGTCCGTATTGCATCTTTTAGACGTTATTGCAGGCACAACTGTCTACCGCAGCAGACATTCTCATTAGATGTTCCAACGCGGTGGAATTCAACGTACTTGATGATCGAGAGTGTTCTTCCTTACAAACATGTGTTCACAACGTGGATACATAACGAGCTTGGCGCAGATAGCCTCACGGAGGACGACTGGACTGTTTGTACAATTTTTAATTCTTTCCTTAAAACTTTTTATAATCATACCGTTAACTTATCTGCTGTTTACACTCCTACAAGTAACATCGCTTTACATTCACTATTAGAGTTTAATGAATCTTTCTCGGCTAACAGAGAACTTCCTTTGTTGCAGCTCGCTGTGAGAAGAATGGAAGCAATGTATAAAAAGTATTGGGAGAACATCCCATACCTCTGCAGCTTCGGTCTAATTTTAGACCCGCGTTGGAGGGTGGACAATTATTTGGAAGTCCTTAAAGTAATTGAGGAAAACATGAAGCAGCCAGAAGGAACAGCAGATAGAATATGCAAAGACGCGACGGAAAAGTTCTTAGCATTCTACAAGACGTACGAGGACGAGTTTAGAGGAGGAGAAACGCAACCGCCAGATGCCATACCAACCCCACATCCTTCGCCAATGAAGTGCTCAATATCCAGACTCCAGGCTAGAAGGAATGCACAGCAAGCGAGTTCTTCGTCATCTTCATCTCCATTGTCACAAAGTGCAGAAGTTCGTCGCTACCTCAACATATGTTGGGTAAATATGACGGAACAGGATTTCGACATTCTACAGTGGTGGAAATCACACGAGTCGACGTTCCCAATTCTCGCGAGGTTTGCCCGGGACATCCTAGCAGTCCCCGTCTCTACTGTGTCGTCGGAGTCCGCCTTTAGCTCCTGCGGTCGTATTCTCAATGACAGACGGATGTCACTTAAGTCTGATATGGTGGAGATGACAACGTTAACGAAGGATTGGGATCAAGCCGCTCGACGGTTACAAGAAAATGTCGCCAACACAGCTGAACTTGCCGACTATTTTAATAACTTATATGTAAACGATCCCCCCGCAGAATAGAAAGTGTTCAATTACTTATATTTAATTTTGTAATAATGTTCATTTACTATAATAAAAGTTTTGATTTTATTTTATTCAATTTCATTTCATTTATTAATTTCATCTCATTTAATTCAATTGAAAATAATTTTTATACCAAAATTCAAAAGAATTATAAAATTTTAATAATATTTATAAAACTAAAACCACAACATAATAAAACACAACAATTACAAGTGTAAAACTACAAAATAAACAAAATCTAACTTATAACAAAACTTATAAAAATTAAACTTATAAAACTTAAAAAAAAACCGGAAAAAATAAAAATTAAATGGAAAACGATTTCCGGTAACGGTTAACCGTTACCGTTAAACTTCGGTAACGGTAAGACCGGAACCGTTAACCGAAAACCGTGAAAAACAGTTCCGGTAACCGTTTTGCCGGCTCTAGTTTGAACTCATTCTATCACTACGTATGTATGGAAAGATAATTATCAATTTAGCACGCTTGTTTGTTTCCAACATCTCATTCTCGGTCAGAGTAATAAATTGGGTTTCCAAAGATACTTTTTTTTTTTAGTAGCTAACTTCCTATTATTATCCCAATGAGAAAGTAATCCTATTATCATAATTTTTTTTCTCTCTCCCCAGTGTTGATAAACTGTTTATTTCTGTTGGCCATTCCGTTGTCTCAACGCTTTACGACGTTGTTTAGTGTGTATATATATATATATATATATTAATTCATTTCCTTTATCCTCTCTCTCTCTAAAATAGTCGAGCATGCTTGTTAGTTTCCAAAATTTTAATCTGAATCGGTGCAAATTTTGTTTAGAAATGGGGTTTTCAAAGCTAGTTCTCTCTCTTTCTCTTAATAGGAAGACAATTTAACGTACGATTTTTGAAATAAATAGCCATATTTTTATATATGTTTTTAACAATTAGCCTATGTTTGTTTTTATTAACAAAATATCCATATATTCGTGTCTAGATTTTTGAGACTGCAGTCATTAATTTTTTGAATTCTGTTTTTATTGTTTGTTGCAGACAATATTGTCTAAAATTTTATGTCTCTAGTCATGAAATTTGTGACTTATTTGGTTGCATATTTTTTTGCCATTTATAAGATATTTTTTATTTCGTAATAAGTTTTATGAAATTAGTTGTATTGGCAATCATTTATTTGTGAGTTTGTTATTTTGTTAATGGATGTTTAAATTTTTTATTGTGTTTATTTCAAATTTTCTGAAATTTTGTGACTATAGTCACAAATTTTATGACTGTGTATTTTATTTATTTAGTCACAAATTTTATTTCTTTAATCATAAATTTTTAGATGTTAACCTGATGGCTATTTTGCTAATATTTCAAAACGTGGACTATGTCTTTAAAACATAAATTGCGAAATGGCTAAATACTTAACTGACCCTTTAACGTATGGTTTAGTACTATAGCCAACTTCCTATTAGCCCCATAAGAAAATCATATTATTATTGTGAATATTGTTAACTTATTGATATCCATGGCACATGATTTTCACCGTTTTCCAAGTATTAATGTTACATTATAAATATATCTTAATAGTACTCAATAAAAATAATATGTAAAAAAATTCCAACATTTCAAATTTTAATAATTTTATTTTGATTATATTTTTAAACAGAATTAACGGAAATCAATTCATTCATGGTCTGTTTAAAAAAATAATACCATTTTAATATAGGGAATTTTAAGAAAATAGCTACTGTTTACAAAATGATTTTAAAAAATAGCCACAGTTTAAAAAAAAAATTAAAATCTAGCAATTTCAGAAATTTCTGACATATGTCAGAAATTTCTTACAGCACATTTTATGTGTAATTTTGTTATTGTCAGAAATTTCTTAAAATGTGTTATGGTTAGTTTTTAAATTTTTTGAAACTGTGGCTATTTTTTAAAAACACACAGTTCAAAATGGCTATTTAACATTACACATTATTTTTTCATAAAAATTCTACACATGTAAGAAATTTTCTATGGTTAGTTTTTAAATTTTTTGAAACTGTGACTATTTTTCCAAAAACACATCATCTAAAATGATTATTTACCTAACTGACCCTAGAAAATATTAAATTTTGTTAAATATTATAGAAAAATATAAGTATATTTATGATCTATTTTGATAAACATAAAATTTATTTTGGATATTATAAAAAATAAAGAGTATAATTTAGCATTTTTAAAAAACAAAGGGTTTTTTTTTAGGTTTTCTTCTCTGTTTTCATATTCATTTTCGCATGTTCCTATGAAACTATGCAATTAACATTTGTGCATGTCAATGTTTTTTTTTTTAATCACCTTTTTTGAGACACTCATCTAAATATTTTCATTCCCATTTTTTTGACTTATGTAATCCTAATGTAATATTTTTAAATCTCAACCATTTAAATTACTTCAAAATTTGAAAAGTCAACAACCATTTTAAACGACTCATTTGAATAATTTTCTCAAACAAGAGGTCTATAGTTGCCGACTCGCCGTCATACATGAAATATACTCATCATATAGAGATACATATGCACATCTTGTATTTGACATACATTTCCATGACAAATAATAATAATAAATTGATGCAAGTGCTAAAATTTGCATGACAAGTAATAATAATAAGAAAACAAATACAAGTGCTAAAGTTTGGGGAATATTTTTATAGTTGCTTTATACGTGTGTGTTGTGTGTATACATATTGAGGTAATTTTTCTTTAGTTATATTGGATGTGCCAAAGCTCAAAACGTATAAGTGCGAACGTGTCAATAAAGTAATGCCAGTCAAATTCAATTCGAACAAGTCGAAGTTTTATGCAGTAGGTTCATGTTGTTATACATTCTTTTAACCCAAAATTAATGAATTGATTACATGTGAATAGTGTTTAATTTCCCAATGTAAAACGTGAAGCCATTGAAATGTGTCGAGGTGATCTATCAAGGAGATCCGTTCTCTCCATATTTGTTCATCATTGCTATGGAATTTTTCTCTCGTCTCCCCAACTTAAAATGCTCACAGGGAGTCCTAAAGGGTATCAAGCTCTCTAGGAACTCCTATGCGCTTTCCCACTTGTTCTTTGCTGAAGACATCTTTCTGTTTAGGAGAGCGAACCCTTTAGAAGCCTCCAACATTAAGGATTGCATCCTCAAAATTTTCCCAAATGTCTAGCTTGTCAATCAGTTTTTCTAAATCAAACATCATTTTCAGCCCCAACTCCCCTTTTGCCACTGAAGCTGAAATCTGTCGCATTTTGGATCTCTCTGAACTTCAAGGTAATACCAAATATTTGAGAATGCCTCTTCTTCATTCTAGAAGGGGATCCCAAGATTTTGAGTTTATTCTTGAAAAACTTGATTCTAAATTGGCTGGGTGGAAAGCCAAAACTTTGTCTCAAGCTGGTAGACTTACTCTCATTCAATCCATTGGCCGGGTCCTTTAGATATGTAGACTTATCTAAAAAAAAGTTTTGATGGGTAGATTGAAAAAATACACATTTCAAAATATAGACTCCTCTTTAATGAAATTTTTATTTTATCAAAACTACCCTTAATAAAATCTTTAATAAAACAATAAATAAATAAATTAAAAAAAAAAAAACGAAATTGCTAGGGCTGGGTTCGCTGTTTTGGCTTGTGGGTAGAAATTGGGGCTAGGTCTTAAGTTGTAAACAAAGTTTAGAAAAAGAAAAAAAAAACATGAGAGGATGGGAGAATGAACTGAAACTTTGTATTTGATTTATTAAGAAGGGAGATTCTTGATCAAAGTGCAGCTTAAATTGGGATTTTCCATAGCTACATTGAGCTTGTAAAAGTTTGAAAGGTATGGTATTTCAATTTTTTTTTAAGTTTGTTTGTTTTGTTTTTTTTAATCTCAAATCATATGTAAAATTGAGTTATTTAGTTTCTATAGTGTTATTTCATGTAAATCAACATACTTTGGTCATGTGGTGTTAAAATTTGCGATTTTTGAGTTTAAAAAACAGAGGTTGAAGATGAGTTGCAGAGTGCTCGACAGCTATCAGTCGAACGCAGTCGAACAACTATAAAAAAAAAAGTTCGACAGTTGTCTGTCGAACGCTGTCGAACGCAGTCGAACACAGCAACATAATTTTTTTGAGTGTTTTTTTTGTTTGATTATTTAACAAAACTTATTAATCTATGCAAACATATGCTTTCTTTTTAGTTTATTTTAAGCTAGATTAATGTCAAATATAATTTTTTTTAATTTATTTTAGTTTTTTCACGTTTATAAATTAAGTTTTAAGTCATTAATTATTTTTAATGTAGGAATGACTCCAATAGTTCTACAAGTTGCTTTTGGTGGAGAGTGGCAAAAAAAGAACGAAACTTTCAAATGGATAGGCGACACTAAGCTCATTGCATTTGTTGTTGATCCGGGGATTACTTTGGCGGAATTGGTTGAGAAATTGTATGTTAAGTTGAATGTAGACTCAAAGAAGACGAATATGCAATTAAGCTATGCTTCTAATTCATGGGACTTGTCGAATCACCCTATTTATCTAACAAGTGATGAATGTGTTATTGCACTTCTCAACAGCTTTGATGAGAAAGGTTGTAGAGGGACATTGAGAGTGGAACTAAAAGAGAAAGAAGGAGGTTGCGAAGAGAATGATAGAAGTGGAAACCTTGAAAGAGTCCATTTTGAAGAACCTGTTGAAATGGAGAATGAACAAGATCTTGAGCAAAATAAAAACGAGAGCTTTGACAATGGTAACCATGAGGAGCACAATGAAGATGATAATTGCAACAATGATAATCAAGAGGAGCATTTGCGTGACTCATTCTTTAGTGATGTTGTCTTTGAAAAAGTTATTTGTGATGGGGCTTCTTCGCTTGTTGTCGATGAGATAAATATTGTTGGGACAGAGGTTCTGAGCCAAAATGTGAATTCCGATAACTTAGAACGTCCAGATCCAAAATTCGTTGTTGGTAATGATAGTCGTTCAACCGATATCAAAGCCTCTGCGTTGTATAGTTTCACAGACGGTTCTGGTTTTGTGGTTGGTCAGAATTTTGTGAGCAAGGAAGAATTAAAGAACCGATTACATGAAGTTGCAATTAATAATTGCTTTGAAATGAGAATAATCAATTCGTCTACGTCATTGTACGTGGTTAAATGTGTGGACGACAAATGCACATGGTGGTTGCGGGCGGCTAAGATAACGAACTCAAGCTACTTCTCCATAAGAACATATAACAACACTCATACTTGCGGCTTAGAGAAACGAAAAAGAAAGCATAGACAAGCAAGTGCGGCACTAGTAGGGGATATGGTGAAACAGATTTGTGCAGAAGATAGTAAATATATTCCTACTCCTAAGGGTATCATAGGAATGATGAGCAAGTTAGGGGTAGAAGTTACTTACTGGAAAGCTTGGATGGCCAAAAAGATTGCCAACAATCTAAGAAGGGGTTCACCAGAAGAGAATTTTGCGTCACTTCCTATATATCTATACATGGTGAAGAAGGTTAATCCTGGTACAATCACACATTTGGAGGTAGACGACAACAACAGGTTCAAATATCTTTTCTTAGCATTTGGGTCCTGTATTAGAGGATTTTCATGCATGAGGAAAGTCATTTCTATAGATGGTACATTCTTGAAAACAAGCTATAAGGGTTGTCTGCTGGTAGCCACCGCGCAAGATGGTAATCGTCATTGTTACCCGATTGCTTAGGCCGTCGTGGATTCGGAGAATGATGCTTCGTGGCCTTGGTTTTTGACAAAACTTCAAGATTTTGTACCTAATACCGATGACTTAGTATTCATCTCGGACCGACACCAAAGTATCAAGAAGGCGGTGTGCAGTGTTTACAGCAATGCCGATCATGGTTATTGTATGTGGCATATTGAACAAAATCTCAAATCTTTTTACACTTGTCAAGATGCGATTGATCTATTTAAGAAGGCGGCACAGGCATATCAGATTTCTCAATTTACACAATTGTGGATGGAGATTCAGAACAGGTATCCAAGAGTTGCAAATTATCTTACCACCAATATCACTTTTAGTCAATGGTCAAGAGCTCATTTTAGTGGTAATCGATACAATATTATGACAACTGGTTGCGCAGAGTCGATTAACAATGCTTTGAGGGAGGCTAGAGCTTATCTTGTAATTGCTTTGCTAGATGCAGTCCAAGAGTTGACATCCAGTTGGTTTCACGACCGCCGAAAGGCCGCTTCGTACTGTACAACCTCTTTAACTCCGACAATAGAAACAATGTTGCGAGAGAGGTTTATTTTAGCACAACATATGACAGCAACACCCCTTAATCAGTTTGAGTATAATGTGCGGGGAAACAAGCTCGATTCAGTAGTCGATTTGAGTCAAAAGTCTTGTGGTTGCCGTGCATTTGATATTGACAGGATTCCTTGTGCACACGCTTTATCAGCTATAGGAGATGATGACTTTGACCAAGTATCTCGATTTTGCTCTAGATTATACACAGTCGATGCATGGGCACTGGCATATGCCGAAACTATATATCCAGTTCCCTTAGCATCAGAGTGGGATATCCCCGAAGACACTGAGTTTATCAAGGTTGTGCTTCCAATAGTAAAAAAGAAGCGCGGTCCAGTAAAGAAACAGAGGATTCCTTCAGTTGGGGAGAATAGAAGAAAGATAGTTCGTAGGAATAAATGTGCCATATGCAGAGAGATGGGACACTACCAAAAAAATTGTCCCCAGAGACAACCTCCATCAGATTTGAACACAGCTGGATAGAAGAAACAAAGGAAGGGTACTATTTGAATGTTACTTTTGCTATCTTATGTTATAAATGTTATTACATCATATTTATAGCTTAACTAAATGCTGTTTTGGTTAAAATTCCAACTCATTGTCTTGGTTAAAATTCCAACTCATTGTCTAGCAGGTGTTATCAAACATTCTACTATAAAATTTGGCCAAAAAAAAACTGTCATTGCTCGACTGGGCTGTCGAGCGCCCTACAGCACCTGTCGAACACCCAGATAGGTGTTCGACAGCATCAGTCGAGCGCTCAACTGGGCCAGTCGAACACCTGTTTGGGTGCTCGACAGGTGCTGTAGAGCGCTCGACAGCCCAGTTGAACAAATAAGTATACTTAATTATTTATCGAGACATTCACATAATAACAATCATTTTACGTAATTCCAATGATATTCCAAGGTTCATAAATTAAAATTTGGCCAAAAAAAAAAGTCATTGCTCGACTGGGCTGTCGAGCGCCCTACAACACCTGTCGAACACCTGTTTGAGTGTTCGACAGGTGCTGTAGAGCGCTCGACAGCCCAGTCGAACAAATAAGCATGCTTAATTATTTATCGAAATCGATTAAATTACGGAACAAAGGAGGAAGCAATACTTCGTATATGTGAATAATTATCCTCATCGTGGCTTAATTTTTTTCAAAAATATTGTAAAATAAAGTGAATATTAATTTTTATTCGAATAACTATAGTTTAAACTTCATCGGTCGTGATCCATTAAGTGTGTATACACAAAATGTATAAGAATGCGTAATTTAATGCGATATAATTTACATTCATATAATAACAATCATTTTACGTAATTCCAATGATATTCCAAGGTTAATAAATTAAAATTTGGCCAAAAAAAAAAAGTCATTGCTCGACTGGGCTGTCGAGCGCCCTACAGCACCTGTCGAACACCTGTTTGGGTGTTCGACAGGTGCTGTAGAGCGCTCGACAGCCCAGTCGAACAAATAAGCATGCTTAATTATTTATCGAAATCGATTAAATTACGGAACAAAGGAGGAAGTAATACTTCGTATATGTGAATAATTATCCTCATCGTGGCTTAATTTTTATAAAAAATGTTGTAAAACAAAGTGAATATTGATTTTCATTCGAATCACTATAGTTTAAACTTCATCGGTCGTGATCCATTAAGTGTGTATACACAAAATGTATAAGAATGCGTAATTTAATGCGATATAATTTACATTCACATAATAACAATCATTTTACGTAATTCCAATGATATTCCAAGGTTAATAAATTAAAATTTGGCCCAAAAAAATAAAAAATGTCATTGCTCGACTGGGCTGTCGAGCGCCCTACACCACCTGTCGAACACCTGTTTGGGTGTTCGACAGGTGCTGTAGAGCGCTCGACAGCCCAGTCGAGCAAATAAGCATGCTTAATTTTTTTATCGAAATCGATTAAATTACGGAACAAAGGAGGAAGCAATACTTCGTATATGTGAATAATGATCCTCGTCGTTGCTTAATTTTTTTAAAAAATGTTGTAAAACAAAGTGAATATTGATTTTCATTCGAATCACTATAGTTTAAACTTCATCGGTCGTGATCCATTAAGTGTGTATACACAAAATATATAAGAATGCGTAATTTAAAGCGATATAATTTACATTCACATAATAACAATCATTTTACGTAATTCCAATGATATTCCAAGGTTAATAAATTAAAATTTGGCCCAAAAAAATAAAAAAAAAAGTCATTGCTCGACTGGGCTGTCGAGCGCCCTACAGCACCTGTCGAACACCTGTTTGGGTGTTCGACAGGTGCTGTCGAACATTTTTTTAAAAATATTATAAGATCTGTCGTTTTACGATACCAAGGTACTTAAGTTTGCTTAAGTACATTATAATTCTTTAAACGACGTCTATTTGCTTGTTTTCAAGTCTGCCACGAAACGACAGGTGAAAATAATGTATATAACTTTATGAAGAGTTTGTTGTTTATGTTATAGAATAAAAATTAAAAATTAATATAAATAACATTAAAGAGCCCTAAAACTAACAATCATTTTACGTAATTCCAATGATATTCAAAGGTTAATAAATTAAAATTTGGCCAAAAAAAAAAAAACGTCATTGCTCGACTGCGCTGTCGAGCGCCCTACAGCACCTGTCGAACACCCAGACAGGTGTTCGACAGCACTAGTTGAGCGCTCGACTGGGCCAGTCGAACACCTGTTTGGGTGTTCGACAGGTGTTGTAGAGCGCTCGACAACCCAGTCGAACAAATAAGCATCGTGCTTATGAATTAATTATTTTTAGAAATCGATTAAATCACGGAACAAAGGAGGAAGCAATACTTCGTATATGTGAATAATTATCGTCATCGTGAAACAAATTAAATATTTATAAAGTCTAAGGATCCCAATCACCATGAAATATATCAACTGCCATTTTAAGCCGTAACGACTTTATGGTGTCACAACCTAAGTTCAAAGTGTCAAACGACATTTTTCCCATATCCAGCTCGATAAATTTGATTGTAAATATTGCACAGCCGCCAATGCTGTTTGAGTGACAGAAATAGTAAGTTTAGTTAATAAAGCAACAAAATAAAAAATTTAAAGTTCGAAGAAAATTATGAATTTACCAATTTTGCGGCAAATTAGTCTCCCTAACATAAGGCCAAGGACTCTCTAAACTCGCTCCAAGCTTTGTAAACCATTGTGTTTGTTTGAGAATGATTGGGATCATTGTGCAAAGCGGCTCCATCGCCTTTTGAATTGTCTCGTCGTCATTAGCGGATGTATTGCAGTTGAAGACTATCAATTTGCATAAATTGAGATCAACTTTTACGGCAACCCAATGATGTTTCATCACATTTAGCACCGTGTACAAGGCTCGCTTATCCTTCCACTTTCTAGCAAAGTGCAATGGTTGTTTACCATTCGGATATAACATTATTGTAGCATCACACTTGTAATTGTTACCTCTTGCATTTGCTCTTTCATTGTAGGCGCTTAAGATAAATTGGGGGAATGTCTCATCGAGCACAACGACAGATTGATCAAATATATCATTATACTTCTTTTGTCGCTTCCTCAAGCCAAACAATGCCTCCTCAATATGCTGTAATAAAAGAGTAAAAATTATATTAGCTAATGTAAAGAAAAGATTCAAACTATGATAATTGTTTGAGTTAAAAATTTACTTCGCTGAGGAGCCACTTGCCAGCAGCCATAATGTCCTTAAAGAACGTTTTGGTGCGCGATCCTAAAAGACATGGGATGGTGTTGATTTTTTTATCGCGTAGTCATTGTCTAAAAGAAGCTAGTTTTGTTTCTGAAACCTCTCTTAAAGGATCATATTGAACTCCATCATTCCGTCGGAACTTACGATGTTTACATGGGTCCGTATATGGATGCTGCAGCACAGCAGAAGGTTTGGCAAGCCTTTTTCTACCCTCTCCTCCAGTTAGGATGATATTCTCATCAAGAGTAATGTGGTCCTATGACTGTGGCAGTGTTATGTAATACTCTCTATCATCTGTCTCAGCAATAAGATCATGGAAATCATCATTCACATTATTGCTATCAACGTGGTCCTCTGCGATTACCCCTGATGGCATACAATGACACCTTGTATCTTGTCTCGCTATCATTATACCAAGCTTGTCATGTAACTCGCCGATCTTTATTGTAATAAAAGCTTTGATATGTGACTCCATTTGAATAAATTTCTCATCAATATGGGCTTTCAAATGGATGTCTAATCCAACAGAATTTGGTGCAGTCTCTGGTTCAGGAGTAGGAATCCTGGGGCTTTTCCTAGTCCTTATTGGGACTTCGAAACCCCCTCTTGATTCAGGAGATGGAATTGGAGTTACAACTCGGTGCCCACTAAAATGGGTCGCACCATCATCATCAAGCCCGACTGAATCATGTTGTATCTTGGCTCCTGTTGATAACTTCCTAACAATTCATCAATGACAGAATCCTCATTGTCATTCAAAACAATCGCGGTAGATACGCACTCAAAGTTTCTCTCCTCTACCGTCGGCACCAATAAGCTACGTATCTGTAAAATTTCACACAACAATACAATAATGAATGACTGTTATTCATTAAAAAGATAAGTTTAAGAAACAATACGTAAATGACATCTTATTCTTTTCTTCAAATAGAATCTCCAATACAATAAGTTTAAGAAACAACACATAAATGTACTTCCGCTCATTCAAAGAGAGATTCAATCTCCTTATACTCAGCAGAACACTTTTCCTTCCATTGGTTCGTTTTCCAACGAAGTATTCGTGGAAAAGAATCATCGCGCCGTTGTGCATACTTGCTTGCAATAGCCGGCACCATCTCGTACGCCCACATCTAGAGAACATAAATTAACAATTGTTATATTAAAATTAAAAGTTAAAAATCTAAATAGTAAAATAATAAATAATCAATTTGAAACATCAACCTGAATCACGTGCACAAAGCCATGCACTGTGAAACTCAATCTTTTCTTGCCACCTTTATTATTTAATTCTTCGATCTTGCTTTTTCAAGTCCAACTTCTTAAAAGAGTTCAACATCCACAAGTATGCTTGAGTTCCCCAATCACAACTGTCAAATAATTCAATATTGTCGGCCATCGCAAGAAGATTAATATCGATTCCTCGATTATAATCTTGTGCCTTCACTACACCCACAACAAATAGAACAAGAGCAAGTTTTACTCTATCGTCATTTATGTCTTCCGGAGGATTTTTAGTAGGCGCAAGTGAAGGCAATAATTCTTTCAACGCGCTGACAGTGATTGTGTGATGGCCTTCAAAATATTTATCTCTCAGGCGATTTTTCTCTAACGCTGTTTTCACCAATTCTTGATTTGCACCGCCTGAAAATTTAAGCCCATTTATCAAAGAAAACTCTGTCATAGAAAGCCTCATCGGTGTCTTGTTGACTATCATCCATATTTCTTTTTCTTTCTTGATTTTCATTTGTCGAAGAAGAAAAAACCACAGTAGTTGGCTAGGGAATTGATGATAGGTAGGCACATCAAGAAGGTGGCCGAATTGTGTCTTCCTAAACTGATTGAGTTCTTCCTCACTAAGGCTAACCCTGATTGCATCACAGATTTCTTTAAATCTACATCTAACAGTCATCTGGCTTGGAAAGTACTGCTCCTCCGATAGTATAGGCTCAAGCGATTCAATTTCTTTTGCCTAAAGAAAAATATTAACAAAAATTAGTAAAATAAAAACTAGTAAAGACAAAAATAGATATAATATTTTAAAATAAAAACTTGATATAAAATAAAAACTATACATACCGAAATAGTTTCTATCGGCGGCTCTTCTCTATCCTCGGCTATCGGCTCTATTGATTCCATACCTGCTCCATCAGCTCTGTCTTCGGCTATTAGCGGCTCTCCTCTATCTTCAACTATCGGCGCTCTGTCTTCGGCTATTAGCGGCTCTCCTCTATCTTCAACTATCGGCGCTCTGTCTTCGGCTATTAGCGGCTCTCCTCTATCTTCAACTATCGGCTCCATCGGTTCTGTACCTGCTTCGTTGGCTCCATCTTCGGCTACCGAATTTAAAATATCCTGTCAAAAGAGTTGGTTGATTAATTGAGTTAGTAGCATTAAGAAAAAACAATTTGTATTATCAAGCCATATAATTTGAATTTGATACAGTCAATCGAACGTTTGACAGAGCAAGTCGAGCGTTCGACAGATCCAGTCGAGCGTTCGACAGAGCAGTCGAACGCGCTCGACATATCCAGTCGAGCGATCGACAGAGCAGTCGAACGCGCTCGACAGATCCAGTCGAGCGTTCGACAGAGCCAGTCGAGCGTTCGACATAGCCAGCCGAACGCGCTCGACTACCACGTGTCGAGCGTTCGACATAGCTATCAAACGCGTTTGACTTGCATTTGTCAAACGTTCGAAAACCTTTATAAATAAAAAATATGGAGAAACCTCAAGGAAATATTGTAAATAAAAAATAACGAAGATATAATAGTTATCAATATCACCTCATCCGCCTGCATTTTAGATGTCACCGCGCCCGCCGTCGATGTTCGTGCAACTGAATTGTTGCCAATTAAACTAGCCACGAGTCGATAAGTCTCATTGACCTTTTGTTGCTCGTCAAAACTCTCTCGAGTTTGTTTTCTTCTCGCCATGATAGATATAAAAGATCTACAACAATGATCATATACACTAATAGAAATTAAAGATGCTAAAATTAAGACACTACATATTCTCAACCATTGATGAAAGAGACATATTGAGCATATGTATCTTGAGCATATGTGATTTGGGATCCAATGAATTTATGCTAATAGTCTGTTTGCATAACCTTATGTACTTCCACAATATATATTATTAGATGATAAACCAGATTTTCGTCATCAATCACCTTCAACGTCAACCAAAAAAGCAGAAAAACCCCTTAAAAAACATTTGCATTACACATTAGGCATAAATTAATAGTTAAACTCAAATCAAGAAAATAACTTATATTCTTCATGATCATATCCTAAACACCAAGACATACGATATACCATTTGTTATTTCACCAATTCCCCAAAAAGCTCATAGGTAAACCAACGCTGAACTTCACACTCTTAAGCTTACCATTCTCTCTTCAATCTCAGGGATTGGACAATTAGACAAACCCAACACATGAGAATGTCCAACTCAAGACTTGCTCATAGTCATACCATGTTACCTAAACTAGTCCCCTGCAAAAGCTTAAGCTTAAGCTAATAAAAAGTGACCCAATATTGAATTTCACACTCAAAACACTACACATGACCAATCTCACTCACCACTCAAGTCATACATCACCGATCAAAAAATGAACAACGCATCAAAATGAACGACCGGTCAAAAAAGCAATCCCCTTCCAAGTAGCCTAACAAACTTACAATGCTCTTCAGCAAGTTACCATCTCGTGAGCTGGAGATAGTCAAAAGACCGGTCAAAAGGCACTACCTTCACAATCACCAATTAGATGCGTGAGGGGCGTCGGGGCGGCAGAGAGGCGTCAGGGAGTTGGGGCGGTGAGGCGGCAAGGCGTCGGGGTGGCAGACACGTGGGCAAGCGGGGATTGCGAGACCGGAGAGAGCGACGTGGTAGAGAGGTGGCAGAGACCTGCGAGACCGGGGAGAGCACGAGCGCTGTCGGAGTTGCGCGCGAAGGAGAGGCGGAGCGGCACGATGCCGAGTGGGCGTCGGCGCGACGATTTCACGCGAGCTTTGAGCGGCCTTGCACGAACGCGATGCCACCGTCCCTCTGAGGTGGCGGAGACCTGTGAGACCGGGGAGAGTGAGAGGCGGGAGTAGCCGTTGTGAGAAGAAGAAGAGGTAGAAGAGGAAGACGAAGGGAAAATAAAATTACCCAGACGAAGGGAAAATAAAATTACGACCTAGGTAAGTAAAACGAGAAGGATATTTTGGTACTTTCGCTCCATTTAGTGTCTAAAAAAATAAAAAATGATAATAAATAAATCAGTTTAAAATGAGATCTGTATCCCAAAACCAGTGTTTTTGGAGATCTACTGAGCAAAAGTTCTACCATTGGCCTCGCCCTGCCCGTCTATGCCAAGATTGATTCTAAGCTTAGACATTCAGGTGGGGTCATGACCCTAACCGACCAGGGGCTGTAGGGATGGGGACTTATCTCCGGGGAGAAAAATTTTTGCCTAGATCTACTCTGTAGCATTTATCTCAAACAATCTGACTTTCTTCATACCCAACTCAAAAGCTCTGATTCTTGGATTTGGCGAGGCATATTAAGGGCAAAAGATACCAAATAAGGGTGATGGATCAACCATTGATATCTGCAATGACCCTTGGGTCCCCAAGGATTTCCATTTTAGACCTTGTCCGAAGATAGAGGCCGTTGGCAGATTCTCAAAAGTGGCAGATTTCATCTCTTATGGGAAATAGAACCTTGGCTCACTAAGACAAGCATTTCATGGTCCAGACATTAACAACATCTTAAGCATCAAGATTTCTGATTCTATCTATGAAGATATTTGGGTTTAGGTTCATGATTCAAGGGGCTTCTCTGCGAAATCTGTTGTTAAAATGCTGCAAAATGATAGGCCTTGCCTATCTCCTAGCTTTCTAATGAGATGAGTAATGCACTGTGGAAAGCAAAAATTCATCAAAGATTTAATAGTTCTCTGGTGGAGGATTATTAGTGATGTCTTGCCAACTAGATGCCGGCTCGCCAGGATTTTTGACCTTGACGACAAAACTTGCATGCTTTGTTCTAACAATTGTGATGAGGATCTTACACATTTTTTTTTCTATTATGATTTCTCCATTCAGATTTGGAGATATTTTAGATGGGCTCCCCAGCTATTAGCGTATAATTCCAACTCCGTAACAGATTGGTTCTGACATATTCAAACTTTGGAAAACCAGCTCTTTTATGAGCAAGCCAACTTTCTCTTATCATGCTCCATTGTTCTGGATTTGATTTGGAAAGCCCGCAATGAGAAACTGCATCTAGGGACTCATCTTGATCCTCAAAATATCATTAGAGCTGCCCCAATTCTGATAAAAGAGTTTCGACAAGCAACTTCCTCTCAATTTTCGCCATCTTTCTCCAGGAGTTCCTTAGAGGTGGTCCACGATAGTTACTTCTACAAAAAATCCTGATGATCATCCTCTCGGAATCATTGTTATTAAAGAAGCGGACATAAATTTTGTTAAATCCTTTAGCACTTCCTAGACAGTAGTGGGAGACCTTTTGATAAAAGCTATTTGTCCTCTTGTTGCTTGCAGGGCTGCAAAGGATTTGGGTTTCAACTATTGTGCCTTCTTTTGCCCCAATCAGACCCTAGTGCGTCTCATCTACAAGCCTTGGAACAGTTGGCCTTTGGAAATTAGTCCGATTCTGAAGAATTTCTGTTGTATTGCTAATAAATCTTTCACTTGGGCTGTTCTTATGCTACCTCTCTCCCCTTACTCTTCTTTGTTGAACTTGGCTATGTAATCTATTATTTTGAACTTAGCTGGTAGGGAGGACGCTTGCTTTCTTCCTCCTCCAGGGGTTTGTATTCTGTTTATCGTTTTATTTTGAATGAAGTTATCCTTTGCACCAAAAAGAAGAAAAAAAAAGTGAAGCCTTAATATATGAGTCTATTGAATAAAGTTTAACGTTTTTTTTCTTCTGATGTCTAAAGATTTCTATAGAGCCTAAGACAAATTAGCCTTTATTTCTCCTTTATGGAGGAGACATGTCTAAAAATTTCTATAGAGCCTAAGACAAATTAGCCTTTATTTCTCCTTTATGGAGGAGACAATACTACTCCAAGTTCCAACATATTGTAGGATTTACATTTTTAGACGAGGCTCGAGGGGACGTGAAGTACAAATGAAGGGTTTTTTTTAAGTAATTGCCATACATTTATGTTAGTTTTAACAACTAGTCTATGTTTGCTTATATTAGTAAAATGGTAATTCTTTTTATATATTCTCATATCAAAAATTTCATTATTTAAGTCACAAATTTAATGACCAACTTTTCAAATCAAAATTTAGAGACACCACTCACAAATTTTCAAACTCGATCAAACACCAGTCACATAGTTTCAGCCTTGCTCTGAGAGTTTTTATCAGATATTTAAAGGGCATTTAACAAAATTCACACGAAAAACCTGAATTTTGTGGTCTAGTGAAAGCGGTAAGGGCATTTCATGGTCCGATGAAAGTAGTGGGGACATTTTGGTCCGTTCATGTTGAAATTATTTGGCCTACGACTAATTTTCTGATATTTGCAAACGTTGGCTATTTTGTTGAAATATATGTTTAAAATTGGCTAAAACTCAAACTGACCTAAAATAAGTAAATAAATAAATAAAAAAATTTATGTAATGCATTTGCATGACTTTAATTAATTTTTTAATGGTTAACATTGCTATTATATATAGCCATTCAATCATTCTTTCTATAATTAGATGACAAACTGTATTTTTATGACTTGATATTATACATAGAAATAATTTATTAGACATAGAAATAATCGATATACAATAAAGTCTCTATAAATTAATAATCTTAGGACTGAGAAAAATTATTTATTTAATGAATTATTAATTTATTAATAAATTAATAAATTATTAATTTATCAAGATATTTTTTTATTTATTCAAATATTTGTCATCTTAACATCATTTTGCAAAATATTATTATGATTTCATGTATTTGTTAAATGAGTAAATCCACATTAAAATTAATTTTTGTAAAGAACAAGTAACACTAGATATATATTTTATAACATACTCTAACTAATGTTAAAAATTTTCTATATTAGGAAATTATTATTTTATATAAAAAAAATACATAAATGCACCCCATCCTTGTGCTATTATGTTTAAATGCACCCTATTATTTTAAACACTATACATTTGCACCCAATGTATTAAAATTATACCAAGTTGCACCCTGTTTCTAACACCATTTACTTTTTAGGGAAAAAAAAAAACTTAAATGCACCCTATTATTGTGCTTTGTGTTTAAATGCACCTCATCATTGTGCTATTGTATTTAAATGCACTTCATTGTTTAAACACTACACGTTTGCACCCCAATCTATTGAAACTATACGAAGTTGTACCCCAATCTATATTGGCACAAAAATATATAATTTTCCTCAATTTCTCTAAAAATATTTCAATTTATCTAGTGCTAACGAGTGAAATTAATAGCTTCAACCAAGTAAATATTGACATTAACAACTTCAGTTAAGTTTTTGATACAAATATCTTCAAATAAGTGCAATTACATAGCATCACTAATAAGTGCATATAGTTTGGCCATGCCATATAAATATGTTCCAAAAAAAAAAATCTGTGGAAAGAAACAAGTTCCACAAATTAATATATAATTGTGCATCAACAAAGAGTTTTCATAATGAAAGTCAATCTTTTCCACAACCAAATAACCCTTTATAAGTATTAAAAAAAAAACCTTTATAAGTACTCAAAACACATCAAATAAACAATGCACATCCATCATTTCTTAGACTTGGTTATCAAACATGAGGGCTCACTGTATTCTTGCTCGTTGATTGATAGATCGTAATTTTATTTATTTTTAGGCATGCTTTTACCCCATAATTTATGTGAAAACACTATTATTTTTGTCTTTATTGGTGATTTATTTTATATATAGGTGAATTGGGAGCAATGAGAGCAAATACATCGACATAGAGGAAATCCAGAGCCATTTGAGTTAAGGCAAAAGGAATCGCTACTTTAAGGCAGATTTACATGAAGATTTTTGGCAGTTTTTTACAGTAGCATATCAAATTAAAGATATTTGAAAGAGCTTTCTAACGACATATCATATGTGTGATTCTGAAAAATAACGAATAAGATATACGGTTTTGAAAATCAGTGCGCGCAGAGTGGCCCAGACCCGTAAAATCGCAGCGCCGCGGTGCTACTTTGAAAAAATGACCTGTGAAGTTGCGAAAACACTCCGGAAAAAGCCCAAATTACCCTAATTTGACCTAAAACTATAAATAGGACACTTAGAACTCGAAAAAGCATCATTCCATTCAGTTTTAGAGCGTATTGGAGGCGAGACGAGGGGCGTTCCCGCGATGGAGTCGTTCCGAGCATTCAAGAGTTCTTTCTTTCTCCCTTACTCTCGTTTTTCTTAAATTTATTTTCTAGGGCTACGATGTAGCCGGACTTATTGCTATGTAGAAGTTATTTTCAATTCAATTGATGTTTCTTATTTCATTATATGATGATTAGTTTGATTTGTTCTTAATACTTGTATGATCTTGATCAAATTGTACATGAATAATTAGTTCTTAATTAGAGATCGAGAGATAATAATTGAAATGTTCTCTAATCAAATGAACATAAGAAGGAGATTAAGTTAGAGATAACTAATACGCTTGTGTGGTACTTTGAATTCCCGTTCGTTATGCAATCTAATATTAATGTTTGAGATCGAGAGATGAAACTTGATATTAGTATTAGGCTAGTCGATGCTCGAGAGAGATTGGTTAGTAAATTAGCGAATTCGCCATCATTATAGGAATAGAAAATCAATTGATTGAATTAACAGATACGAGTAATTGGTCTAGGTGAAATCAAAAGCCCTAGGTTATTTTACATCGCTTTATATTTATTTTTGTTGCATTCTTTAATTGTTTCTTCTTATTTTAATTAGATATTCATTCTCTTTCAATGCATTGTTCAATTAGAGTTAGGATTAGAGTAGTTTGGTACTTAGTGGATAAGTCCTCGTGGGATCGACACTCTACTTATCATTTTATTACTTGAAACGATATCGTGCACTTGCGATTTCGCACAACATTGATCAATCTCCTTGGTAGAATATACTTGGCATTATTCCTTGCTCCAACTTTAAATCTTGGCATTCTTCCTTGCTCCAACTTTAAATCTTGGCATTTTCTGCAACATTTAAAATATAAAAATAAAAAATATTATAGTATAAATCTTACAAAATCAAATATGACATTACTAACAAGTGAATTGGAAGCGGGGGCAGCAGGTTAGCTTGTTGTGATGGTAGTGATGATATGTAATTGCACTTATTTGAGGATGTTTGTATCAAAAACTTAATTGAAGTTGTTAATGTCAATATTTACTTGGTTGAAGCTATTAATTTCACTCGTTGGCACTAGATAAATTGAAATATTTTTAGAGAAATTGAGAAAAATTATATATTTTAGTGCCAATATAGATTGAGGTACAACTTCGTATAATTTCAATAGGCTGGGGTGCAAACGTGTAATGTTTAAACAAAGGGGAGAATTTAAACACAATAACACAATGATGGGGTACATTTAAATACAATAGCATAATAATAGGGTGCATTTAAGTATTTTTTCCCCTAAAAAGTAAACGGTGTTGAAACATGGTGCAACTTGGTATAATTTTAATACATTAGGATGCAAATATATAGTGTTTAAAACAATAGGGTGCATTTAAATACAATATCACAATGAAGGAGTGCATTTAGGTATTTCTTCCTTTTATATATCAAGTAGGTCTTTAGGATTTTCTTGATATTATATTATCTTATAAATTTAGTGAATTATTAATTTAGTACATAGTCTAAATGAGGACCGACAAAAAATATTATTTAATCAATGTTATTAATTTATCGAGTATTGATTTATCAAGGTTTTATTGTATTGAACTATAGAGACGTGAAAAATAATATATTTTTCTAGATCTTAATTATTAAGGCTTAATACTAGATATAGAAATAATATATTTTTCAAAGAATATATTTTATGAGACATGAAAATAATATTAGAATCTACATCAAAATATTACCAAAAAAAATCCCACAAATTTTGATCAAATTATAAGACAAAAAATCAAATTGATTAAATAGAAAAATGCCTTGAGTAAAATCAAAATTTGTTTAATTGAAATCAGCAACCCAACAATAAAAGATGAATAAGTAATCAAAAAAGGATATACGACCAATAAGAAAGAATTATGAAATCATTTAAATACTTGCAATATTTTCTTAATAATTGAGTTTCCATTATTTTGTAATTCTTCGTAACATTATTTTGATATCTTTTTGAGCCAATAAGTAATGGTATTTGACAATGTTAGTATAATCATCAAATTCATTAAAGACGTATCAATTGACATAATAGAGAAATTTAATATTTTGACAGTTCTTTAATACATAAATGTTGTCGTCACAAATAATATTTTTCTTATGAAAAAGTTTAAAATCCTAAATAAAATGAGTAATCAAGCAAATTATGGTATTCTACACTATTTAGATTCTCTAATTATCCATATTAATTACAATATAACTTTTGACCAATCGTTAGTAACTTTCTTTTCCAAATTCTTCAAAGTTGTCATAATTTTGATGAGATTTTTTCCCCCTACCAAAGAGTCGCTCATAAGTCTCGGCAAACAATGATAATATTCGGTATGTGTCGGTGTCACAGTTCAATGTATGATACACTAAAGTAAAAACACATTGCCAAGACTAGGGCATTATTACAACATTATGTTGTAGCGACTTTTTTTCCCCCTTTTTTAATCAAGATGCCAAAGCAGCTTGATCATTACTGGAGTATACATTGGAATATGAACAAATGAAAGTTTTTTTTTCCAAATAAAACGAAGTGCTTGAATATAGTGAGATGATTAATCTTCCACAATCAAGTACACTTTAATTACGGTCGACCTACTACGACATAACACGACGTAGGTGTGATATTTTTTTTATGCGACAAAGAAGAAGCTAACTCAAATCAACGCTTAAAGGCTTTCAGAATCGAGTTGCCTTTAAATGTGGGCTTCATGGGCCTATCTCGTTAAACTAGGCCTTAGTAGAATAAGGCATTACACTGAATTTGGATCGTTGACTTACTTTGACAAGCCAGTAACATTTTTTTCCCAATGAGATGCTAGGTAGGTGAGGTAGAGTGACAACAATGAAGGAATAACATCATACTCTACGCTATATGAATTAGTACCTATAAAAACGAAAAGACAGGTCGATTGAAGAAACTCTATGACAATTGTTGTACAAGTTATCTAAGTTAAGGATTTGATCAAGATAAGGCACAACACTAGCGATATATAGCAAAAGTATTAGAATGCAAAAGAATAATAATATCATGGAACATGCACGTGATTATAGCATAAATCTATAATTGACATTCAAATACATAATAGGTAGTCAAGCATAATGCACATAAAATACATAACCAACAGTTAAACAGGCATAAGTGAGCAAAAAGATCGATAAACAATCTATCAACAGTTAGTAAAACAACCAATACGCCTATCGATGGTAGATATAACAAACATAGTATGATGATATAAAGGCATAAAGTCAAGGCCAGAGTCATAATAAGATGTCAAGATATTAACAAGTTCATGTAGTTAGATAATAAAGAGTTTTTCTACATGTGATATTTTTTTTTATGCGACAAAGAAGAAGCTAACTCAAATCAACGCTTAAAGGCTTTCAGAATCGAGTTGCCTTTAAATGTGGGCTTCATGGGCCTATCTCGTTAAACGAGGCCTTAGTAGAATAAGGCATTACACTGAATTTGGATCGTTGACTCACTTTGACAAGCCAGTAACATTTTTTTCCCAGTGAGATGCTAGGTAGGTGAGGTAGAGTGACAACAATGAAGGAATAACATCATACCCTACGCTATATGAATTAGTACCTATAAAAACGAAAAGACAGGTCGATTGAAGAAACTCTATAACAATTGTTGTACAAGTTATCTAAGTTAAGGATTTGATCAAGATAAGGCATAACACTAGCAATATATAGCAAAAGTATTAGAATGCAAAAGAATAATAATATCATGGAACATGCACGTGATTATAGCATAAATCTATAATTGACATTCAAATACATAATAGGTAGTCAAGCATAATTCACATAAAATACATAACCAACAGTTAAACAGGCATAAGTGAGCAAAAAGATCGATAAACAATCTATCAACAGTTAGTAAAACAACCAATACGCCTATCGATGGTAGATATAACAAACATAGTATGATGATATAAAGGCATAAAGTCAAGGCCAGAGCCATAATAAGATGTCAAGATATTAACAAGTTCATGTAGTTAGATAATAAAGAGTTTTTCTACATGTGATATTTTTTTTTATGCGACAAAGAAGAAGCTAACTCAAATCAACGCTTAAAGGCTTTCAGAATCGAGTTGCCTTTAAATGTGGGCTTCATGGGCCTATCTCGTTAAACGAGGCCTTAGTAGAATAAGGCATTACACTGAATTTGGATCGTTGACTCACTTTGACAAGCCAGTAACATTTTTTTCCCAGTGAGATACTAGGTAGGTGAGGTAGAGTGACAACAATGAAGGAATAACATCATACCCTACGCTATATGAATTAGTACCTATAAAAACGAAAAGACAGGTCGATTGAAGAAACTCTATGACAATTGTTGTACAAGTTATCTAAGTTAAGGATTTGATCAAGATAAGGCATAACACTAGCGATATATAGCAAAAGTATTAGAATGCAAAAGAATAATAATATCATGGAACATGCACGTGATTATAGCATAAATCTATAATTGGCATTCAAATACATAATAGGTAGTCAAGCATAATGCACATAAAATACATAACCAACAGTTAAACAGGCATAAGTGAGCAAAAAGATCGATAAACAATCTATCAACAGTTAGTAAAACAACCAATACGCCTATCGATGGTAGATATAACAAACATAGTGTGATGATATAAAGGCATAAAGTCAAGGCCAGAGCCCTAATAAGATGTCAAGATATTAACAAGTTCATGTAGTTAGATAATAAAGAGTTTTTCTACATGTGATATTTTTTTTTATGCGACAAAGAAGAAGCTAACTCAAATCAATGCTAGGCTTTCGGAATCGAGTTGCCTTTAAATGTGGGCTTCATGGGCCTATCTCGTTAAACTAGGCCTTAGTAGAATAAGGCATTACACTGAATTTGGATCGTTGACTCACTTTGACAAGCCAGTAACATTTTTTTCCCAGTGAGATGCTAGGTAGGTGAGGTAGAGTGACAACAATGAAGGAATAACATCATACCCTACGCTATATGAATTAGTACCTATAAAAACGAAAAGACAGGTCGATTGAAGAAACTCTATGACAATTGTTGTACAAGTTATCTAAGTTAAGGATTTGATCAAGATAAGGCATAATACTAGCGATATATAGCAAAAGTATTAGAATGCAAAAGAATAATAATATCATGGAACATGCACGTGATTATAGCATAAATCTATAATTGGCATTCAAATACATAATAGGTAGTCAAGCATAATGCACATAAAATACATAACCAACAGTTAAACAGGCATAAGTGAGCAAAAAGATCGATAAACAATCTATCAACAGTTAGTAAAACAACCAATACGCCTATCGATGGTAGATATAACAAACATAGTATGATGATATAAAGGCATAAAGTCAAGGCCAGAGCCATAATAAGATGTCAAGATATTAACAAGTTCATGTAGTTAGATAATAAAGAGTTTTTCTACATGTATATATCAAATCAAACTTATCAAGGATCATTATGCCGAAATAACTTTGTGCTAATTGTAGAAAGTCACGTATAAAGCGGTCTTGAAGGATAATCGTATATGTGAAAAACACAATAATCTACTTATAAAAGACGGTCACGGAGGACGACAATATAGATAATCCCGGAGGACGATAGTAATATTATAATGACCCGACTTTTCGGAGTCATTACTTTTTTTTAAGTTTCTTAAAATACTCTCATGAAAAATCCTTAATTTTTTTTAACATAAACTTCATATTATTTAAACCAATATAATATCAACCTAAAAGGAAAATTCAGCAATAATATAACTAATAAAATCTTGAATCCAAAATATTGGTCACACCTCGGCCAAGACAAATAAACTTGAACAGTAAATCTTAAACTATTTAGAATAAAAACAAATATTTAACTGAATGCGGAATAAAAAACGTGATTTCTCATTCCTCATGCCTCGCTACTCCCACGTATCGTTGCCACATGACCCATGACTTATCATGCCATAGGTTTCTTACCTACAGTACGAACGAAAATATTTTGGTGAGCTAAAAGCCTAGAAATTTACAACTATTTTCTCACAAAAATAAGTTATGCAATGCATGACTATCTAGGCTCAACTTTCTAATTCTCATTCTCATTGCCATTTTCTTTCTTATTCTCATTCTTATACCTTTTATGAGATCCCCTTGTGTATACGTACCGAGCGCTCTTGAGCAATGGACGACGAGGGATGCACATGTCCTCAGCAACCAAGGGTCCATTATGTCTTTCTTCATTTCTTTATTTCTTTTTTGTGTCTCACTCCCGTCATTGCCTCTCGGTAGCTCGGGATTTATGAGTGCTAGTTACTGTACCTATATTGCTTTTAGGTCGACTCAAAGTAACTGCATCATATAAACCTCACATAGGATGGTGGTACGACACTTCTTATTCACTTAGGTCTCTCTTGTTTATTTAGGTGACATGCAATTATGAAAAACAATAAATAAACATAAGCATAGAGCCATCATTCGTTCTTCCTTTCTACATATAAAATATCATAATAAGCTTTCTTCTTTCAAAATTTTTTTTCAAATATCAAACATAATTAGCTTGAAGGTAAAACATAAAAATTTCTTTCTTTAAAAAAAATCAACATAATAAATTGTAATCATCAATCAAACATCACATGCATGTAACTCATGTCATGTCATAACTTAACATTTTCTTTGGAAAATAATCCGTGCTGAAGTGAGGTTATACTCACATTGTCTGTTGAAATACTTAAAATTCCCAAACTTTACAGTTCGATCTCAAAGACGATCGAAACCTAAAAAATGAAGCCTATCATTAGTACTCTTAACTTACATAATATACTTAATCTAACTGGACTTGACCTTTTCGAATCTGTTATAATATGAAAATTACTGTTTCAACACGTAATTTTTATAAAATTACAATTTTGACCCCAAAATATAAATTTTTGACAAAAATGCTCATCAACAGATTTCATCCAAAATTGTTAGATTTGAAGTACATGTAAAACCAAGCAATTTTAGCTTCGACTATGTTGAAAATCAACTTCTAACTCGTTCAAAAATGACGATAATTTTTTTTTTTCTAAAAAGACTCATATATAACTTTTCTCTTTTGAATTTTTACAGAAAACGTTTTCATTGTTGATGAGTCACAATTGAGCATATACTTAAGCACGAAATCCATATGATTATTGTCCTAAATGAATGATTAAAGTGATAAAAATAGATAATTATTGGTTGATTTGTGTTATTAAGTTGTATTGGAGCCCATCGGATGAAGCAAAGCAAAAAAGAAGTCAAAACGGAGCAGCGCCGCAGTATTCAAAAGCCCCCGCCGCAGCTCTATCACGAGCCGAGAAAGCACTTCCACTGGTCGCTGCAGCACAGGCCAAATTGGCGCTGCAGCACCCTCCGAAAATCAAGCGGCGCTGCAGCGCCCATTGCGCAAGGAAAAAGGGCTGTTGTGCGGCACTGCAATGCAAATTACACGCCGCTGCAGCGCCCGATGCGCGACTGGTTGGGCCCAAGCCTTCGTTTGAAGCCCAAAAAATGCGAAAAAATGGAAAAAGACCTATTATGACTCATAGATATAAAAAGAAGCAGAGAAGCAATTGGGGGGAAGTGAAGAAATAGAGAAGAACCCTAAGACACAAAATTGAGAGCTTTTGGAAGCACGAAGGAGACGGTAGAAGAGCGAGAGCCGGAGACGGAACCGTTCAACGCCATCAAATTTGTTTCTTCTTACTCTCTTGTTAATTTCAATTATGCTTAGAATCCCTATGAACTATTTCTTTAATTTAATTATGTTCTAAGTCCTTTAATTCCAAAGGTAACGATGTAGTCCTATTCCGACTGTTCGTTATTTAATTTTCAATTCAATTTTGATTCTAAATTCATGGTTGATTGATTTAATGTGAGTGTAATACGTGTATAAATTTGATCACCTCATGCATGATTTTTAGGATTCAATTAGAAAGTCGAGAGAGGATAATTGAGTTGTGCATTCATTAAATCAACATATGATAATTTATGGCTAGAAGTAGCATGAATATTTTATGTGGTTTGTAGAATTCTATACTTAATTCGATTACTATTAAATTCTGACATTCGAGAGACGAGGCATTTAATTAGTAATTAGGATCGCATTTGTTCGAGAGAAACTTGTGGTTTACTTTTGTAGTTCACCATCAATCATAGTTTAGGAGCCATTGAATTGAATTGATGACGAGCATGACAAATAGGGTGAAATCGGAACCTTAGGAGCTGCGTATTCATTGATTATTTAGTATTTGACTTCGTTGCAAATTAGTTAATTTAGTTCAATTAATTATTAAACATTTGGTTATTTCAAATAGTGATAAGAATTTATTAGTTTTGTAATTAATTCCCAAGTCTCCGAGGGAACAATATCTTACTTACACTTTATTACTTGTGGCGACAACGTGCACTTGCGTTTGCAACCATCAATCATATAGTTTCTTTAGAAACTTAAATTACGTTTAGAACTTAAACTACATATTTCACCATCTTAATGTCATAATTTGAAGAAACTTAAAACTAGAAAGTTGTTCAAAATAAAATTCCAATGTTTCTCTCTAATATCAAAATTCAATTCGGTATTTAAAGTAAAATGGCCAAAAATCTAGATCTGCCTAGAACGGTGCAGAAATCGTTCAGGCAGCCCTTGGTTTCGGATTTTTAATAAAAAATTCAAAAATTATAAAAATTAATATACATAATCAGCACTCATATATGGAGTAGCAAAAAAGTTTTCAAATAAAAATAAAATCATTTGTTCTATAAAATAATTCGAAAAAATAGTGCAAATTTCTAAGACTTGTAAAACTCTTGTCGTGTGCGTAGAACGATCGTTCTACACCGATCCGAGATCACGACTCATAAATATCAAAACCTAAACCCTAATAATCTTAGTAAAATAGATCTCAAGATTTCTAGGCTAGAGATTTACCCTCAAAGCCTTTGTTCATCTCGAAATTTTCTTTCTGAAGTGCGATTTTCTACGCGAACGACACAAATAAATTTGGATTCAAAACTTATCAATCTAAATTATAAAAAAAGATTTTATTTACCTTGAAATTGTAAGGAATTGACTCTTGAAGGCCTTGGGGGTGACTTCTAGGTTTTTAAGTCTCAATAATTAGTCTCTATGTGTTTGGAGGCTCTTAAGGTTTCAAAATTCGCACAAAGGGGCTTAAAATAGACCTAACTTACGAAACTATGTCGTTTAGTCCTATATCATCAAAACTGTGTCGTTTTCACGGACTGGTTCGCGCACTAAACTTTAATTAGTCATAACTTTCTCTATACTAATCTGATTGACACATATGATACACCGCTGGAAAGCCTATTGAAATATCTTTAAATTGATATGCAATATACTATATAAAACTTTCAAATATCCTAAGAATAATGTAGATATATATCCACAGCCTAAATCTCATAATAATATTTCTTTCACTTTTCCAATAAGATTTAACACATGAAGATTTGAAATCTTCACTTCTTAAAACACGACTTATTCTCACTAAAGATGGCTGCTTTCATTTAACGTCAGGTGACGTCAATAAAACTACATGTAACTTTGCCATTTTTTTTGTTTTGTTTTGTTTTTTTGTTTTTTGTTTGTTTTTTGTTTTTGATGTTTCATAAATCCATATCTCGTTTGTTATTTTTCGTAACACTACATGCAATTTTAACAACTATCATACATAAAAATTTCATTGTGGTTTCTCTATCAAACTACACTAAAATCATTGTAGTTTTTTTTATATAAACTTACAATATGCACAATCACTTAAAACTTTATTCATATTTATTTATTTTAATCCTTATTGGTAATATATATATATATATATATATATATAATCATCACCGCGATGATAAATCCAATATTTTATAATAAGAAAAAGAAATTTTAATTCATGAGAAAATGTCATGAACACACAGGAGCGGGTTATCACAAATATGGTCTCGGAGGACAGTAATATGGTCTCGGAGGACACTAGTATGATCACTAATGATATTAATATGGTCCTAGAAGATGATGATGTGTGAGGGCAAAGAAAGTAACAAAACTAGTGGAGGGTTATTGAAAAAGGTAACATTGACAGTAATGTCTAGGATTGTGCACGTAGTCAAGTAATCACAAAAGCATGAGGGTGGACCATTGCATAGTTATACTACATATAAAAAGTGATAAGCAAAGGACGTATATAACTATATAAGAAAAAGTTTTTTAGGCATTTAGCCAAAACTTTTGGGTAATTTTTTAGGATTTAGCCCTAAATGTCGAAATTAAGAATTTAGCCATAACATGTAACATTTTATGTTACATGTAACATATATACATGTAAAAGTGTAACATTACATTTAATGTTACATGTGTTACATTTTATGTTGCATGTAATGTTATACTTTTTACACGTATATATGTTACATGTTATGACTAAATCCTTAATTTCATGAAACTATAACTAAATCCTTCAAACTTTATCTTTAAAATGACTAATTGCTTAATTGGCCCGATAAGAAAAAAGTACAAAGCGTAATATGTTAGCATAGTGGATATATAAATATATAGCATTTGAATATGAAGCATAACAATATGTAAGCTAGTGAATAAAATAGGCATCTAATCACATATAATCACATAAAATAGACAATTAAGAAAAATAAGCACGCAATTGAATTTAATCAAGCAAAGCATGTAAATAAGGAGAGTAAGGATATGCTAAAAGGTAATTAAGTAAAACATGCAATTAAGGCAAGTGGGAATGATGTGAGCGCGGGAGAGTGTTTCTCTTCGATTCTTTATGAACTTATTCGAACTCATCAAGGATTTTTCTTGTGGGATTCACGATTTTGACTTATCAAACGGTTCATCCATCTATGTTTGCGGCGTCTTTGACATACCGAGGTTCATGCTTCAATAAGCATCAAGCCAAGGTTTTCACCCAAATATAATCATAGAACGATCTTGGATTTATTTTCGATTCCGAATCTCGTTAATCTTAGAGTATGTTTGGTAAGATAGAAAAATGGAGGGAAGGAAATGGATGGAGGGAAATTTGGATAGAATTTTAAAAATGCTCTTGTTTGGTAGGAAGGAAAGGAAGAAGGGAGGGAAAAGTGGAATGAATAAATACATATGGGGCCCACTAATTTTTTATCCTTCCAAAATTAAAAAGAAAACTCTTTTCATCCCATTTTAATATAAAATTACCATGTTATCCACATTATTAAATTTTAATAATATAATAAATGGATAAAATAGTAATTGTCTAATCAAATATTTTTTTTCCTTCCTAATATACCAAACACTATAAAAAGAAAGTTGTTTTCTTTTCTTTCTATCCTATTTTCCATCACCTCTTATTTTTTTTTATCCACTTTTCTTTCTTTCTTACCAAACAGAGCCTTAGCGAGGTTCACATCATTTGGTATAAGAGCTTTGGTCTTTTGGTTCATCTGTCCTTTCCACCCAAGTTAATTTTTTTTATATATTTTAGGAGTTGATCTTATATATTATTTGAAGGAAAATTTGGGTATTTTATTAAAAATAAAATTTAAAATCAGATTATATTTTGAAGTCGATTTTAACAACACATGTATTATTTAAGAATTTTAAAAATAAGGAGAGAAATTAGTTTTCTGCATAATCGAAGCACATTGATCAGATTAATTTTTTAAACTGGGAATGATAGTCTTGTAAGTTTCATTGAAGTACAATATTGACGCCCTTCAAACCACGTGCTGAGCATCTTCATACCAAATCTCCCATTATAGACAATCAGCTATTGCCAATTTCCACTTCTAATAAAATATTGGAGATATAAAGTATAAACTTAACTCACCTTAAACTTCACAATTGAAGCGAAAACATTGTGGGATTAGTTGGTGTATAGTTACTGAGCAGTACTATATGGAATCAGTAGTATATAAGGTGTGAAAACTGTCATATTATATATATATATATATATATATATTATAATAATGGGTCACAGTTCTATTGATAAGTACACATGTTTTGATTTTGTCACATTTGGACAAAATGATTTAAATTATTCCACCATGATTAGAAGCTTTTAGCTAGTTAAAATCAAGAAAAATAGAAAAAAAAAAAAGTATTATTTGTGGAAAGTGAGCTGTACTATCCAAGTGGCCATAAAATCAACCAATCAGATATAAAGTTCATGTGGGTGCACCAACCAACTGTGATCTAGTTGATATAATTTAGCCACCATGACGCGTTTACACGTCATGGAAATTAGGAAACAATAATTAACCAAATTAGCTTCAATCTTCGTCCACGTGGCTGTAGGTGAATGGGTCATCTCATACAGGCGTTCCACGTGTTAACCTATAATTTATTGTACTTTTCATTTGGTCACGTGTGGGTTCTCGAGTCTAGTCCATTGAATGAATGCAGGATGGGTGAACATTAGGTGATTTTTTGGTATTTGGACGGTTTGGAGCAATAAAAATTTAAATTTTCAAACCTAAAATCGTCTAAATTATTTTTGAGCGGTTTCGGTTTTTATATGTCGGCTTTGGATGAATTTTAGGCGGTTTATCAAAAAAATCTATCGTTATTTTGTTACATTATACTAATTATAAAATACAATTTTTAGACTATATTTTACATTTGAAAAGCAAAACACAATGATATTTACATATAAATATGAGATTTAAGCAAAAATAATATGTAAGAATATTAATGAGAGTTTTTTTTTTTTAGAGAAATGACAATAAGATAATAAAATTATATTAATAATAAAAATAAAATTATAAGTTTTGAGCGGTTTTAGTATATCAAAATCTTAATTTTAGAATCCAAAACCACTCAAAAAATCTTCAGTAAAACTCAAAACCGCCCAAAATTTTTTTGATTTACCATTTTCTTGAATTTTTTGGGTGGTTTTGGTTTTGAGCGAGCGGGAATACGGGTTTCGGTTTTTATGAACACCCCTAGAATGTATTGTATTGTAACTTTTTTTTTTCTTGTTCTTTTTGGATGGCTCTTGGCTGTGTTGTAACTTAACAGTGATATCTTATGACTTAGGAGTTTGAGGTTTTAGAATTATGTTGCTAAAAACAAACAAGATTGACCAGCCTCTTAGCAAAAAAAAATTAATAAAAAATAAATAAAAAAACAAAAACAAAAAACAAAGGAAAAAAAAATTTTGGCCAGCCTGTTTACCCCATATTTGGGGCACTCATTTTTCCCATTCCATTCAACAATTTTTTTTTTCAACTTTTCTAATCCTAAAATCCATCCCATCCCATTCCATTTTTTTCTTCAACTATTTTTTCAACTTTCCAAATCCCCATATAATATCTTTAAATCTCAACCATTTATACCACTTCGAAAATCGCAAAGTCAAACCATTCTACATAATTTTTCTATTAAACCATTTTCAAACCATTCCAAACCATTTTTTCCATCCCAAAGAATGGGATGGAATGGGCAAAATGGTTGGGGTCATACTTCGGTTTAGTTTGACCTATTTCTGCCTTTCTTTAAGGCTTTTTTAAACCAAAAAGGAATAAAGAAAAAAAAAACAAAAAATGACAAAATTATAAGAAGTTTCTCAAATGGAAAAATTTTTAATGAAGAACAATTCTCAGCCTACCTCCTTTTGTATCTAAAAATATTTAGAAAAGAAAATTTGACGATACAAAATTATTCTCTACGACAATTACTCTCCACCGAAGAATTTTCCCAAAATTATATAGTCGTTGACAAATAAAATAGGAATTAGTGGGCTTGTAGCTTGAAAATATCTAATTTGTATAGTAGTGTTATTGAGCAATGTTCTAAGAAAATGTTCAACAATAGTAGGGAACACTATTAGAACATAAACACAAAATGAGATGAATGCGATAATCAAAGGTAAAATGTTGAAAAAATAAGACATAGAGAATTGGTAACACGGTACGACATTGTCTACATCTGTGGGGTCACGCCCAAGTGATGGAAAGCATTTCACTATTTTAATCAACGAAGTACACCCGGTCTTATACTTCTAAGGACTCCCTCCTTACACCGTCGTCGTTTTTCTTTGTGAAACTTTGTGAACTACAACACTAGATGCCCTTGTGCCCGAAATCCTCTCGTTTTTACAAAGTTTGAGACCCCTCTCTCCAAGATCCAATGACGAGATCCCCTCATCTTAAATACAACCTCTCCCGAAGTCGACGACCAATCTCTTTTTGAAGAGTAAGAAAAGGCTACAATGACTATGAGCAGTTATGTCAAGCAAAAGCCTTGTAACCATGAGCACACTATGATCTTCAATATGCATTCTTCAATGAGGCTCTTCATGTTTTTTCACTCATGGATGAATTTGTAAGTATTATCCTCTGTAAAGCTCTAGTTCGCCACCTTCTGAAATAGAATCGTGAGGATATATATGAGAGCTCTTTCCCATAATTTAAATCTCACAAATCTCGTTTATGGATCACGAGAAAGTGAAAATATCTTGCACCATCAAAATTCGGATGTTCGAATATCTTTTGTAACATTTACAAGAACATATCCTGATTCAAAGTTGCGAGGCTCCCAAAATCGTTCAAAATCAAATCTTCTCAATAACAACCAGGACCAAACATGATCTTCATCAAATAACTTCCTTTATTCGCAAGATCTCCCTTCAGAATCGAATTCTTTCCTTTTGTGCGTGCCCCTCATATTTGCTAAAATCGTGACAGAATCTAGCCACAAATTTGGCTGATTATTATCTTCTAAAAGTCAAAGTTCCTATGTAATATTCGTTTGAAACTAGATAGGATCGTATCTCAAGATATGATTTACCATATATATATTTTTATCAATATTCTTTCGATAGGCGGCAGATAGGCACCACCTGCAACATTCTTTATGTATATTGTTAATCTTTTTATTAGGGGCTAGGCAAAATTTCATGGCTCATTTACAGCCACTGTAGATAAGTTGGCTTCTTATGCTACTCTCTCTCAATTACAAGATTGGAGTTTTATTATTCCAGAAATTTTGGCGTCGCTGTCATACAAGGATCATGTAAATTTTTCATCATTTAGATTTTCAACTTCTTAACTTGGGTCATATTCAGCTATTACACTGGATTTTGTTAGAGAAATTTTTTAACGAGGCACCATTTCATAGGTAAACTCGATAGGCCCGTCGTTTATTTTATGTTTCTTCTCTTGAATTTATTTTGCGCGGCTTGGGTTGTAATTTTCTAACATTGTATCATCTTTTCAATTTTAATAAATTCTTGGCTTATTTAGAGGAGAATCCGAAAGATGACCAATATAGTTGACAAACTTTCAATTGTTCAGGGATGTGTTCCAAAAGAATTGAAAGCATCTACTGAAAATAACTTAATAAATAAATAAAGGCATCATATCAGATGCAACACGTCATAAAAAATTTAAAATATGAACGGAAGTAAACTTCAAACTTTATTGTATGAAATTAATAGATGTACATTTCTTAAAAAAAAAATCAATATCAAGTCAGAAAGACAACAAAATGTAAGTTGGGATGTGCATTTCTACAACAAGTAAATGTGATCTTGAGTAATAACTGACGAGGCAAAGCTATGAGAGAAGATGGTGCATAATTCCAATTCGCCAAAAGAAGTGGGTCCTTTCTGGGTGGAACTCAGAAATAAACTAACTCTTTAATAAAGAAAGTTGAGTTTGAATATTATCTAGTCCCTCATATATATATATATATATATATATATATATATATATACACGTTATACCATAATTGTAGAGATAGATTTCATTTCTAACTAATGAACAACGTACATTTTGGCGTCTCATTAGGTCACGTTAGCCAACAATGTGTTCTTCTCAATGGTATATATTAATAATATAAATCTTGTTTGTTGTTTTCTTATTTTTTCTAAAAGAGTAGGGGTGAGATAGTGCACAAGTCAATTTTGTCTTACCCTAACTTTTTTAGGAATGGAACTTAAAAACACGCAAAAGTAGTAAAATTTAGTTGTTTATTTTCTTAGCTAATGCCCTGAGACATGGTAATTAGTGAGAATAATTGAACATCTGATAGATTATCTTCTTTATAATATATGTGCGATATATATGTAAACATTGACCACCTTGGTGTCAGCAACTAGAGTCGATAAACGTTAGTATAAAGCACGAGAACTAACATACTTCTCTACTAAATATTGGAAATTCTTTTACCATATCTTCAAAAAAAAAAAAATGTGAAACTTTGACAAAAGAAGAACACATTTTCTTCTCTAAAAAATAATTATGAATTCATAGATGCAACAACAAACTAAAAAGTTTCAAATTAATTTATATGAATCCAGAATTCGTCAACTTGTCAACACAACAAATATATTTTTAAGACATTTTTGTTCAAATTATATTAGTATGAAAGGCTGTACCCTTTAAAAATTCAGAATTCGAATCTGAAGAATACAAAGTTGTTTATAGGATAGGCATGCCACAGTTGGGCAACATATTTGGTGAAGTGACACGTCCGACGTGCTATGTGGTCTTTGCTAATGCTACATGTTTTGTGTGAGCGAGCACAAAGTGCGTGAGGCTGTAGGTGGGGTGGCTGCTCGCTTTGTATGTCAAGTAGAGTGGCAAAATAAACTATGGTATTGCAATTTGTCTTGGGAAGATAATGTACGTAGTAGGGAATTTTACGTTTGAATCATCAGATCAACCTTTTTATACAGCGGGACACAACAAAAAGGTAAATCTGACGATTCAGAATCGTTTCTTAGTGTAAGGTATAGTCTACTACATAATTTTACTTTTTCTTATAACACTTATACAATAACTAAAAGTGCAGATAATTCTTTCATTTTCTTTTATAAGAGGAAATTCATAGGTTTTTTTTTGAACAATTCTGAATTATCTGATTTATCTTTTCAGTGGTCTCTGCATATTAAAAACGTAAATTTGACGATCCAGATTTGTTTCTCACTACAAAAAAAAAAAAAAAAAAAAAGACAACAAGAGAATCTCCCTTTATAAGAGCTATACGTACCCCCATTTGCCCCACTCATTCTAACCATTCCATTCGATTCCATTTTTTCACTTTTTTCAATCCTCCAAACCATTCCATTCCACTCTATTTTTTTCAACTATTTTTTTCAACTTTCCAAATCCCTATACAATATCTTTAAATCTCAGCCATTTATACCACCTCGAAATTTGCAAAGTCAAACCATTTTCCAAACCATTTTTAAACCATTTGGAATGGTAAAAAATGACTAGAATGGTTTTCCCAAACACAAGCAAAAAAGTAAGGTTAATATGGTCAACTAGCTTCCAAATTTCAAACTTTATGGTTAGTTTCCTAATTCTTAAAAACGTTGGCCATTTTTTTAAAAGAAAATTATCAAGCACATAGTCATTGTTGTATGACATTTTAAAAAAATAGCTAATGTTTTTATTAATTAAAAACTAGTCATTTTTTAATTACATGGTGATGTGATTTTATCTTTATACTCTAAATTTTTATAAGCGAGTGGCTAATCTTTTAAAATTGCTAGTTTTGAAACATTTACAAAAAATGATTAAATAACAAACCAAACCTTCTTTTTGGGCAAAAATGGCCAAATTATAAAGTAGAACCTTATATATATGAATATATACTTTAAAATGTGCCACTGTTATAATTAGTTTAATTTTTTGGGTGAAGTAGAAAAATACCCAAAATTTATATAGCGATAAAAATAAATACTCAAACGTTTGAAGTAATTGAGTTTTTAGTCATTTCGTTAATTACTTGCACATGCTTTTAGTAACTAAGTTAATTACCACCTCTTTCCACTGTGTAAGTAATTGAATCACTTGGGTAGTTGGTTATATTTTTCAAAAGATTAGGTAATAATTTAAATTAGGTGTTAAAAATTGGGTATTCACTATAATTTCTCTTAATTTTTTTGAAAGCGAGTTTTTAATTAGTGTCCAATTATTAAGAGAAATAATAATTAAATTTCTTACTAACATTTGCATATTTTTCCAGCAATAAATTTTGTAGGGATGACTATTTTGTTAGTATTTCAAATTATTGGATAGTTCTTAAAATAAAAAATTTAAAATATCTATTTATTACAATATTAAAAAAATGGTCTATTAGCAAAATGACCTGTTAAAATAATATCTTTTAAGAAAATGACATAACTATCCAAAAATTAAGTTATTAGCCTCAATCCCATGTGGACTATCCAAAATACCCTTATTCGCCCAAATTTTGCTACAATCTGTAACAAATATTGTTACGAATTATAACAATGCTTGTTACGATATGTAACAAATGTTGATACAAATCGTAACAAATAAATGTGTGATAAAAATGAGATATTTCGCCCAAATTTTGTTATACTCTGTAACAAATATTGTTACGAATTGTAACAATATTTGTTACAACAAGTAACAAATATTGATACAAATCGTAACAGACAAATATGTGATAAAAATTAGATATTTTGTTATATATGTGTATCAAAAGTTGTTACCTATTGTAACAAAAAATGTTACAGTTTATAACAATATTTGTTACAGATTGTAACAAAATTTGGACAAACAGGGGTATTTTGGGCAATCTGAATGTATGTGAATGGGCCTGGAGGTTAATAACGTAATTATAACAAACTCAGGTCAGTTCCTTAAAACTAAAGCTAAAAATAGGCTATTTAGCTAAAAATCTCAAAAAATAATTCTCAATTATTTCTTAGCAAAAAAAGAACAATTAGGTCAATAACTATTTAGAAGGATTTGTTTTTAAAAACTAGCCAAAGTTTCAAAAAAAAAAAAATAGAAAATAGCCATAACAAAATTAGGGTCAGTTAGATAAATAGCCATTTTGAACAGTGTGTTTTTTAAAAAATAGCCATAGTTTCAAAAAATTTAAAAACTAGTCATAACACAATATAAGAAATTTCTGATAATAACAAATTACACATAAAAATTGTTGTAAGAAATTTCTGACACGTGTCAGAAATTTCTGAAAGGGCTAGTTTTTAAATTTTTTGAAACTGTGGCTATTTTTTAAAATCATTTTGTAAATAGTGTATCAATGTAAAAAATATTTTATCATAACAGAATTGCCCATAAATTATTATCATAATTTTTTTTATAAAAGAAAAGGTGAAGTAGGAAAATACTTAGAATTTATATAACAATAAAAATAAATACTTAAACTTTTGAAGTAATTGAGTTTGCTAGTCAATTCGTCAATTACTTGCACATGCTTTTGGTAACTAAATTAATTACCATCACTTATTACTGTGTAAGTAATTAAATCACTTAGATAGTTAGTTATATTTTTCAAAGATTGTATAAAAATAAGTGTAAAAATTGAATATTCACTATAATTTTTTAAAAATATTGACTATTTTAAAAATTATTATTTTCTTTAAATTCCAAAAAAAAAAAAAACAAAAGAGCATAGAGCAAAAATGAAGGGGAGATTAAAGTCGAAATGAGAAAAAAGATTAGATGGGCATCGTCGGCAAGGAAGAGCCGAGAGCGTCTGTGTGTGCGCGTTGATTTCAAAGAACGCGGCATCCTTTCCTTTCCTTGCACAATATTATAAAGTCACACCGCCTCCTCACGTGTCACTGTTTTTATAAAGTCAATTTTCGGGCTCTCTCCCTCCCTACTTATATTTATATACACCAAAATTGTCTCTCTCTTCCAAATTGACTCTCTCTCTCTCTCTCTCTCTCTCTCTCTCTCCCCCCTAAACGAAAAAAAAAAAATCACTTCTTTCTCTGTCTCTCCTCTCTCGAAGAAACTTATCTGACACACAAAAAAAAGTACAACATGACTGGCAAAGAAATCCTCCTAAAGATGAAGGTCTGTGATTCTTTCCTTTTGACTTCTCAAAAACACTTATTATTACTATTATTATTATTATTATTATTATGTCCATGTGTAATCTTCCTGTTGGCGATGGAATTGTTTGGAAATGATTGTTGTTTTATTATTTGTTCCTGGTTGTTGCTTTTGGTTTGGTGTTTATGTCTAGAAATGATTGTTAAGGTTGTGTAAATATAATTGCTTTAGAATTATGATTACTTAAGTTGTAACCAAAATAGCTGAAAAAGGATTAGTCAACTTATGATCTCCTCTGTGGATTCAAGAATGCCGTTCTTTTAGCTGTTTGATTGACTTTATAACTTTTTTTTTTTTTTAATTTGAGTTCAATTATGGACGCTCTTTGGGATCAGGTATATTTCATTTGAAGAACTGGGTATCACCCAAAGTCTTGAGAAGTTGCAAGACTTTGACCAAGTCAAGAAGTGGAATATGCTTTAAATAATGTTTCATAGTTGATAGGTTTATGATGGGATGGGATGGGATGTTGAGATTAATATCTAAAAGGTCTAGTATTTATTAAAGAAAAGATATTTCAAAGGCAAAGCATCGTGTTGGAAATGTTTTGTCTGTGCAACAAACCTTTTTGTTTTTGTTTTTTTTTTTTCTAAGACAAATAGATGGCTGGAAAATGTTACATTTTGTGAGGTAGTATAGGAGAATCAAAAGATTTAATTTTTCTTTTAATTTTTTAATTTTATGGGTTTTATTATTGCTGCTAGTTTCAAATTCATCTTGGATGTGTTAGGAGGTTATTTTTGGACTATGGAAGATCGTGTAAAGTTCTTGGTTTTTTTCTTTTCTTTAAATATATGTCTTCAACTCATGTTATATACAATTTAGTTATCCAAAAAAGGTACCCCAAATGCCAAGGAAATACGACATGCTTTTACCCTCTTTTTTTTTGTTGTTAATCAAGAATTAATAGTGGGATGCATTTATCAGCACCGATGCATTGTTCCTTTCATGGAAACTAATCGTTTTCAGTTTGATAGCATTGCATTGTTTACTCTCTCTAGAGAATTTAGGCGTGCTCATTTTTTTTTTTTTTTAAATGAAACAAGTGGAATTTGTTTTCTAATGGATTATGAGAACATATTAGGTCGCTGAACTGATAGAGAGGCATTAACTTCAGGTTATAAAAGCGAGGGGTTTAAAATCATTCAGAGAACATTAATATGATATAGATTCTATGACACATGTTTTTGTTATCTTCATTGTGTTAAAGAGGGTCGCATGTTTATGCGTGTCCTTCGGCCGTGCAACCCGGTTGCGATTTCTTCACCGGCTGCTGGAGATGGTTTTCTCTCCATCTAACCTTTGCGAGTAACGTAAGCCTTATTCTTTCGCTTTTGTTTTAGGTTAAGGCCGGGTTTGGCTCTTCTGCTGCCGACACGGGAAAAGGCAAAGGCAAACTGTCAAACCACGTCACGCATGGATTCCACTTGGTAAAGGGAAAATCCAAGCATCCCATGGAAGACTGTGTAGTCTCGGAGTTCAGGCAGCTAGACGATATCGAACTTGGATTATTTGCTATATTTGATGGCCATTTAGGCCATGATGTAGCAAATTTCTTGCAAAACCACCTGTTCGATAACATCTTGAAAGAGGTAATTGTGAAGTTGTTCCATTTCTTTTTCTCCTTTTGGAACCAATGCATCTATTGTAGTACATGTCTCTATTTTTTTTTATGTTATAAACTTCTTTTTCATTGGTTCTTTGAGCAGCCTGGCTTCTGGAGTGATGCGGAGAATGCAATTAAAAGAGCTTATCGTAAAACGGATGATGAGATATTGGCTAAAAGCTTTTCATTGGGGAAAGGTGGATCAACAGCTGTGACTGCAATATTAATTAACGGTCGTGAGCTTGTAGTGGCAAATGTGGGGGATTCTCGTGCTGTTATGAGCGAGAACGGTGTGGCCAAACAATTATCAGTCGATCATGAACCGAGTAGCGAAAGAAGGCTGATTGAGAGCCGTGGTGGTTTCGTGTCTAACCTTCCAGGTACCTAGCATTTTTCTTTTCTATAACTTTCTATTTCTACGGTTTCCCATAGCAAATTTTCTTTGACTTATCTTTAGTAAAACGCTATGCGTCTTGTTATATGCCTTATTTGGCTTGTAAATTTGAGTTTTCATCAAGAAAATGGATATTCTATTCGGATGATTGATTTTGCATGAACTTGTGAATTTCGCGCTAGGATCTTTTGAGCTATTGAGAATCAACTTTGAGTTGAGAGTTAAATTTTTCTTTTCTATAACTTTCTATTTCTACGGTTTCCCATAGCAAATTTTCTTTGACTTATCTTTAGTAAAACGCTATGCGTCTTGTTATATGCCTTATTTGGCTTGTAAATTTGAGTTTTCATCAAGAAAATGGATATTCTATTCGGATGATTGATTTTGCATGAACTTGTGAATTTCGCGCTAGGATCTTTTGAGCTATTGAGAATCAACTTTGAGTTGAGAGTTAAATTTTATCAATTGTTAGAATATTAGATATTGTTATATAACCCTCTATTGATGAACACGGGAAAGATGTTAGCATATAGGTTTTACATTGAACTCTTAGTTTCGTGTTTTTACAGGGGACGTCCCACGTGTTGACGGACAACTGGCTGTTGCGAGGGCATTCGGTGATAAGAGCTTGAAGATACACCTGAGTTCTGAACCTGATGTTTCAATAGTGATAGTAGAGGAAGGAACAGAGTTCATGATCCTCGCTAGCGATGGGATTTGGAAGGTTGGTTAGTCCAAACTTTTCTCTTATCTACATGTTCTCTCATCATCCTCGTTCAGTGTCTTCAGCGTTCATGTTTCGAACAGGTTATGTCGAATCAAGAAGCGGTGGATTGCATCAGAAACATAAAGGACGCCCAGTCAGCCGCAAAGCACTTGATAGCGGAAGCTCTTTCTAGAAAGAGCAAGGATGATATATCGTGTGTAGTTGTAAAGTTTCAATGATTTATCGTCTTACAGTTTCTTCGTTTTTGGATCAAGTGGAAGACAAAAATAGCCCATCTGTGTGTAATTATGTAACATAGAATTTGTTTCTTTTGTTTGCTGTAAGTAGAGATTGTTCAGAACTTGTCTGAAAAAATGTGCTGGGTATAACCGATTATGTGATCATGGCACTATTTCTTCCTTAGAAGTATGAATACTTTTGAACTACACTGCTACTTGTGACGATAAAATATCTTCCATTGCACGAAGCATTCTACTCCTTTTTTGTGGTTCTACAGCCAGTGTCTTTTCCCGTATTCCCTTACAAATTTTTGTTACCACTGTGCATTTTTGGGTTCATTAAGCTTGATTCACATTTTTTTTTTTTTTTTTTTTGTAATTGAAGAGGAGAGCGATTTATGAACGAATAGGTCAACATGTGCTTAAGGAAATAGAGGAGTCCTAACTAGGTTGATGTAGCAATAACCGTGAAACAATAAGGGAAATAAAAAGAAAAGTTCTCTTAGGAATCTATCTAAAGTACAATACGGCCTCGTTAAAACCCTTGGAAGAAAAAACCTAAAGGTAAAATCTTCTAGAGAAAAAAGAGTGCTTGATTCAGAGAATTACAGATTCTCAAACCTATAAAAAGGTAAAGAAATCGTGTCTCTATAAATAAGACTAGAGAAAAAATCCAACGGATTAAACTACTAATTACTGGTGTCTGGAGATGTAAAAGAGAAGGCAATTTATAAATAGCACCATTTCCTTCCCTATAGATACGAGAGATGTGAACTTGAAGTGATTTCACATCCTGCAAAGCTCTCAACCATCTTCCCCTGATTTCCCATGGAACATTAATTAAACCTGAGGTGAACATAGAGACAACATAGGCTGAATCAGACTCGATTTAAAGCGGGCTCTAATTAAATTTTTTTGCTATATTCATTGCCGTGATCACTCCTATGAATGCCTCCTCGAAAGCATATTTTTGCCCAATGTCCAACGAAAAACAACCTTTAGAGAAGTCTCAAAAGATTCTAAAAATACCACCATAGCTAGCATGACCAGAAGCCCTTCTTGTTGCTCCATCTATATTGACTTTAATCCAATTTCTTAGAGGAAAATTCCATATTACAAGAAAAATATTACGACCCTTTCTAGGATTATCCCTAATGCCAATGTTGTGCAAAATTAAGAGCTCCTCTTTGAGTATTAAACATATAACCTTAAATAAAGTGTCTCTAATCCTCATAGTAGCAATTAATTGGGCTTTGCAGAAGACATTACTCGGCTGCTTTTCCTAAAAAATCTTTCTGCTTCGCTTTGTGAGTACCAGATCAACCAACATGTCATAATAATAATAGCAGTCTAGAAAGTAAAACTTGAGGACTAAGTATGTCTCTTTGCTTTAGAGCTGTCAAAAATAAATAATCAAGACCTACAAAGTAGTTCAGAAACGTCCAAATAGCTCCTCCAAAAACCCTCACATAAACTTCTGCTGAAATGACATTGGACCATTAAGTGAACAAGGCTCTCCTATTTTTCCTCACATCATCGACATATACTTAGCACTTGAATCCCACACCTTCTCAAATTATCATCAATGCTAATGCACTCATGAAACATTTTCAATATCTGAATCAAGAAACGAGGGGAAATATATTTTTCCAAATAAATATACTCAAAGGTAAATCTGGGAAATAACCCAGATAGTCTTCAAAGATGGATCTACTATTGGCTTCACCATTAATAGCCCTAGTACATATTATTTTGTCAGAGTCGGCCCTAGAGTATATTGTGTAATTCTTTTATACGTCTATGGAAAAAAGGCTTTATAAATTCTCTAGAATTGCCCAACCTTCATTCCATAAATCTGAGATATTACATTGTAAAAAACCAACTTTCTTTTGAGACTTAAAGAGTCTCCAACGGTTGTTTACCCAGCCAATTAGAACACCAACATTTTAGAGCTGAATTTTCATCAGGAAGCCATCTAGATTCAGCTGAGAGTTTAGATAGAATTGATATGGCACTGAGAGAATATAAGAGTCAGGGTCTCATTTTTTTGGACCCCAACCATTCACTAAAAATATATGTTTGAGAAAATTAGTAGCCCGATTCTCCGTAGATAAAATATCTCAAGCCCCTTTTTTTTTTATATCAAAACTCGGTTATACATAGCAAGATCTATGAAGCCCAAACCACCGCTAGCAATCCCCTTACAACAAGTACACCAGGCCACTGTGACAATTTTCCTTTCAATCATTAAACCGGTCTAGAGGAAATTTCTGATACAATTATTTAAGTCCTTGGGAATAGATGACGTCCATTTGTGAATGAAAATGGGCGTGTGAAAGCTCCAAAAATCGCATATTTAATTAAAGTTAGACAACCCGCACTAGATAAAGTTTTCCTATTCTAATAGGCAAGTTAGCCTTAACTCGGTCACTCAGATGTAGAAGATGAGCCTTTTTAGGCTTACCTTTAAAAAGAGGGATGCTAAGACAAATGAAAGAAGCCAAACTTGTCATTAGAGGCCACGTAAGGATAAATTTTCTATGCATATAAGCACTAGCTCCTTTACCTAAGTAAATCTTTGATTTTTCAGTACTACCAACTGACCAGAGAGTCTTCCATAAAGATCGAAGGCATATTAAACAGCTTCAAAATTACAAACCGTGGCCCTGCAGAAAAGTAGAATGTCATCAGCGTACAATAGACGGGATAGAGCAGAAAAATTCCTACCCGCAAAATAAGGGATAAGCTTTCCTGATTCAGAAAGTGTAGTAGATATCTGCTAGGAAAGTCCTCAGCAATGTTGAAAAGAAGCGGAGAGGAGGTCTCCTTGTCGAACACCTCCATAGCAACTAAGAATACCAGCTGGCGAACCATTAATAACCACTGAGATCTTGGCCGAGTGGAAAATACTAGTGATCCAGGTGCAAAAGGTATCAAAGAAGCCAAAGCTCTCCATGACTTTGATAATGAAACACTAATCCACTATGTTGAAGGCTATTTTGATGTTGATCTGAATAGCCATATTGCGAGCGACATTAGAGCTATTTAAACAATTGAAAGCTTATGAAGCCATATAAATGCAATCAAGGATACAATGACCACTGATAAAACCAAATTAGTTTGGATCGCTATCTCTGTATAACAAAATCATCAAAGTCTTCACGTTGAAGCCACATAGATTTAATACCGAAATGGGATTGACTCTAGCTGAATGCTTTCCGTAATTGAATAACTACCAGGTTGTGATCAGAAATGTGACGCGAAAGAGGGTAGCAGTTGATGTAGTTCCAAAAATCCAACCAAGAAGAATTGTAAGGAGCCCTATCCAATTTGCATTCAATATATGCTCTTAAAGATTTCCACGCCCAAGTGAACGGTGCCCCCTTGGTATTCCAAAATAAAACGATCATTGAAATGAGTTAGCAACATGACCTCTCTAGGTGCGTAAAGTAGGAGTATTCTTCATCAAATTCTTTTCATCCTTGGTAGCATTAGATTGTTTTAGATTTTCTATTTCTGATTTAACCAAAATTGCTCACGATTTTGAGTCAATCCCTGGTAACAGTGTCGATGGAATGATCGATGAGATAATAGCACTGCCAAGAATGTTTTTGCCATGTAAATCCACAGTGAGATTAATCCTATCTAGATTCAAAATAGTTAGGCCTTCCTGATTAGTTTTGTAACGACCCGACTTTTTGGACCGCTACTTTACTTTACTTAAACTTCAGTGGAAAAATCGTAATAATTTTTTTTTTAAACATAACCTAAACTTTACAAACAATAATACCTTTAAGAAAAATAACTTCTTTATTACTTCAAAATCAGAATGTCATAAACTTATTTTGCTAAACATAAAATAACATAATACTTGTCTTTGAAACTTAAATAAAGGCACAGTAAAATAAATAACTTAACATTGAATTCTTCAACGAAATTAGTCCATGTCATTTGGTTCACATTCCTCCTCAGGATCACCATTTCCCACCAATATCGTGCGTCTTTCTTCAGCACAAAAGATGCACACTTCACATTGTCTTCATCCGAGACGTTCATGAAATTTAGAATGACTTGCATTTGTGCAAGCCACTCATCTGCAACCAAGTGGTCGGGGGATCATTCAAAATCTGGCACTTTCATATGCCTGAATCTCTCATACAAGTCTGGGTTGGCAGGAATAGGAGCTGCATGATGAATTATCGGTTGTGGTGCTAGAGGTGTAGGAGGTGGAACCTGAACTTGGGCTTGAGCTTGAGTTTGTTGCAGCTGGTTCCGAAGTCCTTGCATTTTTGTTTCCTGGGCTTCTAGCCTTTGTTGCATTGCAGTGACCAGTGCAGTAACATCGGGCTGGGCAGGTGGTTGATTCGCATATGCCCTAGCGGCGTTTCCTCTACCGCGTCCTCTTCCTTGAGCGGCTCTTGGGGCATTTCTCCCTCCCCTTCCTCTTCCTTGAGGAGCGGCTTCTTGCTCAGCCGCATCTCCTTGCGCAGCTTCTTGTTCAGCCTTGGCTTCAGGCGCAACTTCTTCAGCCACAGCCTGAGCAGTCCTTCTCCTTGTTTGATGAACTCGTTCCATTTCTCAAGGCTGAAATGAATTATACTTCATTAACTCAAAGGGAGAAAATTTTCTATACATCAAATAACACGAATCATATGATTGGAAGAAAATTGATCTTTTATTTCATAAAGTAGGAACTTATACATAATATGGCAGCAAGGGCCTTTATTGAAATTAAATATTTAAACTTAAACTTAAATTCAATCTAAACATAAGTTCCAAATCTTAGATTTCTATCTTGACATCAATCCAATGGCGTATATTCAGACATGTCGTCATCGTCATCGTCTTCTTCCTTTCTCATACAGTATGCTATATCCCAGGCTTCTTGAAGTACAGCTTCTATTCGGTTCATTTTCAAGGAGGTAACAAAAAGATCCTTCGCGTCATAAGGTAGCTCCTTCCAAATAGTCCGATCAATTCCTTTTGACTTTCATCTGGAGGGGCTATACTCAAAATTTCAGTCTTGAATCGTTTCATGTAATCTTCCACAGATTCGCCAAGGTATCTATGCCAAGTTATCCACTTCATCATGTATTGTCTCCTTTGTTCACCTTTTGGAGTTGTCAGATATCGGTCTGTTAAAGCAGAGCACATCAAAGCCCAATTCTCATGAGCTGACGTTCCTTGCTTTCGGATCCACCATTCCAACGCATTTCCTCTGAGTTGCTTGGCGGCTAGGGTCATGTAGATCCGCTCATTCACATGACAAGCCTTGTAAAGGCCATTCATCTCGTAGATCCAAGCGGTGATTTAGTTGGGGTTGTTTCCATTGAAGAAAGATGGTGTAGCCCTCCTGAAGGCTTCTGTTGCCTTCCAATCAGCTTCTTTCTCTTTTGCAGATTCCATTGTCTTGGGTTTTATCGATTATTAGAATTTAAAGAAAAGTAACATATATACTTTAAAAGAAAACTTACTTGGATTGTGGTTGCGGCCTTGTGCGAGGTAGCGAGGTAGGATGATAGGAAAACCGCTCTGATACCAACTGTAACGACCCGACTTTTCGGACCGCTACTTTACTTTACTTTACTTAAACTTTAGTGAAAAAATCGTAATAACTTTTTTTTAAAACATAACTTAAACTTTACAAACAATAATACCTTTAAGAAAAATAACTTCTTTATTACTTCAAAATCAGAATGTCATAAACTTATTTTGCTAAACATAAAATAACATAATACTTGTCTTTAAAACTTAAATAAATACTTAGTAAAATAAATAACTTAAAATTTGCGAAAAATAACATAGTGGCTTTTTATAACCCGTTTTGCTCGCCTCGCACCGCCGTTTGCACAATCCAGCTAATCACACCATAGGTTTCTTACCTACAGTACGAAGGAAAAACGTGTGAGCTAGATGCCCAGTGAGTAACAACTATTTTCTCACAAAATAAATTTATACAATGCATGACAATTTATTCTTCATTATTCATGCATAACTTTTCTTTAACTTTCATTACTTTAACATTCATTTTAGAGGATCCTCATCATGGTATCGGACCTCGTGGAGCGCGCTCGACCAATAGTTAATGAGGGTGTACAAGTCCTCGAAAACTAAGGCCAAAAACATCTTTAAATTTTCATTAAAAACCGTCTCCTTAATGCCCTTTGGTCGACACAAGGAGAACAGGCAGTACGACACAACTTTTAACTTTGGTTATAACTTGTTTAGTTAAGTGACATGCATCATGATCATATAAACTTGAAAACATTATCATAAGCATGCTTCATAATAAATAAACATGATATCATACTTCTTTAAAACATCATCATTTAACATATCATCATATAACATATCATCATAAAATAATTTCGTCACTTCAAATATTGCATAACGATTTTCATTTTGAACTACTTCGTACTGCAGTGAGGTTGTACTCACCTTAAGTCGAGAGTTCGGGAGTTTTCGTAACTTGATAGTGCCGGGAGCAGACGGAACCTAAAACCAAGAATTGTGTAGGTATCGATACTAATCGTGATTCTATCTTAAGGGCACTAATATACTAGGAAAAATAGTAGTTTAAAAACATATAATTAGAATATACAAATAACTTCTTTAAGAAAATAGGTTTTAAAGATTAAATGTAAATTCTTTTGAAATTTTAAGAAAATTTCATAATATAAATATATTTCGGAATTAAATCTGAAAAAACTCTCTAAAGAGACTCCTATTATTTTTTGAAAATAAATAACTTTCTAGTTAAAGATTTTTTTAGAAAACGTACAATTAATACACTTTCTTTATAAGGCATATTTGACTATATATAAAAATTGGCGTGTACAGAAAATTGAGGTCGAATTTGGAAAAATCATATTTCACAAAAATTGTTCAAAATAAAATTTCCTAGATTTTGTCAGTTGTCATTAAAAACTGATTTGGCCTCTATATGAGTAAAAAACCATCGTAAACAGTGTTTGCAGAAAATAAAAATAAAAACTTAAACCGGATTCTAGCTTGAAGGTTCTAACATATAGGAAACTCTAACATAGATATTCTAACATTCATACTAGATTAACAATCATAAACGCAAACCTCGGAATTAGTATAGCTTCGTGTGTAATGACTCCTTCGTAATCGCCCTCAAATGCGTAAATCCTGTTGAACACGATACGGATTAAAACTTGAATAATGATAAATCATAACTTAATTTTACGGGACTTCTATATACCTTAATATTGGCAGAGTAACGCTCTAATTTTCTCCTCTAATAGCCGACTTCTTCGTCAATCTTTTCTCCAAAAATTCTTTCTAATGATCTCTTAGAATTTCTACAGAGTTTTGTTTTTTTTTTTTGTTTTTGTTTTTGTGCTTGAGTTCTCAAGGTTTGGTGTGAGTGAAAAAGTGAAGCCAATGCCTATATTTGTAGGAGAGAGTGGCGTCCATGTGGTCAAGGAAAAAGGAAAGTATATTTTTTGCTTTGTTTCCCTTATTATTATTATTATTTTTTTCTTTCCCAAAATCTTGATATTTCCTTTTTAGTCTAATTTCCTTTGACTTTTCTCTAACCAACATATGACAACATCTTGGCTTTTTGGCTCATGAAAGTAGCGTACAAGACCATTGACTATTCCCATTGATTGTTCAAAATTTATTTCCTAAAATCTCACATTTGACCTTTCATGAGCACTTTCTTTCCTATTTGGTAAAATCCTATGTGATATTTCCTAATCTCCTCTTTATTCTCTCTTGACTTTTGAGGAAATAAAATCTCCTCATCATTGACTAAAAATGGCGCCAATTATAGCTAAGGGGGGTCAAAAATTTAATTTTCTTTGTTGCCCTAATAAATCCTAAAATTGCTAAATGGCCCTAAACTACATGTAGTTTTTCTCTAGTCCAACCATATGTTTTTTTTTTTTTTTTGCTAGTGAAACTTGCTCCGACACGATAACTTTTAATCATTATTTAAGTGACGAAATACATATATAAAAATATCGGGATCAATTCCCGTTTATTTACTAAAATTATAAACGTTACATGAAAATGAAAAAGGCCGGGTTTACAAGTTTGATTAGCTTTGACTTCCTTAGAAGCATCCGAAGATTCAATGGTGGGCATCACCGGACTACTCATGCCCAATTTCAAAGCTAAAGCAGTTGTATTTGGCTTCTCTACGTGAGTCGTATTCTCTTTAAATCTTGAGAGTTTAGCAATAGGGTTTTCATGTACAATCATTTAAGAAAGCTAGTTGTTATGGGGAGTGGATTATAAATCCTTCTCAATGACGTTCTCAACATCTTCTCGATTGTCTCTCCCTATCGGTTTAGAGACCGTAGTAATATCATTCTTGTCTTTTACCAAGGATTGAGCTGTCAATTTTGCCTGGTAAACTTGCTTCTGTGATTTCTCCTTATTGGTGTTATTATCAACTTTTTCCTTAGATCATTGCGCTACTGGGTTTCCAATTGGTCGAAGAATGGCCCACCACCATGCAATTTCGGCAAGGAGCCGATAAATTTTCAAACTCAACTGAAATAAGGAACTTGTGGCCTTGTCTCTTGATCATAAGTGAGTCAATCAAATCCTTCGAAAGGTCTATATCGATCAAGATTTTTTCACAGTGGCTGAACTTTCCATCTAGCATGTTTTGATCCGTTTTTAGGGGTACTTCAATTACCCAATCATATTATTTAAATACTTGTGTCCTAATACTCATAAGAAAGCTTATGAAGTCTTTCCTACACTTGTGCATTAGTCTAATGTTGAGAATTCGAGTTGCAATCCGACGTTCATTGTTAGAGACGCGGATGCCTCGATTTGGTCGTCCAAACTCATATGGGCCATTTTTTTTTTCGATCAGCACTGTCTTCGAAGTGAAAATTTTAAAAACCTCTTCTAAGAGAAATTATTCTCCCTTTCTGGCCGGCTGCCATAAATCATGAAGCTGTGTCTCTAGTTCTTCAAAATGCCACGATTTGTCACCTTTGATTGAGGAAAGTCTACCGATCAAAGATGACTTGCATAACTAGACTTTTTAATGATTTTGATACACATACATCTCCATGATGATACAATGATCGTGAGTTTTTTATGTCCGATTGATGGTGCTGTTGGAAAAAATTTGCAATAATACGTAAAAGTTCTATGTAAGGCGGAAACATGGTATTCTAGAATTTATAATCAAACACTTTGATCAAACCATCAAGAACATAGAACAAGGATCTTTTCATAATTTTACTAGAAAAGCAAACAAGCATACAAATATGCACAAAATTTATTTCATAAATAATTTATAGTGATCAAGAATTTTACCAATAAGATTCTAGTGATTGACTTCTTCTGTTCACGCCGTGCGTTTCGAGACCGCCAAGGTTGGGCTAAGAGAACGCTCGAAACGAACTTATCGGCCTTTGGGAATCCTCGCTTTGCCGATACCACAATCTTCCAAACCGTGCTTCCGGATCGGGAAGAGACAAGAGTGTGGGCTCACTCTAATTTTTTCTCACACACACTACTTTAGTGTATAATTAGGCTATAATAATAGCTATAGGGGATGACAATTGAGGGAGCTTCTCTCTCTAGAAATTCTCTCAAAGGGGCTTATGAGCTTGTGTGTTTTATCTAACTAGGTTAGGTTTTCTCTCTAGAATAGGATCCTATTTATAGAGAGAATAAGGAGGTGTTTAATAGGTACACTCCAAGTCCTACTTGGATTCAAACTAATACATATTATTATTTATTTTGGATATATTAAAATATCATATATTTTAATTATATATATTATATATCACATATATAATATTATACGAATTTTAAAACTAATTTCGGCAACTTTGTTTTTGAGAAAGGCAATTACGATTCTAATTTATATATATATATATATATTAGTATATATCTCATATATACGAATTCAAAAAGAATTCGCAACTTTCTTCAAATCTTTTTGCGATTAGGATTTATATATTAATATAATTATATATATATATATTCTTATATATGCGAATTTGAAACTAAAGTCGGCAACTTTTCAAAAACTAAATTTTCGATTTTAACTTATTATATATATATATATATATAATTTATTTCAAATCCTAAATAGAATCTAATTCTATTTTAATAACCAAAATAAATAATTATCTAACCCTTAGATAATTAATAAGGATGAGTTATTTCAAATCCTACTCCAAGTAGGATAACTATCCTTATTTAAATAAATTTATACAAATCGTAATCTAATTAGGATTTCTACAAAATACCTCCTTTTTGATTTACTTATCCAACTCTTGGATAATTTAATAATTAAATAAAACTCTTTTATTTAAATTGATTGCCTCCCAAATAAACTAATTTTGGCGAGAAACTATTTTCATAATTCCCTCCAAAATTAATTTGAATTAATTTTAACCATTATTTATTTAACAAGTAAATAAATAACTAAAATTAATTACTTATTATCGAATTAAACTATTAATCCGATAAATGTGAGAAAAATATAATTAATCACCATTAATTATTAGAGTATCTCTATCGATCTGATGGAGTCGGTCCGGGGACCATGGACCTAATAATTCAGGCTCCAATAGAAACAAATAATTAACTAAAACTCTTTAGTTAAAAATCTGATTTATTAATTCCGAGGTTACTCTACTAAAAACCAGGAATTGCACTCCTGAAATTTTTAGAATAATTTACTCGGTGAGTTGTCCATTGATATAATCATTTCATGAGATTCGACCCTCTAGATTGGTTCATGATCTGAGTTGGTGAATTTACCGTTTTACCACTCAGATCATATCTTGTTCCTTAAGTACCATCGATTCACTAGCGAACAATTCATTTACGATCTTGATCATAAATGTACGCGCAATTGTTCGGTTCCAGAATCAACACATTAAGGGAACCAATTTTAACTTCATTTTTATCAGAAGCTGGATTCCATATCTGTGAAACCCCATTCCCCAGTAATTATTTTCCGGACCTCCAAAATGCAAGTGTTTAGCCCAGATCAATCATGAGCCGTAACGAATAAATCAAAAGGCCCGTAAATATAACCTAGGGGTCTGTGGCCAGTCAGGATTAAGATCGATTCTCATATGATCATCTTATGACTTCGAGACGAGTATCGTAACGGTACTTAAACGACACTTCGGAATCGAGTCGGTCCATGTCCTATATAATCTAATTATATAGAATGCTTCCACTTAGTGTCACCACACCGACAACCCGGATAAGGTTATCGCATCCAATATGTCAGTGGACTGCATATGTGATTTCGGATCAAGTCACCCACTCTTGATCAATCACGGACTCATTTAAACATATCAACCAAAATTCTAAGCCTTTGTATATAACAAACTTATATACTAGAATTTCAGTTACATAATATTTTATGGATATTGATGAATATTCATAAATAAAATAAAGTCTCAAACAATTCATGAAAAATTTCTTTTATTTTATTAATCAGAAAATTCAAAATCATAAAAATAGTCTCCTTTTTGGGCACTATTCTAACAATCTCCCACTTGCCCTAAAGGAGATGAGACATTCCTCTCAGACCTATTTCTCAAAGAGTACACAGTTAAGTAGACGTCGACTTTCAAGCGTCCTTATCTGATTTTAAATCAGAATCAGTGTATACTAGCAAATTTAGGTCACCACCTTAATAAACTAGCACATAGTCTCTTGTTCTCCTTATCAGGATTATCCATTACCTCCCTAAAAGACATTGGATCGTCATCGTTTATGTTAGAGACAATGACATTCGCCTCAGTATGGTAGCGGACAGGTAATCTTATTTTCCTCCCACTACGTTTAGGTACTATAGCGTCCTGATTAGGAACTGTGGTTTCTTCTTCTTCTCTCAACTCAACAACTCTTGTTGGTTGAAAAGTAGAAGCAGGTGCTAACATTTCCTCGAGTACAACCTTACTTCAAGGTTTATAATTTGTCATATAATCATTTCCAAGAAAAGTGGCATGCGTCGACACGAATACCTTCTTTTCTTTAGGACTATAAAACAAACCTCCTCTCGTGCCTTTTGGATAACCAATGAACAGACACACTTCTGTTCTTGACTCCAATTTGCTTGTTTTCTTTTTCAGCACGTGTGCCGGACACCCCCATATGCGATAATGACGTAAATTTGGTTTACGACTGTTTGCTAGAAAACACACGCGAATTGTAACCGCAAGTGCACGGGTCATTCAAGTAATAAAGTGGATTGTGAGTCCGAATATCGTCCCACGGAGAACAAATGCCTATATCTAATTACTACTATTAATAAAGAATTATTTTTTCTAGAAATCGAATTCAAATGAATGTTGTAAATTAAAATAAACAAACAATTAAATTAAATTGACAAATAACTCAATTTCCACGGATTCACTCAATTAACTAAATACTAGGGTCGATTGGCTTCCCTCGATGCTTCCTCAATTCAATCAATTACTAACTCATCACCACAATTTTCAATTTTATACTAGTCTAAGAGATTATAAATTACGTCGTAGCTCTCGCTTATTGACCTAATTATGTGTTTAATCCTAACTTACGCGTCCGTTTGCTAGAATTAAATACAACTAAGCTCAGCTCTTATAGTTCTAAATCGATCACCTCTCGGTCCCTACGATTTATAGCTATACTACCTAGACTATCAATCACCTCTCGGTCCTTATGATGTCTAAGTTGTGGTTCTTACTATTCCCGATTCAATTTAATTTCCTCTCTCGAGTTTAATTAAATTAAACCTAAATTCTTCTATTCAATCTTTCAATTGCAACAGAAAATAAAATAAACCAGCAAGAATCACAAGCATAAAAACTGAATATTGCAGAAATTTATTACTTATAATTGAAAAGAATCAACATCGAGTTCAGCCAATCTCTCCTAGAAAGAGAGATTTAGCCTCTCATAATTGTATACAACGAATAATAAATTCTAGAGTTCATGATAAACATCGAATTAAATGAGAAGAAGATATAAAGAAATAAGAGTGAAGAAAAACTCTGAAAATCCGATGATCTTCGCGAATCCTTCAGCTCCGATGAACGCTCAATCTTCTTCTTCTTGTTCTCTTGAGTTCTCTCCGCGTCAAAAGTCTTTTTTCGTCTCCCTTTTTCGTCCGAACTGTGTTCTATTTATAGAGCACAAGGTTTGACCTAATTTTGGAGGAAATTCGGAACCCAAAATGCTTGGAAAACGACGTCGTTCTGCTTGAAGAGCTTTGGCCGATCGATCGGCTGCTAAGCCACGATCGATCGGCGCTCATGCGGTATCAGGAATCGTTGGCTCCCGATCGATCGGCTTGCATGCCACGATCGATCGGCATTGCTTCTGTCTGACTCGCGTAGTTGAGCCGATCGATCGGCTGGTTTAGCGCGATCGATCGACAAGCTCTCTGGATTTTCTCGTGTATTCTTTGAAACTCCTGCCGATCGATCGGCTGCTATGCCACGATCGATAGGCGATGGCTCTGTCTTTCTCTTCATGTTTTCCTTTGCTCCAAAATATTCCGTTTTGTGTACTTTTACACCTCGGTTTCCGTACTTGTGCTTAAATCACCTGTACACTCACAAAACTCATCAAATAACATAAACTTGAGGAATTTAACAACAATTCCAGCATGAATTTGCGATATATAAATGAGTATTTTGCTCGCTTATCACACCCCCAAACTTGAATCATTGCTTATCACACCCCCAAATTTGTCGTCAAGCACAAATTTAAATTCTATGATGCATAACTCCTATCTTAAACATGAATAAATGAATGAATGAATAATTGAATAAATGAATGAATAAATGAATGAGTAATCCTAAATGAAAACAAAGCAACGTATGATTCTAACTTCAACATCCGGATTCTTTGTCGTCCATGCCAAGCTCTCAGGGACATTTCATCGATTCCCTTGTGGTATCGAAGTCCTCATCCAACTAGAGCTTTTACAGTTCAAGCTTACCTCGGAAATGGCCTTTCAAGTGTGTGTGTGAGACTCCTCTTTCATCCAACCTATTACTGCATACTCAAGAAGACTTAGTGGTTCATACCGAAGAGAATCACCATAAGCCCGACCTTGTCGCTAATCTCCACTAATGTAGAACACAAGTAATTGAGGATCAAAAGGACTTTTCGGCTTGTAATATTGCAGCCTCGGCTAAGGTAGGTTGAAGGTTAATTTTAAGCTCGATGTTCACCTAGACCCATGCCTTTACGGCAACACCGCTGAATCTTTTTACACCTTCTTTTCCTTTCAATTTTTCCAACCGATTACCAAAACACCAAACCACCATTCCTCCAAACTTCGTTTTGACTACCCTTGTTAAATTAGAACATTGGATACTTTTTTTTTATTTTTTTTAAACTGATCCAATATTGTTATTGTTGATATGGGTAACGAAATTGGGTTTAAGGCTCCATATTGTTAACATATTCACTCTCCTTCATACCAAATTAAGCATTGCAGTCTAGGTGAACAAGGGTGATTATGGATAATGTAAGGCTAGTGAGTGTGTAAATGTCACAGGTTGGTAAAATCTGAAATAAATGGTGGTTATAGGCTCAAAACTATGGGTGCAAAGGTATATTGTCAAAGGTGTGCTATTTAGGCTCAAACGGTCGAAATGATGGCCTTAATCATTTCCTCAAGTTCTTGTCACTAGGATTTCGCCGGGAAAAGCTACTAAGGTCGGGTTCTAGAGATCTCAAACAAGTATTATCAGAAAGAACTTCTATTGCATACATTCATCAGTCGAATTTCAAGAGAAATATTACGTGCATGGAATGTGAAATAGCCAAATCCTAAGTTTACTATCAATGTTATACTCAAAGAAGGGAAAAAACTTACGACACAACGCAGGACTCGACTTCGTGCCAGTCCTCATCATCGAATCACGCCATTGTACAAATAAAAGAAACACTAAACACTTTGTTAGAATTCATACAATAACGAAGTTTATTAACATGCATTAATGAAAACAAGCTACAAAAAAATAAACCTAATAATATAAAAATAAAGTAAATGAAAATGAAATAGTTCAACAATAACTGAAATACAACTAATAGAAATAGGGATAGAATGGTGACTCCTCTCGCTCTGGTCGCTATGGCCTTGCCATGCAATGGAAAGCACCCCCCCAAACTTGAAATAGACAGTGTCTTCACTGTCTCAAATAAAGCGGTGGAAGGGGGCCTATTCGGGCCAAGAATCCCACCCATCTTCGGGTCGCTCCAGGGACGGGCTGTGATACGACTGCAAGAGGTACTCGGGGAATGGCTCCCGTGGTTGATGCTGCAGGTCTACCTCTAAGTTGTGCAAGTGTTGGGCGAGGTGGTACTGGCGTTGCTGTATGTCGGAAACACGGCGAAGGAGGCGGTCCTGACCCAACTGCAAATTCTCCTGACCCAACCGCAGGGTCTCAAAACCCTGAGTCATCAGCACGGCGATGGAGTCGAGTGAATAGGTCTCAGGTGGTGGGGCACCGGAAGAGGAGCCCTCGCCTGGCTGGAATTGGCGATGCGACCGACGCGCTGCTTGGCGGCGCTCCCGTGTAAAAGTACGGAAACCGAGCCTGGAAAACCCATCTCCTGCAAGAGAGCCTCATAGTCGGCACCTTCGTGTAATAAGCGATAGAAATCGTCATCTGCCACCGTGGGGAGGTTGAGAACGCTCCGTAGGGTTGCCGAGCTGAAGGACACGTCCTTGCCGCGAACCAACACGACATTGCCCGGTCTGTTAAAGTGAGCGTTGGCGTAGAACTCCCGGACCACGACCACATTAGCTGCGCAAGGTTGATCGCACAACCGTTGCCAGCCGAGCCGGCGTATATGAGCCTGTAAGTGATCGTCGCTGGGCTCGGGAGTGAAGTCGCACTCTACGTGCGTTGGTTGGCCGGACTGCACAAAGTGCTTATAAAGTCGTTCGGCATCTGAATTGACAAACACTTGAGAAAAGGCCACAGCGGGGCGACGCACTATCTCGGACGGCACTCTAGTCTTTCTCTTAGCCATGACGGAGAGGTGATAATCGAACTCAACAACCACAACAAATAACCGCACACGAACAAACCCGCAGCAACTAACAGCAAATCAAACCCACAAACACGACCACCAACAGAGCTAAAATACCCAATAATGCACCAGAATCACGACTCCCACCCCTCAGAACAAATATAGCGGCAATTATTCCAAACAAATGACCATAACCCAACAAAGAGTGCCGACAACCAAGGGGCCACTGAAAAGAAAAATGGCAAACCTCAAAAGAGCGAGAAGTAGCCGGCAGTGAAAGCGGTGACGGCGGTGCGCGGCAGGAGTGCTAGTGGAAGGGCTGATCGGCGCGCGGCAGGAGGATGGCTCGGCGCTCGCGACGGTTGCGGTGCGAGGGGGCGAGAGGGAGGGGGAATGGGCTCGCGATGGTGGTTGGGGGGATTGCTGGTGAGTTTTTAGTTGGATGGGTGAGAGGGGCGCGAGAGAGTATGGTGTTTGGGAAGGGAAGAAGTAGAGAGAGAGCGAGAGGAACGATCGGCGGGGGCGAGAAAGAGGGGGAGAGAGAGGTTGTTTTGGGCGAAGTGGGAAATTTAGGAGGTTAAAAACCCTTGAAAGCATTGAAACGCACCGTTTTAGAATTGTGCGAACCTCGCCAATCGATCGGCTCAATCCTCGCGATCGATCGGCCATCACATGGGTGCCCTCAGTCGTCTCTCGCGATCGATCGCAGCAGATTCCGCGATCGATTGGCTGCGTGTTGGTCTTTCACGTGTTGGCGCGCGATCGATCGACATTTTTCTCCCGACCGATCGACTACGGCTCTGCTCTGATGGAGTGTGCTAGTGGAGAGGAGTCGCGATCGATCGCCCTATTGCTGCGATCGATCGGCGTTGAATCTGTGCAGCCCCCTTTTTTTTGTATCTGAAAATCAAAAACAAATATTTTAGTAATCATATCGAACTTTCAACTAGAAAATGAAAGTAAAACAATAAAAATGAAAATAAAATAAAAATAAAAAGAAACAAAACTTAAAAACGAAAACATAAAATACTGCTCGGGTTGCCTCCCGAGAAGCCTATCCGTTTAACGTCTATCTTGATGCTGCTTTCTCTTCATCAAAGGAATGTAATGACAACCACTTGTCGAACTTCATTGCCCATATACAGTTTGAGTCGTTGACCGTTCACCTTGAAAGTCACCCCGTCATCGCTTTTTACTTCGACGACACCATGGGAAAACACTTTAACCACTGTGAATGGTCCCGACCATCGGGACTTCAACTTACCCGGAAAGAGTTTAAGGCGTGAATTGAACAAAAGGACCTTCGCATCTTCTTCGAACTCCCATCGGACTAAGTTTTTATTGTGCCATTGCTTTGTCTTTTCCTTGTAGAGACGAGCACTCTCATAAGCCTCAAGACGCATCTCGTCAAGCTCGTTCAAGTCTAGAAGACGCTTTTCACCGGCGGATTTCAAATCGAAATTGAGCTTCTTGATTGCCTAATGTGCCTTGTGTTCCAACTCCACTGGTAGATGGCAGGCCTTTCCAAACACCAACCGATATGGTGACATTTCTATAGGTGTCTTGAAAGCTGTTCGGTAGGCCCATAGTGCATCATCCAACTTTGTCGACCAATCTTTTCTGTTGGATTGTACCGTCTTCTCAAGGATCGATTTCACTTCTCTGTTAGCCACCTCCGCTTGGCCATTTGCTTGAGGATGGTAGGCTAATGTTTTCTTGTGCTTGATCCCATACTTGGCCATTGTGGCATCGAACACCTTGTTACAGAAGTGTGTGCCTTCGTCACTAATAATAGCTTGGGGGGTGCCGAATTGAGTAAAGATGTTCTTGGAAAGGAACTTAACCACCACCTTTGCATCATTTGTTGTTGTTGCTACCGATTCCACCCACTTGGAGACGCAGTCCACGGCTAACAAAATGTATAGATTCCCGAAAGAGAGAGGGAATGGTCCCATGAAATCAATACCCCAAACATCGAATATTTCAACTTCGAGAATGGAGGTTAATGGCATCTCATGTCGCCGGGATATGTTACCCGTCCGTTGGCATCTATCACAACTCATAATAAAAGCATGGGCGTCTTTAAACAATGATGGCCAATAAAAACCAGACTGTAACACCTTATGAGCTGTGCAAATGGCCCCGAAATGTCCTCCATATGGTGCGGAGTGGCAATGGTATAGGATATCGAGGAACTCTTCTTCGGGAACACAACGACGGATGACTTGGTCGGAACACCGCCGAAACAAGAAAGGCTCGTCCCAAAGGTAGTAGTTAGCATCATGGAGGAATTTCTTGTGTTGTTGTGTTGTCAGATCAGGAGGAAGCACATGACAGGAAAGGTAATTTACAAAATCCGCAAACCATGGGATGTAGTCACGAATAGCCATTATCTGTTCATCCGGAAATTGCTCGTGTATAAGTGAGGTTTCAGAATTTTCTCTTGTGCCCTCGAGACGCGACAGATGGTCAGCCACGACATTTTCTACCCCACGCTTATCACGGATCTCCATATCGAATTCTTGCAATAGAAGTACCCACCGAATGAGACGAGGTTTGGCATCCTTCTTTCCTAGCAAATAACGGATGACGGCATGATCAGTGAATACTACAACTTTCGATCCAATGATGTAAGCTCGAAACTTGTCACAAGAATACACAACTGCCAACATTTCTTTCTCAGTTGTAGTGTAGTTTCCTTGAGCCTCGTTCAACGTTCTGCTAGCATAATAAATAGCTTGAAACACCTTATCCTTCCTCTGACCCAACACGGCTCCTACGGCAAAATCACTGGCGTCACAAATAATTTTGAATGGAAACCCCCAATCTGGTACTGCCATAATCGGTGCCTGAATCAGTTTCTCCTTGAGAATGTTGAATGCTTGTAGACATGACTCACCAAACTCAAACGGCGCATCATTCTCTAAGAGATTGCACAATGGTCGAGCTATTTTAGAGAAGTCCTTGATGAATCGACGATAGAAGCCAGTATGACCCAGAAAACTTCTAATGCCCTTTACATTCACTGGTGGTGGTAGATGTTCTATAGTAGATATTTTGGCTCGATCAACTTCCAACCCATCTTTTGAAACTCTGTGGCCCAGAACAATGCCCTCTTTGACCATGAAGTGACATTTCTCCCAATTTAAGACCAGTTGCTTCTCTTTACATCTTTTCAGCACCATACCCAGATTGGTCAGACAATGATCGAAAGAAGAGCCAAAAATAGAGAAGTCATCCATGAAGATCTCCATGACATCTTCAACCAAATCCGCGAAGATTGCCATCATACAACGCTGAAATGTAGCAGGAGCATTGCAGAGGCCGAATGGCATGCGGCGAAAGGCGAATGTACCATACGGGCAAGTAAATGTAGTCTTCTCTTGGTCCTCAGGAGCTATGGCAATCTGATTATACCCGGAGTATCCATCTAGAAAGCAGTAATACTGGTGGCCAGCCAACCTGTCAAGCATCTGATCAATGAAAGGCAGAGGAAAGTGGTCTTTTCTGGTAGCCTTATTCAACTTTCAGTAGTCAATGCAGATACGCCATCCTGTCACGGTGCGATTGGAAATCAGCTCATTCTTCACCACTGTCATGCCACATTTTTTCGAAACAACTTGAACTGGACTGACCCAAGAACTGTCTGAGATTGCATATATGAACCCCGCGTTTAACCACTTCAAAACCTCTTTCTTTACTACTTCTTTCATTGCTGGATTCAACCGCCGCTGATGCTCAATAGTGGGTTTGTAGTCATCCTCCATTAAAATCTTATGCATACAGATCGAAGGACTGATTCCTTTTATGTCTGAGATCGACCATGCGAAGGCAGATTGGTGTTGGTGAAGTACCTCAAGAAGTTTTAGCTCTTCTTCCTTAGTTAAGTCAGATGAGATAATCACTGGCTTCGCCTCATCATCACCCAAAAAGGAGTAGCGGAGGTGTTCTGGCAGTTGTTTCAACACTAGACCGTCTGAAGCCTTTACTTCCTCCTCAATCACTGTCTCATCGTCTTTATTTTCAAGGGTAAGTATGGTTTCAATCACTCCATCGACACAAGTTGGAGTTTCTTTGTCAAGATCTACCTCTGATAAGGACTCACTCAAACACTTCTCCAATGGATCAGTATGAATCAACTCCTGAAAATACTTTTCTGCACATGGCTTTAACACCTCAATTCGCTTGCACGAGGGTTCTTCAGATGAGAATTTCATAGCCTGAGGGATGTTAAACTTCACCTCTTCACCGTTTACTCGCAAAGTGAGATGGCCTTCACGTACATCAATCAATGCTTGTCCCGTTGCTAAAAACAACCTACCAAGAATAATGGGTACGTCCCTATCCTCCTCCATGTCGAGAACCACAAAGTCTACCAGAAAGATGAACTTATCTATTTTCATGAGCACGTCCTCAAGAATCCCTCGAGGGAAGGCAATAGACCTATCTGCCATCTGTAAAGAGATCGAAGTCGGTGTGAGGTCTCCAATGTCCAGCTTGTTAAGGATGGATGACGGCATGAGGTTGATACTAGCTCCAAGATCGCAAAGTGCCTTCTCAATAGTGTGGCCTCCAATCAAGCAAGGAATAGTGAAACTTCCTGGATCTTTCAGCTTTTCTGGTAATTTTCTCTGAATGATGGCACTACACTGCTCTTATAAGTTGATCATCCCTTATTCTTCAATCTTCCTTTTCTTGGTCATTATCTCCTTCATAAACTTGGCATAATGTGGCATTTGTTCCAAAGCATCGGCAAACGGGATATTCACCTGTAGTTTCTTGAAAATGCTCAGGAACTTGGAGAACTGTTCATCAATTATCTTGTTTTTGAACCGCTGGGGGTATGGAAGGGGATGGGGTATCTTAGACGGCTTGTCAGGAAAGGTGATGTTACCAGGTGTGACAATTATAGGTTCTGTGACTTGGGTAGTGTCTTCGTTTATTTTCTCCAATTCACCTTCTTTCAACTGTTCCTTTTTATTTTCTCCGAACTCCGTTCCACTCCGTAGAGTTACAGCTTTACATTTCCGTGGGTTTTTCTCCGTATCACTAGGAAATGTCCTAACAGATTGTTCTTGAACTGCTAAAGCCAACTGACCAATCTGAGTTTCTAGTGTTTTGATTATTGCCCCCATGTTCACACAATGAGTCTCTAAACTGTTGAAACGCTTGTCGTAAGCGTCCATTCTTTTCCTTGACTCGCTCACAAAAGCATTAATATTGTCCTCTAGATTCGGCGCCCTCTTTTCCACAGGCGTGTTATAATTTAAGGAGGATTGCCCTTGGAACCCCGGAGGTGGTGCATTCAGAGCGTTTCTTGGGTTGCTATAAGAAAAGTTCTCGTGATTCCTCAACCCTGGATGATAATGTGCAGGCAGATTATTGTTTGGTCGAAACTGATAATTCTTGTTCCCCACAAATTGAACATCTTCTACCCCAAACTGTTCCTCTGAATGTTGTGCCTGCTCTGGCTGGCCCTGCATCATCGCTACTTGTCCCATGGTTGGCCCCTTCTGGTTAGCAAGTTGATTGGTCAGGGACGCAATTTGTGCTTGAATTGCAGACAACTGATCGACTTTTAAAACCCCTGCAACTCGTCTACCCATGTTTCTGTCTGAAGGTGCCTGATAATGACTCGTGGCCATCTCCTCATACAAATCACAAGCTTCTTCAGCCGTTTTGTTCATTACAGAACCACCCGCTGCAGCATCTACCATACTCCTAGTGGCATAATTCAACCCGTTATAGAATGTCTGAGCTTGAAACCATAGCTCAAACCCGTGTTGTGGACACCTCCTTAACAGGTCCTTAAACCTGTCCCAAGCATCATACAGTGATTCGCTCTCCCCTTGTCGAAATTGGCTTATCTCAACTCTCAGCTGCGAAGTCATCTGTGGAGGGAAGAACTTTGTGAGAAATTTCTGCACCATCACGTCCCAAGTTTCGATAGACCCCTTTGGTAGAGCATGGAACCATGTGCGAGCCTTGTCCTGGAGAGAGAACGGGAAAAACTGTAGCTTGATTGTGTCATGGGGCACACCATTATACTTTACGGTGTCGCACAGCTCCAAGAATGACGATAAGTGGTTATGGGGATCTTCAGATGGCAAACCCCCAAACTGCTGCTGCTGTACCATGGCGATCAATCCGGGCTTCAACTCGAAGTTGTTGGCATTGATGGTCTGTCGCCGAATCCCCGAATAATTTTCATTAACTACAGGCCTCAAGTAGTCTCGAAGTGTACGGGCTTCATTCGGAGGTTGTTGCCCCTGTTGAGCCTGTAGAAAATTGGCATTTCGTGCTTGTTGCGCAGCCGGTAAGTCGTCGGCCATTGTGAACTCGGATGACAAATTCCTGTTGATCTTCCTCAACGACCGAAGTGTGCGTTCAATCTCTGGATCGAGTGGTAATATGTGGTGACTACTCGACCTTGGCATACACCTATGAAGCAAATACACAAAAGAGACCGACAAACGTTACTTAAATAAAAATAAAGCTCTAAATCAAAATAATTCTCGTTTATTGTAGTATTAAATAAAATTAGACGCTTTGTTCCCCGGCAACGGCGCCAAAAACTTGTTCGCTCGAAAATACACGCGAATTGTAACCGCAAATGCACGGGTCATTCAAGTAATAAAGTGGATTGTGAGTCCGAATATCGTCCCACGGAGAACAAATGCCTATATCTAATTACTACTATTAATAAAGAATTATTTTGTCTAGAAATCGAATTCAAATGAATGTTGTAAATTAAAATAAACAAACAATTAAATTAAATTGACAAATAACTCAATTTCCACGGATTCACTCAATTAACTAAATACTAGGGTCGATTGGCTTCCCTCGATGCTTCCTCAATTCAATCAATTACTAACTCATCACCACAATTTTCAATTTTATACTAGTCTAAGAGATTAAAAATTACGTCGCAGCTCTCGCTTATTGACCTAATTATGTGTTTAATCCTAACTTACGCGTCCGTTTGCTAGAATTAAATACAACTAAGCTCAGCTCTTATAGTTCTAAATCGATCACCTCTCGATCCCTACGATTTATAGCTAGACTACCTAGACTATCAATCACCTCTCGGTCCTTATGATGTCTAAGTTGTGGTTCTTACTATTCCCGATTCAATTCAATTTCCTCTCTCGAGTTTAATTAAATTAAACCTAAATTCTTCTATTCAATCTTTCAATTGCAACAGAAAATAAAATAAACCAGCAAGAATCACAAGCATAAAAACTGAATATTGCAGAAATTTATTACTTATAATTGAAAAGAATCAACATCGAGTTCAGCCAATCTCTCCTAGAAAGAGAGATTTAGCCTCTCATAATTGTATACAACGAATAATAAATTCTAGAGTTCATGATAAACATCGAATTAAATGAGAAGAAGATATAAAGAAATAAGAGTGAAGAAAAACTCTGAAAATCCGATGATCTTCGCGAATCCTTCAGCTCCGATGAACGCTCAATCTTCTTCTTCTTGTTCTCTTGAGTTCTCTCCGTGTCAAAAGTCTTTTTTCGTCTCCCTTTTTCGTCCGAACTGTGTTCTATTTATAGAGCACAAGGTTTGACCTAATTTTGGAGGAAATTCGGAACCCAAAACGCTTGGAAAACGACGTCGTTATGCTTGAAGAGCTTTGGCCGATCGATCGGCTGCTAAGCCACGATCGATCGACGCTCATGCGGTATTAGGAATCGTTGGCTCCCGATCGATTGGCTTGCATGCCACGATCGATCGGCATTGTTTCTGTCTGACTCGCGTAGTTGAGCCGATCGATCGGCTGGTTTAGCGCGATCGATCGGCAAGCTCTCTGGATTTTCTCGTGTATTCTTTGAAACTCCTGCCGATCGATCGGCTGCTATGCCACGATCGATCGGCGATGGCTCTGTCTTTCTCTTCATGTTTTCCTTTGCTCCAAAATATTCTGTTTTGTGTACTTTTACACCTCGGTTTCCGTACTTGTGCTTAAATCACCTGTACACTCACAAAACACATCAAATAACATAAACTTGAGGAATTTAACAACAATTCCAGCATGAATTTGCGATATATAAGTGAGTATTTTGCTCGCTTATCAACGACCATTCCACAACTCTAAAGGCGTTTTAGAAATAGACTTATACGGAACAACATTTAGAATGTCGACAGCCGTCTTGATAGCATAGCCCTAGAAAGATACTGGAAGTGAAGAGTAGCTTATCATGGATCTCACCATGTCTAACAAGGTTCGGTTTCTTCGTTCTGCAACACCATTTTATTGCGGATCACCAGGAGCCGAGAGTTGCGATAAGATCCCATTCTCAATGAGATGGTCGGTAAACTCAGTATCAAGATACTCACCTTCTCGATCTGATCGAAGAGACTTAAGTGATTTACCCAACTACTTTTCAGCCTCAGCACGAAATTCTTGAAACTTCTGAAAAGTTTCAGATTTTCGTTGCATTAGATAAATGTAACTATATCTAGAGTAATCGTCAATAAAATTGACGAAGTACTCATAACCACATCTAGCTTGAACATTCAAAGGTCCACAGACATCTGTATGAACAAGCTCAAGTGGTTCTTTGGCTCTTTCTCCTTTAGCCGAAAAGGATCTTTTAGCCATTTTGCCCTCTAAACATGATTCACAGACAGGTAGAGAACCAACTCTTAGCTCTGTCAAAGGACCATCCTTTGTTAGTCTATTAATCCTATCTAGATTAATATGACCAAGTCTAAGATGCCATAGATATGTTTCACTATCACTTGATACTTTAGGTTTCTTGTTAGGTTTAGGATTTGCTACTCTAAATATTTCAGTGTTTAAGATGAAAGATTCCATTGGTCTTAAAATATAAAGCCCATATTCTATGTTTGCAGAACAAATTTCCAAACCATTTCGCGAAATAATAATCGAATTATTATTAAAAGATATTGAAAAGGAATGTTTACAAAGTTCTGAAACTGAAATCAAATTTCGACTAAAACATGGAATGAAATAAACTGATTCTAAAACTAGAAATTTATTTCCGAAGGTGAGGCGAGCTTCTCCCACTGCTTTGGCTGTAACGGACTCTCCATTGCCAACTTTCAGTGTAAGATCTCCATCTTTAAGCTCTCTCCAAGAGCTAAGCAATTGCAAAGAAGAACAAAGATGATTAGTTGCACCTGAATCAACTATCCAGGTTGAGGAAGTGTCCTCAGCATAAAATGCTTCTAATACATGTAAATCGGTCATACCGATGTTCTTCTTTTTCTCGGCTAGTTCAGCAAGGTAGACTGGACAGTTTCTCTTCCAGTGTCCCCTACCGTCGCAACGGAAACACTTTCCTTTGCTATTTTTGCTATGCTTTTGCTCTTTTGCCTTCTTGGGCTTTTTGAAATCTTTTTATTTGGGCTTACTTGTGTCCTTATTGGAACTCTTCTATTTGGACAAGTTGTCCCCGGTTAGCACATCTTTGTACAATAACGCGGTAATACGGTTTCCCAACGACATATTAAAAATGCTGATAATAAAATTAAACATAAATTAGAAAATTTTGAGACAAAACATTCATCATGATTTCGGGAATAATAAACGTGTATGCATGAATACAACGGGAAAAATACTAAAACCTTTATGTTATTATTCCCTCGACAGTTCGATTATCCATGAATAAAGTGCCGCCGTAGGGTAGGTCAATTATTCACCTAACCAAACCGAGACTCTTCTCGATTAATAAGCACGATCAAAATAACTCTTATTTCCATGCCTATTAAATACCGAAGTGGGAAAGTTTGGCCAGACAAGTCAACATTTGATTTGTCTTATGAGTTAACCCATCGTTTCGACTTCTCAGATTTAACTCAAGATGTGCCGCCGTAGGGTAGGTCACACTTGAAATACATCCAAAAAATCTATCATATGAGACTTAGCCTTGGTATTGAGCCAAGCGGACAACATCTGTAGGGGGACGAAATCGAAGTGCCTCGAGGCGCCGCTTAACCCTCACGGTGCTAAATCAACGATGGAGACCATAAACTCTCTATTAATGTAGTATTTTATTAAACCTAAGTTAACATTTAACTAGGTGAAATTGATTTTAGGTTTGTAATCTAATTATTAACCTAAAAAGTGTAGAATTTAATTCTACGTGATTCTAAGCTACCCATTTAAAACTCTTTTAAATATGCTTAGAATATGTCTTTTCGTGACGTACTAATCTTTGGTTTATAAAGCATCTCATGTTTAATTAAACCTAATTAGCACTACGTGAAATTATAACCTATAGTTTCACTTCACGAAAAGAACTTCTAAGTAAGAAGGGGGGTCACAATGGTCCGCTTAAATCCCTCCAAACCTTAGACCTCTTATCGGTCTTTTTGACAAAGTCTTTTCGCTCCGCTCAACTTATTCATTAAAATCTACTCCTAACAACTTAGGTAATTTTAATTGAATAAGTCCCAAATTGTGTTGGTCAAATTTTAAACACTTTTAAAATAACCAATCCATCATTTAATCATATCATATATTAATCACATTAACAATATGAATAAATGATGCAAGCGGAACATAATATTGAATGGCACTCCTATACTATATGACATGTGACATGCATGATATATTATAAAAACATAGTATAAAAATAAAACATTGGAAAAAATAAAACATTGGAATTGACCGAGTTCCTTTGGTTTTTAAATAAATAAATAAAATAAAATAAAACTAATCTAACGGGCCTCCTCTTTATGGGCTTCGTCTCCAAGTCCATCTTCGGATCCATCATTGTGGATTTGACCTAAAATTAAAACACTTTTAATTTTGGGTCGGGCCAACATGGGTTTCACAAACTTATGGGCCTATTATAATGGGCCGAGCAACCTAGGGTTTGAAAACCTTAGGTTTAGGGCCCATTATTGGCCAATCAACCCTAGAGTCTTACCCTAGGGTTTTTGCCTCCTATAGTGGTGGCTATCCTAGGGTCAAAACCCTAGAATTTTGGCCACTAAAATCCACCACCTAGAGTTTCGCCAAACCCTAAGTTTTTGTCCTTCAAAGTCTTCTTGAATATTATTTGATGATCATTAAATTTACATAATGTAAAATAAAATAAAATTTAAAAAATTCCTAACCCAAATTAAGGGCGAACATCAAATCTAATTGAACCAAAAGAACCATATAATTAACGACCAATTCCAAAAGTAGATTCATTCATCAACATGACAATCAAACATAACATACATCTCATGTATCAACAATTATTGTGCCATTCAATAATGCAATTAGAATCGCATTCTAAATTAATTGATTTTCTAATAAAATTAAGACCGCTCTGATACCAGTTGTTGGAAAAAATTTGCAATAATACGTAAAAGTTCTATGTAAGGCGGAAACATGGTATTCTAAAATTTATAATCAAACACTTTGAACAAACCATCAAGAACATAGAACAAGGATCTTTTCATAATTTTACTAGAAAAGCAAACAAGCATACAAATATGCACAAAATTTATTTCATAAATAAATTATAGTGATCAAGAATTTTACCAATAAGATTCTAGTGATTGACTTCTTCTCTTCACGCCGTGCGTTTCAAGACCGCCAAGGTTGGGCTAAGAGAACGCTCGAAACGAACTTATCGGCCTTTGAGAATCCTCGCTTTGCCGATACCACAATCTTCCAAACCGTGCCTCCGGATCGGGAAGAGACAAGAGTGGGGGCTCAGTCTAATTTTTTCTCACACACACTACTTTAGTGTATAATTAGGCTATAATAATAGCTATAGGGGATGGCAATTGAGGGAGCTTCTCTCTCTAGAAATTCTCTCAAAGGGGCTTATGAGCTTGTGTGTTTTATCTAACTATGTTAGGTTTTCTCTCTAGAATAAAGGCTTATTTATAGAGAGAATAAGGAGGTGTTTAATAGGTACACTCCAAGTCCTACTTGGATTCAAATTAATACCTATTATTATTTATTTTGGATATATTAAAATATCATATATTTTAATTATATATATTATATATCACATATATAATATTATACGAATTTTAAAACTAATTTTGGTAACTTTGTTTTTGAGAAAGGCAATTACGATTCTAATTTATATATATATATATATATATATATATTAGTATATATATATTAGTATATATCTCATATATACGAATTCAAAAAGAATTCGGCAACTTTCTTCAAATCTTTTTGCGATTAGGATTTATATATTAATACAATTATATATATATATATATATATATTCTTATATATGCGAATTTGAAACTAAAGTCGGCAACTTTTCAAAAACTAAGTTTTCGATTTTAACTTATTTTATATATATATACATAATTTATTTCAAATCCTAAATAGAATCTAATTCTATTTTAATATCCAAAATAAATAATTATCTAATCCTTAGATAATTAATAAGGATGAGTTATTTCAAATCCTACTCCAAGTAGGATAACTATCCTTATTTAAATAAATTTGTACAAATCCTAATTTAATTAGAATTTCTACAAAATACCTCCTTTTTGATTTATTTATCCAACTCTTGGATAATTTAATAATTAAATAAAACTCTTTTATTTAAATTGATTGCCTCCCAAATAAACTAATTTTGGCGAGAAACTATTTTCATAATTTCCTCCAAAATTAATTTAAATTAATTTTAACCATTATTTATTTAACAAGTAAATAAATAAATAAAAATTAATTACTTATTATCGAATTAAACTATTAATCCGATAAATGTGAGAAAAATATAATTAATCACCATTAATTATTAGAGAATCTCTATCGATCTGATGGAGTCGGTCCGGGGACCATGGACCTAATAATTCAGGCTCCAATAAAAACAAATAATTAACTAAAACTCTTTAGTTAAAAATCTGATTTATTAATTATGAGGTTACTCCACTAAAAACCCGGAATTGCACTCCTGAAATTATTAGAATAATTTACTCGGTGAGTTGGTGAATTTACCGTTTTACCACTCAGATCATATCTCGTTCCTTAAGTACCATCGATTCACTAGCGAACAATTCATTTACGATTTTAATCATAAATGTCCGCGCAATTGTTCGGTTCCAGAATCAACACATTAAGGGAACCAATTTTAACTTCCTTTTTATCAGAAGCTGGATTCCATATCTGTGAAACCCCATTCCCCAGTGATCATTTTCCAGACCTCCAAAATGCAAGTGTTTAGCCCAGATCAATCATGAGCCGTAACGAACAAATCAAAAGGCCCGTAAAGATAACCTAGGGGTCTGTGGCCACTCAGGATTAAGATCGATTCTCATATGATCATCTTATGACTTCGAGACGAGTATCGTAACGGTACTTAAACGACACTTCGGAATCGAGTCGGTCCATGTCCTATATAATCTAATTATATAGAATGCTTCCACTTAGTGTCACCACACCGACAACCCGGATAAGGTTATCGCATCCAATATGTCAGTGGACCGCATATGTGATTTTGGATCAAGTCACCCACTCTTGATCAATCACGGACTCATTTAAACATATCAACCAAAATTCTAATCCTTTGTATATAACAAACTTATATACTAGAATTTCAGTTACATAATATGTTATGAATATTGATGAATATTCATAAATAAAATAAAGTCTCAAACAATTCATGAAAAATTTCTTTTATTTTATTAATTAGCAAATTCAAAATCATAAAAATAGTCTCCTTTTTGGGCACTATTCTAACAGGTGCTGCGCCTTTACACTTGTATTAGACTGTTTAATAATCGGATGAGGGATTGGTGATTCTACCATGACGATAGATGGAAAGTCACTGGAGGGAAGCTGAAAGCAACGAAGGTTGTAAGGGTTCATAATATTCAAAATCATTATGAACTTAACTAATCAAATTTATAACCATGTATATGATATTACTTGTTCTTTCTCAATACTGAAGCTCGATTCTCATTTTTTTTTATTATTATTGAAAATCAATTCTCGAATGATATACATTTGACAGAAATAGAAGGCCTCGCTTACCTACCCATATGAGTAGTGATGAAATACCCAACTCTGGTGGTGTTTGTTCAAGCCCTATAGAAGGCATGAGAGTTTCCATGTGAAGCGTGCTTGCTTTTGTCTAGCCTCATTTAGAATTTACTTGACTAGGATTATAACATTTGTAGAACACAATGACATTAATGAATAACTACCAATTTTTCGTCTTTCTTGTGATTGCTAGTATAACTTCAATGTTATTTGTTTGGACCTTTTTAATCTCTCAGCCTTGTAGTATTTAACATTAGATAAAGAGTAAATATACCAATATTATAAACTATTGTAGCAAAGCTCCTTTCCAGCCAGCCCAACCCCCTTTCATTAAATCAGCAGCCATCAAAAATCTCCTCTCCATCCAGTGTACGTTTTCTTTCCTTCTTGGCTGCCCCTTTTTCTCTCCTCTGCTGCTAGGGTACAATATGATTGCCCCTAGTACACCTTGAAATCTCTCATTAAATCTGGCCAAAATGACACAATTTTACCTTTAAAGCACAATTGGTTACATGGGATGCAATATTACTGCTGGCTTTTTGTCTTTGTCTTAAATTCCTTTGCTTCCAGTTGTTGTAGCATTCCTTATCAGTGCTATAGCATTTCGTCCAATAGCTTTAATTTTCTAAGTTCTTCTACTGCTTTTAGTCTTCGTCTTCTTTTTTTTTTCCCCTTCAAAAATCATCATAAAACAGTGGATAAGTTGTGTTCCAATAAAACATGAAAATGACCCAAAAAATAAAGGGTAAGTTGCAGAAATAGGCCAAAATTAAATATTTGTTTTAAATGATAGTCTATGTTTCAAAAAATTAAAAAAATAGCCATGTTACGAATTGTATAACAGAAAAGTGTCACACAAAATATAACACATTTGTAGATATTTGTAAGATATTTTGTAACACTTCAAGTTTTACTCATTATTTTTTAAAGTGTTAAATAATATCTTACAAATATTTACAAATGTGTTATATTTTTTGTGACACTTTTCTGTTATACAATTCGTAATATGACTATTTTTTTAATTTTTTGAAACATGGGCCGTATTTTAAAAACGAAAATTTTTTTTGGCTATTTCCTACGATTACTTCAATTCATTCTTATATTTCTTTTTTAAATATTTTTTAGGTGCAATGAACATAACTCTATTTCATAGAGTTATCATAAATTCAAATTTTAAAGAGAAGTTCATGAAAAGTAACAGTCTTAAAAATCGGGTGTCGTTATAGCCATTCTGCTATATTCTTGAGCCCAAAAAGTCCTAGTTTTCATCTCCTGAACCCTACAACTATAAAAGGGACCTAAAGCAGTGAAATAAACACACTTAGAGCACCTATGAGAGGATGTATATGGTGAGAGCAATGAGTTTTGGCAAATTCAAAAGGCGAAGCTTCCTTCATAGTGACGATTCTAAGTTCTTCGTTCTTTCTTGTTCTTTCCCATATGATCACTTGTTTTTATTTGCTTATTTTTTAAAATTATTTTCTAAGTTCTATTGGCTAGGGCTACAATGTACTCAGATCGATTATTTAAATTCAATTTATGTTTTTATTCAATTATAGTGATTGATTTGATTTGTTCTTAATGCTTGTATGAGATTGACCCCATTATCTATAATGTTTGGTTCTCAATTACAGGTTGCGAGATAATAATTGAAACATGCACTAATCAATTTGACATAAGGATGATATTAGACTAGAGATAACTAATACGCTTGTGTGGCATTATGAATTCTTATTGGAATGCAATCTAATATTCAATATTTGAATCGAGAGATAAAATCTTGGTATTACTGTTATGCTAGTTGATGCTTGCGAGAGATTGATTTATATATTAGCGAGTTCGCCATCACCATAAGAAAAGAAAAATTGTTGAATTAGGATAAAAACTACTAGTAATTAGGTCTCAGTAGAGTTAGATGACCTAGTGTCTTTTAATATTGATATAATCTTAAATTTTATTGCTTAAGTTATTTTAGCTAAATTAATCATTAATTTAATCTATGTTAATTTATTCTTAATTTAGTTATTTTGTTTTCTCTACTTTTACCCTAATTCTAATTGACAAGTGAAAACTTAAGAATTATAATTAAGAATAAATTAATAGAGATTAAATTGAGTATTAATTAACTAAAAATAACTAAAACAATAAAAATTAGGACAATATCAATATTAAACGATGTTAGGGCATCGAACTTCACTGAGACCTAATTGCTAGTAGTTTTTATCCTCATTCAGTAATTTTTCTATTCGTGTGATGATGGTAAACTCGCTAATATATTAATCAATCTCTCGAAAGCATCGAGTATTCTAATACTAATACCAAGTTTTTATGTATCGAACACAAACATTGAATAATAAATTGCTTTACTTACATTAATTCATATTGCCACACAAGCGTATTAGTTGACTCTAGCCTAATATCCGTCTTATGTCAAATTGATTAGTACACATTTTAAGTATTATCTCTCAACCTATAATTGACAACCAAACATGGTGCACAAGACCCAATCTCATAGAAGCATTGAAGACAAATCAAACTGATCACCATATTTGACAAGAAATATCAACGGATTTTAAATAGAAATCAACATAGCAATAATCAGTTCAGCTACATTATATCCCTAGCCAATAGAACTTAGAACATAATTGAAAAGGAAATAAGCAGACAAAAACAAGTGTTCATAAGAAAAAGAACGAAGAACTAAAAAATGTGATGATAAAGGAAGCTCTGCAGCTTGAATGCCTTCAAAACTCATTGCTATCACCTTAGACACGCTATAATAGGAGCTCCAAGTGTGTTTCTTTCAATGTGGGGGGCGGGGGGTGGGGTGGAGCACGGGCATGGCTGGGCACCTCGGCGCTCAGGTCTTATGGGAAATGCTCGCCATGGCATTAAGGGATAGGCGCTGCGGCCCCCCAAGAGAATGGTATGCGGCCTTGTGGGTGTCGCGACGTGCAACGCCAGGATGTCTGAGTTCACGTGCATACTGGCGCTGTACAATGGGCACTACATTGCTATATGGTGGCCTGGGCGCGCACGCTTATAGCGTTTCTTAGGTTGAATCCTTGGTTGGTTATTAGATATCACATCATCTCTACCTTCAATTCTCCTCGTCTTGTGTTTTTTGAGTTCTGCTTCTTCCATTTAGATTCTCGTTGCTCGCTTCCTGATGAAAATCTCGTAAAGCTCTAGATCACGAAGTATTCCGTCACAAAAAATCCTTGAAGCAATCAAATTATCTAGATTCTTGAACTGGTTCAATGCTGAAGTGAGATTTCAAGATAATGTCTCTAATTTTCTTTGGCTTTTGCTTCCTATACATATGATCCCATATCATTTTATGCTTTCTTCAACTATAAATGAATTGTGAGATCAATTCCTCCGCTCAATTGATCAACATTATCGATGGACCTGGGGCGCATTGGATTAAAATATGTTGTCACTGCTTCTGCAAGCATCTTTCCTGATCTTTCAAATTCTAACTTCAAACTACTCTCGAATTTTGGCTTTTTTCTATTTTAAACTCGAATTTTAGATGCAATTTTCCACAGAATATGCCAAACAATTTGTGCCAAAATCGGCTAAATAATTAATTGTACTCCACCTTATTCGCTCAAAGAATATTACAGTAAATCAATACATTTTTAACAAGACTCTAGATTCTCTCTCATGAACTATGCATGGGATCTCCTTTGAGACGAAAAATGAGCTTGTTCTTCCAATCTCTTCTATTTAAAGATTTTTTGAGACTTTGAGTGAAAGTTTGAATGTAACTGGAGTCCGACGTCTTGTGTTTCTGCTTTAGCTCTCAGGTGCATCGCGCGGGTTTACATTTTAGTCAACTTCACCGAAACAACTAGTGCATGTGCAAAGTGCGTGCCACAATCTCTTGTTTGTTTGCTAGATCCAATATTTTTTATTTGTTCATTCTATCCCGATTTACGTTATGCGTGCCAAATTTATTGCAAAGATTGAGAATTACTTAAATACTTATAATTTGAAGACTAAAACGAATGTGTTTTGGTCTTTAAATACCTATTCTCATACACAGCCTATCTTTTTTTTTTTTTCCCAAAGAAAGATGTATTTCATTCATCTAGAAATGTCTGAGTGTAAAATATCCCTCATTGAGATGGGAAAGTTCTCAAGAGAGAAAAAACCTGAGTTGTTTCCAACTATGACCTAACGACTAATTGAGTGAGCAACACCATTACAAAGTCTAGGTACCCAATTAAACTTGATTGAGTTTTATGGATTTGGCAATGTCTTGAACTAGTAGATACAAAGGAATAAGTTTTCCAATCGGATATGGTCACTTCTGGTGAAGAGCGTCCAACAAAAGCTTACAGTCTCCTTCCACCATTAATGATTGCCGAACATTGATTTCCGTGATTCGAGTAGCTCTAAAGACAATTTATTACAACACCATGATTTTTTCCCCTTTAAAACAGTTTATTTAATAGTTGAAATATTATATTGCTTTGATACTGAGATATTTCTAAAACATTTCAATGTATAAGATAGATGACGATTTTGGAGATAATTTTTTGGAATTTTCTTCTACGTGGTTCTTTTCTGAATATTTTGAGGTGATTTTGAAAAATTTAAAAACTGTTTTTGAAATTAGTTGTAGAGATAAAGAGAATAAGTTAATGATTTCTGGAATTTCTTTTCATGTTTAAATTAAATTACAGACCTAGTTTGATATTAGACTCATATTTTTCCGTAACTATGTATCTATTGGTAATTTTTAACTTCTAAATATAGATTTATAAAAATTCTAATTCTCAAATAAGTTTATAAATATGAGTAAGTTTTGTAAATAATCATTTTAGATGGTGTATTTAAAAAAAAAGTCATAGTTTTAAAAAATTTAAAAAATAGCCATAAATTTAATTTTTTTTACAAAGGTAAGAAATTTCTTATTTATAACAAGATTATACAAAATTTGTTGAAAGAAATTTCTTACAAAGGTAATAAATTTCTAAAATTACTTTTTTTTTTAATTTTAAAACTGTGACTATTTTTTAAAATCTATTTTTAAACGTATATACTTTCTTATAATTCTCTATACATATTGATTAATCATATACATATTGATTAAAATTCTCTATACATATTGATAAATCTTGATATAGATATAATAATATTATCAAAAGGGAGAAAATGAATTTTAAATATTTATCTATATCAGATTTTATGTTCATTGAAAGAAAGGAATGAACAGGGGCAAAATGAATTTGGTTGGTGATGGGACTTAGCCCATAAGCCCAAGCGAAATTGATTGACCACAAACCAATCTCGGTTGGAATGTTGATGAAGAATTGAGTTGGATCTGTTAGATTTATTTATTTATTTTGGTAGCAAATGAATTGGCTTTTTTTTTTTCTTTTCATTTTTGCAAAAGAACAAATGAATTGGAACTTAGATGATAAATAGAGAAATAGTAGTAAATAGTCAAAAAAAAAAATTTGTTTTTAAAATCCAGTCTATGTTTCAAAAAATTAAAAAAATAGTCATATTACGAATTGTATAACAAAAAAGTATCACACAAAATATAACACATCTGTAAATATTTGTAAGATATTTTGTAACACTTCAAGTTTTATTCATTATTTTTTGAAGTGTTAAATAATATCTTATAAATATTTATAGATCTATTATATTTTGTGTGACATTTTTCTGTTATACAATTCGTAACATGACTATTTTTTTAATTTTTTGAAACACAGACTATCATTTAAAATAACTATTTAATTTTGGCCTATTTTTTACAACTCACCCTGATAAATATTTCTTAAGTTTCCAAATCATATATCAAACCCTTAGTTTTTAATCTGCAATAAATACGCTCATTTCAACATGCAAATAAAATAAAAAATAAAATCTTTTCCCTAATCCACTTTTCGGTGCTGTTTGCATATGAAAGGACTTGGTTTTTGTAGAAGCTTAATTAAACACGTACTATAAAGAATTGATTATAAATTATATTCAGAAAGTTTGTGCAAAAATATTAGTCAGATGTATATAACAATCGATGATTTTTTTTATTTTTTTATTTTTTTTGCAAGACAAAAGATATAACAATGGATGATTATTTATAGTCAAATCATATTCTCTTATCATAAAAAATAAAATAAAAAATTGCCTTATTATTTTTTTAATTTTTTTCTTTTGTTTGATCATGTAGCTAATTATGTTAAGATGATCTGAAACTTTCTTAGAAATTTGTAATAATACCACGCTTTATTGTCTTTTTATTTGTTGCTTCTCTTTTTCCTCATTACTTTTATTTAGTTAAACACACGAAAAACCATAAATCTCTATGTTCTACGTCGGTGTTTATAGCATCTTCCAGTCTTAGCAAAACGACAGAAAAACAGAGAGGGAAGAAACAAAATTTAGGGTCAGGAAAACATCACCAAAGCCGGTCCAAAACTATTAAAATACGCGTAAATTTGTCGCAAGACATTGTAACGAGTCACGATAAGATGATATGGATAAACATACCGATTTAAATCATCATTTGATTGTAATAAATGATATAAACTTAGTTTGGCTAGTTTAGAGTACAATCAACTTAAAATCTACCACTCTGCTTCCTCATGACGGTATCAATATCATTTAATAGTTACACCAGTTTATTAGCGTTTATTTTAAATAAAATATGGAATTCGCACGTGTGGGGATACCCTAAATTAAGGGTATCCAAGTAATTCCTATTCATCTCAAGAGATTTAGCGAGCGTTGCGTAAATTCAAAAAGGTCGTGTGAATGGATTTCACAAATATATACTAGCAAGATCCATGCACGTGCGAAACGCATGCCGGGACTACTCTCGCAAAGCCAATCGTGAAAAAGACTTCAAGTTATTCTGGTGAGATACGTGGGGAAACCTAGACTAACAATCAAATTTAAAGTCTAGAGAGAGAATCTAGAGAAAATCTCTTGTCTTGTTCAAAGTCTAGAATTTATTGTAAAGATTTTTTGAAGGGAACCAAGTAGAGTACATTTAACTGCTATTTCAAGTCAAACTCTCGCACAAACAGTTTTGCGCAATCTGTGGGAAATTGGAATATTATATTCGAGTTTCTCGAAACAAAAACTCACAATTTGAAAGCGATTAGCAACAAGAATTGAGAAATGGAGAAAGATGACAAGAAAGAACGCCAAAGCTATAGAAGATGAACAAGAGAATCAAGATGTCTACTTGGTTTGAATTTGTTCTGCTTGAGTTTGAAGCTGAGTAGAAAGAAGCTCGTGTTCTTTTGCAACAGATGCAAACTGAGCCTTGAAGTAGAGCAATTTATGGTCAAGATGCATCTTCTTCTCTTCCAGAGGTCTCCTCTTCTCCAAATTTAGATTCTGATTCCTTTAGAGAAATGATTTTGGCTTTCATCTTCTTGTTTTCTTGCTTCAAACTCATTTCCGTGGCTAGAATAGTAGAATGGTCAAATTGGAGCATTTAAAGACGGTCGCATTCATTCAAAGTAGACTCAAGCTAGCGAAGTGCAGCACCATCATACTAATTGTACGACATAGCAACAACGTTAGATAAAGAAAGAATGGAACTGATAGATAAAGTTAGATGTTTTAAATATCAACATGAGTATGGAGCGATTTGATGATAGCATTTGTAGCTTCATGTGGTCGGTCAGATAAGAACACAAAACTCGACCCCTTCCGAGTTTCTTGAAATCTGATGCCTATACAACATTGCAGTTTTGATCAAGAGAGCATTAAATAAACTCTTTTGGAAAAAGTTCACATTCCGAGATGTCTTGATTAATCTTGCTCTTCTATAGAAGAGAATTTAGCATGAACTGATAATAGAAAGAACTATCTAGATTTAAAGATTCCTCACCATCATTTAATCTTGGTTTCTTTTGACTTGGAGAAGAACCCCGACCAGAAGAGGCATCAGAATGAGAGACACACGTTACATTTTTTAGAACAGATAGAGGATGTGAAGCTGAAGCAGATGGGTGGGTGCCCATCGCAAACCTAGCTTGAAGCATTCGGTCCTTCTCATGCTAGAAAATTTAGACCTAGCTTGAGGCATTCAAATCCTATCTTGATCAACAATCTAGAGCACATTGAAGCTCTTAGTCCTAGCCAATTCAGGAAGCTCAAGCAGTCGTTCATCACTTGGAATAACTACAGGGAGTTTTTGCTCTTTCAATCTTGAGAACTCGCAAGGAGATGGATAACGAATGTTGTAGATCCAAAAACATACGACCTTAACCATCCGCCTATGCTAGAAGGTAGATATTTGAGGAAAGTTTTTCCCGATGGAAAGCAAAGTCCAAATCCTTTACGAGGTGAGGACGGATGAAGAACGGAAGGCGATTTGAAATGGAAATCAAATTGTAACAGTGGAATATATCCTAGAGGTTAAGATTATCTAGTTTAGTTGGCGTGTAACAAAAGTCGCACTACGTAGAAGGAAGAATTTTGATGAAAATTTCGGTGACGTTAAAATAGTCGAAAAGGACGGTAGGGAGAGGGAAGAAAGATCTCATTTTTTGGCAAGTGATCGCATTGAGATATGCTATTGGGATCCTCTACCGCTTCGATTTTGACTTTTGTGTGACGCATGGCGTCGCGGCGCTCCGCTGTTTGTCGCTAACGGCGTCGTCATCGTTGAGCCGAGTAAAAGAGCTAGGTGAGTTTGATCGATTCCAATTTTGGTTTTTTTTATAGGGTTTGATGTTGCATGTGTATGTAATTGTGTGATGTTGGTTTATTCGCGTTTGATTTGATTCTGGATCTTGTTGAGATCGTAAGTTGTTGGAGAAAGATTGGAGATTAGTGTTTTTTTTTTTTTGGCTACGAATTGGAGATTAGTAGCTTGAATTTGGGGTCTTTGGTTTAATTTGTTTTTGTTAAAGTGTTAAAAATTTAGGGTATTAATTTTTTAATAAATTAAGGGATAAATTACAATTTTTTTTGTGTGTCACATCATCATTTAACTTATGGAGTTGGACGGATGGTGCAAATGGTTTACGTTAAATAATTCAGGGTGCAAACATGTTGAAATTAAAGAATGAGTTGCATTCGTTAAATGTAGCACAAGTATAGGGTGCAAAAAGGTAATTTTTCCTATTTTTAAAGATCTTTTAATGACGAAATTCATTAAAGATAATGTTATTGTCATTAATAAAAAAAATTACAAATAGTAATAATGATTTTTTTACTAAAAGATGCTTTTTTAGAATACAAAATTATAATCATAATGATGTTTTATTAAATGTTAAATATAATTGAATATTTAATAATTAATTTTAAATGCTAAATTTTTGACATCTTGAAGTTTGATAGAAAAATAATACTTTTCAAAATTAGCTCATTTAAAATTTTGCAGAGAATATTTTTTACATCAAAATATCAAATTTTGACGTTGAAAATTAAAAAAAAATTTAAGAAAATAGTAACTTTTTAGAAAACGATTTTAAAAAATGGCCACAGTTTTAAAAAATTTAAAAATTAGCCATTTCAGAAATTTATGACATGTGTTATAGATTTTTTGGTAATAATTTTTATGTGTAATTTTGTTATTCTAAAAAATCTCTGACTTTGTGATAACTGGATTTTAAATATTTAAAACTGTGGCTATTTTTTAAAACCTAGGGGTATAAAATGACTAGTTACCTAGCTAACCCTTTAAAATAACATGAAATTCCTCAAAATCTCTTTAATTTTCCTCCTCAATTTTTATTGCAATTGTTTGAAGATGGAAAAAAACTAGAAATTCAACTTTCAATTCAGACACCAAACAATAAAACTTATACCTTAAAACTATACGCACTACTACAGAGAGTCTCGTAGACGTCGCCTCATAGACGTCGGTTGCTGATTAAGCGACGTTAAATGTATCAGGAAAGCGATTTAACGTCGGTCATTACAAAAGCGATGTTAAAACTGCCGCATAGAACAACATTTAACCTCGCCTTTAGTAGAAGCGACGTTAATATTTATCAGTTTCATACTTTAACGTCGCTTAATGAAAAGCGACATTGAATCTATATTATATGACGTTGTTTTTTACAAAGCGACGTTATAATTATTTAAATTAACGTCGCCTACTAGAAAGCAACGTTAAAGATAATGTATTTAACCCGTTTAAAGAAACGTTAAACCCACTGTTTTCCATCTTTAAAACACCATATTCTAAAGCAAATTCTTTCCCTACTTTAAATTCACATAACACCGTCTAAAGTCAATTCCTTCTCTAATTCAAAATTATGTAATTTTTTAGTGCAAAAGACAAACATCCTGTCTATGTCGACATGAAGTTTTATGGAGTAATTACATAAATTTGGGAACTCGATTATCGTTCTTTTAGAATTTCTATTTTTAAATGTGATTGGATTGCTAGTACCGTTGGAATCAAGGAAGAAATAGCAATGATCGTAGTTGATCTTGGCAGGATAAGGTACAAAAATGACCTTTTTATCATGGCAACGTACTCAAGCAAAGCAAGTGTTTTATGTTCCAACATTAAATTCCAAATAGTCATTTGTTCTTTTAACACAACCAAGGTATCGTTTATGACGATAATAACAGTGGTGATGCGCTTAAAGAACTTAAGACTTTTGACAAAGAATTTGAAGATATTGAGGAATTCGATGATCTAGAAACAACAATGGATTCTCATGTTTAAGAAGAGCAATCTGGATTAATCGTAGAAAACGAAGAAAAATAAATTAGCAAGATTTTAGGTTTTTTTATTTGTATATTATTGTTAGGAAAAAAATATATATAAGGAAAAAAGTTGTCTTTTAATTATATTATTTTGGGTCAATTATGTACATAAGTATTTTTACATAATATGTTTTTTTAAAAAATAACCATAACTTTCAAAAATCATAATTAAAGAAAACAGTAACAATATTATTACATGGAATAATTCTAAAGACATGTTTAAAAATAATTACACAATAAAAAACTATACTAATAGATTTTTTTAAGCAATTTTATTAATATATTTGCTAGGAATATTAATGGATTTGGTTAAAATCAAGAAAAGTTTGATCACAACTTTATTGGACCATCATATATAAAACCGCCAAAATTTATAGCGGGAATGAAATATATGTATATTTTAAAAATTTTCAGTTCCCTGTTATTTCGCAAACAAAACCCAAATACCCCATAACCCAAAAACCATAAACACTCAAAACGAATTCAGCAAAAAAAAAAAAAAAAGCATTCGAACTCCATCTTCGAAGCCCCGCCCTCCAAGCCGGCCCCGACCTCTGCTCTCCGAGGTCCCATCTTCGAACGCCAGCGACTGCGAACGCCAACGTCGGCCTTGCCTCCGCCCTCTAATATTCGGTAATAATCTCAACATATTGATTCTTTTTTTTTTTTTTTTCAAATTTAGCGTCGGCTGCCAAGCTCTCCGCCCAGCTCAGAGCTCAGTCCTCCGCCCTCCGCCCTCAGCCCTTCGCCCAGCCCTCCGCCCTTCACCTAGCCCTCTGCCCTCCGCCCTTCGCCCAGCCCTCCGCCCACCGCCCAGCCCAGTCATCCGCCCTCCGCCCAGCCTATCCCTCCGCCCTTCGCGCAGCCCTCCGTCCTTCGCCCAGCCCTCTGCCCTCCGCCTTCCGCCCTCCGCCCTCCGCCCTTCGCCCAGCCCTCTGCCCTCCGCCCTTCGCCCAGCCCTCTGCCATCCGCCCTCCGCCCTTCGCCCAGCCCTCTGCCCTCCGCCCTTCGCCCCGACCTCCGCCCAGCCCAACCATCCGCCCTTCGCCTAGCCCAGCCCTCCGCCCTTCGCCCAGCCCTCTGCCCTCTGCCCTCTGCCCTCCGCCCTTCGCCCTCAGCCCAACCCTCCGCCCTCAGCCCTTCGCTCAGCCCAGCCCAGCCCTTTGCCCTTTGCCCAGCCCTCCGCCCTTACATGTGAGATGGAGAAGTTTTTTTTTTTTTTGGTTCCTTTTCTAGTTTTTATTGATGAAATAACAAACTGTCGTAATATTTTTGTTATTACTTTGTTTTGGTACTGCTACTTTTGTTTTGTTTTGTTTGTGGCTGTGTTTATGCAATGTTGTACAAAAAGCTGTAATAGCTCACATATATCCCTTTTATAGTCCATCATGTTAATCATATTCCCATTACTTCCAGACATGTAATGATTTTGAAAGTCTCAAAAGTTGAAAGTTGGCAAATCAAAACCTCATTGGTCTCCCGTAATTGTAAGTGAATTGAATGTAGATAGAAAAAGAACAATGTATATGTTATTTGTTGCTTGGTAAAATTTACTTTGGGTTCATTGTCTAATCATTGGTATTTCTTGTATTGCTAGTTTCAAACTCTATGTTTATATTGTTTAGTTTGTTAACTTATTTTTTGACTAATAATGTATATTTTTTTGAATATTTAAACTATCATTCAATGTCCTAGACAACCAGATAGCGTGCAATGTGGATATTATGTGATGCGAAACATGAAGGAATTAGTTTTGGCTTCAAAACCGACAGATTATATTGAGTATCATGTAATATGTCTCACTTAAATACATGTGTATTTTTCTTATATATTTATATATATATTTCTAATTGAATAATTATTTTTTATGCTTATCATCATGTAGTGCAAGAAGAAGAAGACGTACACCTTGGAAGAGATCAATGAGATAAGATATGAATGGACTGATTGTGTGACAGACTATCAAGAATATTTATTCACGCGGACTTATATTAATGTTATTATTAGGAATTAGTACTAGACATATGTTGATGTTATTAGAATTTAGTTTTTTTTTTTAGCTTAGTTATCATTTGAACATTATTTGACTCATCTTTTTTGGTACTTTTTTCTTCCATGTATATATTCTTTAATTGAATTCTCTTATTTTGTTTTGAAAATTACAATTATATTTATTATACGAAAAGTACGTTGCAAAATATAGTGTTTTGCTTTCAACGACAATCTTTATAAGACCAACGTCTTAATATGGATTTATGACGTTGTCTATTACTATCAATCTTGACGTCGCTCTTTTCAAAACCAACGTCTTTATATACACGTCGCTCTTTTCAAAACTGACGTCTTTTTATACAATTTAACGTCGCTTAAAAAAGCAACGTTTATTGTACTATATGTTTTAACGTCACTTACATAGACGTCGCTTTTTAACCGACGTTAAAAGTTTTAACGTCGTTTTTTGACCGACGTCTATCAACAATTCTGTAGTAGTGACGAAAACGTTCAGTGATCATATAAACAAACTCTATGTTCAAATATGCTTGACATGTTTCAAAATTTTAGATAAAATTGTACCGTCACGTAGATGAAATTATAAATATATAATTAAGTGACCTCTTTTTTCCCTTATTTTCTTACCAAATATATTTAGTTTTCGGTTTCTTATTGCATGCCTTGATTCGCAGAAGCTCAGTAACAACATCTGAATACTCGGTTATTATTAATAAACTATACGAAAACGTTCAGTGATGATATAAACTCACTCTAAGTTCAAATATGCTTGACATGTTTCAAAATTTTAGATAAAATTGTACCGTCACGTAGATGAAATTATAAATATATAATTAGTAGTGACCTCTTTTTTCCCTTATTTTCTTACCAAATATATTTAGTTTTCGCCTTTCGGTTTCTTATTGCCTTGATTCGCAGAAGCTCATTAACAACATCTGAATACTCAGCTATTATTAATATCCACAACCATCATGTGACCTCAACAACATTAATGCTCTCACAAAGTACTATAAATCTACAATATTCCAAAATCCCTTTCCTCTTCTTGTTTATTTTCCCTTAAATATAAAAATTAAAAAAAAAAAAAAAACCAAAGTAGAGACATATTAGAGAAGCTGCCACATACCCCAAACTTGCATGCTTACCCCTAATGCTATGCAGCCACGCATCTCTCCTCCCATACCTCCTCTCCATCCTTGTCATCCTTTCTTCCTCCCCCCCCCCCCCCCCCCCCCCCCCCACCCTCTCTCCCTCTCTCTCTCTCTCTCTCTCTCTATATATATGTATATATATCACTCTCTCTCTCTTACCCCTATATAAGCAACAACCCACCATTTTTGTTCCCCACCTCATCAAGTACACCACACCGCCTAAATATTCTTTCCTCTCAAAATTCACTACTCTTCACTTCACAACTCTCTCTCTCTCTCTCTCTCTCTCTCTGTATATAGGACGATAGATATTTAGATATATACAGTAGTTATGAGCAGTGTCTGTTCGGAGCGTTTTCTGAGAGAAATAGAGATTCCGCCGAGAAAGCAGCACCAGCTGCTACTAGGCAGTAGCGGCGGCGCCACGGCTCGCCGTCAGGCCGAGATGGCGGCGGCCGACGTGTTCTCCGGCGAAGAGGCGCTGCTGCAGAAGTTCCTTCCGTCCGGCGCCGGCGACGACTCGGACTCCGACGACCCGTACTCGTCGGACCACTTCCGGATGTACGAGTTCAAGGTCCGGCGGTGCACGCGCAGCCGAAGCCACGACTGGACGGACTGCCCCTTCGCGCACCCGGGCGAGAAGGCGCGCCGCCGCGACCCCCGGCGCCACCACTACTCCGGCGCCGTGTGCCCCGACTACCGCCGCGGCGGCTGCGGGCGCGGCGACTCTTGCGAGCTCGCCCACGGCGTGTTCGAGTGCTGGCTCCACCCCGCCCGCTACCGCACCGAGGCGTGCAAGGACGGCAAGCACTGCAAGCGCAAGGTCTGCTTCTTCGCCCACTCCCCCCGCCAGCTCCGCATCCTCCCCCCCTCCTCTCCGCCCCCTCCCCCTCACCCCGACGCCCTCGCCTCCCCCGCCTCCGCCTCGGCCAAGAAAAAGTACCACCACTCCCACCGCGGCTTCAACAGCTTCATGAGCTCGTCTCTCTCTCCGAGCTCACCGCTCAGCTCTAAGACCAACACCAACAACAACAACAACCACTGCTGCGTCTTCTGTTCCTGCTCGGCGCACCACTCGCCGACATCGACTCTCCTCGGGATGTCGCACCTCTCGCCGCCGATGTCTCCGATGAGCACTACTGCCCCCACGGCCGTCAGCTACAAGGACGCGCTCACAGACCTCATGACCTCACTGGAAGCCATGCATTTCAACGAATCCTCCTCGGGCGGCCCGGTCTCGCCGATCTCGCCGATGTCGATGTCGAGGCCGCCGCCCAACGGCCTCACCTGGCTCGACGTCTCGCCTTTCGGCTGCGGCGACGATCAGCCGCAGTTTGTTCTTTCCCCGACGACTCCGAGCAGCGTCTCGGCAGGCCGTCATCACCATGTTTCGGACAGTTTCTTCGCCGGAAAAAGGTACAATAATAATTATTATTATGGTAACAATGCTTTTAGCGACAGTCAGAGCAAGGACATGATTAATAGCGACATTAATGGTGGGTCGAACTCGGACCCAGATCTCGGGTGGGTCAACGACCTCTTGATGTAGAGACTGTGTGTGTCTCTCGGTCCTACTAATGGCGATGATGATATTGTGATCATTTTGGAAAAGTGTATATATGCACTGGCCGTATATATACATGACTCTCTATATTTAATGTAAAATATTTTGATCATTTTGGATTATTGTTATATATTGTTATTGTTGCTTCAATAAATAAGTTGAGTTGATGTACTTGACCTTGATATGATCGGAGAGAGATTTTATAATCTGTAATACCCTTTTTTTCTTGTCTAGTTTAGAACTTAGATCTGATATTTGATCACTTTGTTTAATGTAATAATGTTATTGTCAATTTAACTCTTCTGAAGAGAGATTCATGAAATTCATTGTATTTCTGTGTGTGTTATTATTATTTTTTTTTTGGTTTTTTTTCCCACTTTAATACACAATTTTTTGAAAGTAATAGTTTATCGTACACGTGCATGTTGGGGTACATAATTTACGTGACAAACCGAACCAATTAGAACAGGTTACGAATTACAAATCTCTTTTTTTAAACAAAAAAAAGAAAAAGAAAAAGGAAAATGGAAGATATTTTTGAGTGTGGCTTGAAAAAAAGGGGTAAGATATTTTCTTAAGAACGAGGTTATAATTGTTGAGGGAGTAATTATAAATAAGCTTTGGGTTTGAAGAACATATATATTCGTGGTCCTATATGGTGGGCCAGTTTGGCAATCTAGAAACTGAAAGCTGCTTTTAGATTATATAAAAGAAAAAAAAAAAGCTTAAAGAAACATGTAACTTTAGATTATTTTTTTTAAATGTGTTTGATAAACATGCTTTTTAAAGAAACATCTAATTTTACGTAGTGTAATTTGAAAAGCAGGATAAATGTTATTTTTTTTAACCGAAATTATTTTTTTATTTTAAATTATTAAAATATTTTTAATTTTTAATCTATATTTAATTAATTAATTTTTTAAAATTATTTTTTAGTAATTTTACATATATATAATAATTTTAAAAATAAAATAATTAAACACTTATGTTTATAATTTCAGTAATGTCTTTCTTCAGAAGCACTTTTGTACCAGTACATGAACGTCAAATTTGCACAGTAAAAGATTTTATTGATTGAAATAAACGAATTTGATATGTGGCTTCAATATACTCATGCAATGTTGCATATATATACTGAATTTCGCTTTTCCCAACTAAAAAAATATATTACTGTTCAGTCACTAGAGGTGAAAATTTTACGTTGGAGAATCTTTGTGTAGAACGTTAGTTTTAATATCTGAAATTACATTAAAATTGTAAGAATCATTGACCATGTAATAAGAATATTTTATCTGGTACGTTACTTTATCATGGTTTTTAAGAAAATATCGTTTAATTTACAAAACGACCTCAAATCATTATTTGCTACGTAATTTATTTTATTTTATTTATCATGTTTTTTAAGAAAGTATAATTAATTTATTTTTGGGAATTTAAAAAAAAATCTGTCACTGTTTATAAAATTATTTTAAAAAATAGTTAAAGTTTTAAAAAATTTAAAAATTAGTCGTTTTAGAAATTTTTGACAAAATTTTTTACACGTCAGGAATTTTTTTACAGCAATTTTATGTGTATTTTGCAATTATCAGAAATTTTTTAAAGTTTTATGGTTAATTTTTAATTTTTTGAAACAGTGACTATTTTTTAAAAACACGCAATCCAAAATGGTTATTTATCTAACTGGTCTTTAATTTTTTTTCTTGGTAAAAGTGAATTTGAGTATTAATTTAAATGTAAATTTGGCTTTCTTAAGAAAAATATAATACAAATCATGGTAAAAGTTATTGCGAGTTTTAATTTGAATGAATTTGGTTTCTAACGTTCTGTGTCCTTTTTTTTTCTTTTTTTTTTTTTGTTTTTTGTTTTTTTTTTTTGTTTCAATCTCCTCGTTAGATTTATAACATGGAGATTTATGACATTTATGACATGGGGATTTATAACATTTAGAAAGTTAGAAGAGAATTCAATATAGTTTATAAAATGTTAACTCATATAATGACTTTGGAATCAGTTTTTATGACCACAAATATTTTTTTTATATTAATTGATTTTTTTAATAAATATAATACAAATAAGAGAATTTTAAGAAAATAGCTATTTTTAAAAAAAAATAATTTTAAAAAGGGTAAAGTAGGGAAATACTTAGAATTTATATAACAATAAAAATAAATATTTAAATCTTTGGAGTAATTGAGTTTCTAGTCAATTCGTAAATTACTTGCACATGTTTTTGATAACTAAGTGAATTACCACCATTTATCACTATGTAAGTAATTGAATTACTTAGGTAGTTGGTTACATTTTTTAAAAGATTGGGTAATAACTTACATTAAGTTTTAAAAATTGGGTATTCATTATAATTTCTCTTTTAAAAAATAGTCATAGTTTTAAAAAATTTCAGAAATAATCCTTTCTTAAATTTTTTACATGTGTCAGAATTTTTTTGCGGCAATTTTTAAGTGTAATTTTGTTATTGTCAAAAATTTCTTACACGTGTAAAAAAAAAAATTTACTACTAGTTTTTAAATTTTTTTAAACTATGGTTATTTTTAAAAAACACACACTCCAAAATGACTATTTACCTAACTAGCCCAATAATGTATTAAATAGTTAACGTAAATGAGGAGGTTTAAAACGTTTTGAAACGAAATTTCCAAAACGTTTTTAAATTAATCGCATTAAAATAGAAATTTGTTATTAGGCAAGAGATCATATGATTTTCGTTAATTTTTCATTATATGATTTGATCTTTGTTATTTTTTATAATATAAATCTTTATTACTTATAAAATGAATTTTCTAAAAAAAAATTCAAAATAAAAAATCAACGTTGCAGGACCGCCACCTTTTCAACAGAAAATCAACAAGAGCACGAAAAGCGGAAAAAACTCAAAACGGAAAAAAATGAAGAATGTGTCAGCTAGTTTCCTCAGTGCGACAAAGCGCCACACGGAAATTGGGGGCTAATGTTGGGTCGATGTTTCAATGAGCTGAAGAAGCCCAATCCGGGGCCCATCAAGAAGCAGCCCAAATGAAGATCCCGCTCGATGAATGCAAGCCAAGTAACCACCGCCAGCCAGTTAGTCCTATGCCGACCGAGTAACATCCTCACCAGCCGGGTACTCCAATGCCGGCCGTGTAACTTCATTGTCGACCAGGTAGTCCAATGTCGGTCGAGTAGTCCAATGCTGGCCGGGTAGTCCGATACTGGCCGGGTAATGTTATTTGTCGGCCCGCAAAGCTTCGCTGGTCGAAAAAACTTATCCAACACAAATCTATACCAATATATCGCCGGTTATTCTGCAAATAACTGCCATCACCGAATGAATTGGCCACGAACCATTACGACGTGGAATAACCACCGAAAAAAGCAGTTAAAGCAAGTGACAATGAAAGAAAATGGCAATTAACCACGATCCCAATGACATTTCAGTAACTGTCCATAATCGAACACATAAAGAGCAAATAAAAATTGTCCTTCGGAGGTTTATAAATATCAAAATTCGAGAAAACTGAGGTATCGAAATCTAAACACCCTAAACACTATCCCACTAAAATTGTTCTCTGGTTCACCCTGACTGTCTTGAGTGTCGGAGTGCCCGCACTGGGAACAATCCCAGTGCCCCCTGTCATGCTTTAAATTTCAGTCTTTTTTGCAGAATCAGAGTTCATCTCAAACCATCACCGCACGTGGTTCAATACAAATTCAAGCTTGCAGGAGTGGCCACGTGTTAAACGAAGTTAGTATGAAAAATCACACGAACAAGTATACTTGTTGATGACTTTTGTATTTTAAGTTAGAGATATATTTTTAACATAAACCTAAAAATTTATTTTTGAAAATATATATTATTTCAAGAAATGGTAAACAAAATAATTTACGAAAGGAAAAATAAATAAAAAATGATTCAATGATTTAAATTATAAAGAGAAAATACTTAAATTTGACTATTTTATTAGTAGTTAGTGACAATTAAGTAATTATGTTGTGGTACTAATTTAAGGGACATGCTAAAATATATATCACATATGCATGTTATCCATGAAGTTATATTTGGCACACATATGCTAAATTTAGCATCAAGTTTAGCATAACATTGTTGATGAAAATCTTTTAAAAATGCTAAATTAAAGTATTAGCATATGATATAGCATCTAACCTTCTCAGCAATAAACTAATTCCATTGTCAAGTTGGTTCATATAAATTAGGTCATAAACAAGTGGACAAACAAGTCATTCCATGATTTGCTTAAGTTACTTTAGAAATTTCATCTTACAGATAATAATTTATCTGATTCGTACTATGATCGAGGCAATAATGAAAGTGAATAAGCTAAAGTTTGGGGTTATAAATTCATTCATGCTTGCAAACACAATTGTGCTTATTCTTCAAGTAGATCGCGTGCAGATGTATCGATTAATTACAAAGGGACGTGAGAGAATAAAAGCTCCTCATAAAGTCTCGAGTTATTTTCCTAATTTGAAAGACTGACTCAAGCAGCTTTATGATTCAAGACATACAACACAATCTACGTGTTGAGAAATTTAACAAAATAGCCATTTTTAGAAAATAATTTTAAAAAATAGCTACAGTTTCAAAAAATTTCAAAATCAGTATTTAAAAAAAAAATTTACACGTGTCAGAAATTTTCTTCCAGTAATTTTTATGTGTAATTTTGTTATTATCAGAAATTTTTTATATATATTATGGCTAACTTTTAAATTTCATAAAACCGTGATTATTTTTTAAAAATACATAATCTAAAATAGTTATTTACGTAATTGACGTTGGCACAAGAAACGACGTTCAATAGAAGTGGCTGTGTTAACACCATGGTGATGGTGAAGCCTACACTTCTTATGTTTGTTTGATTTTACTCACCTCATTCCGTTAGCTTATGTCATCATCTTTTCTATGTTTAGGAGACTAGTCACACATTTTTTGTTACTTTAGGTGACTATACCGTACATTTTCTATTGTTATATATCCTTACGTCTGTGTAAGTGTCTATAGTCAACAATTTTTTGTTAGTTTTAAGTGATTGTGTTACACTTTTTCCGTGGTGTTTTTATATTATTATATATGTTTCTTTGGTGACTATGTATATCTTGAACTATACAATGATGAATTACTTGACTGTTAATTCATGAGTTTGATTGGGATTTAAATTGAGACTTCTATGGATTTATGGCATTTATATCAATATTTTGAAGTATATTTGAAGCATATTTGATTGGATTTGTGGGTTTGCGGTGAAAACTGCAACATTTAGATACGAGGCTCTAACGACAATATTTAGCGACCATATTGTTGTCGTTTTATTCTTTTTAGCTAATGTAAAATGAATATGGCTTTAAATTAGGACAATTCAAATTTTTATCTATATTTTCTATTTTAAACATTGAAGCAAATGCGAGTAAATTTATTGTCTTAAAATTTTTATAATTAAATTTTACTACTGGTTATAGAAGTGTTCACCGTTAAAAATTTTAATTCACAGTGGGTTATCATATTATTATACTTTATTTTAGATTTCATCACAATAAATTATCTTTCACTAGAAGCTGTGATTAAAAACTGCTTTTTTGAGTGCATGAACACCGGTGAAAAAGACAAGGGTGCCCAACACTTGAAGATAACATGATACTTGTGAATTATTATTATTTTTTTTATAAATATAGATTATTTCAGGAATGCACTCTAACAAAATTGACACACGCCTAAAAAAATATAGACTTGCCAACTAAGTTGGTCCCGATAGATACAAATAGAAATATATTGTTCATGTGACTGTTCTTATAGTAGGTCATTTTAATTACAAACTGATAAATCACCAACTTTTTATTTAATATGTTTTTTACAAACTTATCTAGTAATTAAAAATGTGAGAGAGACAGTAAAAAAGACAGCAAATAGAGACAACAGATTTTTTCTCCGATAGATACTCCTCTAAAACAAATAAAATATTGTTAAAAGAAATAAAACCGGTACATATTGGGCATTTAAACTACAGTTTTTTAAATAAATAGCCATATTTTTATGTCTATTTTTAACAATTAACCTATGTTTGCTTTTATTAGCAAAATAGCCATACATTCGTGTCGATTTTTGAGACTGCAGTAATTAGTTTTTTGAATTCTGTTTTTGTTGTTTGTTGCAGACAATATTGTCTAAAATTTTGTGTCTCTAGTCATGAAATTTGTGACTTCTTTGGCTGCATATTTTTTTGCCATTTATTAGATATTTTTTATTTAATAATAAGTTTTATGAAATTGGTTGTATAGGCAATCATTTATTTGTGAGTTGGTTATTTTGTTAATAGATGTTTAAATTTTTTATTGTGTTTATTTTAAATTTTTTGAAATTTTGTGACTATAGTCGCAAATTTTATGACTGTGTATTTTATTTATTTAGTCACAAATTTTATTTCTTTAGTCATAGATTTTTATATGTTGACTGATGGCTATTTTACTAATATTTCAAAATGCGGGCTATATCTTTAAAACATATATTACAAAATGGCTAAATCCTTAACTGATTCTTTAAACTATCGAGGGAACAAAGAGATGATTTAATACTGTTTAGTAATCAAGGAAACAATACTTAATTTTTCTAGCCTTCTAGGTAAACATTAAACAAGGAACATCTCCTAATTAATTGTAAATAATTAATCGAGAACCGACAACGAGATGATTCATGATAATAGTTGGTGGAAAACAAAAATCATAACAGTGACAAGTGGCTTCATCTGGTATCCAAGAGGGAAACTAGAACTAGAAAGCAATTTTGGATGAAGATATTTATATTTTAATAGTATTATCTAAGTAAATTATTGTCGCTAGTGTTAAAAAGAGCATGTATCACATTATCAGCTTGATCGTTATTTTTTTTCCTTATTTGTTAAAAGAAAAATGTACGAGTTTTATGAGCTGCCTTGCATCCTAATTTATGACCCCAAAAAAAAAAAAGGTTTTGAAGTTTGAAAAAAAAAAATTAACTCAAGTCATTTACTACAATAAAATAATATTAAAGCACGTTTGTAAACATGCTTTTAAATCTCAATTCGAACAATGTAATAAATAGCAATAATTTAAATTAACAATATATATATAAAATTTTGACTTTCAGTAAAATCAAATATATAATAATTAATTTTTTAATTTAAATCGTCTATCAAAGACTTAATTCAAAATTTCGGTTGAGGAAAAGAAAAAAAGAAAAATAACACAACTGGTACTTTATTGTTAGAATTCTCTTAATTAAACCCTATCTCAAGATTCAGATTTATGAAACAAATTCGGAAGCAGAAATATGAACCCAAAAGAAAAACAAAATGTTCTCTGGAATTGTGGACATTCCCGCAGAGAATAGAATCTTGGAAATAATAATGAATCATGAAGCGTGGATGATTATTAAGTTACGCAACGTGTAATGTACCCATTTCTATAATAATGGCATACCATTTGTTTCCTAGGAGGGCACTCTTATCTGAAAGACAGCTGGGATGGTAGGGAAATCACCATGAGCTTGTGTTTTTGAATTATATTTTTTCGGAAAATTCTGTGGTAGGGCATACTCTACGGTATGAACGATTCTGAATCGTCAGATTTATTTTTTTAATAAGGTCCGTTGTTTAGAAAAATTAATCAGACGATTAAGAATTATTTTCTATTATAAAATTCCATATTATAGAATCTTCCATATTTTTCATTTTCATTATATCTTTTTGCTTTTTCTAGTAGGGCTTGTTTTGGCTGAGGTTAGGTAGTGATTTGTCTATGTTCACAAGAAATGGTGTGGAGTTGGGGAGCAGCCCATGCTAAAATGACCCATGATAGGGGGAATTTTATTTTTTTGGAGGTCCCCCACCTGCCCTTATTGACCTTTTGGTATTTGTGGTCACAAAAGGAAGAAAATAATTTTTTTGGGTTTTTAAAATTGTCCATTTAATTCTGAGGGATTGAATTTGGGGATGATTTTGGGAACGAGAAGAGAGACCCATACTTTGGTGTTATAATATATATATATATATATGCTGATAATGAGTAGATGACTGTCCCAAGTATGGCTTACATGTGTGAATGGGACGGAAAGGATAGTAGATTCTTTGGCTTGGCCTCATGACTGTATATGAATATGATTGTATGTATGTATCTATATCTGCATGGACAGTGCTTGGGGGACTACTTTTATTCAAACCGTTGTAGTTGAATTTTATATATATATATATATATATATATATATATATATATATATAGGACATGGCTACAATGTTTCCCGGTTTTTTAGAAACATGCATGTTTCCTTTTTTTGGACCGTTGGATTACATCTAATGGTTTACAAGGAACGATATCCACTCTGATTAAGATGGGAATGCTTGCATATAATCAAACTTCAAAAAAGTTCCGTGCGCCAATGTTTTGGTATTATTGTTGTTGATAAAGAAAAAAAAGTCAAAAAAAGTTAATAAGTGGGCCCTATTTTTCTCATTGTTCTCTTGATTATTCTTTAAAATTTTTATATTTTTTCTTCACTTCTCTCTTCCTCCCCGAGTCCCCTCCTCCTCCCCCTACCTCAGGCTATCGGCTCTCATGGCATGCAGAAAAAACTTAATCAAAAGTCATCATCTCCGAAAAAAAAAATGATCAAAGACAAAAAAAAAAAAAAAAAGATTTGTACTATATTACTTTTGACAGTGAACGGTGTGAACAGTGAAGACTGAGAGAGTGTATTTACAAAGAGGTGGTGTGAATAGTGAAGACTGAGAGAGTGTATTTCGGAAGAAGAAGATGTTGAGGATTTTTTTTTTTTTTTGTTAATTTTGAAAGTAAACTCCACGATGGAAAGCATATTGAACAGCTGATCTTTATATATATATATATATATATATATATATATATATGAATCAGCGGCAGCCGCCGGGGAAGACGGCGACGTCGCTGCCAAGACAAGCTAGATCGACGGCGGCGCGTGGAACCGAGCGCTGAACACCAGATCTCATTTGTCGCAGGTGGTGTCTCCAAATATCGTTCTTTGTCGGACTTCGTCGAGCTCAGAGCCGAGCGAAACCAAAGCAAATCAAGTTCTTGTTTGAATCCATGGAGATTGATGGAGAAAAATATTTTGATATGTGTTGTGATGGGTTTTATCTATTGAATTTGTGTTGATGTTGTTATAGTTGGGAATCGGTGAGGAGGGGAGATTGTGAAAGAGAAAATGGAGAGATGGTGAGAAGGAAATCGGTGACGTCAGGTTTCTTTTTTATTTTTTTACTATTGTGTGAATAATCAGGTGAAGTCGTGCACATAATTTATTGTGCTTCCATCCAATGATATTTGTTATATCGTGTAACATCCGTGTTTCCCTCAGATCGGGAAACATTGAAGTTCGGTATAATGAACATCATAATGATCCCCAATGTGGGACATGCACGTTGAATCCCAAGCACCCCTTATGAGTTTGGTGTTGTGTGTTTCTAACTCTGAGGGTACCGGGGGATAAGGGGTTTGAATTTCAATCCCACTATATATATATATATATATATATATATATATATATATAGACACACACTACAAGTCCAACTATAAAATTTGATATCGTATTATATATCCCTAATATATAATATATGTTTTTCCTGTTCATATAAATTGAGCGATTCCATTTTAAAATTAACATTTTCTTTAATATATAGTTCAAGAAAAAATTTTAAAATTTCGAAGTTAAAAGGTTAATTAAAGGGAAAATATCATAAATGACCCCTGGGTTTTTGCGTAATACCGAGACCCCTCCTTCAGTTTACTATAATTCCTTAATCATTCTTAAGTTTTTAAATTCGGTTCAAATTTAACCCATCTGTTGACTTGGCGTTGAAAAAATTATGAACATTTTTAATAATTCCACAACTATCCCTATTGCCATGTCATTTATCCAGTACCAGAATTGCCAAATCAACTATTCCAGTTTAACAATAACCCAATCCCTAAATCCTAAAACTAAAAACAAACCAAAAAACAAAAAACAAACAAACAAACAAGCAAAACTTAAGGTCACGAGGTCAGGAGATCGGGAGGACGTGGGTCGGCGGCGGAGGTGGGGGTTGGGGCTCGAGGGCGTGGGTTGTGGGGCTGAGGTCAGGAGATCAGAGGTGGAGGCAGAGGCGGAGGCGGGAGGCGGGGTTCGGGGTTGGAGGTGGAGGCAGAGGCGGGAGGCGAGGTTCGGGGGCGGAGGCAGGAGTCGGGGTTCGGGGGCGGAGGCGGGGTTTGGAGGTCGAGTGGCGGAGGTGGGGGTCGGGCGATCGAGGGCGGGGGAGGCGGGAGATCGGGGGCGTGGGTTCGTGAGGCGGAGGCGGGAGGCGGAGGAGGGGGAGGCGGGAGATCGGGGTCGTGGGTTCGTGAGGCGGAGGCGGGGATCGGGAGATCGGGGGCGTGGGTTCGTGGGGCGGAGGCGAAAGGCGGAGGAGGGTGAGGCAAAAGGCAGAGGAGGGGGAATCGGAAGGGGAGAGGTGGAGGGAGTCGGGGGCAGAGGCGGAGGGGGAGGCAGGAGGTGGAGGGGGTCGGAGGCGGAGGGGTTTGGGGGCAGAGGCGGAGGGGGAGGCGGGAGGGGGGAGGCGAGGGTCGGGGTTCAGGCGTGGAGGCGGAGGCGGTGGTCGGAGGTAGGTTTTGATTGTCGGGGTCGTGCGGAGGTGGTGGTCGGAGGTGGGTTTTGGTTGTCGGGGTCGTGCGGAGGTAGGGGCTTCGTCGGTGAGGTTGTCGAGGTCGTGCGGAGGTGGGGGCTTCGTCCCTGAATCTTTCGAAATCAATACTGTGTATTGTTTGGTTAAAAGAATAAAAAAAATATCCTGATGAGTTTATTGATTTTAAGCAAAAACGACGTAGTTTTGTGTAGGGATATTATTGACATTTTACTTTATTTTTCAACGCCAAGTCAATAGAGGGGTTAAATTTGAACCGAATTTAAAAACTTAAGGGTGATTCAAAAATTATAGTAAACTGAAGGAGGGGTCTCGGTATTATGCAAAAACCCAGGGGTCATTTATGGTATTTTTCCTTAATTAAATTAACATTTTCCAAAATTCAAGTCAACATTGTAAAAATTAGTGTCGACCATTGGGTTGGGATGGACCAAGTCTGTTGAGTGGAGGATAAATGCAGTTACCAACCAATGGATCGCCAAAATCATTTAGTATCGTTTGCAAGCCAAGAATTATTTGTATGTACGTACATGACTCCATTATCAAAGAGAAGTACATCTAGTACTTTATTTAGTCGATCCCTTCTTTTCGTTTGCCGCACTTGATAGGAATTTTTTTTTTAATTCATAATTTAAAATCACATGTTAAGACTCGAATTTTGTATTTTTTGAATGATTCTTTGATACGATGCGCGACTTATATCTGTTTTTCCAATACGTCCATAAGAGTTCCTTAAGTCGACAACTAATCTCATCTGTGGTGTGGGCATTAGTCAAAAAATTAAAAAATAAAATAATAATAAAAAAAAGTCTACCTATTTGTTCTTAATTAGCAAGTGTGTGTTGTTGTAATATACTGTCAGTGAATTGCAAAAGTTGAGATATTGTATTGTTGTAATATACTATGAGTGAATTGCAAAAGTGGGATATTGCAAGTATATCACAAGAAAACAAGTGCATGGGTGTCCAAGAAAAGTCCTAGTGTTATAATTGTGCGAGTTGATCAAATTGAGTTAGTGTTTCATTAGATAGTAGTTTGGCCTTTGTGCCTTGGTATTATTGTGTAATAGTGTGTTCAACAAGTAGTATCAGAGCGGATTAATAGGGACTAAGTGAACTACTCGGTAGATTATTTAGGTACTTGATATATTGAACTTTCTTGTCTCCGTGCGTGGTTTTGTAATTTAGAGCTACTCCTAACTTCTCAGTGGCATTAAGAAGCTTAATAATTAAAATTACAATACGTGGTTGACATGTATGAAGTTATCTCTAGGGCCAAGATTTATGTGAGATCATCGGTAGTTACACTGCCAGAAAGAAATGCCTAAGCCTTGAAAAAATTGAGGGTCAAGGCTGGCAAAGCTATGTTTGCCGTAATGACAATAACAAAGAAGAAAATGTTGGAGGACATCAGGGACCTGAAAACGCCAAAAGAAGCTTGGGACGTCTCAAAACAATTTTCTCGCAGCGGAACGACATCATACTTCAACTATTGGAGAACGAGTTGCTATCCATAAGACAAGTGGAGATGACGATCAATCAATATTTTCATAAGATAAAATCTCTCTGTCGCAAAATCTGCGAATTAGATCCTACCGCTAAGATTTTTTAATCCAAGAATTATTATCTATGAATTGAGGTTGAATATTCAAGGTTTCAAAACCGTTGTACAAGGATGGCTTTTCCACCGTCTCTCATAGATTTTGAAATCTACTTGCAAACCAGGAAGCTATGGCCAAGTAAAATTGTGGCGATTCATTGAAAGAAGAAGAAGATGCGCTCTTCACCAACAAGAAGAAAGACTAGCTTGCGCAACACTCTAGCAGAGGATCGAGGAGCGGTGATAACTAATCAAGTGGTCATCAAATACGTTATTGATTAGGGGGAGCTCAAAGAAATGCCAACAAATATAGTTAATGCATGATGCTCACATAGAAATGACCTTCGGGCCGTTATGAAACCTCATGATGGTTCCTTACGGGCTAGGCCGCTTGAGAGCTATGACAGAACTTTATATGCCCATTTGCGAGCTAAAAATCCTTTTAGGTTGTTCTGAAACTATAGTATACCCTCTTACGAGCTAAGCCTCCTTTTAGGCCGCTACGAGGAACACTAGTGTGCCTCTTATGGGCTTGTCCATTGCAGTACTCTAATAATATGCCACTTTAATGCAAGTTGGCCTCATTGCAGGTTGTTTTGGAACTCTAGAGTGCCCCTTTGTGAGTTAGTCTTCCTTTTTATTCATTCCAGAACTCAAGTATACCTCCTTGCAGAGTAGGTCTCCTTACAAGCTGTTCTAAAACTCTACTATGCTCTTTTACGTGCTAGGCCATCTTACAAGTTGTTCCAAAACTCTAGTATGCACTTTTTTGGGCTAGGCATTCTTTCAGGCCGTTGTAGAACTCTTGAAAGCCCTCTTATGCGTTAGGCCTATATGCTCTTCTGAAACTTTATCGTTGACCACACAATAAACACATTAAAGCACAAGCAACTTAATGTCTATTATCCCATATTTATAGACAAGAAAACACGCACGCGCGCAGCGAAACGATAATGCGAACCACAATTTTATACTTGTGGTTTTAATACGAAAACAATACCTAAATGCTCACGAGTCCACTTTTAGGGGTATTAATGGTTAATGAATGACTTGCGAGTCCAAAACTCAACCTTGACAACTAAATCGTGAGAATGAGAATTGTGATTAATCAAGCTAAGAGAAATCATTTGCTCAAACTTTTCTCTCACTCTCTCTCTCTCTCATGTTTTCAGTAGAGTTTTTCTTGCTTTTCACAAATCCCAACCGAAGCCTTCTCAATAAATTTTCCCCAGAATTAAAAAGGCTCACAAAATATCAACAATCATCAATAATACAACCTAGAACCTAAATCATCTACCAACACTAAGCCTTAGTAGCCGGATCCCACGCATGTAAAACTATCAAATCATCTTTAGAAATAAACAATAGTATCAGCTTTACAACAAAGTGTAGCTTTTTTCTATTTTCAAGATAAGCGTTAACCTTCCTTGGTTATACCTCTAGCACAAACAATGCAGGAACGGACATCTAGCTAGGCTTCGTTAAGGGTTATCGTCATTCCAATCACCAAACAAACAAACTGAATAAAGTGGTTATTGTAACGACCCGACTTTACGGACCGTTACTTTTAACTCTGACTATCCTTTAAAAACTTAGTTCTCAAAATTCCATAGAATTTTTTTTTTGTTTTGTTTTAAACATAGTTACATAACAAAGTAACAAACTAGTAACTTGTTAACTTAGGATTCTTTCTTTAAATTCCCTTTTTTTTTTTAAGTAAATAGCATATAGAGATAGTAGAATAAAATATGCAAGCAATTAATATTGTCTTGATACATACCCATAACATGAAGTTTGAAATCCATAGTTTTAATCACTAGTACTATTTTAATTAAACACGACTTTAGGAAATTAAGACATAATTATAAAAAGGTTCCTTAAAAATCATAACAAAATATTTCAAAAATCTCAGCGGAAGACTTTCTAGCAGTTTTCCCAATCTACCCTTTGCCACACACCCATCACCGTCTCTTGTCCAATCCATCAAAATATCATGGTGCGGGTTTCTTACCTACAGCACGAACAACTTAGGTGAGCTTTATGCTCAGTGAGTACAAACATAATTCTCACAAAATATATGTCATGAATGAATGTCAAATTATGCTTCATTATGAATACTTTTAAAAATATTTTCTTCTAATGGGATCCCCTATGTGTACGTACCGAGTGCGCACGACTAAATGGAAAGTCAAGGTTTGCAAGGTCCCCGACTACCACGGTCAAATACTTTCGTTCATTAACCCTCACCTTTGTGGAGGGTGGTACAACACCTTAACTTCTTAAAACTTATTAGTCTCATATTTACATTAAGTGAGCATGGCAAAATGTAATGCTCATAGACATACATAGATTATGTGCTGATATGATTTAAAGTATAACACATAACACATCATTTCATAAACATCACAGTGAATGTATAAACATAGAACATATTGAAAATATAACAAACATCATGACATAAGTTTATTTTAAAAACTATTCGTTGCCGTAGGTGAGATTTGTACTCACCTGGTATTCTTGTATTAAGAGTACTTCCTTTTCTTAACGCTCGCGATCGGGTATCTTTCCTGCTTATTAGATAACCCGGCGGATGTATGATTAGATTCTATACTAATCCTTTATCATTTAGCTATACTTAATTTACATATGAATGAGTTACTAATATTGTCATTAGAACCCAATAATAGATCAATCGCTTTCAAATTTAATTCGACTTGATCTAATCGCCTAAAATTAATTAATTAAAAATAATTAATTAATTTTTTCACATAGATAAATAATTAATTATTAATTAACTTGATTAATTAACTCTTATTGTTAATTAACAAATTTAACATTTAAGTTAAGCTTTAACTCATTTTGATTAATTACTAATAAAATCTAAGATAATTAATCTTTTTATTCGAAAATTAGTTAATTAATTTTTTTATTAAAATTAATTAATTAACTTCTACACAAATAAAATCTTAAAATAATCAATTATAAATTGATTATGACTTTATCACTTAATAATCCTCAAGATTGATTAATTAATCAATGTAAATAATTAATCTTGATCTTTTATCTTAAATTAAATAATTTGGTAGGTTACTTAATTTAGTTACTTTGATTGCCTAAAAACTATTATTTCAATCAACTCATTAGCTTTAACAAGTTCTTAATTCTTTGTGTTTACTTAATTAACGTCATTTGAGGATTGGGCCCGTAAAGCCCATTTACCTTAATGTGGCCGTTCAAATATTTCGGTTTATAAAAATTTGGACCTTATAGGCCCATTAAGTATTTTCCTAATGGGCTTGAAATTAGTGTTTTTGAATATGGGGCCTAGGTGGCCCATTTCCATATTAAAGATGTAGATTCATTAAGACTTATGTTCATTATAAAAATATCTTACTAAATGATTTTTAGTTCATTTTAACATCACAAAATTAATTTACAAATACTTTTATTTTAAAAGAAGTTGAAATAACAAAATATTCTTTTAGTTTAAAATACTTTACTTTTCTTACAAGAAGTTTTTATAGGTTTTTGAATAATATTAAACAGACATATTTTATGATTTTACAGCCCAAACACGACTTTTGCAGAAAGGTCCTCATATTTTCAGAAATTTACAGTTTTGACCCAAAAGCGTAAAATATTGACATTTTCGCCCAGGGTCAGTTTTGAAAGATTTTATCCTGACTTACTCTAATCACTGAAATAAACATTTTTCTCTTCTTGGTCAAAGTCTAGTTCATCCATGATCATACTCAAATTTAAAAGTCAAAGTTAGTAATATTTCATGATTTTGGCTATAACTTTTTTTGTAGATGATTTATGAGCTTTTGAAAATGAAAATTTCTTATCTTTTTATTATCTAAAATTTTTCAGTCGAGACTCAAGTCCAAATCAAATTCTATCTTAGACCTTTGCATGGAGGCTCATCTTAAACTCACTTTTTCTACTTGTCCTAAGCAGATTCTGGAAAAATATTCTTCACCAAAGTTGTTCCTTTTTCTGTTATCTAAAACTTTGTCTCAAATACATTAGGCAAGATTCGGCATCTAAAGTATCCGAAAATTATCATCTTCTAAAAAGGTCCAAAAATGACAAATTTGACAACTTTTTGCACATTAGTCATTTTATGATTTTTTTAAGCATTTAAATATCCTAACAAGCCTTGTACCACAATACAATATCATTTAGCAACTATAACAATGTAACAACATTTCATGTCATAGTCATTTTTTTTTCCAAGAAAATCAAGCACAACACAATATGATTTGTAAGTGCTTAAATTAACCATTTTAACTAATAGCACATTACACTTTAGCTATCACAAAAGAGCTAGCCATCAAAGTGTATCTAGTCATTTTCATATAATCATCATATCAAATTTAATATAGTAGCATATTTTTTGATTTACAAGAAAATCACAAAAATCCTTCATGCAAAACAAAAGATAAAGTGCTTTTGTTCATTATAATTATCTTAATATTATGAACTATATTTGTTCATTTATAATGTCATTTGAACTCTTTAATGCTATCTACAACATCAAATAAATTTGAACATTTATTTAATGTAAATAAATTTGAAAGATGCTATGGTAACTAAATAATAAAAAAGGTAAGTGGTTATACCTTTTTGTCTAGACTTTGTTCATTATAATTATCTTAATATTATGAACTATATTTGTTCATTTATAATGTCATTTGAACTCTTTAATGCTATCTACAACATCAAATAAATTTGAACATTTATTTAATGTAAATAAATTTGAAAGATGCTATGGTAACTAAATAATAAAAAAGGTAAGTGGTTATACCTTTTTGTCTAGACTTTGTTTGTGGATATCTCCTCTTGATATTATTTTTTTTCCTAGAAGATTAAATCCTCACCAAGAGGTTATTTAAATTAGTTACAATAACCATAATGATAAAATATTTAGAGTGACTAATCACTAGTTTAGAGACTTACCACTTGTGATTAATCCTCCTTTTCTTCTTTATACTTCTTCTTTGACTAAATGCTCTCACAACTATCTCTATTTTTTTCTTTTTGAGTTAGAGGAGTGTTTTGGAGAGTTTATACTTTTTTTTTTTTTTGTGAGAGAAGTGATAAAAGCCTACCTAGAGTCACTATCTCTCCTTATATAATAAAATACTACTCTATAGAAGGCAATGGCCGGATGGAGGGTGAGAGGAAGGGAGGGTTTTGTTAATTTGTACACTCTTTGATCACTAATAAGTATGATGAATTCCTCTTACACAAGAGTTGTCACTTCACCTATTTTTTGAAGTCTCACAAATAACCTACAAAATATTGTCTTCCTTTTTAACTTATCTTGATGATTGTAGTAAAAATAATTATAAAACTCCCTTTGGAGTCCTACCATATCTGGTTGAGTTTTGTGAGATAGACCAAGACATCTATTTCAAAATACTTAAGGTCAAGCTTAACTATAAGATGTGAATAGGAGTATAGGTATAGCCCTATCTTCCACTCATGAGCCCTACCTTTTCTTCACTTTTTTTTTTTGTTGAGTAAGGAACTAAAGTTGCCGTGTGTGTAGGTGTCTATATATATATATATATTCATATATATATATATATATATGAATTCTCTTAGTTTTTTTTTTAAGAAAATGATGGCAAGTAGACTTGCCGTGGAAGTGTGGAATGTGCTCTCTCTCTCTATATATATATATATATTTATAAATAAAGTCTCTCATTTTTTTATTTATTTTTAAATCTAAGAGTTAATCCTAACTTTTGATTTCTTACCAAAGATCCTAGCCATTTGATCAAAGTGAATATATTTTTATCTACGTTCATGAGATGATCAAATATTAGTCATTGATTCAAGATTAAAATTATCATGGCTATTGAATCAAAATTATCCTAAATTTTATTTATAATTACTTATTCTAAATCAAGCAATAAATCATGCATTTCAAAATTAATCAAACAACAAATTTTTACTTTATTATTGGATAATTAATCCAATTTTCATACCACAAAATAATAAGAGTTTTAGACTAAACTTGGGACATTACAGTTATGGTGGCTCATACGGCATTTGTGAATGGCCATGTGGTCGTGGCTCGTGGCGCTGTTGTACATGGCAGAAGTGGAGGTGGCTTTTGAGGTAGGGGCTGGTCTTAAGCATACGATGAGTAGATGACAACTGGTAGCTTGTGTTGTGCAAGGAAGGGAAACAATGATCTACTCTTATGAGTTCATAGCAATGATCAAGAGGCAACACGACTCGAGCTTGAGTGGTGGTGTCGCAGATCGGCAATGGCACAACACTGTTACTCTGTGGGCTAGCGCAACGGAGTCATGTAAAAGATTGATGCCTCAACAAGGCATGGAGCGCGAAAGCACGTGCTTAGGGGCATCTCGAGCTTTGTGAAGACGTGACTAATTCACATGATGTTGCAACAGCAATGGCTTAGCTGTCGCCATTGCCATTGTCACATGATGGGGGGGGGGGGGGGGGGGGGGGGGGGGGGGGGGGGGGGAGGCTGGGCAGGCCTAACGGTGTGGCTCCTACCGGTGATGCACTTTCGAGCTCGACAATGCAACTTTTCTCGGTGGCACAATTTCGGGCTCTAGTAGGCAGTGCTACGGCATGAGAAGAGCTCGAGTGCGGATTAGGAGACCATGTTACACTGAGCCATAATGACATGAGGAACGTCATGAGCTAGGGTGCTCACGCAAATTTGGCTCGGTTCACACAACGGCTCAATTCGATGAAGACGGGTGCGACAGTTTGAGGCAGAGTCGCGTGAGTCATCAGGGGTGCGAGGGTTTTACGCAAGGGTGGTAGGGTTAACTAGAGATGGGAAGTGGCGAGACGACACCAACATAAGAGGGTTCATGTGAATTAGGCGCACTGCTTTGATGGCTTCAGGCAACGACACGAGATAGTCCACAACAATCAGCAACGGCCAAAAGGGGCAATGATGGGCAAGTCGTGCGAAATGGCGGCGCGAGGTGGGTCGGTGCTAGTAGTGATGTGGATGCTTTGGGGGATGCTAGCTAGCTAGCTGGGGGGAGAGAGAGAAAAAAAAACGATGGATGCTAGGATTTATCTTTTATGATAAGGACTAAGGATTCAAAGAGCATAAGTGAAATTTAATAATAAAAGATGTTATTATTATTATTATTATTATTTCTTTTCTTTGCTTTTAAAAAATTTGAACAATTTTTCGAGCGCTCAGTATGAAAAATTAGAGGTCTAAAATTCCAAAAATAGTATTTTATTCACTTATTATGGTATTTTGTCTACTTACCAAAAACAGATTATTCATCAGATTAAAAAATGTGATTTTTTTTTTTTGGAATATGGTCTAAAAATGGACTATTTACTAAAATTTTCTAATTTATATTATATTATATGCTTTGGCGCAAAATCAAAATAACAAGAGGTAGCAACCCGAACTAAAATAATTAGAATGTATAGATACAAACGGAATCCCAATAAATAAAGAGATTGAATTGTACGGCACAATCAATTTATTTTAAAAAAAAATTAACAAAAAGAAAAAAATATAAATTTATAATAAATTATGAACATAATTAAAGATATGTGAAATATGAAAAAAAAAATTCACAATTTTTTGCTCCTTCGATTGTAAATAATTAAATTTTGTTGTTTCATATTATTTAAAGTTTTTTTTTTCATTTTCTAAATATGAATTTACATACATACAAGTATATCGCAAACTAGAATATATATATATATATATATATTTATATATTTATATATGAGTATTCAAAAAATCAATGAGACCAAACCAAACCAATTTTAAACTGATTATTATTGCTTTGGTTTGGTTTGGTTTGGTTTGAGATTGTTCAAATTGTAATTGGTTTGGTTTAGTTCATGTTTGACCTTGTATAAAAAATCAAATCAAACAAAACCAATTTCAATATACACATATATTTAAAATTATATTATATCTACATACATATAAACTATCAAATAATTTTTAATAAAATTTTAAGATTTATAGACTTTTTTTGGTAGAAAGGCATATAAAAGATATTAATAAATACAAATGACATAATATCTTATTGACTTATTCGATTGTTCTCATTATAGTCTTCATTACATATTTACCGCCACTAACAAATTTTATTTCTTTATAACAAATTATCCATGTATTTTATTAAGTCCTCAATTATTTGTGTGAGCTTAAATTCAATAAAAGGCTCAGACCGATTAAAACAAACTAAAGGAAAACTAAATATAATTAGTTTAATTTGGTTTGGATTTGCTTGTTTAATTGGTTTGGTTTGATCTGAAAAATTATCAAACCAATTATAAATTTGTTTGGTTTGATTTTAGTCATATATATATGGCCAATTAAGATATTAGTCATTTTAAAGGTAAAGTTTGAAGAATTTAGTCATACAATGTCAAAATTGAGAAAATAGCCATTAAATACCTTACTGAACATAAGTATCTATAATAATTACTTAAAAAAACCATCCACAAAAAAATAAAAATTCTTCGAAAATTCGACTCATTCAACTTTAAAAAAAAAAAAAACATACTTACTATTACTAAAATTTTCATCGATTGTGATAAAATAAAAAATAAAAATGACTAATTTTTTAAATTCTAAAACTATGGCTAATCCTAAAAAACTAGTCTAAAGTTTGGCTAAATCCTTAAAATTTTCATATATATATATATATATATATATTAAATGTATATGTAGTTACAAACTCTACCATTTAGAAGGGAAGAAGGATAAAAATAGAAAATAAAAAATAAATATGTAGTTGACAATATTAGACAAACAAAGTCCTAGATCTAAGGATATTTTTGAAAAACAAAAAAAAGAAGAGGTGTGTGGAAAATAGAATAAGAAGAAATTACACGGTAGTTCAAATTATAACAACATAGTACACTATATGACAAAAAGTACAAGTATTATCATAGTAGTTCATTGTGCTTATGTGGCGTGTTTTATTGGACATATATACCCTTTATTGGATCGGTTTTGGATCAACCCAGATTTGTATTTGTTTTTTTATTATTAATTAGGATTTAGATGATTTTAAAGCTGTTACCCTATATTGTTTTAGTCAAACCCCTTTTTTATAGGGATGAATAAATTAAATCATGCTATTAATTCCACAAATATTTGACTTAGCAAAAAAAATCCATAAATATTCGTAAATATTACAATGCTTGTAGTTTTAAGTAAACGAAATTGTACACATCTTAAAATTTTAATATTCCAATATAGTAAATCTCTAAATATTACGTACTTTAAATTTATAATATGATAATCAAGTATTAATATTACATTTCAAAAAAAAATCAAAGGAACTGAAACCGGTACTAGAAACCAAACAAGAGATTGAATTCAAAATGGAACAGGTGACTGACCCACAATAAGACAAAATTCTAATTCCTAATTCTATTCTCAAAGACGAACTAAAGGAATGTCTCTAAGCAGCCAAGGCCAAGAGCAAGCAGGAATATTATAATCAAAATTGAATACTACATTAAAAAAATCAATCCAATCTCAGAATTCTGATTTAAATTCTAATTTTGGAACGACTCTTCATGTGGCTCTGCTTGGGAAAAACTAGCATTTTGCCCCAAAAAAAAAATGCAATAATCTGTTGGGTAAAATGCACAAAAACTCTTTGCACAAACACATATTCTTCAATTTTTTTTGAGAAATTAGAATATTTTGCACGGTTCAAGTTAAGCTGAACTAAACAACATTCTTGAAAATGTAATATGATAATCAAAATCGAATACGTTATTAAAAAAAATCAATCCAATCTCAGAAACCAAAAACCAAACAAGAGATAGAATTCAAAATGCTACATACGACATTCGTTTATTGAACACGATATTCAAGTTTGAATATTATATTTGAAATCGAATATTATGTCTCTAGATTGCCTAATCATGTAACACTACATTTCCTCGCAGCACCTGATTGGGGTGTATACTTGATTCTCGTCATATCGGAGGTGACGGCGTCCAGCGTGTGAGAAGAGACGACGGCCGGATTTTTTAGCGGACTCGAGGGAGTTGTGTGTGTGTGGAGGCGCTGGTGGCTGAGAAGACGGGGGGGGGGGGGGGGGGGGGGGGGGAGGGGGAGGGGGGGGGGGGGAGGGGGGGGGGGGCAGCGTTGGAGAGGCGGGAATGTGCGTTGGAGAGGCGGGGCCGGCATTGCGGAAGCGTGGTGTGGTTCTGTGGAGGCCGAAGGAAGCGGGATACGGTGTTTCGATGGCGGCCGAAGGAGTTGCAGAGGCGTGAGATGGGGGGGCCGGCGGTTCGAAGCTGGAATGTGGGTGATACTTTTCTGCTTATTCAGAGGCGACTGGTGGCGATTCGGAGGGCGGCGAAAGCGGGGGGCGGAGATTTCGTGAAAGCTAGAGGCGGCGATTTTTGGAGGCGGGGGGTTGGGAACGACGTTTGTGGGAGGCAGAGATATGGGTTATTAGTTTAGGTTTAAAAAAAAATCGTGAGGTTATAATGGTTTTTCAAAAATTTTTGAATTCTCATAATTAATTTCTGTTTTTTTTTTTAATTTGTTATATTCTAGTGGGGATCCGGGTTTTAAAATGGGTAGGGGTAGTATAGTACTATAAATAATTAGTTTGAACTAATTTAATATATGTTATAGATAGTGAATTAAAATGTAATATTCACTCTTAACTTGAATATATATGTAAAAAACCCATAGAATAAAGGATAACATTAGGTACACCTATTCTATTATTGTGGGCTGTAATTATCACTCCAATTTAAACTACAGATGCTATATTCCTTTTGCAAAACAAAATAAATATTTGAAATTTTAAGAAAATAGTTATTTTTAAGAGGACAATTTTAAAAAATAGCCAATGTTTCAAAATTTTAAGAAAGCAACCATTTATAAATTTTATTTTCTTTGCAAGAAATTTATTAAAATAAATTTTATGTGTAATTTTGTTATAGTAAAAAATTTCTTACATTGATAATAATTTTTATGGTTATTTTTTAAACTTTCTGAACTATAGTTACTTTTAAAAACACATCTTTCAAAATAGTTGTTTATAAATTGATCATAAAATATAATATTAGCTACATTTATCTATAAACTCCTCTTTTTTTTTTTCATTTTTGTTCTCCTTTGTGAATTAAATATGGTAGGGGTATTGACAGAATTTTTGAAAAAAATAGACTAAGACGGGGGTCAAGCACAGCAGAGTTCAAAATTAATACTACATTGCAAATTAGAGTTATGTTTCCAAAAAATAAATAAATGAATTGAGCGAGATTTTTGCCTATCAAAATATAAAAGAAAATCTATCGTCTCCAAGATTACAAATTATATTATAACAACTTATCTAATGAGTGATAGTTGTTGAGAAAGTTGATGAAATTTAAGAGAAAAATGTCATAGGATTAGGGGAGTTGTCAAATAGTGGATCGCAGTGACAACCTTCGCCAATGACAACAAATTTTCATTCTAAATAGCGATTGAAAACCTCCAAGTATCACGAGGTCGAACTGCTTTTTTATATTATTTGTAAGAAACGAAGCTGTGCCAAAACAAATTCCAAATCTCAACATATGAAGGGACAAAGGAGGTTTTAAAAAAAAAGGATTATTAGTTTGTTTTTTTCTTCTGTCAATTTTTTTTTTCCCTAGTGAAACTCAAAATTTTGACGACACTTTTCCAACCATAAATTTATAGAGATTTTTAAAAGTTAGTCAATTAATTTTTTAGGAATTAGCCCTAATTTCATAAAATTAAGAAATTAGTCATTTTTATATTTGATACAAGTGCATTATATTTTTAATAGACGTGTATAATATTTTATACATACGTATCAAAAATTATGATACACATGTATCAAAAATAATACATGTGTATCAAAAAATAATACGCGTGTATTAAATGTAAATATGGCTAATTCCTTAATTTCACGAAACTATTGCTAAATTCTTAAAACATATGCTTAAAAGGGGCTAAAAGCCTAAACCGAATGCCTTCAAAGAAAATCCAGTTATATAGAACTGCTTCTCTGTTAGTAACTCACATTAGGCTTCTATTCGTTGGCCCAAACAAAATGAAAAAATGTAGCCTATATAGAGTGTTGCTATTCGGCTCGGTTGAGCCGAACACGGGCTAGAGAGGCTTGGTGGGCCCCACCAGGCAGGGTCAACACCTCATCTCAAGCCTGGCTCCGGCTCAACCAAGCCATATAAGCTGTTTTCGCCTAGAAGTTCTTGATACATACAATGCTGATTTACATCAGCAACAAAGATAATTTAAATTTCCATTCTTGAACCTATAATCTGTTTTATTGTATTAGTTGAGCTCAGTTGTCCTTGCAGTTTCTCGAGTAGCCAGAAGAAGACAATCTGGACTGTGACTGAAAAAAATCAAAAGGCGTTCCCGGTCCAAAAGATCTTCTGGTTGCATTTGGTGAGTCCGACAACAAGGGTTCGTAAACCGGATTCCTGTTCTTGGGTTGAGTTATCGACATCGGAGAAATTTCCTTCTCTACAGATCTCGTCTGGGGCTCAATGTTCCCTATCGACAGGATAGGCCCACCGAAACGTTCCGCCTGCTGAAGTGTATTGATTTTGCTTGGTCTATACGTATACCGGAAGAACTTGAGAGCAAGAATCGGACCCATCCCTGCTGCAACTATGACCTGTAACGGAATGGAAGCTTCAGTTAGTACATAACCCACAAATTGTAAACAATAGGCTTTTATTCGCCATATGTAAGACATTTCTTTGTGTTTACCAACCACTAGATTTTTCAATAAAGGCCATTTAAACAAATTTTACAGGCTCTGCCGAGTATGCTCGGCTGCTAATAGTTACCAATGAAACTCCAGAAGCTATTTAGAGAGATCCGTATAATAACAAGTTCAAAGAATGGAAGAGAGACTTACGAACACAGTCAACCAATACGAAGGTTGTTTACACAAGCGGAATATGATCGTGTACATCCCCGACGATGGAATGGCACTAAAGAGGCAGTTGATGATATAGAAGGCAATCAAATTGCCCCATATGGCAACATGCTGTAGTATGGTAAAGGAACTGCATGATTCAAAAGGAAAATTCAGGCAGGGTCAGGACAAGCTAAATAACAATGTCTGCTTTCCTCGAAAGTATCTGGATAGCCTTTCACGTCGAGAAATTAAAACTATAGCAAGTTTTACTTTAAGAGCGTGGATATGTTTCAATACAAAAGTCATTATGAATCATTGTGATGAAATCATATATCTGCTTTTCTTTGTAAACTAAAACAACTAGTCATAAGCAATGGAAAGAGACTTACTTTGTCTCCAAAGTCATAACAAACGCCTGCAACCAAATACAACCCGATAACGCAACCAAGGAGATCTCTTCCATCTCACTTTTTTCATAAGCATAAGCATGTATGCAGATGGCAAATACAACAATGGCCTGAACATCAAGAATCGTATATCAGTATATTTTGATTAAGAAAATTCCACACAAAAAATCCTGTCAGGTGAAATTCTAGTTCCATCAATAATTGTCTCAGTATATTTTACGTGGTTTTCTTTGTACTTTAAGTAAAGAGTAATTTCTTAGTCCTATATACATCCTCTTCTCCTTTTCAACTCTCTATACTATAGTAGTGACATGTACCTTTTCAAACAAAGAGAGCATGCAGGACACCAATTACTCATGAAAAATGAAAATAATTACTTTTCATCATATTTTTGTTATTTTATTTCGCTTACGTCTATTTTCTACTTTATATTTGGCCTCTCAAGAAATTGAAGGTGCAAGTGTGAGTCGAATTAAAAAACAAGGCATCAAATGATTGTCCAAGAAAAATTATGTTCGCAAAAAAAAAAAAACAAAAAAAACAAAAGCAAAAACTCACATGGAAAAGCGATCGTCCAAACCATCCAGCAAATGTACTAGGATTTAGAAGTCTGTTGTGCCAAAGGAGAGAAAAAGTGTTGACCAATGGAATTGAGAATTTTGGATAGCACAATACATATAGAAAACAACAGGAAATTCAGTTGGGAAAAAAATGTCACATATATGGTAAGTATAGAAAAAACAAAAATGAGGTTATAGAGTCCAACCTTCCTGCCTGACAATAAAACAAAATTTGTGGATGTTGCATAATGGTTTCTTCACTAAGATCTTTGTCAAGGACGCTGACTAGAACGGGAACACTTGTGTAGAAGACGTTATAAGCCATCAAGCTAACAGAATTAAAAAGACTAGTCCCAGAGACGCCTGATATAAAAGAGAAGCTGAAATTGTGCAAGAATCAGTACACCAGAAATGATTGAATAACGAAGAATTTTTCATCCTAATTACTAAATATATAAAAGACGTGAATAGGTGATACGGGTAGAGAAAACTCACAAGATCTGGATGAAGCAGATTACCAATGACTTGTAAAATGAATACTGAGACAGAAATGCTGTACGATTGTACGAGTAACGCCCATGGACAAGTATCAACCTTTTCAGGAATCTAAACTCTGCAAACCAAGAGAAGCAATAAATGGATGTCATCCTAACATTGCAATTCAACAGAATCAAAACTGATTATGCATTGCCATTTGAGAAGTTTTCATGACAGGGAATAGAAGTATGAACAACTTACTCCCAATACTATAATCAGCCGCCCTTGCCGCCTGCAATCCCTCTCGGCCGCTGATGCCAACTCCAATATCAGCTTGTTGTATCATCCTCACATCATTTCCACCATCCCCGATGGCCAATGTTCTATAATCGCATGATTTTAAAATCTCCACAAGCTGAAAATAATATCAGTAAATGGACTATATAGTTATTCATCTCTCCTTTTGCTAGAAAAAAGCACACTAATTAGTCCAGACCCTTGCCACTTAACATTCATAAAATCAGATATAGCTGCTTTTATGGGTGGAAAGAAAGTAAAACTGACAGAACAATAATTTGGCTCTCTCTCCTTAATTGGTAAATTACATTAATTCGAGATATCCATTAAGAAATTTTGAGATGAAACCGTATTAGATAAAGGCACTGAAAACATTGACAAGTGAGTTCCACTATATTCTTGTTTTCAAGGTGAGAATCTAAAAGATTTAAAATTAGGGTTTTTAGTTTTAGGTGTATTAAGGATATCGATTATGAAAGTACACTACTTTTGTCCCTTTTTCAAGGGTTTCTTTGGAAAAAAATTTCTTTGCTTCACAAATTTACATCGGTACATTAGTATCTTGCTGTTAAAAGGAAGGAGAAACGTGCAACCATGTAAGCAAATTAGTAATAACAGTATTTTGTAATGCTAAACATAAATGTAATCACCTGAAAATACACATGCATGTGTCAATATATTTCTACGTCTTGCTTTTTCTCGTTTTATAATAAATGAAAACTAACTAACTTAACCTGATATGAATTACCTGTGCTTTCTGAGATGGTGTTACGCGGCAACATATAGCAGTTCTCGACAATACTGCTAACTCAGTAAAAGCTTTTCGATAATGCTTAAGTGCAATTTCAAGAGCCCAGCCATCAACAACAAATGCCACATCCTGTAAAAGGATGAGATGGTAAAGAAAAGAAGCAAAAAGACAAAAAAAAATACTAAATATTAAAGAGAGAGATCAAATACCTTTGACAAGCACATGTATAATTTACAAAACGTTATAAAAACTAGAAACAAAACAAGGAAATATTAACTTTATTGTACTACAACGTCTGTGAAGGACACACTTTGTAATATCTTGACACCGCCCTTAAGTCATAATAATGTGCAAAACAGAACCTACTGTATCTTACTTTGCTATCACAAGCGAACAATGAAAATTTACCTTAGGCTCTGAAGTAGTAATCCTCATTGTGAGTAAAACTCTCTCTAAACTTCTGCGAACTTCATCTTCAGTTTTACCGTCAATTAATAGAAGCTGCCCTTTTGGCTCTGTCAAGCCAGAGAACAAAACAAAAATAAAAATAGGCCATATTTTCAAAAGAAATGACTTGATGTAGAGGTGACAATATATCCAGCGTTAATCTCAGTTCTAATATCCATTACATGCACTCTTTTGTCGCCCTTCTTCGAAAAAATTTATTCTTTGGCCTTTGACTTAATTTGTAAGGGTATATACAAAAAGAAATATGTATCCATATAGTAATAGTTAAGATACAAATACCAATCGTGACCTTGGAAAATTGAAAACAAAAGAAAACTTTGTAAAAGCAATCAAGCTAAAATTCAGATAGAAGATTTCAGTCAGCTATTGCTAATTGACTAATAGTCCAGCAGACAAAACTGCCTACCAGTTAAAATAATTTCCAGTGTCGAAAGAACTGCAGGGAAAAAAAATATATAGTATAATCCAGTTAATGATTACCTGGTGAAACAAAATTGCACGAAAGAGCAATCTGTATTGCAGTATTCTGTTTGTCGCCGGTCAGCATCCAGAAATTGATTCCTGCTTTTCTCAGTGTCTCAATGGTGTCTGGTACTCCATCCTGAAAATTACAATCCAAAATGCCATTACAATATCACACTGTCAGCAACTATTTATTCAAGTTCTTAATATTAAAATTGCTAATTTGCATTAGTTCCTCTTATGAGCAATTTGCAAAAATTACAGAACGAGTACATACTAATAGAGTTAAAAGCGATCACCTGTAAACGATCCTCTATTGCAGTAACTCCAAGGACCTCAAAATCATGTTCTAATCTTTGACAAACCTCAGCCAATCTCCACTGCACAAAATAACTGATTTAGGCATGTAGATGATTGATTTATCTCCGGTGCACAAAATATTTTTTATTTAGGATTGTATGCATAATTTAATGTCCACTTTACCTCCCTATCGACCAATGTGCTACTGGCCTCTTTGAACATCAAGGACCATTCCCGATAATCATCTTCCTCCAATTCCCGCCATGCAAGACAGAGAGTACGCAGACCCAATTGGGCATATTGTTCCACAGCTTCAATAAATGTCCTTGTCTGCTGCCCTGAGGATATTAAAAGACATCAAACACATAATACTGGAACTGCATCAAAGTTAAACATATATTTCTTCTTAACTAGGAGCTAAATATCAAAGCATTTTTAACTTTTTAGTACTCGAGAAACCATAAACCACTTTACAAAGCAAACTTGGAACACGTACACTTACTAGCTTGCAAGATGAAGACCATAGACATGGTGGTTGTTAATTGACAATAATATAAGAGTTTTATCACTGAAGATTTACAATAAATATTATAAATCATTAACCGTCAACACCAACATATTTGACCAAGGTTTAATAATTCTTACAGCTATATATAAAATAAATGAAATAGAAGAAGTGGTGTTACCAGAAGATGCATATGGAAGGATCGATTCATCTGCACCCTTTGACAGAAGGATAATCTTTCCGTTCTGGCAATCCTTCACTACAACTGACATTCTTTTCCTATCCGAAGTAAACTCCAGAATTTCCAAAACTTCATACCGGATAATAGAAGCATGGAACTTGATTTCTGCAATATATTGTTCAAGCTATAAGATCAAGCATGAAGATCGGGATACGGAATCTTAACAGTAGAAGAAAAGAAGATATTGTACCAAGAATATTTGCACTTTTGTTGAAGAAAACCATGTGCAACCGTGCAGCAGCGTGTACTAATGCATCCTCATCCTGGGACTGTGCCCTGTAGATGATATCCCCACTTTTGCTGCAAGGAATACAAGAAACAAACAGAAACCGCTTGAATTAGTGCATCTACATGCTTTAACTCTAAATAGTGTAGGCTTCATATATTTCTGATTATAAAGTCTAAATTTCAACAATCACCTTTGGACAGGTATTACTGTATTGCATACTGCCATAATTGTAAGGAAGCGTATAACATCGGGAGAGCCACTTGACAGAGCGTTTAGCAGCCTTGCATCTTTTCATCAGAGTAAATTTAATAAGAAAATAAAGTTACATAGCAATCTAAAAGAGTTCCTACACTGGAAGGAAAAAAGCCAGATAGAAGTAAATTTGAAAATATCAGTCAAGCAACAGTCAATTTTGAAAAAGGTCATAATCTGATGTAAGAGAAAGAATACAAAACGTCCACAATCAAATATAGTTAACACTAATTGCCACATGTTAGCACGGAGTACAACCAATATATATATGAAACTGGGATAAGGAATCGTATAGAAAAAAGCTCTTGAGACGCATCAAAATTACTGTGTAAAATAGTTATGTTCAACACCTGTGCATCACTAGAACTTTGCAGCTACATCAATCATAGGCGCTTTAAGAGGTGAATCATGTTACATCAACTAATCTTTTGCCCCCAAAACACAAGTAATTTGATGTAGTTCAACAAATTGGAGCCATTTGAAAGACAATTAGTACATGTAACCTAAAAAAGTGAAGGTAAAACCCATTAAAAAAAATAGAAATCAAACCTTTCAAGGCATCTCCAGTCTCATTCCCATATAATACGCCACTGATGCAACACCTTCTAAATATCATCTTATTTTCAGTTAGGGTACCAGTCTTGTCGGTCAAAATGTACTCAACTTGTCCCAGATCCTCGCTAATTGCTGTACTGCCACACATTATGTACACATCTTATACGTGCATTCAGAAATAAGTAATGCACTTGGAATCATTGGTTTGTTTTTTCTAAAAAACAAATAAACTCACTTTGTTGCATGGGCTGGAGTACCAGTTTCATGGTCAACCATTTTACTATCCCAGTCGATAAACTTTGCATATAAACCCTTCACAAGATCAAGGGATACCTGCCAAAGATTTAATGCTATAATTTTGAGATATACGAATGCGATCATACAAGTTGAGAAATCCAAAATTCTTTTATCCAAAAAAACAATCCCATCCATTTTTGTTCAACAAATTCTACATTTTAAACTGTGTGTATGCATAAATGTACCTTAATTGATATAGGAATCATGATAGAACAAAGTAGTTCAAACCGAAGGGGTATAACCAACAGTTCATACCACGGACCTTCCTCAGGGTACTGGACATACCATTGCTGAAAACATAATAATAACCAGTTAAGCAAAAAGCGTAGATGGAAAAGATAAACCGGGAAAAGACTCCCTAAAGTTATAACTCAAAAAAAGTTAATCACACCAACTCCTTTTCCCAACTGATTCTCTCTGGGAGACAAGTAAATGTACTAAACCATAATCAATTTGCATAAATAAAGTAGAGAAGAATGAAAAAGGGTCACTAACCTTTCTTGCTTCTATATCCTTCCATACATTACCAGCAACACCTAGAACCATAACAACCACTATTTGGAATATAAATATAGCTCCAGTCAACTTGTCTATCATTGCATCCATAGCGGTAAGCTTTGGTTCAGGTACACCCCTACTCATGCCCAGCTTGGTTTCATTGCCTGATGAAAAGAAGATGCATATGTAAACTTGCCGATAACAAATATACAGTCTCACTTCAAAGGATCAACCTCATAGTGGCTCGATATAACCCAAAACGAAAGTGATCAGATTGCCAGCAAAGGCACAATAAGCATGAAGCTTGAATCCTTTTTATGCATTGACTGCTTTCTAAGTAGTATGCATCGTTAAGCAAATCATGCTATATTTCCATTAACCACTGGGCCAAGTTTTCACTCCAAAATCCTTTATCAAGATGCAGGTGCAGAATGATGATAGGCATGGGTATAACTTCCTCACGGGCTTAACAATGAAGTCATTGACCACATGAATAAAGAAACTTGCCTGTATAAACAGCGACACCGCATGCCCACTCTGTATTCCGCAAGTAACATGACTGAAGAATTGTGTTTTTAATGGTTAATGGGCACAGATCATTATCGATAAATGGAGGAAACAACCGCAAATTTGCATCAAATCTTCTAATGTCCTTGTCAGGAATAGGACACTCAATAACGCCCTGCATGGTTTGTTATATATATATATATATCAGCATTTATTTGATATTGTGCAAATAAAACCCGGGAAAAAAAACTTCAGAAAAAAGCTTGCCTTTATTTTGTGCAAGAGCTCAAGATCAATCCCAGCACATGAAGAAGGGATGACTCTAGTTTTCAAATCAGTTTCACCATCTAGAGCGGCAGTCTGCAACGATTTATATCATTAGCGTCTTGAAAATTAAGAGCACATAAACCGGAGGAAAAGGAGTTGTTAAATTGGGCAGAAAGAAAAGCCAATTTTTAAATTTTATCTTTAAATGTCAAGAATAAGGCCGACTTTCATCCCTTGTCGACAGGTGGATCATGCAGTATTACTTTGAATGGAAATTTATGCGAAAATGAAAGTTATTGTTTCTTCAGCAACGGAACAATCTACAAATTAGTAAGAATCTTTGTACAAGTGAGAAAAAGGAACCCCAAAAGTTTAGGTTTCAAATTGAAATGACCAAGTTCAATAACTGAAATAATGTATAAATTTGAATTGCAAATTTTTCAGACTCAGTTGAACATTCAAATTGATTCCAAGTTTCATTGTCCATTTCAATAGCATATTTTAGCAACTCCAGAGCCTATAAGTATTGAATAAAACACAACTAAAATGAATAAACAGTAGAATTATGTTACTGTCCAAAATTTGGACACTTCCTAATCAAGGTAATTCAGTTATTTACCTCGACATAGCACAGGCCTTGTGTATCTGATGTCCCAAGCAAAACAAGATCACACGGAACTTCATCATTCTCTCGGAGCCACACGATATTACCTACTCGAACATCCTGAGCTTGAACCTACAAGTAGACACCGCCAATAAACATAAGATGTTAATTTCTCAGAAGTTAAAGCAGTCCAAAGGCGATATATATCTAATCCATGAGAAAGAGGAAAATAAATAGGTTCCACTACATGTTTTTTAGTGCCCTGCTTCACAACCCAAACTTCTTTCTCATTTGCTTTCTTGTCCGAAAGATATCTATGGTAATCGTCCCAAGCCTCTTTTGTTGCAGAGACAGCAAAAATGAAAATAAGTGGACCCCAGGTACTAGCAGGATTGACAGGGGTAATAAGAGACCACAACTGAAGACAAGCTATGAGCAAAAAGTACTGGTTCATGAAGCGGCTGAAAAAATAAATGCAATTTGTTAAGCGACACTGGAGAAAACAATTAGAATTCATCGCAGAATTTGTAAACATTAATCGCATAAAAGTAACAGACTTCACAAAAAATTGTTAGAGGCAGTAGAAAAAAGCCCCAAAAAAATAAAACATCACAAATTTTGTAACAGATTAAAGCACCATGTCCTTGTATGAAAATGGAACGAAAACAATCGTTCGACATATAATGAGGAAAGCTAATTGGAATAAACAAAAGACCTAAGCATTTCAAGAACATCAATAGCATATCAATATCAATAGCATCGAATCCAAAATCACCTGAACTGTTCCCATAAGTTCTTAGGGAGGAAGTTCAACACATTATATTTTGTGTTGGATATTCGATTGGCACAGTAAAGATCCCGCGAAGATTCGTCATCGTTGATGTAGACGTAACGCTTCATGGTTGAACTCGAAGCACTGAATCCGTGACTATAAATACAGCATTTAGAACTCTGCTACAAGAGACAAAATCCATAAAAGCTTAATCCCTTAACGTTGCTTATGATAATTCACATTCACATTGCTTATGGTCCAAATATGACCTCCTCTAAATTACTGGAAATATAGTCAAAATACACGATAAGCAACAACAATTTAACTTCAATATGATAATTTTTTATTAAAAAAGAGATGAAAACTTCAATATGATTATTCAATAGTCAACAAAACCATGAAGACAAGACAAATCAAAAATTTTGGTGTTATGCGAATAACTGTGGCGAATATCAAGAACCCATTAAGCGAAACACTGTCCTCTTCATTAACTCATTAAAAAAAATAAAAAAAACTACGATCCAATTCCATTGAATTTGAAGGAATATATGGACGGATTTAGAGAAACCCACATAAGAAGATATTGGGAAAAGGGTATTGGATTTAACCTGAATTGATCGATCGGTGTGCTTCTTTGTCTACCATCGTCCTCTTTCGATTCTCTCCTCTCTATCTCTGTCTGAACAAATGATGAGAAGCTTCTCCGTTAAACTTTGAGGGAAGGCGATGCTGATAGTTGACTGTGCGCGCGTGCACCGCTGATACTGTGAGGATGCACCGACCACCGTTTGATGGCTTTAAGGAAATGGTTTTAATGCGCCACGTTAAGCACATACTTATGCATAGCATGCTTCGCTACCGAAAGTTTAACCCTGTTTAATTACGTTTAAATTAGCCGGTCAAACCATTTTACAATCTATGTTTTAAAAATAAGGAAAAAATCATTGACACCCCTGAATAAAATGTAATGCCAATCACACCCCTCTATTAACTTCTGTTAGTTAAAATATATAAAATATCTATAATAACCCTGAAATTAGTTTATTAGTTGCTAAGAGTTTGTTTGTGGGGCTAGTTTTTGATTCTTAAGCTGTAACCTTCTATTGCTTCAAAGGTAGCCTTTGGCTTATGGGACAAAAGTTCTTAAAAAAAAAAAAAAGTCAAGCCGCAATGGCTAGTTCAACATGAAAATATCATATATATATATATATATATATATATATATGATATGGTTCAAGCATGTGTCATATATATAGAAAAAATTTGTATAAACTTGAAAAAAAAAATAGTTGGCTCATTGTAAAATTACATATATTATTTCTTATAATTAATGAAAATGCAAACATTTTTATATATTTGTTTGGACATTTAAAAAGTAAAAAAAAATAAAATTCCAAAAATACTTGAGAAAGTGAGAAGTGAGAACTTAAATTTTATATTAGATGTGGATATGCTAAAAATAAAAGAGATATAGAGTATGTTGTTAGCTAGTTTTCGTCCGATGATATATCATCGAGGGTGTCGTCCCCGAAGACGAGCAGCCTCCGGAGAGAGTGTCCAAGTGACGACGAAGCTTCGCCACGTCAGTAAGAGTGTTAACGTCTACGGCACCAAAAAGTGCGGGTTGACCTCGCACTTGTATCTGCAAGGGTTGTTGGAAGAAACAACCCCGAAAGTGGATCTCGGCATGAAGCAAGGTCCTCGGGGGGAGACCGATGAGCTAAAGATCCCCTAAGCCCGGGGACGAGTGGAACCCGTAATTAACCTCACGTTCGCGGAGGAGCAGGAGAGTCGGGGGACTCCTCGCGGAGCGGGAGATCCCCGGACGAGGGGTAAAGCGCGGGTAGCTGCAGTGAGATCATTCCCGATGGTATTTACCTCTGACATGCACTGTAGACGCCTCACTTGTGATAGACGTGAGGTGATTAGTTAGTAACCTACCTCCTGAATTTAGGGCAGGGTATGGTTGATGGGGATAAGGCCACCTAATCCCTTGATTTAAGGGAGATTAGGTGGGGCGCATTTAATGCACTTTCTTCTCTCTCTCTTTCCGGACTTCTATAAAAGGAAGGAAAGGGGCAGAAGAGAAGACCCCTCAACCCCGAGAGAGCCCAAGCTCTTAAAGATGAAGTAGACAGGCTCATCAGGGCCGGGTTCATTCGCGAAGCAAAGTACTCGGACTGGGTCTCCAATCCGGTGCTGGTCCCGAAGCCGGATGGTAGATGGAGGTGCTGTGTGGACTTCACCAACCTCAACGAAGCCTGTCCGAAGGACAGCTTCCCGGTGCCCCGAATCGACCAGATGGTTGACGCTACCGCGGGCTATGAGCTCCTCAGCTTCATGGATGCATATTCGGGCTACAACCAAATCCCTATGTATCATCGGGACGAAGAGCACACAGCGTTCATTACCGATCGAGGGCTATACTGCTACAAGGTCATGCCGTTCGGCCTCAAGAACGCAGGTGCGACTTATCAGAGGTTGGTGAACAAGATCTTCGCGGATTTGCTTGGAGTCTCGATGGAAGTTTATATTGATGACATGTTGGTCAAAAGTGCGAAAGCACAAGACCACGTCGAGCACCTGGATCAGACCTTCTCCGTCCTCAGGAAGACCAACATGATGCTCAATCCAAATAAGTGCACTTTTGCGGTTAGGGCGGGCAAGTTTTTGGGCTTCATGGTGAGCCAACGAGGAATAGAAGCCAACCCTGAGAAGATCCAAGCTATCATCGACATGAGGCCTCCTCAGAGAGGAAAAGAAGTCCAGAAGCTTACCGGATGCATTGCAGTACTCAACAGGTTTGTATCTCGGTCAACTGACAAGTGCCTCCCTTTCTTCAACGCTCTCCGCGGCAGTAAAGAATTTGCGTGGACCGACGAATGCGAACGAGCCTTCGAGGAGCTTAAGGCTTACCTCGGTCATACCCCAGTTCTGGCTAAGCCATTATCGGGGGAAAAGCTCTTCGCTTACCTCGCCGTATCCAAGCATGCAGTTAGCTCGGTACTGGTCAAGGAAGCCGATGAAGTACAGGTACCAGTCTACTACGTCAGCAAACGCCTTCTCGACGCCGAACTAAGGTATCCTGAGCTGGAGCGACTAGCTCTTGCCCTCGTCGTCTCTACCAGGAAGCTTCGCCACTACTTTTTGGCTCATCCGGTGATAGTCTTCACCAATCATCCCATGAAACAAGTCCTGCGCAGGCCAGAGGCCTCGGGCAGACTTGTCAAATAGGCTGTCGAGTTGACTCAGTTCGACATCCTGTACCAGCCGCGGACGGCGATCAAAGGACAAGCGCTAGCCGATTTCATCGCCGAGTTCACGTTTCCTTCGGAAGAGGATCGAGATAGACTGAACGGACCCCCGAAGTGGAAGCTCTACGTCGATGGGTCCTCGAACGAGAATGGTTCGGGGGCCGGGCTCATGCTCGTCAGTCCTGAGAATCATCAAATCAGCAGCGCATTGCGATTTGCCTTCAGGGCCTCGAACAACGAGGCTGAGTACGAAGCCTGTCTCGCCGTCCTAAGACTCGCAAAAGAACTTCAAGTAGACTCGCTTGTAGTCTACAGCGACTCGAAGCTGGTGGTCTCGCAAGTTCTAGGCGAATTTCAAGCCCGCGATGATAGAATGGCCGCGTATCTAGAGAAGGTTAAGGCCGAACTACGAAACTTCCCGAAGTACGAGGTGAAGCACATTGACCGTGAAGATAACGCGAACGCTGATGCCCTAGCGAAATTGGCTACCAGCCGAGATGCGGAGCTCCTTCGCTTGGTCCCAGTCAAAATCGTGGCAGAGCCCAGTATCACAAAGCAGAATTCAGTAAAGGCGATCGGCACTCAACCTTCGTGGATGGACGATATTGTTATCTACTTGAAGGATGACAAACTGCCCGAAGATCGAGACCTGGCGCGAAAAGTCAGGTGTCATGCCGAACATTACCTGCTGCTGAACGACAAGCTTTACAAGAGGGGGGTCTCGACCCCGTTGCTGCGTTGCCTCAACGACGAAGAAGCCAAGCGAGTTCTCAGTGAAATCCATGACGGAGTCTGTGGGAACCACTCGGGAGGACAATCGCTCGCGCACAAGGCGTTGTTGTAGGGATTCTACTGGCCCACGATGAAACAAGATGCTACCGAATATGCGAGGAAGTGCGACAAGTGCCAGAGATACTCTGCACTCATTCGAACTTGCCCGGAACGACTCACCGTCATCTTCTGCCCGTGGCCCTTCGCGAAGTGGGGAATCGACATAATCGGGCCACTGCCCACAGCGCCCGAAGGGCTCAAGTTTGCCGTGGTAGCAGTGGACTACTTTACCAAATGGGCCGAAGCAATTCCCTTGGCCACTATCACTGAGAAGAATCTGACTAAGTTCGTCCGCGAGAACCTCGTCTACAGGTTCGGAATACCCCACTCCTTGGTCTCGGACAATGCCCTTCAGTTCGATAACCAGTGCATGAGGGACCTCTATGATCAGTTCGGCATCAATAAAGATTTCTCCGCGCCATACCACTCGCAGAGCAATGGCCAAGTGGAGGCCGTCAACAAGATCATCAAGACCACTCTAAAGAGACGACTCGACGCACTTAAAGGACGGTGGGCAGCGGAGCTACCCCTGGTCCTCTGGAGCTATCGCACTACGGCCCGCACGGCCACTGGAGAAACCCCATTCTCCATGGCTTATGGCACAGAAGCGATGATCCCGGCAGAAGTAAAGGTCCCATCTTTTCGCTACGAGAATTTCGATGAAACGGTCAACGATTCACTTCTTGCCGCGGAGCGGGATATGATCGAAGAACGACGAGAAATCGCTAGGATCCGGATGGAGGCCCAGAAGCGACGTATGGCGACGTACTACGACTCCAAGGTGAAGGAAAGAAAGTTCAAGGTTAGGGACACCGTCCTCAGACAAGTATTCCAGAACACCAAGGAGGCTTCAGCGGGGGCACTAGGATACACATGGGAATGGCCTTATCAAATCACCGAGGTTTTACGATCGGGAGCATACCAACTCGCGGATCTCGCCGGGATCCCAGTGAGACTCCCCTGGAACACGGAACATCTCAAGAAATATTACCAGTAGGCTCACCTAACTTGTAATATTATTTCTTTGTAATTCTACTCATATGTGTATTTGTAAACTATTTATGAATAAAAAATTATATGTTTTGTATTTCCAAATACGATTCAATTGAAAGTCTGCGGAGTAGACTATAAACTCGGTGTATAAAGGATAGAATCGCGGAGCGGATAAATCCTAAAAACACTACCCTGTCTTCTCAGCCGCGAAGCGTCCAAGAAGCCGGGGGGCATCCGGGGTACCAGAAAGAAAATAGATGCGCTCTATAGGTACCTCGAAGGCGAGCGAGGCTAGAACATGTGAGTTCCGAAGGGCTCACACAGGCTTTACCCGTTGAGACTTCCTACCTCAAAGGTTTGTCTTGTCAGGGTTATTCCTTCTTAGAAGGGAACCTGTTCGGAGACTAACTTGGGAAGTCAGACCAACTTATTCCTAGAACCATTGTATTCTTCTAAGAAGATGGAAGAACTAGGCACGCTCAAAGGAAGAATTCCGAGGCAGACTAATTTCTAAAAAATTAGGCCAAAGCGTGGAAAATAAGAGGTCACTCATTATACATACCCTCGGAGAGAGTATGTAGTCCCGAAGGGACTGTCATTTAACTAATCGCATGTAGTCCCGAAGGGACTACCGTTTAACGAATTAGTTATTAGAACCCGAAGGGATTTAGTTAATTGATTGGATCCCGAAGGGACTGTCATTTAACGAATTAGTTAGATCCCGGAGGGATTTAGTTGATTGATTAGATCCCGAAGGGATTTAGTCAGTTGGCAAACGATGAAAATGGGAAATTAAATCCTTTATTAATTGTGGAAAATTATACAAAAGGTGGGCGTCCAAGATGGGGACCCCGAACAAAAAAAAAGATATATTATTATATAAAAGACTCTAAGGCGGAGGCTGCTGTGGGGGGGCGCGGCATCTCGCGGCGAATCTCCTCAACAAAATTCCACTCGGGGTGTAGGGCCTTGAGCCTATCCAACGCTCGGTTGGCCCCTTCGACCATGGCCTACGTGATCTCGTTCCGATACCCCACGCTTTGATGGAAGTCGGCGACCCACTGTTGTCTCCTCAGCTCTATGAGATTCTCAAACGCGGGGCTATTTTTGAAGTCGGCCACCGCGGAGCGAATTCGCGCTCTGGCCCCGTTGAGATCAGCCTCGATCCGCCGTTTTTCCCCTCGCTCTTCTTTGAGCTCTCCTTCGAGGGCTTGAATCCTCGACTCTGCCGCGCCTCTCAAATTCCTCTCCTCCTCGAGAGCAGCATCGAACGCGGCCTTCTCCGAGAGGGTGCTCTCCTCACGAATTCGGCGCTCTTCCTCCAGCGCGTTCCACGCCTCTGACTGTTGGGACCGCGCCTGAGCCAGCTCCAGCTCGAGCCAGGTCTTGGTCTCCGCGTGGGTCCCCCTCTCTTTCTCCAACTCCTCTCGGAGCTTAGATGTCTCCTCCATGAAGGCTCTTCGCTGCTCCCTTGACTTCACCATGCTCTGGGTAGCATGGTCCATCATTCTGTTGGACAGCTCCGACTGAGCTCGGAGTTCATGAAGCTGGGCCACGAGTTTCTCTTTCTCGTCCCGGAGCTGGAGCAGAGCATCCCGGCCTTGGGCATTAATTGCCTCGGTTCTACGGGAGTAGAGGAAGTTGGATAGGAATGCCTGCATAAACCAACTGCTGTTAGCAGAAGAAGAATTAAGAAAATAAAGCGGTTTGTCGGTTCTCACCTGCGCAAAAAGCCGCACCCCGTCTCTGTTCCCGGCTTGGAGAGGCTCCTCGGAGACCCTCTTGAAGCTCTCTTCGGACCAGAGTTCATCCAGCAGTGGACCAAGCTCTGGCATCTAGGGAAACGCCCCCGAGGGTGTGTGCGACCCCTCGCCGAAAGGGGTCCCCGCAGGAGGAACTCTGAACCCGTCCAAGGGATCCCTCGTGGGGATCGTGCGGTCAGGAGAGCCTCGCGAGGTCGACCCGCTGGTCTGGACCTCCGGGTCTGGGTCCCTAGAGGATGGTCCCGCGGCATCTACTAGAGTAGTTCCGCTCCCCGTCCGGGGCGTGGGTCTCGAAGGAGAAGAAGAACCTTCCGCGATCTGCTTCCCCTTCGATTTATCCCTAGCGGGAGAATTGGGAGCACGAACCACGGGGTCAGAAGTCCCCGTCGATGGCGGGACCCCCAGGAGCCCGAAAAACTCATCTGTAGATGATAACGCGCGATTAACGTCAGTCTGGCATATAAAAAACCTAGATTCGTAAAGAGAGACTGCTCTCGTGAATAAACTCTTACCGTCGTCAATGACGATGGGGACTGTGTGTCGCGATCCGGAAGGAGCGCGCAACAGAGTTTTCGCGGGAGGCGTCGGCTGCCGCGAGACGTCCTCCAAAGGACTCGGACTCGCGTGTTCTACCACGAAGTCATCCACGCTCAGCAGCGGGTCCCGAGTCAAGTTGGTTGGTGGCCTGGGAGCGGTCGGCGGCTGTTCCCCGAAGATTTCCTCCACGGCCGACAGCGCTTGCTGAGCGGCCTCACCAAAGGAGGCGTCCTCGAGCGTCGTCCCAGGGACGCCCTTGTCCTGAGAGGCGGCATTCGTGACCTCTGGAACCGCCGCTGGCTCCGTCCTTGATTGCTTCCTCCGAGTCAGAGGCTCCTCTGGAGTCTCTGAAGCCTCATCTCCGTCCTCGGCCCCCTCAGAGGGCGGGGAGGGGGGGGGGGGGGGGGGGGGGGGGGGGGGGGCGGAGCAACCGCAGCCTTGGGAGGGACGGGCCTTTTTGAGAAAGTGGCCGCCCTCTTCCTCGTCGATGGGGCGGGAGTGGTCATACTCCTGGAAACCCTGGCCGGGGCCTTAGGTTGCTTCGGGCCCGACAGTTGTCCACGGAGCTGGTCCGGGTCCAACTCCATGCGAGTCCTGATCCATCCATGGGTGATCAGGTTGTCCTCATGGACGAGGGCCCGGACGTCTCTGGCCTCGTCGGGGTAAGCTAAGGCGGTGTCGATCCGCTCCTCCTGGTCCGTGGTCACGGGGGTGCGGATGAAGGAATCTGCGCACAACCCCGAATGTCAGCAAAGAGGCATATATTAAATATAAAAAAATAAAGAAGGAGAATAGAATATGACTCACTAGGAACTTGGTATGCTCGTGGGAGGGGCTGAGCTCCCTGAATGGAGCTGCACCGGTCGAAATCCCCCCCGACCCAAAAGTTCCTGTCCTTAACCCCTCGCAAGACGAAGACATGTTCGTCATCAAAATCTTCTTCTTCTCCCACGGCGCTAAGAAGAAGTATCCCGCCTCAGATTTCTTGGAGGAGGGTTTGTACAAGTGGCAGACCTCCTCCACTGATATATCCGCCTCGAACCACATCCTCCACAGGATGTGCAACCCCGCTAGTATCTTGTAGGCGTTAGGGTTAAGTTGGCTCGGCGCAAGTCCCAGTGGACTAGAACCCCCCGGACCAGGGGGTGTAGCGGAAGTCTTGCCCCATGCTTCACGATGGCCTTGTTAAAGGCCACCATCGGGGGCGGGGGTCGTGTCGAACGCTCCTCCGCGGACATGGCTCTAGTGGTGATAGTCGCGGGGAGGTGGAACTGTTCCCGGATGTGCTCCACGTCGACCTCGGAGCACTTGGAGACCTTGTCGTCCGCAGCGAGCGTGGCCGAAGGCTCTGGGGGATTGGGGGCGTTGGCAGTCGGTGCCCGTGAAGGTCGCGCGCCCTCAGCTGCGGCAGGTTGAGAACCAGCGGCGGTGGCGGTAGACCCGCTGGGTTTTTCTGCCGCGGATACTGATGGAGGGTCTGACGTGGCCATGGTGGTTCTCGCTTTCCTTTTCGCTCTTCTTGCAGCGGCAGGCGGCGGTGGCGGAGACACTGTCGGCAGAGCGGCGGAGCCGGTTTCAAGCCCGGCGCCGGAGGACGGCGATGTCGGGTGAGACATTTTTTCTGAGGACACCAAGAACCCCGATAAGTCACCCCGTGAAACCCCACGCAAGAAAGAAAAGAAGAAAAGTTCTGCGCAGGAAATAAAAGAGGAAAAGGTCCTGCGGAGTCGGAGGACTTACCGAAAAATGGTCAGAAACGTCGGCAAAACCTTCAAACTCCGGGGAATTTACAGCGTTGCGGAAGGTCGGAGAACGTCGGAACTCTCGTGAAATACTTTGGATTCGCAAGTTTCTGAGAAAAATGGCGAAGAAAGCAAAAGTTCGGAGAATGGGAAGTGAGGAAGGATTTATAGGCAAAGAGGGCGAAAAGGGCGAAGTCCTTTCGCGACATTTCATCTCGCGTCCTTTCGTCTCGCGCCGTTTCATCTCCGAACCTCGAACTCACTCCCGGGCCGTTGGATGGGAATCTTCCCACCGCCATCTAACGGTTGGAAGGGTTCGACGAGAGGTAATTATTGCCTGATGTCAACCAATGTTACCGAAAAAGGCAAATTCCCCGAAAAGTGTGTCAGAGCATTAACTGCCCGTCACTCAAACGGCGCGGCTTTTTAGTAGAGAAGCGTACCCAGGAAGAAATCCCAGAGGGCGCGACACGTGTCCTCGGGGATTAGGGGGCAGATGTTGTTAGCTAGTTTTCGTCCGATGATATATCATCGAGGGTGTCGTCCCCGAAGACAAGCAGCCTCGAGAGAGAGTGTCCAAGTGACGACGAAGCTTCGCCACGTCAGCAAGAGTGTTAACGTCTACGGCACCAAAAAGTGCGGGTTGACCTCGCACTTGTATCTGCAAGGGTTGTTGGAAGAAACAACCCCGAAAGTGGATCTCAGAATGAAGCAAGGTCCTCGGGAGGAGACCGATGAGCTGGAGATCCCCTAAGCCCGGGGACGAGTGGAACCCGTAATTAACCTCACGTTCGCGGAGGAGCAGGAGAGTCGGGGGACTCTTCGCGGAGCGGGAGATCCCCGGACGAGGGGTAAAGCGCGGGTAGCTGCAGTGAGATCATTCCCGATGGTATTTACCTCTGACATGCACTGTAGACGCCTCACTTGTGATAGACGTGAGGTGATTAGTTAGTAACCTACCTCTTGAATTTAGGGCAGGGTATGGTTGATGGGGATAAGGCCACCTAATCCCCTGATTTAAGGGAGATTAGGTGGGGCGCATTTAATGCACTTTCTTCTCTCTCTCTTTCCGGACTTCTATAAAAGGAAGGAAAGGAGAAGGAGAAAGTGGTTGGAAAAAATTACTCTGTAATTTTCCAGTTTGAAAATACTACAAACACAATGGACGTAGACTTTTACTCCGGCGGAGGGTCGAACCACTTAAAAAATTCCCGGGTATTTGTTTTCTGTTCAAACTTCCACTATTCATTGCTGTATCACACGCTAGAGGTACGGATCATGGTGTTGGTTTAAATTCTACACCAACAGAGTATTTATAGATATGAGTTTACTAATTTTTTTAAGAAAAAAATAATATTTATTAGTTTTACTTATTTTTTTGCTTATTTTTACCATTTGAGGGCATTTTAGGTATTTTTAAAATATGATACGGCTATTTTTTAACGGAAACAGACGGAATCGGCTTTGAGGGGGTGTCAGTGATATTTTTTAAGAAAACAAGGGGTGTCAGTGACATTACATTTGATTCAGGGGGTGTTCTTGGCATTTCGCTAAAAGTGAAGGGGTGTCAATGATTTTTTTCCTTAAAAATATGGTCCACGTTTTGAAGTATTAACAAAATAGCCATTAGATTAACTTCTAAAAATTTATGATTAAAGAAATAAAATTTATGACAAAATAATAAAATACACAGTCATAATTTTTGTTACTATAATAACAAAATTTTAGAAAATTTAAAATAACTAACTCACAAATGAATGATTGCCTATACAATCAATTTCACAAAACTTTTTACTAAATAAAAAGTATCTTATAAATAACAAAAAAAGGCAGCCAAAGAAGTCACAAAATTCATGACTAGAGACACAAAATTTTAGACAATATTATTTGCAACAGACAATAAAAATAAAATTCAAAAAACTAATGACTACAGTCTTAAAAATATAGATGCAAATATATGATTATTTTACTAATAAAAACAAACATATGCTAGTTGTTAAAAACTAACATAAATATACGGCTATATATTATAAAAACCACTTAAATTAAATGAATTTTTTACTCATTTAGCAAAATAAATAAATAAATTACAAAATAAGGTCATTCTTATATGTTTGTAATGTGTTCTCGTAGTTTTCACTTTTAATCATTTATGCACAAGTAGTATGTTCTCTTAGTTTTCACTATATAATTGTAGCATAAATTTTGAAGCATAAATTAAAAGTATAATACACATAGGGCATAGATTATTATTGTGACAAAAGAGTGGCATTCCTCAAAATTCAAAAAAAAAAAATCAATTAGGTAAATATTCATTTTGAAAGACGTGTTCAAAAAATAGTCATAGTTTAAAAAAAATTTAAAAAGTAGCTGTAAATTTTTTTTTGCAAAGGTAAGAAATTTTGTACCCTTACAAAATTACACATAAATTGTACTGTAAGAAATTTCTTACCAAGGTAATAAATTTCAGAATTGGTTATTTTCTTAAAATTTTAAAACTATGGCTATTTCTTAAAATCATTCTCGAAAAAGTGGCTATTTTCTAAAAAAAAATTAAAAAAATGCTTATTATTTTAATGGTTTAAATCACGTTGAAATTTGAAAAATAAACAATTCATAAGTAAATTAGACCTACGCAGTAATGTAAAGGAGGAGATTGAATATGAGAGTTGTAAAACTAATCAAAATTAAACAAGTCTTCTAAAAATAAGATTTACTTGGTATTTGATTTTTTTTTTTTTTGCTCTATCTTTCAAAAAGTTAAGAAATTAGTCATCATCGAATAGAAAATCAAGGATCATATAGTTAAAGGAATTGTTATTTTCTTTAATAATGGAAACATTGATTTTTTTTTAAGTCATTCAAAATTAGATATTCGTTAAATAATGGGAAAATTTTTAAATAATCCCTGAGTTTTACCAAATTTATAATTTCGCCCTTGCGTTCTTAAAAATTATCAAACAATCCTTTGGTTGTTCAAATCAATACAAAAAAATACCTTTTACGTTGACCGTGCTTAATTTTTTTCAAAAATGACCAAACTACCCTAAGAAAAAAACAAAAATAAACAATATGCATCGTCCTCACACCTCAATCGAAAAAAGAACTAGCAAACATCAAAATCCTAAACCCAAACTAAAGATTTGACCTCCAGAGTTTTTTTTTTTAACCCCTCAACAAACAGAAATGAAGTTTCTGATCAATCAGAAAGGATGGTCAGAGCCATAATACCTAAAATGCACACCATGATTGACCTTGACGCTTCATTCTGCCCTGAAAATTATTGGAAACCAAAGCTGGCCGTTCTCTATAAATCTGAACATAAAAAAGCACCCACACTGATACCAATACATGAGGTACCCAAATGGGTTTTAGCACACTTTATGAAGCCTTTGCTACTTTATCTGGAAGGACGTTATCGGGAAGGATAAGCTCAGGAGGGGTCTCACGAACGACACCAATCATTGAATCGTACTCTTCGTCGCGGCGTGCAAATTTCTTCCTCAGCACCTTCTCAAACTCGATCTCGTCAAAGCCCTTGGCATTTTCGGCTGCATGAACCTGAGCCAAGTTGGTGTAATTTACAGCCCTACCAAAAAAAAAAAAAAAACACCAAAGCTTTAACCAAAAAGAAAAACTGAAACAATCAACAACCTCGACCATGAACCCCGCCTCCACGTCGCCGGTCAGGGTGAACCACCGCCTCCACAAAGATCCACCTCTGCTTGCCGCAGATCTTCCTATGCTCGCCGCTCGCCCCCACCTCCGCTCGTCGCAGACTCCCACCTCCGCTCGCCCCCACCGCCGCTCGAGCTCCTCGCAGACCACACCGCCGCTCGCTGCTCGTCGCAGACCCCACCGCCGCTCGCCCCCACCTCCGCTCGCCGCTCGTCGCAGACCCCCACCGCCGCTCGCCTCCACCTCCACATCGCCGCTAGTCGCAAACCACGCACCGCCGCTCGCCCCCACCTCCGCATCGCTGCTGGTCGCAAACCCCCACCGCGGCTCGCCCCCACCTCCACTCGCTGCTCGCTGCTTTCCGCTCCGCCGCCGCTGCCGCCCCACTCCCCCCCCAGGCTGCTCGCCCCACCTCCGATCGTCTCCTCTATTCAAGCACTCAAACTAAAATAAAAAAATAAAAGATAATGAAAATTAAAAGGAAAAGGGCAAATGTAATATGATAGTTTATTAAAGGGTGTTAATGTCTTTTTATGTGTTAATGTTGACTAAATTTTTTGTGGAGGGTAGTTTTGTATTGATTTGAACAACCAAAGGATTGTTTGATAATTTTTAAGAACGTAAGGGCGAAATTATAAGTTTGGTAAAACTCAGGGTTTATTTAAAAATTTTCCCTTAAATAATCTCTAAAAAGTAACATATGTTTCGAAATATTAAAAAAAATAGCCCTTGTCAAAATTTTTGTAACGAAAAAAATAAAGATAAAAAATCTAACAAGTTTGCGTGTACAACCCGAATCCAGTCTTAAAACCCCTTGGGTAAAAGCATCATTTAAATAGTTTACATATTGATTTAGTTTTGAACTGTTATGAAAAAAATCTGGAAAAAATAAAAAAATTTAGTTTATGAGGTTTTGCAACTCGGTAAAAATAATAAATCAATTAGTTTGCTTGGAAAATAAAAACTTCATCATGGTTAAAAATATTGAAGACTTTAAAACAATGGATTATTTAAAGTTTAGCCACTAGTCCACTAACTTCCTCAAAGTCGAGCTCATATGCACTTGCCATCCATCGTCGTTGTCTTGTAGTTTTGAAGTTTATCCATTATCTTACCTAAAACATGAGAAAACTAATGAGTTGAAACTCATTAAGTGAATAATTAAATCATGCCACAATGAGATACTTCAAAACGATTATCGACCCTCTTAAGGGACTCGGAGTTTATTTACAAATCAAGGCCTCCTCCTTGCCCATCAAGGCAACTCGGCCCAAGTATATGCCGTTATAATTATCTATTTCTCTTTCATGGAAACTTTCTTCATTCTCTAGAGCTCGATCTGAGCTCATCTCGCGACCCTGGAGTCTTTACGAACAAATGTTTTTTTTTTCTTTTTGGCCCCTCTAACCATTTCCAAACTTTAACATAATTTAAGAAGATCATTGTTATAGTCATTCTTAAACCCATTATTTAAGGACAGACTGTAACTGTTGGTATCTTAGGTCATTTCAGAACTCTAGTGGGTCTCTTTGTTGGCTGAGCTTCTTTTTAGGTTGTTCTGAAACTCAAGTACGCCTCTGTGCAAGCTGGGCCTCCTTTCAGGTTGTCCCAGAACTTAAGTGTGCCCCCGTGTAGGCTAGGCCTGCATACAAGTTGCAAAACTCTAGTATTCTCCCGTGTCAGCTTACCTCCTTTCAAGTCATTTTGGAACTTAAAGTATGCCCCTGTCGGGTTAGGACTCCTTAAAGGCAATTTCAGAACTCTATTATGCCTCTATTTTGGTTGGGCCTCCCTTCAGGCCATTTTAACACTCTTGTATACCATGCTCATGCTAGTCTTTCTTTTTAGGTCGTTCCAAAACTCTATTATGCCCTCATTCGAGCTAAGCCTCCTTGAAGACCGCTTTAGAACTATATTATGCCCCATTCCAACTGAGCCTCCTTCCAGGCCATTTTGAAACTCTAGTATGTCTTCATTTGATCTGGGCCTCCTTCTAAGCCCTCCCAAAACTCTTTATGCCCCCATTCAGGCTGGGATTCCTTCTAGGTTGTTCTGAAACTCTCTTATGCTCCTGTTTTGGATATGGCCCTATTTGGGTTGGGCCTTCGTTCAGGCCGTTTCAAAACTCAAGCATGTCGTCATTTGATCTGAGCCTCCTTCTAAGCTGTTTCAAAACTCTATTGTGCCCTCTTTCAAACAGGTCCTCCTTTCAGGTCATTTCAAAACTCTCTTATGCCCCCTGATTGGGCTGGGCCTCCTTCATGGTCGTTTCAAAACTTTATTATGGTCCTATTCGGACTGGGCTTCCTTCCAGGCCATTTCAAAATTTTAGTATGCCTTCGTTCTGTCTGTTCAGCGAATTTATCATTTGTCACGAAACATACACATCTAGGAAAGAACAATTTAACATTTATGGTCCCAATACCCATAGACAGGCATATAAATCTAGCTCATAACATATCATTAGTTACCGTGTCCATAGATATTTACCCGTCATATAATTTCACGGAACCAATAGAAACCAAAATCACAACCTCTCAATCTCAGAAAGTGTTGAACGTTGAATAACAAATAGATAGCAAAATGCAACTGGAAAACGGTAGCATAAACACATAATTGGGTACCTTGATAGCAAGCAAACTTCCTCAAATAATTCAAAAAAAAATTGCACTAATAATTCTACACAGACAAGTGTTAGCCTGAATCAACAGATTGGACACATTTTTTCAAAGACAGGAATATTTATATTTAAAATTACATTGTCTAGATTTTTATATGATTTCTAACAATTGCTATTTTTTCTAATTTTTTGAAACAAGTGTAATTTTTAAAAACCCGTATAATATCTATGCTATTTGCTGCAATTTATTCTTTTTGGCTTGGTCGGAAAGAGGTGAGAAATAAGGAAAAAGCTCTACTTCAAGCCTATCAAATTACATTGTTCCACTAAAGGAAGGTCTAACGACCCAAATCGAGTCTTGAAATCTCAAAAGCAAAGTATTATTTTAATAGACCAATCATTTTTTTTGTTGGATGACCGATGACCAATCACAAATTTAGTTTAGATGTTCTATGCAAAAATTTGAAAAAAAAAAAGTCATTTGGTATGTAATTCGGATATAAAAATTGATTCAAATATTCTTACTATAGTAACAATGATTTTTTTTTTAAAGAAAAACCTAAATTTTAAACTTTATCATTTTAATTCTCTTTTTATACTCTTTCCCAATGTAAATCTTCTTTCTTACAATCTAAGTTAAACTGCTGCAACTAACTCTTATCCAAAAATAGTTTTGGATTAAAAGATTTTGCCAATAAATAACACAAATCAACATTATCTTTTTTTTTTTTTTTATCTTAATTGCTTAACAAATGACCCGTAGTTTATTAAGCAATTCACTCAAGCATGCCAAAACAGTAAAACATCAATACACTTGTTCAAAAGAATAGAAAAAATAATAATTTTAAAGTGTGAAAGTTTTGACTCTCTATAAGTTTAATCGGTTAGATAACTTGGTCGAGTCGCGCTCATATGTACTCATCATAATCCTTTCATTGTCGCCATGCTCACAAAATCTCATTTAACTTAACTACAACACGTGTACTCTAATGAGTTATGAAGCTCAATAAGTAGATGTCACGATCCAAAACTTAAAATAATATTTTGATAATAATAATAAAAATCTAGTATGATTTGTAAGATAGAGTAATGTTTTTCTTCCAAAAATACGGACAAATTTAAACTTTTTAAATTATTACATACAATGAAACTCTTATTACAAAAGCACAGGAATTCACCGTGTTCTCAGGATAACCAAAAGAGCTAGTATTAATAGTAATTTTAAAAAGTACAGAAATCAAGATTATTTTCTGTCAACGGTTAGCCGATAGTCGTAGTAACACTTTACAGGTCGGTCCCGTATATACCCGCTATTTCCACCACTGTCTCCTAGCCCTTTTTGTTTCCTTTCAACTTACCTACGACCCGAGCACACAAGTGAGCAAATAGCTCATTAAGTAGATTAGATACAGAGATTGCTAAGTCAACAAGCAATATAACAACTAAGGGAAATTATATAACTATAGTCAATAAGAGAACGAACTTGACAGTCAAATAATCGTAGTCCGAAGAGTAAAAGCCACTCTTTAACAACCTTGTCCTTGAAGTAGATTTTAGAAATATGATACTAAAACTACGCGGGGTACAATGATTTAATGAATTATAAATCTCATATTTATCATGTTTTTCATGATTTTTAGGTGCATTTTTTGATAATAAAATCCAAATGTTAATTGCATTTTAGGTTTATTTTGCATAGTGTTTAGTTCATTTTCTATTTTTTTAATTTGTTCAAAATAATAAAATGCCATTGAATTGATGATTTAAAATTAATAATTGATTACTTTTAGCTAAGAATGACTTTTGGATTGTGTTAGGTTCATTTAGAACATGTTTGAGGCCAAAAAAAGACGTTTGGGTGAAGATCGGACAAAGTAGCGATGCAGCATAGGCAAAATGGCGCTGCAGCGCCATCAAGAGCAAGATTGCACAGCTTCTGGGCGCTGCAGCACAGTTAAAATGGGGCTGCAGTGCCACCCGAAAAATAGCACAGCGCTGCAGCGCGCTAATAACTCCGCTGCAGCGCCCGACACGCGCCAAACAAGCTCGATTCGCAAATTTAATCCCAATTTGACCCAAATCAAGTGGGATATATTCTAGGAAGCCCTAAAACACAAGGGGGATTCGTCATTCAGAGAAAATTAGAGACTTTTGAGCAGAGAAAGAGGCGTTGAAGCGAAGGAGAGACACGAAGGACGTTTACCGGAGACGGAGTCGTTCTTCACCGTCACAATTCGTTCTTTCTTATCTCTTCTCTCTTGTTAATCATGAACCAATTATTAATGGCTGTTTCGTTTATTTTTATCATGAATTAATTTTCTTTTTCTAAGGCTACGATGTAGCCAAATCATGATGTGAATTGTTTTCTTTTTCCTATATAATCAATTGATGTTTATTGCAATCTTGATGATCGTTTAATTTAGTTCTTAATGCTATCATGAGCTTGCGCACCTTGTGATTGATTTTCTGAATTTTGTTCAATATTCAAGAGAGGAGAATGAGATTCTAACTACATAATTAAACGACATAATTGTATTATTGACTAGAGATAGCAAGTTCTTTTATGTGATGTGTGAATTCTTATGTTTATTGCTGGTTTAATAAATATAATCGGAGATTCGAGAGACGAGATTTGTTTATTGAACTTAGGATAGTTTATGTTCGAGAGAAATAAATTGTCACATTTGCAAATTGTCATCTTCAAGAGTAATAAATATTCAATTGATTAGGATTAGTGAACAATCATAATTTGGTGAGGTGAAATCGGATGCCTTAGACTTCATTCGTATTGATTTAATCCAATATTTAATTCGTTGTATTTTAATTTGTTCTTGCAATATCTTCACTTTTAATTCTTTCAAATAATAATTTTGATTTATTAGTTCGGTAATCGATCAAAGTCCTCATGGGAACGATACACGGACTCAAAATTCCTTTATTACTTGTCGGCACGTGCACTTGCGTTGCGCATTTTGCCTATCAAGGACCAATTAATCTCGACTCAGAAGTTGATCTCGTATTTTTCTAATTTCATTTAAGTTCACAAATCTCTGGCTTATCTTATAAAGATAAGTATGCACACAGTTTACTATTTAAAAATCCTTAATTCTATTAATATTAAGAAGGATTCGTCTGCCTTAGCCCTGCTCTAGACCCCTCTCGGGTTATTTTGGAACTCATACAAATCTAGACCCCTTGTGGGTCCTTCCAGAACTTATACAAATCTAGACAACTTGCGGGTCGTTTTGGAACTTATATATATCTAGACCCCTTGTGGGCATAACGTAACTTATATAAATCTAGACCCCTTGGGGGTCGTCTCGAAACTTATACAATCTTGACCCCTTGCAGGTCATTCCGGAACTTTTATAAATCAAGACCTTTTATAGATCATTCCACAACTTATACAAATTTAGCCCTTGCAGGTCGTTCTGGAACTTATACAACTCTAGACCCCTTACGGGTCATTCCGAAACCTCTCGCCACCAGTGGTCTTCCAAAGATACTCAGCCTAACTATAAGTTACTATATAGATTTGGTTTTTTTTTTATGACGCAAAGCTTCCTTAGTTCTCTGGACCCATTCTGGGCTTGTCTTGAATACTTGAAGTTTCATTTGTTAAATCCTTTATCTTTTGGCCTTTCTGGCCATTCCAAACTCAATCATAATCTTGGAAGGTATCAAATATAATATCCTTTAGGTCCTCTATTGCAACCTTTTGTCACCCTTAGGCCGTTTTATAATCAAATACGACCACAAGGCCCCTTTGGCCATCCCAAAACCTTACTATGCTCCCTTAAGCACTAGGCCCCTAAAGGGTCATTCTATGATTCTTAGTATCTTTTGCGGCTAGGCCTTCCGGGTAGAGCAATCTTCTAGGTTGTTCTAAAAATCTAGTTTTTTCCCTTCCGAGCTAGACCTCTTTCCCAACCATTCTGAAACTAGTATACCCTTTTGCGGGTCGGGATTCCTCAAGGCCATTCTAGTACTCTAATATGCCCCTATCCAGGTTGGACCTCCTTTTAAGCCATTCAAGAACTATGGTTTACCCATTATGGGCTAGGCCTCCTTATAGGTCATTTCGAAAAGTTTCATCGTCTACCAAACTATAAAAGATATTAAATCACAAGAAATTTAATATTTATAGTCATACACCGATAGACAAGCTAACAAACACACATGCATGATCCTACAGTGCGACCCATAATGTCATACTTGTGGATCAGAACATGGAAATAATACGTATATTCTCTTGAACCCACACTCACGAATAAACAAATAAAGATATACTAAGAAAATTTCAGCATTCAAAAAATAAATACATACTGTTGTGCTAAATCGCGAATGCACGATATGGTTTCAAAGTAATAGAATGATAAGTAGAGTGCCGATCCCACGAGGAAATGTGTACTAAGTACCAAATTACTCTAATCCTAACTCTAATTGAACAATGCAATGAAAGAGAATGAATATCTAACTAAAGCAAGAAGAAACAATTGAAGAATGCGACAAAAATAAATATAAAGTGATGTAAAAGAATCTAAGCCTTTTGATTTCACCTAGACCAGTCACTTGTATCTGTTAATTCAATTTATTGATTATCTATTCCTATAATGATGACAAGTTCGCAAATTTACTAATCAATCTCTCTCGAGCATCGACTAGCCTAATACTAATATCAAGTTTCATCTCTTGATCCCAAACATTAATACTAGATTGCGTATTAGCTATCTATAGCTTAATATCCTTCTTATGTTAATTTGCTTGGAGAACGTTCCAATTATTATCTCTCGACCTCTAATTAAGAACTAATTAATCATGTACAATTTGATCAAGATAATACAAGCATTAAGAACAAATCAAACTAATCATCATATAATGGAAAAGAAACATCAATTGAATTGAAAATAACATCTATATAGCAATAGGTCTGGCTACATCATAGCCCTAGAAAACAAATTCAAGAAAAAAAAAGTGCAAAGGAGAAAGAAAGAACTCCTGACAGCTCGGAACGACTCCATTGCGAGAACGCCCCTCATCTCGCCTCCAATACGCTCTAAAACTGAATGAAAGAATGCTTTTTTCGAGTTCTAAGTGTCCTACTAATAGTTTTAGATCAAATTATGTAATTTGGGATTTTTCGAAGTGTATTCGCTATTGTACGGACCACCTTTCGAAGTAGCGCCGGCGATGCGATTTTGAGGGTCTGGGTCACTCTATGCGCACTGATTTTTAAAATCAAATATCTACTTCGTTACTTATCGAAATCATGCATATAATACGCCGTTGGAAAGATCTTTCGAAGGTCTTTGATTTGATATGCAATAGCTATATAAATCTTGCAGAAATATTTATGTAAATCTGCATCAAAATAGTGCTTTGTTTTACCTTAACTCAAATGACTCTGAATTTCCTTGTTTTCGTTGCATTTGCTCTCATTGCTCCCAACTCACCTATATGTAAAATAAATCACCAATAAAGACAAAAATTATATTATTTTGACATAAATTAAGAGTAAATACATGCTTAAAAATAAGTAAAATTATGATCCATCAAATACCCCCTCACACTTAGATTTTGCTAGTCCTCGAGCAAAGCGTATAAGCAAAGCTAACATAAGACTCAACAAACGAACGGACTAAACTCTCTAACAAAGTGATCAAGCTGAGTTCAAGTTTGAATGCCTCAATTAATAACAAGCGAGTTAAAGAAAATATAGACCAACTCAAAGCGAAATCAAGCTTTACACAAGTGTCGAATCTCGGTTCACTCTCATGTTTTCTCCTACCTCTAGTCTCTCGTATGTGTGTGCTTTTAGCCAATCACTTCTAGTCATTCACCATTGGATCAATTTGTGCAGACTAAAATAAAACGATATATTATATAAGTAATTTTCTCATAGACTTGCCATAGACTCTCTCTCTCTACTAATGTAGGTCACTATCATGATCCCGAGTCGGTAGGTCTTAAATAGCATATAATGTAGGCCTTGACTAAGGTATGTCATTTAGAATTAAATGAGTTTGATACCTTAAGCACATTAACCACCTCGGTTCTTACTTTCTTCTCACCCAATTTATACTCCACTTTTGTAGTCTGTTGTTAGCACTTATTTGGTTATTTGAGTGTTACACTTGGTGCTTTTTTTTTTTATAGGAATTGCTCACTTTTTCACACTTTTTTTTTGCCAAAATTTACACTCTCTTTATGATGCTTCGGTTCGGTGATAATGACTCTTTTACACTTCTCGTTCCTCATCTTTTAAGTACATGTGCTTAAGATTCTAGGGTTGAGACTTATTTTATTTATTTATTTATTTAAGGCTAGGCTTCGATGTAAGTGACAACAAATAAATGGTAATATCTCTTAAGGCTAAAAAAGGGTGGCTAAGGCCATATAATTGTTATTAACCGGGTAGGCTACAAAGGCTCAAACGTTTCAAAGATGGCCTGCGACTTAACTGTAATCATGTGTGACCTAGGATTTCGCTTCAAGAGTGCTTTTAAGCAAATTCTAGAACAAAGTAGTCTACAACAAATGTACTCCACGGGGTTTAACTATCGGGCCATGGCTATGTGCTTAATGTGCATGAGAATCCAAAAAGCAAGATCAACAATCAAGTTTTCCAATCATCTAACAAGTGCCCAACTATCAAAAACTCAAGTCGGTCATCATAGGATTTTATAATAAAAAAATTGTTGTTTTCTATCATCGGCTACAGTCACCAAAATAATTGCACAGGTGCAAAGAGAAATCTAAACCTAATAATGCAATTATTCAAATTAAACTAAGTAAAACTAACTAAGAAAGCAAGAACCTAAAATAAGTAACATCCAAGGAAATTTCCACCCCCACACATAAGATCTACATTATCCCTAATGTCAATTAAAACAAATGAGAAAGAAATACTCCCTGTATAGGTACCGCACATCTAAGTGGAAGCATTGTGGATTAACCGTTTAAAAGGGCAACGTCTTCTTGATGAAGCAGTGTTGGTGTCACGCCTAGCTCATCAAAGAGCGGCATCCTCCCATGGTAAGTGTCATATAACACTACCCATAATTCTTGAATCTAATTTCCCTCAAGCTTCGCATGATAGTATAACTTTTGGTACATACTTCCAACATGACTAATTTTTAGTGCACACAGTTGTTGGGGTTCAAACAATGCTTTCAATGTAAGCAAAGAAGATGTTAGCCATATAAGATCTTTGTTGGCATCTATGCATGATGTTGGCTCAAGAACTTTCAGATTGTAGATCTCTTCATGTAATTTTTCTTTAAAGCTCAAATCTTTTGTCACTTCCTCTTTTGTACGCTCTTCTTGAAGCATCTCAAATTTCTCTTCTAATGGCGTAGAAACTTCAACTGGGTGATCCTTCATATGAATCATCCGTTTTGCGATCAAGTTATCAAGTTGAAGTCCCTAACTTATAATAGTCATTTGTTGTATTTGAAGATATAGTTTGGTTTCCAACATGAAATGGTTGGTTGTATTTGCCAATTAACCAACTATTTCTTCAAGAGTCTTTAACTTCTCTGTTGATTCATTGTCAACCCATGGCCCCATCATGTTTGAATCATTCTCCTAATCGTACTTGTTCATCGAATGACTCCTACTCCACCGGTCATATTCAGCCATGTCCTTCAATATATAGTAGGCTTCGTCGATAGTTTGTTAGTAAGAAGAGGTGGTACCAACATCTTTCTCAATACAATTTCTTGTTGTGTTGCATAAGCCATTGATGAAGATTTGTAATTGACATTCCTTAGAGAATCGATGCATAAGAAACCTACAAAGCAAATCTTTAAATCTCTCCCAAGCTACAAACAAAGGTTCCGAGTAAAGTTGAGAAAAATCGAAGAGTACTCTTCGATGAAACATCTTAAAGTATCTCGAGAAAAATGAATGAAAAAAATTTCAATGCAAAACTTGAATTTGAAAAGAAAATAGTTCAAATTAGTGAAAGAATTATCTTATTCGGTATTAGTGAAAACAAGTCCCCGGCGCCAAAAACTTGTGCGAAATCGCAAGTGCACGATATTGTTTCAATTAATAGAATGATAAGTAGAGTGTCGATCCCACAAGGACTTGTGCACTAAGTACCAAACTACTCTAATCCTAACTCTAATTGAAAAATACAATGAAAAAGAATGAATATCTAACTAAAGCAAGAAGAAACAATTGAAGAATGCGACAAAAATAATATAAAGCGATGTAAAAGAACCTAAGGCTTTTGATTTCACCTAGACCCATCACTTGTATCTGTTAATTCAATTTATTGATTTTCTACTCCTATAATGATGGTGAGTTCGCTAATTTACTAACCAATCTCTCTCGAGTATCGACTAGCCTAATACTAATATCAAGTTTCATCTCTTGATCTCAAACATTAATACTATAATGCATATTAGCTAGCTCTAGCTTAATATCCTTCTTATGTTAATTTGCTTAGACAACGTTCCAATTATTATCTCCCGACCTCTAATTAAGAACCAAATAATTATGTACAATTTGATCAAGATCATACAAGCATTAAGAACAAATCATCATATAATGGAAAAGAAACATCAATTGAATTGAAAATAACATCTACATAGCAATAGTTTCGGCTAAATCGTAGCCCTAGAAAACAAATTCAAGAAAAAAAGTGCAAAGAGGAAAGAAAGAACTCTTTAAGGCTCAGAACGACTCCATCGCGAGAACGCCCCTCGTCTCGTCTCCAATACGCTCTAAAACTTAATGGAAGAATGCTTTTTCGAGTCCTAAGTGTCATATTTATAGTTTTAGGTCAAATTAGGTAATTTGATCTTTTTCTAAGTGTTTTCGCTATTGTATGGACCATCTTTTCGAAGTAGCACTGGCGCTACTTTATGGGCACCGCATCGCTGTGATTTTACGGGTCTGGGGTCACTTTGTGCGCATTGATTTTCAAAATCACATATCTCCTTCGTTATTTATCTGGAATCGCACATATGATATGCCATTTAATTTGATATGCACTAGCTATATAAATCTTCCAGAAATATTCATGTAAATTTGCCGCATAGTAGTACTTCATTTTGCCTTATCGCAAATGACTCCGAATTTCCTTGTTTTCATTGCATTTGCTCTCATTCGATTTACCTACATATCAAATAAATCACCAATAAAGACAAAAATCATATTATTTTGGCATAAGTTAGGAGTAAATACATGCTTGAAAATAAGTAAAATTATGATCCATCACATACTAATCCAAAACATAAAGTCAAGAAGCTAATAATCAATAATTCAATACATAGTATTAGGAAGATAGTAATCATAAACTCGATAAATAGAAAACTGAGTAGCTCACATAACCCTAATACATAATATAATTGGCTAGCAATCATCAATGCATACAATATCAAGTAGCTTTCGGATAACAACTCATCATATAATATCACAAGGCTAGCAAGGTTCTACAGTTATATACCTCAATCTTGATAACCTTTACAAAATATCTAATAGAAACCAACACCAGCATTTATTCAATCTTAAAACACGTCCAATATTGAATATCAAATAACTATCAGTAAAGCAAATTGTAGGTTGTGATGGTAAAATAAAGTTAAGCATACTTGTGTTGTAGTGAAAATCTACTACCCTAACATCTCAAGCTTCCAGCCTTGGTCCTCATGAGATTCCCTAGCAGAGTCCTTCCTTTAATTTACTAAGTGATGTTTTTGTTCCAATACAAAATAAGAGTATAAATCGTCGACTTTTGTTAACCATGTTAGGACAATTAATGTTTGGGCCACTCATTCCACCTATTCCATTCCATTCCATTTTTTCACTTTTTTCAACCCTCCAAACCATTCCATTCCATTCCACTTTTTTCAACCATTTTTTTCAACTTTCCAAATCCCTATACAATATCTTTAAATCTCAACCATTTATACCACCTCGAAATTTGTAAAGTCAAACCATTTTACAAACCATTTTTGAAACCATTCTCAACATTTTGACCATTCTTCAAAGAATGGAATGGAATGATATAAATGGTTTGCCCAAACAAACAGTTATTTATGTAGATGACTTGCAGGTAAAAAACTAATTCCTTAAGTGAAAAGGCTATTTATCATAAAACTAAAATAAAATACTCATTACAGTTGGTTTCTCAAAAGTCTTCTATCTTGGTTTTATTTTCGAGCTAAAACACCGACAAAGTTTTTTTAGTTCTCATGACATCCTAGCCGAAGCCTTATTAAATAGGAAAGCATTCCTAGCACCAACCTCAATTTTCTCACAATGCTTTTTAACATTATTTAACCACATCCACACTATACAGTTACACCCATGTATCCATTCACAGTTATTTTTCCTAATTACGAACTAGAGTAAACACAATAACAATTCGCACACTAAAACACCAAATACCATACCATCACTCAATCAACCAAACTAACAATATTATAACCAAAATAATCACGCGAACCACAATTCAAAATATTAATAAGGAAAGTACGTAAGCATAAGCTTTGGAACAAGCCCTTGAGATACAACACAAAACTTACAAGTTGTAACCAGAGCTGTGGAAGCTTACAGTATAAGAAACTGCATAGAGATACAAAAGGAAGCAATAATTAAAGAATTACAAAGAGAAAAGGGATAGAAGTAAAGAGAGAAGAGGAATTGTTCTTTTGATACGTGTTCTCTTCATTACATTCTTTATCTCTATATAGTGGAGTCTGGTGACAGACTTGTAATTCTCTTAATGGAAGTCTTCTAATTTTGGAATTGTATGATTGAATCTCTTCTTGGTTCTATAAGAGCTTTTCAGAGCATTGTTGTAGATAACGGGTTTTCTGCAGGAGCAGTTATCCAAGTCATATATGCGTCAGACTAAATATTTCTTCTTTTGTAGGGGCGTTCTAAACTTGTGGGACATTTGCATTAGTACTTGCGTTAATCATTTTGTCAGACTATTATTTGTAGGCACGACATGCGAATAAATAGTGGTTCATCTATGCTGAACAATTCCTTCGCTAAGGGTTTGTAGATAGATATATATACTTTTGTTTGCAGATACTGATTATAAAATTATTTTTTATAATGCAGATAGGATATCAAGCTCTTCTTTTTCTTCTTCGGTTTCAGAAACTGTTGTCGAGTCTGAATATCAGAAACTGTTGTCGAGTCTGAATAAGATGCTGATCCCACTGTTCTTCTGCTATGGGTATTAGGATTCTATTAGGGATTGTTAAAGAATCTTACCACTTGACGTTAAATCTCCTTATGAGGACTACTAGACCATCATGATCATGGTAACCATAATTCTGCGACATAATCAATGGGAGAAAGAATTTTGTAAAGAAAAATAGGAGAGGGGCAAAGTTATTTTCTTTTTCTAATAGACTATAGCTTTCTTAAACTTCTAGTTTTAGGAGATCTGCAATGGAACCTAAAAGGTTCTACCAGAAAGAAAACTTAAAAGGGATATTATAATTAGTTTTTGGATTGAAACAGGAAAGACATTAATGAATGCCTTTTTGATTTTGCATAAAAGAAGTATTGGAACAAGCTTGTTGGTAATCCTAATAGTTGAAGGATATAGAATGATTTATTTTGGTGTAAAAACTGATAGAATAGTGATTAGGTTTCGAAAGGTCTTGGCCCTATTTATTGGGATGAATAATTTCAAATTTTGCAGATTGATTATACTACGTTTGATTTTTTTTTTAATTTGTGAGGAATGTTTGAATTTGACAGACTCAATAAAGTCAAGGATTATATTGCAATAAGATTGTTGTTTTGAAAGATCTCAACTACGTATGATTAAGCTAAGTAGTATTACCTTCTTCCAAGCATAATTAGGTTACGTTATAAAATAGTGGAAAAATTCGAACTTTTTAAAACTTTTCATGCATTATAAAAACATATCTGGTTTATGATAAAAATAATGACATGTGTCATATATCTATACCTAGTACTACATCTCAAAATTATTTGTGGTTGTCATAACGTACATATAAGCATAACAGAAGAGTAAGTTGTCTCAAAATATGCCCATCGGGTCAAAAGTTTCCATATACAAGAGCTCAACAGTGTGAAAAAGTGTTCAACCAATCATTTAGCAATCTAGTCAAGTTTAGATACATCCGCACATGTACCACAAGAACTACATGAGTTAAAGCTCAGTAAACAGTAACTACGCAACAAATCTATGCATCATCGTGAACATACTCATATTATGTAACCATACCTAGTATAACATAAAACTATATAGCGCGCATAGTCATGAACGTGAGTCACTAACCTAGGTTAAAATGCACATCCACTAACCATTGAGCATGTTCATTATAATTAAAAGTATAAAACACGTATCAAACAATTACATTATTAAAACCATATGAAAATTATACCTTACAGACCTCAAAACAGAATTAGAAGGCATTACAAAAAAGATACAACATAATGCACTTGTTACGACAAAAAACACTAAAATGCAAAATTTTGGTCAAACTAGCTCATTTCGATTGAAAAAAATTTCATTAATTTTTAAAATAATTTTTACAACATCTCCTCAGTATGATGGACTGACGGTATCGTTGAAAATTACAAAATTTAAACTCACAGTTTTCTATAATAAGATTAGTATAGCAACGAGTAAGCGTCGATCTATCAGAGACACGGTTGCTAACACTAATATTAAGATAAACAAAACTAAAGAAGATGAGATTTTTGAAATTAAATGAAGAATTACGATAATTTAATTAATAGTAAATCAATCAATGGGAAAGCTAGCCAAGACTTATTATACACCCTAACTATGATTCATTGTTCACACTGTTGATTTAGTTAAGCTATTGAGATTACCAATCTTGTCTAACTTAGAATAATCACGCATGCACCTAACCAATCCTTAACATACAAATTACTCAAACACGCAGTGCTAACAATATAAGTGTAGTATTAAGTGTAGATTTCATCATTTAAGTTAAATAATCCATGCGGAAGATCTAATCTAGGTTCGTTCTTAAATTAAAACTCACACACGCTTCTCACAATGCGCTACTCTAATAAAGAATTCGAGATTAAGAATCTTTTAATCCTAGTTTAGCAAGAATCAAGGAAATTAATGGCCGTTTAATCAATTAAATCACAGACAGTAAGAAATTGAAACATTAGAAACGAACGACATCTAATTTAGTTAATTAATCAACAATATTCACAATTGATCAGTTTAGGTTATAAGAACCCTTGACTACAAGAAAATGAGTAGCTCATATTTAATTCAAAGTACACAGAGAATTTAAGAGGAAAGAAAGAAAACTAATGTCATTCGTCTCTCAGGGGAATTTTGTCTTGCTCCACTTTGTTTCGCTTCGTCGCTCATTCTCTGGTGAAAGTTGAGTGCTCCAAAAGACATTTTTATGGCTTCTTGTCACGACCCGCCGGCTCGGCTGCGCCCGCGACAGGAGATTACAAACTCATTTGTAAACTCCTTTAAACTCTTTCAAGCGGAAATTCTGTGTAAATTTTTTTTAAATGCAGAAGTCTTTATCGTAAATCAGCTTAAAACATAATAAGTTTAATGGCGCATAGATGCTACCATAATATTACATACTTGTAATATAGGAGTCCTCGGGATCACGTCTCGGTCTAAAAAAAAAAACGACTCACATAGAGTCTTCTATCTACATGATATTACATATCAAAATCTTAAAGCCCTCGGGATCTCGTCCCGGCATCAAAACATAAATTGTTTGTAGTGTAACAAAAGTGCGGAAAATATATTGCCACGGGTATTCTCTTCAACGGACACCACACGCACCATCTTCGCCAGCTCCTACTCTTCGATCCTCCTTGGCTTCTTACCTACAACACCGAGAACCTATGAGTTGATAAACTCAGTAAGGGCGAACTAGTCTACCCTAAATGGTATGCATCAAGTTCACATATTTACAACAATCACACAGAGAGGGTTAGCCGTCCCATACCGACTAACACCCTTTACACAGCAAATGCATCAAAGTTATCCTATTACCCTTGCGTATTCCCACGTATCTTAAGTTCTCACTTTTTCATAACCGAGTACGAATTTTCATAACCGAGTACTTCGTACTCGGTTCGCACAATCGAGCTTCCTACGTAAGGTAGCTCTATCTCGTTGCACTAAGCATACTCGCATCATCCCCTTGATTCACCTTGCTACCTTGCTCTGAGGAGACAACTCGACTTCATTGGCGAGTCTTTTGCACACAGCTTTGCTCCTCGTATCGTCAAGGCCTCGTGATCGGTTATGGACCACGCTTATTTATAGTCCTTCTGGAGGAATGTCTCGTTAGACTCTCTTCGGTCTTAATCTTTTCACACAGCAATCATTTCATTATTTAATTATTCGAGCTCGACATCTTTTCAAGTCTGGGATCCATTGATGGTCACCACGATTTCTCTAGCGCGCAAGCGGGGAGAGGATCAATCTCTCGGCAGTCACACAGACTTCGACTCACACTCAACTGGCCGGCTTGTGTGAGGAATAAGCTCACCCTCAGGGAGCAGGCTCTCTCTCTCGGAGCCAGGGCTCTCTTCTCTTGGAGCCAAGCGGTATCATCGACTTTTATTTTCAATCTTTAGATTGTATTCGTTTGCCTCCTATCGACTCCTGTCGGAGGATTGAGGTTTATTTCAGATCTCTATCCTTCCCGTCTCGTTTATCGAGGAATCGGGACTTTAAATCTGTTATACTTTCCCTCGTCAGATCACGAAGCAGACGGGGATTTAGTATGTTTGACCCCTTTGTCAGATCACATAGCAAACAGGGGTTTTCTATGTTTGAACCCCCTTGTCTGATCACACAGCAGACTGGGGTTTTCTCATTATTTATCCCCTCGTTAACTGGTTAAGAAAACCGAGATATTGCAAGAGGCTTTGGATTTCATTTAGTCTTATTTATCTTTGAAGATAACAATTGATGGACTAGTCACGAGTCCCACACTTTGACCTCTTGCGATTGGGTACGAGACCCTTGATTTAGTCATTTGAGGGGTTCACAACAAACATACAGTAGGCTGGGTAAGTTTTCCTACAAGATTATTCTGACGGACCACAGTCCGTGAGGCATAGTACACGGGTAAGAACCCGGCTGTGCTGTTAGCATTATGATTTACCGATCTCAAGGATCGATATCTAATTGTTTTTATAATTCTTTAATAAGTATTTAATCATGATAATTTACTCATTCTTTAGTAAATCAAAGGTTCAGCCTCTACTTTGGCATTCGCAGCCTTAGTATTTACTGGCGGCTCGAGTCCGCATTCCTTTGTCTTTAAGCTGTTTCTCTTTCAATTATAGGTTCGGCTTAAAGCCGACATTCTTCTCACATTCGAGTTGTAAACTCGGTGGAGATCGGATACGAGCGAACACGCACCAATGAGTTTCATTACAGCTTATTTTCTTTTATTGAGGCTTATGAAAATCTAATCTAAAGATTAGATTATTTCTAGTTATGAACGTTTTATTCGTATTTTATTCATGCTAGGGTTCTCTTTCGGCTAATATAGTTTATATACTACACAGCACAAAGATATATCATTCACATAGTATTTATTCACAAAGTATTAATGCAACCCTAGCAACAATTCACACATATATACACTTGGTGCCGTAGGTGCATCGCCACTTACAGTTATAGGCGTTCCGGCGGTTCCGAGGTCTTTCTGGGAACTTGTTCTGAGCTCCGACCACCTTCGTGTCTCCTTGCCCTTGAATAGAAGACATGGTCTCATTAGTTTGACCATCTCGTAAACACGAGGGTGAACTATAAGAGTTAATTCCTAACTGCTCAGGTTTCCATCTTAAACTTTCCTAGACGGTTTCTAGTCTTTTGAAATCTTCGGACTATTCAAAGTCCGGCTGAGCTTAGGAAAGTCTAATCTTAACTCGATGGGTTTTCTAATGACTTACTTTGATTGGGCTACTTAAGGTGGCCCACTACAAGGCTCAAGTCCTTCTTATATGGTTGGCCTTGATATTTTAAACGTCTCTAAGACGGGTCACTTGTTCGTTTAACATTTTTGCAAAATGCTTTTGAACACTTAGCTTAATTGATAAGCTTCCTTTTATTTAAAAAGTGTTCATTAAATCCTTTTTCAATTAGGATATATTTTACAAAATAATCTTGGGCTCGGCATAGTGGTTTTCACGCACTACGACCGTTTCTTAAGAAAAATACTCGGTTTCAAGGAAACCGAGTCTCGTTTCGTTTGAAAAAGCCCATTTAGTTCGATTTGAACAACTATGGTTCTCATCTCACTATGCATGGGCTGGATTAAGTCCATTTAAGTCTCGACACCCGTTTTACATTAGTTTGAGACTTCCTCGAACCTTCGGTTTTGACTACGTTATGAAAACGTCGTTTTGAGCCCTTAAACTTAACTTGTTCTTTTTATTATTCTAAAAATTTACCTAAGGGCAGCAAGCTTTATAATTGAAATGCTTATATGTTTGATTTTCAAACCTAACTTGATAGTAGAAAACAAGTGCACAATTTTCAATTTTATAAAATCATGGCGTTTTTTAAACTAGTTTCGCGACATCACACGAACGTGTTATTTTCAGAAAAACGTTCTTCTTAACTCTTTCCGACTCTCATTGTTAATACTAAAACAGGTTGCTTCTAGGTTCTAAGGAGATTTTTCACTCCTTTTTGAAACCTTTCATCAAAGCTTTAAATCTCGCGCGAAAACGATTCTCAAGCTAAACGCTTTCGAATCATTTTCACGGTTTTGACCGAGACACTTATCTCTAAGTGTCTTTTCGGTTTCCATTTGGTTTTTAACACAAAAAATTAATTAAAAACAGTAGCTAAAACATTCAAATAACAATCAAACAAACCATGGTATTTTCACAAGTTTGGATTCGGATTTTTCAAGAGAAATTTACCAATTTTTATCTTTCTGATGGTTTCACTTCGGTCCGTTCGAAACCGTCGTGTGCATGGCGATTTTGAAAACATTTTCACATTTTAAACATAAACAAGCAGCCATGCAAACACATAAAAAGACAAACAAAAACTCAAGGTCACAAGAAATCCGAACCCTAGACATGCAAGCCAAACAAACACAAACACAACCGAACACGAGTTGAAATATCCGGAAGCTAGCCGATCTAGCTTCCTTAAACTCGTGTTCGGCAAACTTAAACCTTAAAGAGGACTTGCAAAACAATTACAATTCAAATATTACATCCATGGTTAATCTAATGAGCTTAAGGAAATGAAAAGATCCTCTCGTCACTCTAGGGTTAGAAATTATACCTAGCTTTTCGGATCCTTTAGCTTCCCTTCGGCGAGCTTCCTTCTTGGCCGAATAGTCACCTTGGATTTTCTCCAAACCACCACGTGTGGCTTCCTAACTCTTAGGGCAGAATAATACAAGGTTTAGGTCTGATTTTAGGGTTACAAAAAAAATCATGGAGAAGAGCTAAGACAAGGCACAAATTTTTTTACCTTAACGAACTAGGGTTTTCGAAGCTTTTCTCCTTGCTCGGCTTCTTCTCTATAATTCTAGCCTCTATTTTCTTTTCTTTTCTTTGCTTTCTCTCTCACTCAAAGTTTTCTCTTTTCTTTTCTCTCTCACTCTCCCACGGATTTTCTCTCAAACTTTTGCCAAGGAAAAGCAAAAATGGGAGCTTAAGAGTCTAAAATCCTTTTATACTTAGGATAGTTTTAGAGAGAATTTTCACTTGTCTCTTTCTCTCTCTTTCTCTCTCTTGGCCGAATTTTTCCTCTCTCTCTCTTCCAATTATTTTAATTCCTCATTTAAAATAATTGTTATATCTTTTGGTTCATCTTAGCTTTTAATTCTTTACATCAACCAAACCTACGGTTGTAGTTTATCAAGAGGAAAACTTTTCGTTTTTCAAGGCCCTCATCATTAAGTTGCATTCTCTAAGCAACTTAATGACTAGTCCCACTCTCTCTCTTCACCTCAATGGCCAAATATCATTCCAGCATATTCTCCAAGATTTTAATTCCAATAATGCTAATTAATTGATAATGCCAATCAATCTTGGCCATTGATTCAAACTTGGTGGTTAAGGGATTCAAATCCTAAGGCTAGGATTCAACAAGAGTAAAAACACTAAGGCTTTTTATTTTCCCTTCTCTTTCTTCAAAAATGGCGTCCATGATGACCATTTTCTGATTGGTTGGGTTAAACGTGCCACCAATGAAATAATCCTTAGATTTATTTTATTGGTTCGTCACTTATTCCATTTTAACCATCACAACACTCAATCACTTCTTCTCACATAGGGCCCACGGATTTCACTTTGATTTTGGGCCTAGGATTGTTTCTTAACACACCAAGCCTACTAAGGGTCAAATAGGAACGGTCTTGGGCCAGCCCAAGGGATCGGGAACCTTTCTCGAGGCCCGTTCCTCTCGAAGAGGCCTAAACGCCCTTATTTCGAACCATCGGTCGGAGTTTTGACCTAATTCAAATTCCGTCTAACCCGAGACTTAACGAGACTTACTTAAGTTACTAGAAACTAATAAAATACTGGTTAGAAGTTCAAATGTTAATTCATAAGTGGTCGTTCCGAGCTCGTTCCCTTTCTTAAGCCGGGTTTACACGGTCATCCCGACTTTTTCGAGTTTAAGCCGTTTCGGCTTCGTTTTAACTCGGAATGGTTTCAAATTTGAAACTAGGGTCAATAATATGATTATAAATCATGATGTACCCTTAAAAACAGATTACAACCCAAAAATGGTTGTTTTTCTAAATTGGGCCAATTTTGTAATTTCTTAAAAGTTCAGGGACTCACGGTGCAAATTTGCTCTTTAAGGAGTCGATTTTAAAATAAATGGCCACCAAGAATATAAGCACAAGTATTCTAATCATAATTTAGATAATGCAATGATGGGAGTGGTTCCTAATCGCAAGACGAGATAAAATCAATTTAACGAAGGGTCGTTAAAAACAAAAATGACTAACTCGTTTGTCGGAAAAGTACTGAAAAGGATAACCCCGAGGGCAGGGGTTACACTTCTAATCTTCTGTTTCTAGTCTTTGAGCTTATGGCTTCGAAATTAGGTCAAAATTAAATTTTTGGTGGATGATGACATCGTAGGGTTGCGACCGTATTTGGAGAAGTCGTGACCCTTCTAGAAATTAGAGGGCCAACTTTGCTACAGGGGTCGCAACCCTTATTAGAGGGGTTACGACCCCCATTATAACACCTCCTAGTCTAATAATAAAATTAAGTTGGAAGAGTTTATTACTTGTCGTTCGTTAATATATGCATAAATTTATTTTTTATTTTACCTCAAAAATCCATTTCTTGAAGTACTAATTATTCTTTAATTTAAATGAAAAGGGCAAAGAACTTAATTAAGTAAGTCATAAGATAAAGGTGATCTTAATTGTTAACGAAAATCAATTGAAACTTATTACGTAAAATTCATAAAATAAAGATAAATACACCAAGCCACCACATTGCTTAGTCGTCAACTATCGTCGTCCATTACCATCTAGTTATCACTTGAAAAATGTTAAGAAATAAAAGAATGAGCTAAAAGCCCAGCAAACTAACATCATGCACGCAAAGAATGATGTGCTTATGCAATATGTACCATAATTTTTTTTGAAAAACATTCGTTCGTTCCTTCGTTTGTTAGAATGTTCGGCGTCATGTATAAGCTCTCAGCACCTAGTGGGACGTTAGTTTATTTGGAACCAGATTAAATATATCATGGCATCACCATATGCAACATTCATATTGTCGTTCGTTCATTTTTCTTTTTTTTTTGTTCTTTGGGTGGAGCACCCGTCTTCCTTGCCCCTTGCCCACTTAAGTCGGTACTAGACATAAACACAAACACCCATTATAATTTGTCAAATTTTCATATCATTCATACCTTAAACATAAACTTATAAATCATTTTATAAAAATATTACTCATGACTTTTCTTGAACATTATGAAAACATGTTATGCCGTGAAATAATATTTTATGATTAATATAACATGTTATTTCTAATTATTGAGCATAAATATAATATTCACATAAGACATATGACACTCAAATAATTTATAATAGTAGTATAACTAATTACAAATGCAAGTAAGTGAGGTCTACTTAAAGTGAGACTTGAGTACCAATTTAAATTTTGCAAGTGAATTACCTCATGCGCTCCCTCAATATCATCATGTGCCTTATTATTTTATTTAAACAAAAATATGCCATTAAAAATATGAAAACAAGCATCGTAAATCCGTTCATGAATATTTAGTATATAACTGATCATATTAAAAATTTTCAAAAATAAATAGAATAGAAATTTTATAACATCAATTAGCAAGCACTACATGATATACGAATTTTAACAAAAAATATAGAGCCCTAATAATTCAAATTTCTTGTTAGATATTATATACACATAAGCAATATGCATAAATTTTATTTTGATTTTTGAGTATATAAAAGTTAGCTAAAAAATCCGTCTAACATAGTCAAGCTATTTTGGAACAGAATTTATTTTTATGAATAAGTGATAAAGAACATTTGACATCTCTTACAATACATACTAGATGGCTTTGAAACGTTATTTACAAATTATTGACAAAATTTTAAGTATACATGAATTTTTACAGAATTTTTAAGCTCGTATAACGTGATTATAAAAGTCGTCAAATGGACAAAAACGGAATCTGAAAAAAAAAATCCAATGCTCAAACATTAATTAAAAGAAATCAATATGTGAAAATATACATGTTGATCGACCTTAGAAAAAATTATAATACATAATTTACCCTTGTAAATACTTTCGATAAACTTTCAGAATTTTGTGATATTATATACTCTATTTGAAAATTATCACAAGAAGAAAAATAAAATCTGCTTGGTTGATTAACTTTTTGCGCACTTAAAATAAATAAATAAATATATATATATATATATATATATATATCACCTAGGGTTTGCACCAAAAAATTCTGAAAACAACTAAAGAGATTAGAAAACATAAAAAAAGTTTTCTCAGAAAAATTTTCAGTATAATTCAAATTTTTTAACTAAAGTTTCTAAAAGTCATAACTCGAAAATAGAAATAAGATCATCACAATCTTAAGCTTACACATTTAAATTGAACAAAAATATCTAATACATGAGACATAATTTAAAGCAATAAAAATTTAAAGCAATAAAATTAAATATCAATTAAATTATTCAATCATTAAGAAATATCTAAAATTTACAGTGAACAATTAAATACATAAGATACAAATTTATGGTTTATAATGTTAACTCTAAAATCTAAAACCTTGATTTTTGCTTGCACTGATATTTAAATGTAACTACAATAATTATATATATATATATATATATATCTATGTGTGTGTGAGAAGCTTGGTATTTTGGGCGTTGAATTGAGAGGAGACAGAGGAAGAAGAGAGACAAGAGTGAGTGAGGGTGAGAGAAAACTTTTGAGTATATATATAGTTTTTATAGGATAATATATCTCACGGCATTAATTATCTTTTTTTCCCTTTAAATTAAGAAATCAGATTGGGCCAAGTTTCTCCTTCTCTCTCTTTTTAATTAAGATTTCCTAATCCTAATAGGATTGGGCTTTTCTAAAAGACTAACTTTTTGAAAATCAAAATAGGTTATCGGTTTCCCCGCTTAAAACATAAATTATACTAATAATTAAATAGACCATAAATAAAATTCATATAACATAATTTATTGAGAAACATTAATTCATGAAAAAATATCATATAATTTGTAACATATCAATTGCGTAAACTATTTATTAGGCATGTAGTTTCACCGTAGACTTGTGAGAGTACTCCACTGTATTAATATTAAATGAATTTAGGTTAGTAATAACATGACATATAACGACAATAAATTCAAGCAATAATCATTAAAACAAATACTATGGCATTTTTACTTAGGTGTTACAATTTTCTCTCCCTTAAAATAAGTTTATCCTCAAAATTAGACATACCAAAGAGATGCAGGTATTTTGCTCGAATTTCTTCTTCCCATTCTCATGTTGCTTCCTCGATATAATGATTCCTCCATACGACCTCAACTAAAGGGTTTTGTTTTCTACGTAGCTCTTTTACCCCGCGATCCGATATTCGCACGGGAACTTCTTCATAAGATAGGCCATTGCGAAGATCTAGCAATTCATAGCTTAAAACATAAGGAGCACCAGTGTAACGACCCAAAACTCCAAACGATGTTTTAGTCCCGAAAAATACAGACAAATTTGAACTTTCTAAAATAAGTTACATAATTGAGCTTTTAATAACAAACATAAGGATTATCGATCCTTATCATAACCAAAATGGATTTAATTTAAACATTTCTAAAATATGCGGAATTTAAAACTTTTTTTGTTAACGATTAGCCGGTAGCTCACGTAAAATTTTACAGGTCGGTCCCGCATACACTCGCTGCTCCCGTCATTGTCGTCTAGCCCTCTTTGCTTTCGTGACAAGATACCTGCGACACGAGCACACTAGTGAGCTAATAGCCCAGTAAGTAGATTAGATAAATAGGTTGCTAAGTCTGCAGGCAACATACAACGAAGAGATATCACACACGATAATTTAACAAAAGGACGGACTCGGCAATCGAGTCGTCATAGTCCAAAGAGTAAACGTCATTCTTAACCAACATTGCCCGCGAAGTAGATTTCAGAGATAGGGTGCTGAACCTATGCGGGATATAATATCGGCAAAAGAGTTGTGACATGGAACGAGGTCGGGCTTAACGACCCATTAATCTCGACTCAAAAGTCAATCTCATAATTTGTTATAATCTCACTCAAGTTCACAACTCTTTGACTCAGCTTATAAAAATACATGTGCACACGATTCACATCCAGACCCCTTACGGGTCGTTCTAGAACTTATACACAATCTAGACCTCTCATGGGTCGTTCTAGAATTCAATACACATTTAGACCCATTACGGGTTGTTCTAGAACTTATTCACAATCTAGACCTCTTACAGGTCATTATAGAATTTAATACACATTTATACCCGTTCGCGGATCGTTTTAGAACTTTATACACATCTAGACCCATTCTCGGGTCGTTCTAGAACTTTATACAAATCTAGACCCATTCTCGGGTCGTTCTAGAACTTAATACAAATCTAGACCCTCTACGGGTCGTTCTAAAATTTAATACAACTCTGGACCCTCTACGGGTCAATCCGAAACTTCTCACGACCGGTGGTTCCGTCGGACTATTTCGGATTGATTGCGCAATCACCCCATCGGGTTAATTCGGGACATGCTATGGATCTTGGCCCCTCGGACCGTCCCGATATTCTTTATGATTGTGAGGACTCATCCTCCTTGGGCCTCTCTGCCCATTCCGAAACCTTTTACGGCCAGTGACCCCGTCGGGTCGTTTCGGAATTCATTATTGCACTTTACCCTGTCGGGCCGATCCAGATCGTCACATCATAAACTGTGGGGAGGGCCGTGGCTCTCCTCCCCAAGGCCCCTCGGGCCGTTCTGAAAGGTGGTTCGTTGACCTCCGCGAGGTCCCTAGGGTCGTTCCGAAATCTGTCATACATGATGGCCCCGTCGGGCTATTTCAGAACCAAATCATGATCACGGCCCCGTCGGGCCCTACTCAAATGATCAAAGTATGACCATAGAGGAAGGTCGTCTGCCGACCTCCCCAAGGCCTCTCGGGCCGTCCCGAAACGTAATCAGTGGCCCCGTCGGGCTATTTCGGAACCGATCATGACTTGCGGCCCCGTCGGGCCCTACCCGTATACATACATTGCTTTCGCTCCCCTTGCCTTGTCTTAGAATTTTTTCTTTGACCTGCAATAAAGTCTCAACAATAACATAACAGTTTTATGCATGTGGTCCCATACCCACCGACAGACAAGTCATACTAACATATACACATACAAATAGACCCACACCCTACACTAGAACCTGAACTACGAAGTTGAGTAGTTTTATTTCTGTGGTCCCATACCTACAGACAGATAAATATATAAATGAACACACGTACCAATACACCTAGAAAAACACAACATATCATAAACGAACCTACAGTCCCATACCTGCAGGTTCGTTGCACAAAACGAGACGAACATAATCAAGAGCCCATATTCACGACCCTAGCTAGAATGGAGATTCACATAGTTTGACAGCTACAATTTTGGAAGCACCGTATGCTTAACACAATCTCAACACGTGCACAATTCAAGCATGGTATAGTCTACTCGTGCCACAGTGGATATCCACTTACCTGAGGTCCTAAGTCTCTTGCCTCGATCCTCGCGGCTCTCTCCTAGTGGCGTCCTCCCTTGAAACTCGTCGTGCGACAAATCTGTCCAACACGCGAGTAATAGGGTCAAAAGCCACTTTCCACTAGACATAAATCGAATAATTGCTCTAATGATTGATGGACTACTCAAAGTCAGTCTTTAACCAAGAGTGGACAAACAAAATATCAAATTGTAAATTGAAGTGTCCTCGTTCCGTTCGTTGGTGACTTAGATTTATCTGTCAATCTCATAGCAAACAGGTATATTGTTTGATTTAACTAGGCGAGAAAGGGATTCTTTATTCTAATTTGTTTCCGACTTAGTTTTACTACGTATCAAAACTTCGAGCCGAAAATCCGGTAGAGTTTCGCCTGTTTTTCAGATATTCCGGCCGAAGCCTTCACCTAATTTCAACCTAGCACCGAACTAATTTCGGTCACAGTCCATCACAACAACAACCAGAATAATTCAACACGATATTAAAGACATTTCAAGTTATCATAATAACGATAATTCTCGAGCCTCAAAGACTTATCACTTAACATTTTTCTCAAAGATCTCAACAATATTAAAACTCAAGTCACAACTCTAACGTCGTATCATTTTACGACAAGAACTCGATTTCGACCGCTCGGTTATACCTTTAATAAATGAAGGTGAGGGGTCGTGTGTCCTTAAGTGCTTCGGTGGTGATCCTGCACAATTTTGACATAATAAAAGGATCGAATCAAGTTTCGAATTTATATGCAACACACTGTTAAACACTCGGAATTGTGACCCGAATTGATAAATCATTTACATTTAAAATGGGCATATTTGTCAAAATACCACCCAACAGGATTAGTTTAACAAGAACGTGCATCATTTTCTTTTTCTGAAAAGTTCATTCAAAACTTCTCAATTTTTACAAACTAAATCTTCGCGAGTCCGCTAAATCTCCAAATTAAACTTCCGAAGCAATATCTCTTGGTAAATTTTAGATTTCCAAAACCACGTCTAAAACGAGAAAATTAAGTTCCTGCTCGTCTAAGCACGGGTACATCTAGAGATTCAACGATTACAAAATCTCTCTTTAGAAAATTCTATTTGTAAGTTTCCTACTTTGAAAGTTCCAACTCACAAATCATCGCTTCCTTAAGCAATTTCTCAAGTTTGTACATTCACAATTTCCACAAAATATCAGATTTTCCAAAATGATAATATCACCAAAAACACTAATCTTTGAGAGTACAAATATCATCATTAAAGGAAATAAAACCAACCAAATGTTTAATTCGCCAATTTAACGACCACTAAAATCACCAAGAGTGGCAAACTCTTTACACATATATTAGTTCAACTTATTACTGGGTTTCTAAGTCTCGGCTCAAAACCAACCCGTTAGTTAATTTAAGCTTTTAATAACTACAACACTAAACTCGACATAGCGCAAGCTTTCAAACTATAAATTTTCAAATTGTAGATTATCCAACAAATCGCAAAGGTTCTAGTAAACAAAAACTTTATCAAAGCCAAAAAACACGAAAATACCAAGTCCAATGGTGGTCACAAACACGGTAAAATGCCAACCCCTATAGACAAGTTAACTCAAATATATACAACGGTGTAAATTTCAACACTGAGCAATCTCAATGTCACCAAAAGTCAAACCAACCAAAAATAATGTTTGCAATGAAACCATAATAACAAATTCTCGCAACAAGACGAGTTCGATTAAAGCGGCTCACCTAGCGCGAGCACGGCTCGCAGCGACAGCGACGGCTCGCAACGACAGCGACAACGTCGACGAGATGGCTTTAGCGACGAGCTCGCCTGACGGCACGAATCAACGACAGGCAGTGAAGAACTGGTCTCGCGTGGAAGCGGAGTGGCGAGGGCTGGCTGGCACAGAGCTGCTCGCGCGGGGCTGCGCGAGCATGGGCGACGCTCGTGAGTGGAGCGACGCGGCTGCGCGGTGTGGAGCCGACACACGAAAAGGGGCTCGCGCTACTGGTTCGCAACGAGGCGGGGGGCTGGGCACGCGAGGGAGCGGCACGGGTGCTCGGGTATACGGAGGCGCGAACTGGGCGGCGCGGCGGGACGACGTGGAAGGGCTCGGCACTGAGAGGCGCGGAGCGGCAAGAGACCAGCGCCGGAGGCCGTGCGTTGGGTCGCCGCGGAGGAGCGCGACTCGGGTGCTGGACTGCGCGGATCGGGGCCCCGCGTGGCTGGGCGAGGGGTGGAGGAGGCCCAGCGAAGCTCGGGCTAAGCTCGCCGGTGTCGCGCGTAGAGGAGGCGCGCAAAGGGAGCTCGGAGGCTGCGCATAGGAGAGCGGCGCTGGGTCGTGCTCGTGGCAGAGGGGAGCACTGGGCTCGCCGGGGTCTCTCAGGGCGGCGCGAGGGGGACGCCGGACTGCGCGCGGGGTCGCCGGAGTCAGACAGAGTGGCACGCGCACACGGGGCCTCGCGTTATGGGTGTTGCAGCGAGGAGAAAGGTGCGCGGAGGCGCTCAAAAGCCTGGGCTTGCTCGGGCCGTGACCAATAGGGCAACGAGAGGCGCTTGCGACGAAGGGCTGGCGCCGGAGGCTGCGCGAGGCGCGACAAGGGCGAGCGGGGCTCGCGGCTGCAGGCGCGCAGAGGTGAGGTAGAATGGCGCCGGAGCAGGGCCGTGTGCTGGTTGCACGAGGGGAAGGAGCGTTGCACGGCTGGGGACTGGCGGAGAGGCTAGCCGGAGCTGGAGGAAAAGAGAGATGGGAGGGGGAAGTGGTCGGCTGGTAGGTAGGGAAAAGAAAGAAGAGGAAATAAAAAATAAAACCCTAATTGGAATTTGGGCTTTTCTTTTCTTTTTTCTTTTTTTTTTTTGTGTGGCCCAACCAATTTAATAGTTGTTAAAAATTCCAAGAATTTTGAAAATGCGATAATTAATCTAATTAGAGGAATTGGGAATTTTGAAATCAATTTCCAGCTGAAAATCAAAATTCCAAAGTTAAAACGTCGTCAATTGCAACAAAACACTTATACTTGTAAAAGTTGGCCAGATTTGCCGAAATTGAAATATTTTCCCTCAAAATAAAATACAACCAGGAGAAATGTCACACGCAATTTGCCTCAAAATAAAAATAAAATTTTTCGTATGAGTAGTTGATAACTCTATGAAAATTAGAGTTATCCATTTTGTCTTGTTGGAAAATTATTATTTTAAGTCTTGTTTTATCTTGTTTTAAGTTGTTATTAGCTTGATTTTAATGAATTTCTTGAAAACCATATCACAATGTCAATTTGCTGTTGGAGTCATGAAATTAGAATGCTGAGATGTATATTTGATGTCTAAAATCCAGGTGGACTAATGAGGGCATTATGTGGAAACGATTGAAGATTTCAGAGCAATGCTGGAAACAATGCTATAGCATTTCCACGGAGACAGACCTGGCAGAGTTGAACGTGGCTGAGCTGGAAAATAGGAGAGAAGACACATGGCTGCTGAAATGACAAGATTACCCACGTTTAATGACCTAAAAATTGGTGCCCTAGCTGAAAATAGTATAAGGGAGGACACAAAGGAAAAGGGAACATCAGATTTTATTCCATCTTGGTGAAGGCTGACGGCGGCAACATTGAAGAAGGAAAACCAGCTGCTATTTTGAGGAAGAAGTCAAGGATTTCACAAAGAGGATGACCAAAAACCAGAGATTGCACCTTTGGGCTTGTTTCTTTTCCTCCTTTTTATTTTGTATCACCTTGAACTTCTATTTTAGCAATATTATGAATGTATTAAACAGCTCTAGCTTAGACCTAACCATGGGCTAATTTTCCTTTGCTAGAACTAATGTGGATCTTTGATTTGTAATGAATATTGGTATGCTATAGCACTGTTGAAGCTTGTTTATGTCCAAGTTCAATCAAGTGAGCTTATATTTTATTTCTTGCTATTGTTTGGCCATCAATAGTAAGATACAAGCTGATTTTAATACTGGAAGGGTTAAAATTAGTGGAACTAACTTGATTGATGCATGTTCTTGACAATGAAAATTGTTGATTAGTAAATAGTATAGACATATATTATTTACCTTGCAAAACCTAAAGAATTTATGCTTAATCTTGTGTTGCTGAGTTGAATGGCATAGACATATGTCTAATTTAGCTTAGGAATGCATTTTATGGAATTTGAAAGAATTACATGTCCTGTGATAATTCTGGTTTACTGGACAGATTTTGCTGAAACTATGCTATAGCATTCTGAGAAATTGCAGATTAGAGTGAAACATTAGTTCTGGCTTTGTTACCATATATTGCATCCTCAATTGGTTTTCTAGCTATTCTTTGCTTGCTATTTACCTTAGTTTAATTAGTTTATTTACACAAATCTCATTTTAGCCTAACAACCGTTCATTATTCTCGTTATTTCTCATTTATTTAGCAATTAGATCAATATCCATTTTGCACACACATTTTGCACTAAACAATCCCTGTGGAGACGATACTCTTACTCACTATTATATTACTTGTTACGATTACGTGCACTTGCGTATAAATTAGAATAATACATTGATCTATTAATCGCAACAGTAGTCCCTATTTCAGGTTATTACAACCAGAGATATACTTCCTTAGCATTGAGACATGAAATACGTTGTTTAGACTGGACAGAGTTGGCAGTAATGATGATTCCTAAGCTAGACCTCCAATGTGCTTTAATATTTCAAAAGATCCAAAAAACGAGGGTTGAGCTTACACTTAATTTTGAATCTCATTATACCTTTTATAGGAGAGATCTTTAAGAAAACCGCGTCGCCAACTTCAAACTCCAAAGGCTTCCTTCTCTAGTCAGCATAAATTTTTTGTCTACTTTGAACTGTGAGCATGTGCTGCCAAATCTTTTAAACTACCTTTGCATTATGTTGAACTATCTCTGGACCCAATAGTTTGCATTCTCCCACCTCATCCCAATGAACATGTGATCAATATTTTCTTTCATAAAGAGCTCATACAGTGCCATCTCAATAGTCGCCTGAAAACTATTATTGTAAGAGAACTCCACTAGATGTAAGAATTTATCCCAGCTATCTTGAAAATCAATAATGCAAGTTGTCAGTATGTCTTCCAAGATTTGGATAGTCCTTTCTCATTGGCCATCAGTTTAAGCGCAGAAAGAAGTACTAACCTTTAATTACATACCTATAACTTTGTGCAAGTTATTACAATAAGCAAAGGTGAGCTTCAGATCTCGATCAGAGACTATTGATAACAAAACTCTATGTAACCTCACAATCTTCGACACATACAAGTTGTCATATATGATCCATACTAAAAGTCTACTTAACGGGAAGAAAGTGTGCTGACTTTGTAAGCCGTTCAACTACTACCTAAATAGAATTAAATCTATGTTATGTCTTGGGTAGTTCGACAACAAACTTCATATCTATGTGCTCCTACTTCTATTATGGTATCATGAGAGGTTTCAAGATATTTGAAGTACGTTGATGCTCCACTTTAACATGTTGGCATGTTAAACAATGCTTAAAAAATATGGCTACATCTATCCTCATGTCGAACCACCAGTAGCGATTGCTTGAATCCCAGAACATCTTGGTACTTTCTGCATGCACTGAATATGGAGTGCATTGTGCTTCGCTCAAAATCTGAACGAATAATTTACTGCCATATCTCAAAGCTCAATCTTTAGAAATCACTAACTATGGGCGCTTCCTTGCTTCTGTATCAGCTTTGTATTTTCTAACTGTTAGATCGTTCAATTGAACACTCTTTATATTCTCTAAGAGGTTCGGTTATATTGATTAGGTAGCAAGATACATTGTTTCTTTTCGTGACATCAATTCTAATATGAATTTTTCAATCTCCACTTTAAAAGGGCTAGAAATACGTTACAAAATAGCAAGGGAGCTAGAAGTTTTTTGAATCAAAGCATCTGTAACCACATTCGCTTTCCCTAGATGGTAATTAATACTGTAATCATAGTCTTTCACAAATTTTGGCCATTGACGTTGTCTCATATTCAACTCTTTTTGGATAAAGATATATTTACGACTCTTATGATCCGTAAAGGTCTTACACTTGATCCCATACAAGTAATGCCTCCATATCTTAAGGGAAAATACTACTACTGCTAACTCAAGGTCATAGGTAGGGTAATTCTTCTCATAATTCTTAAGTTGTCATGAAGCATAAGCTACAACCTTATCTTGTTGTATTAGCATGCAACCTAACCCATGTTTGAAAGCATCACTATAATCACAAATCTCTCAGTATAGAAATAGTTAAGATCAGTGATGATGTCAAATGCCTTTCAATTCTTGAAATCTCTTTTCACATTCAGTAGACCAACGGAACTCGATGCTCTTCCTTGTCAACTATGTTGAAGGAGTAGTGATTCATGAGAATCCTTCTACAAAACGACAATAATAACTGGCCAATGCCAAAAAACTACAAACCTCATTGGCATTCTTCAGTATAGGCAACTCTAAACAGCCTCCACTTTACACGGATCCATAGTTATTCCTTCCTTATAAATAATATGGCCCAGAAAAGCAATATAATCTAGCCAAAACTCGTACTTTTAGAGCTTAGCTTACAACTATTTCTTATGACGAATGTCTAGAACCAATTATAGATGTCACTCGTGCTCTTCTTCGGACCTTGATTACACCAAAAGATCACACTAAAGACCATAATAAATCGAACCAAGTACTCCTTGAATACTTGATTCTATATGTCTATGAATGCAGCTAGTGCGTTCGTTAAACCAAATAAAATCACTGAGAATTCGAACATATCTTTTGCGGAATGCACTCTTCGAAACATCCTCTTTTTTTTTACTTCAATTGATGATACCCTGATCACATATCAATCTTAGAAAAGTGATTAGCGCCTTGTAGCTGATCAAACATGTCTTCTATAAGGGACAAAAAGTACTTGTTCTTGTTGGTAACCTTGTTTAATTCACGATAGTCAATGCACAGCCTCTTAGATTCATGTTCCTTCTTAACAAACAAAACATGTGCACTACATGGAGAAAAACTAGGTAGGATGAATCCTTTGTCAAGTAAGTCTTTCAATTGTGTCTTTAAATGCTTTAATTCCGCAAGTGCCATGCGATATGGAGTTTTAGAGATTAGGGCAGTTTGGCACTAAGTCAATAACAAATTCAATTTCTCGATCAGGCAAACCTTGCAACTTTTCAAGGAAAACATCAAGATACTCGCATGCTACTCGTATCTCGTTCACCATTAATCCATCATTTGGTTATTAAATGATTGATGATAAAAAGCCCATACATCCTTTATTCATCATTTGTTGAGCCTTCATTGTAGAAATAACAGGGATGACTAACCCAATTTGAACTCCAACAAAATTAAAGTTGGGTTTATTCGATGGTTGAAAAACTGCCATCTTCTTATGATAGTTTATATTGGCCTAATTCTTGCAAATTAATCTATCTCAAAGATAACGTCAAAATCGCAAATATTCAAAACTACTAAGTCAACTAGTAGGACACGATCTCCCAGCTTGATAAGACAAAATTTCAGGCTGCATCTTGATTCCATTATCTCACCAGAAGAAGTTGATACACTAAACTAAGAATCTACAGAATTATGTGTTCTACCTAATTTCTCGGTAAAAGTATAGCTAACAAAACTTTGGGTTCTAAAGAGAGAGAAACAAAACTTTAAGAATGTACCTATAACTACATATGGTGATTCCTTTCCTTCTATTTGAGTAATTGCGTAAACTCGAGCTTTAGTCTTCTTTTGTCCTTCATTATTATTGTGGTTAGAAGCACATTGTCCTTCTCTGCAATAACGAATTATGTTACCAGACTTTCCACACTTAAAATAGATGTTTTTTCCTAAGAGATATTCACCACGGTACTCCTTACCGCAATTTGTGCAATTGATCTTTTGTTGCTTATCTTGTCCGTGAAGCTTGGTATTTTGGGCGCGAAAATAAGAGAAGACAAAGGGAGAAGAGAGACGATAGTGAGTGAGGGTGAGAGGAAAAAAAACTTGTGTGTAAATATGTATATATATATAGTTCTTATACGATAATATATCCCATGACAATAGTTTTTTTCCCTTAAAATTAGGGTTTCCTAATCATATTAGGTCAAGTTTCTCTTTCTTTTAAAATTAGGATTTTCTAATCCTAATAGGATTGGCTTTTTTAAAGATTAACTTTCTGATTAATTGGGTAAAGTTACATAGGTTATCAGGCTTAGCCCACTTAACACATAAATTATACTAATAATTAAATGGACCATAAATAAAATTCAAATAACATAATTCATTGAGAAACATTAATTCATTATAAAATATCATATAATATAAAATATATCGATTGCGTAAAATATTTATTATGCACGTAGTTTCATCTTGCAGTTGTGAGAGTACTTTACTGCGTTAAGATTTAATGAATTTAGGTTAATAATAACATGACACAATAATAAATTCAAGTAATAATAACTAAATAAATACTAGGGCATTTTTTCTAAGGCTTACACCCATAAACTCTTTTGTGCTAGGGTTGCGACCCTTTTTGGAAGAGTTGCGACCCCCAGAAACTCATGGTTATTTTTTTGCTTATTTTGCTTTGTTAGGTCCTCATTTTTCACCCATACTCCTTAATTGACCTACAAAACCAAAAAAAAATCATTAAATATAGTTTATTTTACTGTGAAAATATCCTAAATGTGAGATGATTTAACACAATATATATATATATATATATAACTCTAAAATAGACCATGTAACGTTTTACTAAAATGCCTCAAAGATTGCTCCCGTCATGACTCTAGAAACTTCAAATGCAAAAAGTGTCTCATTTTCAACTCTCATATGCTATGCCACACCTTCAAGCGCTCAATTGTACGTCACTAGTCTCCACACTACACTTTTCTCTCGGGTTAGTGATGCGATCCTCGTAACGAGGACCGGTGTTGACGATCGTTTTCTTGTTGGACGACACGGACTGGATAGGAACCCCGTCAAAAACTCGGTTAGGATGCTTGTTGCGACGCCACAACGGATGCGGAATAGCCGTTGATAAGTCAATAGACTGAGGAACGCCACAAACGGTTGAGGAAGGCCGTTTGATAAGTTCAAGGCGAATCGTCAAGCGTTGGACTTGAACGATTCAAGTTTCCGAGACAAACTCAGGAAGAAAACCTCAAAGGTGTTTTGTCAAAATAACGTAGTCTGCTTTTGTTATTGAAAGTGGCCTTTAAATAGGCTAAGAGATTACAACCCTAATTTAGCTATTAAATAAATAAGAAATTCGGAAATATCCCGAAATAATTCAGAAAATACAAAAAATAATAAAGAAAACGCGTAAAATAAAACTGGACGATTTTTCCTTCGCGTGCGCGCGATCGATCGGCAGCACCTAGGCGATCGATCGGCTGATCACGCGATCGGTCGGCTGAATGCCGCGATCGTCCGGCGCCGTCTCTGCCCAATTTCGCTCACCCGCGCGCGAACGTTCGGCTAGCTGGGGCGAACGATCGGCGCTCTTCGCGATCGATCGGCGCTTCCTCGGATTTGCGCTCATTATCCTCTTGTTGAGCCGATCGGTCGGTTGAACCCCCGCGATCGATCGGCTATGGCTCGGGTTCACCAATATTATTTGTTTCTAAATAATTCTAAAATGTTCCAAATGATTCTAAGTTCTAATTATTACATAAAATAACTCAAATAACAAAATAAAAGAAAAAGATCTTCCACGAACACTCAATTGCTCGTCTTGATAGCTTCACCCTCTTTTCACGCTGAATGACATACTTGCGCTTCGTTTTTCGGCTCGCTCATCATGAACCTTCGCCGTTAAACCTCCGGGATCCAAAGTGGTAGATTGCACGCTGACCAGGGTCGCATCATTCTCCTCCTCTTCAAAGGGATTTGTCCTCAAATTCGAATAGTGATGCTCGCCCGGTATCCGAAACCAATCACCAGGTTCGAACTCGAACTCGCGATGCTCCTTATAGCCCCACGTCTGAATGAATGGCTGCTTGATGCCTTGAAAGGATGGTAGTTCGGGTGGCTTCGTATTCACCAAATACTTCTCGGCTCCCTGCAAAATAGAAAACATAGTAATAGGAAATCTCTCACACTTTCTAAGGAGAAAACTTTTCTTTTTGCTCTCTTTTCCTTCCTCTCCTTTGATTGAGTGTTTACCCTCTCTCTCTTGTTTTCCCTCACCCTGTGTTTCACTCATTCTCCCTTGCCCACTCTCTCTTGGCTCACTCCCCATGCTAGTAGCCACTCTTTTCTCACGCTCTCTCTTGTCATGCTCACTTTGAAGAAACTTTTGGTCTTCGAGGACTTGGCTAGGTGTCAGTGGTACTAGAGCAATCGTCTTCCCCTTGTATGGAACGACATATTTGTTGGTGTAGCAATCGTGAGTAACACATCGGTCAAACTGCCATGGCCGGCCAAGTAAGATGTGTGTCGCCTCCATAGGTACTACATCACATAGTACCTCGTCTTCATACTTGTCGATCTGAAACGCAATCAACACTTGGTGTGTCACCTTCATGCCTCCACTATCGTTGAACCACTGCAATTGGTAGGGTCGGGGATGTTCTATCATCGGTAGAGATAGTTTCTCCACCAAGGCCTCGCTCGCTGCATTAGTGCAACTCCCCCCGTCAATTATCAAGCTGCAAACTTTATCCTTCACCTTGCATCGCGCATAGAAAATATTCTCCCGTTGCGCATCATCTTCGCTCTTTGCTTGGGTGCTCAAGGCTCTCCTTGTCACCGCCACCAACCCAAGTGTCTCTCGAACCTCCTCTACTTCAAACTCCTCCCCACGATCCTTCTCCTCCTCTTCATCCGTCTCATACTCTCCATTGGGCCTCATCAACATCGTCCGGGTATTCGGACACTGACTTGCAATATGGCCACGCCCTTGACACTTGAAACATTTTATATCACGGTTCCGAGGGGTTGAGTTTTCAATTGTACCTCTAGTGTTGGTTGTAGGAGTTGAACTGGATGGCTTGCCCTCCGGTTTGGTTGGAACCACCGTGATTTCCTCTTCCTTCTTGGGATTAGATGGTTTCCAAGCGGCTCGTTCGCCAAATCTGCTTCTCCTTCCACCCGACTTGAACTGCTTCTCCACTTGGATCGCCTTATGGACTAATTCCTCCATCTCCATGTAATGGTGCAGCTCTACTTCGTTGGCGATCTCGGTGTTCAGGCCTGCTAAGAACCTCGCCATGATCACCTCCACATCTTCCTCTAATCCGAGTCGGATCATTAGCAACTCCATTTCTTGATGATAGTCCTCCACGCTCTTATTCCCTTGCGTCAAGCGAAGTAACCATTTGTGTAGCTCCCGATAATAGTGGGCCGGTACAAACCATTTTCTCATGAGAGCCTTCATGTCCTCCCAAGACTCCATGGGTGGCTCTCGGTTCCTCCTCCTGTTGGTAACAATTTTGTCCCACCAAGTAAGCGCGTAATCGGTGAATTCGGTAACTGTGAGTTTTACCTTTTTGCGGTCGGAGTAATGATAGATGTCGAAGATGTTCTCAATCCTCTTCTCCCATTCCAAGTAAGCTTCGGGGTCATTGCGGCCCTTAAACTCGGGAATCTTCGACTTGATGCTCCCAAGGTTGTCATCTTCTCTTCGATTTTCCCGACGTCCCTGCTCATACCTCCGTCTATCGGCACCCCCTTCGCCATAATCGAACTCCTCAAAGTCCTCTTCCACGTCCTCCTACCTGTCTTATGGTCGAACTCGTTGTTGTCGAGGAGCTGCTGGGTTTCTTGGCCTCGCATTCCCTCGTCGTTCACGTTCTGCTCTGATACCAATTGATGCGATCTTCGTAGCGAGAACCGGTTTTGACGATCGTTTTCTTGTTGGACGACACGGACTGGATAGAAACCCCATCGAAGACTCGGTTAGGATGCTTGTTGCGACGCCACAACGGATGCGGAATAGCCGTTGATAAGTCAATGGGTTGAGGAACGCCACAAACGGTTGCGGAAGTGCCGTTTGATAAGTTCGAGACGAATCGTCAAGTGTTGGACTTGAACGACTCAAGTTTCCGAGACGAACTCAGGAAGAAAACCTCACAAGGGTGTTTGCAAAATAACGTAGTCCCCTTCCACGTCCTCCCACCTTTCTTGTGGTCGAACTCGTTGTTGTCGAGGAGCTGTTGGATTTCTTGGCCTCGCATTCCCTCTTTGTTCACGTTCTGCTCTCATCTCCCCCATCTCTTCTCTCATTCCCTCCATCTCTCGCATTAAGGCTCTTAGTTGCCCCGTTAAAGCTTCCATCATGAAGCGTTGTTCACCTAGTTGCCCTTGTGCGCCACGTGCCCCGTCGTTATAGCTTCCTGACATGGTTAGTGTAAAATTGAAAGTAAAAGGACCTCACAACACTCCCTCACGTGTTTCACTCGTAGGGATGAAAATGCTCAAGATGTCGCTCGTGTTTATCACTCAAGCAATTGGCTTTTACCCTCAATTAATCTCACCACTCGTGCCTTTTACCGCTCGATTTCTCACTAAGCCGCTCGAAAACTCGAAAGTACTCAAGACACTACGATGGAAAAACTTGACGACTTTCGAACGTTAAACGACTAAACACAAAAACGTTCACGGACGCAACACAACCCACAAACGCTTAAGAATACAAGGCGACTTCTTTTGTTTTAACTAACGGCAAACCTCTCTTTTTTTTTTATATGCCGTACTTTCTATCTCTTTTTTTTTTTTTTTTGTATGACGCTCACAGACACAAGAAATCGCAGAAACAAGAAAAGAAGAAGATAGAATTGACAACGACAAACCCTAGGACTCAACGAAATTTCAAGAAAGAATAACGATTCAAGAATCTTAAGAAAGAAATTCAAGAATCCAATGAGAACAATAAACCCTAAGATGAAGACTAATGACTCAACCTAAGAACGAAACACAAAGACTGAAATTGACAACAAAAATTAAGAACGGTTCAAGAATACATTAACAGAAAATTCAAGAACCAACAAGAAGAAACAAGAACACAAGAAACTGATTTTTTTTTTGACTCTAAACAGACACGAATTAAAAGACTCAAAATAAATAATCCAAACAAGAAAAAGCCGAAGCTCTGATACCAATTGATGCGATCCTCATAACGAGGACCGGTGTTGACGATCGTTTTCTTATTGGACGACACGGACTGGATAGGAACCCCGTCAAAAACTCGGTTAGGATGCTTGTTGTGACGCCACAACGGATGCGGAATAGCCGTTGATAAGTCAATAGACTGAGGAACGCCACAAACAGTTGCGGAAGGCCGTTTGATAAGTTCAAGGCGAATCGTCAAGCGTTGGACTTGAACGATTCAAGTTTCCGAGACAAACTCAGGAAGAAAACCTCAAAGGTGTTTGTCAAAATAACGTAGTCTGCTTTTGTTATTGAAAGTAGCCTTTAAATAGGCTAAGAGATTACAACCCTAATTTAGCTATTAAATAAATAAGAAATTTAGAAATATCTCGAAATAATTCAGAAAATACCAAAAATAATAAAGAAAACGCGTAAAATAAAACTGGACGATTTTTCCTTCGCGTGCGCGCGATCGATCGGCAGCACCTAGGCGATCGATCGGCTGATCTCGCGATCGGTCGGCTGAATGCCGCGATCGTCCGGCGCCGTCTCTGCCCAATTTCGCTCACCCGCGCGTGAACGTTCGGCTAGCTGGGGCGAACGATCGGCGCTCTTCGCGATCGATCGGCCCGTTTGGCGCAATCGATCGGCGCTTCCTCGGATTTGCGCTCGTTATCCTCTTGTTGAGCCGATCGGTCGGTTGAACCCCCGCGATCAATCGGCTATGGCTCGGGTTCACCAATATTATTTGTTTCTAAATAATTCTAAAATGTTCCAAATGATTCTAAGTTCTAATTATTACATAAAATAACTCAAATAACAAAATAAAAGAAAAAGATCTTCCACGAACACTCAATTGCTCGTCTTGATAGCTTCACCCTCTTTCCGCGCTGAATGACATACTTGCGCTTCGTTTTTCGGCTCGCTCATCATGAACCTTCGCCGTTAAACCTCCGGGATCCAAAGTGGTAGATTGCACGCTGACCAGGGTCGCATCAGTTAGGCTATGCTCACTGATAGGTTCACATTTATATTCACATTTTGTGTCAAACTTTCTCACAATTATGGTGTTTTAAATGATATAATGTGATCTACTTGATGAATTTCATTTTAGCCAGTCAATTTGGGAGTGTAAGCATGAAACGGGTTGAAAATGGAGCAAACGAGCAATTTTGGTGAAAATTGAGGGAAGCGATGCTTTGGCGTCACTAGACGACACAACGCTAGCAAGAAAGATGAGTTTTGGCAATTCTGTGAGCGCCTATCCTACATCGGGACGTGAATTTTGTAGCGATACATCATTGTTAAGAAGCGCCGCAGCGCCATGACGCCAATAAACCTCGAACAAATTTAATTTGCTTGAGATTCAAAGCCAAACAAGAGATTGCTATAAATAGAAGCTTATAAAGCACAAAAAAAGCTCTTTTTTGGCACTCAACTTTCACCAGATAAACAGAAATAGGAGTGAGACAAAGTGAAGCCAAACGAATTACCACATGGAGTCGAACGAAAACATCAGTTTTTCTCTTATTCCTATAAATTCTCTATGTACTTTAATTTTAGAATGAGTAGATAATTTACTTATAGTAAAAACCCTAGCTTGATGATTGTGATCACTTGTTGATTCTTTAATGAAAGTTGAGGTTATTTGTTTCTGATGTTTTAAATTATATTGTGTGTGATTGAGTTAATTAATTAGCCATTAATTCTCTTGATTGCATTCATATTGCTATATTAGGATTGAAGATTCATAATCTTGAACTCTGGATCAAAGTAGCGAATTGTGAGAAGCTCGTGTGACTTGCAATTTAGAAACAAACCTTGTTTAGGCTGTACACGTGAATTGATTGATTCAGACCTTAAGATCTTCACTTAATATTTCAATAAAATTGTTTGCAGTGCGTGTTTGAATAATTTGATTATAAGGGTTAAATAAATGCGTGTTTGATTAATATAAATTAAAAAGATTGGTAACCTTTCTATAACAATTGTATCAACAGTGTTAACAAGAATTATAAATAGTGATGGATAGAGACTCTTGGCTAGCTAGTGGTCTGATTATTGATTTTTCCTTAATCATTTTTTTACTTTGTTTATTTCTTCAATTGAAAACACCATATATACATTTTGTTTGATAAAATATCAATGTATTGCAACCGTGTCTCTGTGAGATCGATCTTTATTCTTCTCTAAGCTAGTTCTAGTGTTGAGAATAGTGAGGTTCAATTTGGCATATCTAACGACACTGTCAAATTTTTGGCATCGTTGCAGGGGACATAGTAGTAGCGAATACTGATACCTCTTATCTCTTTCATTTATTTTGCTTAATCTACCACCAAGATGTAGCCCATGATGATCTTCACTAACGTACAAACCGTCTGTCCGTTCACTCAGCCAAAGACTACTGAGACCTTACTTCGTGCTCAGTCCATTCAGACCAACTATCCTTCTCTTATCTGCGCGCCTTCAAGTCATCTGTCTGCTATGAGCTCAATAAAATAAAAGCTCAAAACAATCTTTCTAAGTCTCAAATGAATACTTTAGAGGATATTTATTATACAACTTAGTTGCAAAGATAAGAATAAAATCTTTAATTGAGATTTGATTATAAGCGTGCATAGAACAATGTTGATGGGGGATTCTGAGGAAAGCCCCATTCTTGGTACATTGATAACATATACCCTATGTGTTTTGTACTTTTAATTTATACCTCAAAATTTACACTACAAATATAGAGTGGAAATAAATTGAGCACACCACTTGGGGCATAGATTATTAAACGGCATCAATAATGGTTTTATTTTATAATTCTTCCATCTTAATTCTATTACAGATGGCGTGAATAGATCTTTGACCATGTGTCTAACAGCCCAGCAGATATCGAGGAAATCATGGAGCTCTGTTAAGTCGTTAGCCACGTGTCCGGTTGATTTGTCAGCTTACGAAAAAATCACAGCGCTCTGTCAAGACAATTCTGCAAATTGTGAACTCTAAAATATTTATACAATCAAGAGAGAATTTGTTATTAAAATTGTCATCAAAATCTCACAAAATAATCTAGAACCAACATATGCATGATTAATTAATTTGAATCACATTTATGATAACTATCAGGCGATAACTTGAGTATGTACTATAGATAACACATATGACATAGAGTTAAGTAGGAAAATACTTAAAATTTACACAAAAATAAAAATAAATACTCAAGTTTTTAAAATAACTGAATAATTAGTAATTCATTAATTATTTATACATATTTTTTACTATTAGTCACTGTATAAGTAATTAAATTACTTGAATATTTTATTATATTTTTTAAAAAAATTAAATATTTATTTAGTTAAAAATTGAGTATTTCCTATCATGTATAATATGTATAGATCTAACTACATATAATTTGCCAAACACGTTTCGTTAGTGCATTTCGTTACGTTTTTTCAAAGCGGTTTCGTGGTTTTTTTTTTGTTGCCTTTTTTAAAGAAAAAACACGTTTTTTGGGGGTAAAAATAAAAAAATTTCAAAAATTGGGTCCAAGTAAAAAAAATAAAAAATTTAAGAGACTAAAAAATAAATTAATAAGGGTATAGTAGCAAATAAAAAAGGACCCAGATATAATTAGCGAAAAAGGCCTGACGCGCGGGCCCCATCACCTCAGGTCCCTTTTTCACATGCCTTAAGGGCGCGTGCTATACGCGCCTAGTTCCAAATTTCTTTTTTCGTTTTTTTTTTCTTTTTCTTTCTTTTATTTATTTATTTTTATTTTTTTTGTTTATTTCTTTTAATTTTTATAATCTATCAACCAATTAATTTTAATTATAATTTTATTCAGTTAAATTTTTTTATTCCTTTAGTGTCCATTGTGTTATGTTCATTTTAGTTAAAAAATATATATATATTTTGTTGTTTTACCTAAATTTAGGTGTTATAAATTTGTTTGTATTTTTACTAAAAACGATTAATTTTTTTTTTAATTTTTTCTTTGTTTAAAATTTTTAAATTTTGTTTTCTTTTAATCCCTTAAATTAATATCTCTATAGGCTATAGATTAGAAGAAAGAGAGAAGGAAAAATTAAAAGAGTTGCGGTTGAGGGACGGCGTGAGGCGAAAGTGAAATCCTCTCCACGGATTCAGCCGACACAAACACGGGCCCCACCGAAAGCGGCAGCGACGGCATTCACGCGTCCCACAAAACAAATTTTCTTTTCTTTTTTTTTTTTTTTTTAAGAATAGAAAATTTTCACACGCTCTCTCTCTCCAATCTCTATCATGTGGACCCCATGAGTGTGCCCTTTAATCCCCTCTCTCCTCTTACCCTCTACCGCTCTACGCTACCAAGAACATGCCAAAAAGATTGGGCTTTTAAGTCTTTTAGATTAACTCTAAACTCTAATAATTAATTAAAAAACTAATTCATGTAATACTATATGACAAGCAATCAACAAAAAGAAAAATCGCAGCATGAAAAAAAAAAAAGGTCATTTTGTTGGGCGGCAAAGCCAGTGAAGCAAGAGCGAACACGTGCCATCCCACCGCTACTGCGCTGCAACGTACGAAAACAACTCCCAGCCGCCCTCATCTACGGATTCTCATCTATAAATCACGCAATATTATATATATATATATGTATAATTCCACGCGTAATTTTTTGTTTTTCTATTTTTTTTTTCATCTGTTGAAGATTTTTTTTTATTTTATTTGTTGATTAACAGCTATTTGTAACGTGTACAAATTGAGATACAATTCAATAGATTAACGATAGCTTTTGTACCTTTAGGCTTTAACAAAGAATTCAAAGCCGCGGGCCCACTTTATATGACCGTGAGACTACCCTGTTGTTTCCCTACACCCTTGTTTTTCTAAAATCTTTTTTTTTTCTTTTATAATTTTTAGTTTTATTCTCGGATCAGAAAATTAATTAAAGAAATTATGCATAGCCAAGTTTTAATACTAACTTAAATAAATACTTATTAAAAATTATAATAAATATTCAAATAATATAATTACTTATTTAATAATGATGGATGGTACTTGTAATTGATAAATGAATTATTGTTTTATTTGTATTTTTTTTATTGTAATTTCTTTTTTAGATATATTTTTATTATAATATGAATTTTGAATATTTTTCCGAAAATTATTTGGCCTAAAACTATCTCATAGCTTGTTATTCTCTCGTTTCTATTTTATTTATTTCAAAGATAAAAGATTTTCAGATCCAAAAGCTCAAACGAGTAAAAAAAGGACATGTGCAGTGCAGGACGCAGTGTTTTGTTATTTTTCCCTTTTTTTTTTTGTCTGAATTAAAAATGAAATAATATCAATTGCGTTTGACGAATGAGTACAAAAATTTCTTAGAAAACCAAAGCGGTCCTTTTATGTTAATTTTCTGTTCACTTCCCACAAAAAGATTTTCTTTTTCACTTGACACGGATACCCAATTGACCATTTCAATTTTCAACGTACTAAACAAAAGCCAGCAAGATAGACAGAGATGCAAAAAGTTTGGCTAACTTATTTCAATTTTGTAATTATCTTTAATTGTTCTGAGATCTACAAGATTACAACTACAAGTTTTACCCTTAGGCCGTAGCCTTTACTTTTGTTGAATTTTGACTCAGTCACTTTTCCTAATGAATTCTGACATAATTATTTGCGTATTTACCCTTTGTCCGCTAAAAATTGTTTAGGATCTCAAAATGCGCTGTTTGTTGGCCAAAATTAAAGAACCTCCTCTTTATATGTGTCCGTACACTCGGAGACGGAGGTGAGCTATTTCTCTCTCTCAAATTATTGAAAATTAGAATAACAGAATCTGGACAATTGAAAATTCACTGGGTCGTCCCATAAAAAATAAATATGAATAAATAAATATATTTGAAACGAGAGAGAACCATTAATAGCTTCAAATATCATCACTCTTCTTTAGCTACCTTCTCAAAAGGTACACAATTTACAGAAAAGGACTGCGTCAAAATAAAATTAAACAAATAAGGAAAAAAAAAAAAAAGGCTTTGGCTAATCGCAGCGGGTAAGTAATTAAAAGTTGTTATTATTACAAAATTGTTAGGAAAATAAAAAATAAAAGGACTTTTCTAAGCCTCCCCAGGAGGAGCAAGGTTAAGATCGAGATCGAGCACCACTTTCCCCGGCAGCCCTTCTTCCACCACAGACGACGAGTCCGACTCGCTCTGCGTCTGCGCCGACACCGCGCAGCCGCCCAGCTCCACCGCCGCCGCAGCCGCCATCCCCGCCGCGTCGTACGCCACGGGGTACACCGGCCGAGCGCCGCCCAGAGCGTCGAAGAACAGAACCGGGCGCCCGGAGACCATCCCGCCGTACGCCGCGAAATGGGCCTGCACCGCTTCGTGGTGGTGGGGGTGGAGGAACGGGAACGAGGCCGCGCCAACGTGGCGGCGCGTGGCGTCACGCGCCGGGAAGTCCGTCCCGCCGGCGGACTCGACCGTGCTGCTCTGGCTTGGACTCCGGGCAGCTGAGGCGGCGACGTTGGCGGCGGCGGCGGCGGCGGCGAGGGAGGGGTGGGGGAAGTTGGTCTTGGCCTTGGCGCCGCGGAAGTCTCGTGCGGCGGCGTCGTAGGCCCTGGCGGCCTCCTCGGCGGTGTCGAAGGTGCCGAGCCAGACGCGGCTCTTCTTGGTTGGGTCGCGGATCTCGGCGGCGTATCTACCCCACGGCCTCTTCCTGACGCCCCTGTAATGCACCTCCTTGCCGTCGGCGCCGATGTTCCCTTTGTTGCTGCTAATCGCCTTTTTAACGCCCATCTTGTCCTTCATAGCCATACTTTGATACTCTTTTTTTTTTTTTTTTTCTTCGTCTCTCTTGAAGACTACGAAAATGGAAAAAGAGAATAGAGAAGCGAAGCTAAGATTGTTGTTGTTAATATCCTATGTTGTGAAGGTTTGTTATGTCCTTGGGGGATATGGGGGGCTCATGGGTTGTTTATATAGGGGAACTGACATCTTGTATGTGCTTATTTTTTTCATTTTAATTTAGCTTTTAATTTTATTTTTAATTGTTTAATTGCGGTCAGAGAGGAGTTTGACTGGGAAGAGAGGCCGCCGCCCAAGCTTTTAGTTAGAGAGAGAGAGAGAGAGAGAGAGAGAGAAAAGACTTGAGAGGGGTCGTGTCTCGTGTCGTCGTAGTCGTGAGTAGTGAGAGCATATAATATAATAATATAATTATTAAAAATATTAGTGAATAGTATTTTAGGATTGTATTTGTATAGGAAAGAGGAGTGAGAAGTGGGTTACGTGGCACGCGGCAATTTCTAGACAAGCGGCGAGGGCTTTGATTGTGTGCCGGCTTATGGCCCCCATAGGCCGTTATTACGGCTCACATCGTGCATCTGCTTCCCACGCTCCTCTCCCTATGAGTGTATAACAAATTACGCTCCCGTTCGCCATTGCCAAAATTGATTAAAAAATAGAAACAAAAAATTTAAAGATTAATCAAGAATTTAAATTAATATTTAGTTATGATTTTTATAATAAGATTTGAGTCAAAAAATTTCAAATCACTGTTTGAAATGAGTTTTTTTTTAATAAAATTTGAGTTAAAAATGCAAAACGATTGTTTGTATATATCTTTTTTAAAGTGAGATTTGAGTTTAAAAAAATACAAATAATTATTCGTATATAAATTCAAATCACAATTTATTGTAATTAAATTTGACTTTTAGTGTAAATACTGTAGCAACATGATTACACAAAAAAAATTATTCAAATTGTAATATAAACACTATAGATATATCTTAAATTGAGTTCTATTAAAAATTCTCAAACTATGTTTTGTACTGTAAATAAGGTTTAGATCTAAATTTTTGGGAGAATCCCAAATTTACAATTTATTGAAAGTGTAATGTTACATAATTAAAAAATTGACCATAAAATTAATCAAAATGATATGGCATTAATTAATTTGATTACATAACACATTTAATTATGTACTTTATTTAACAATTAATTGACCCATCATTCTAACACCCCTCATTTATTTTTTTTTCCTTTTAAATAAAACATTCTATTTATTTTTCATACATACACGCCCAAGTTCTAATGCACATATTTTATCGTTTATGTCTCCTCCCTTTTACTTTGCAAATTTGTAGTTTATATATAATACAATATACATAAAAGAAGATTTAAAGCAATCTGGAAAATACTCAAAAAAAAACTTTATTGTTGTCTGTTAAGAAGTGTGTTCAGATTAAAATGAAACCGAAGAACACAAAAAAAAAAAATGGTGGTGTGCATTGGGGAAAGAAGAAGAAGAAGAGGTAGCGTCTTTTGGGTATGAAACTCAAAGCCGGACATAAATAACCGACATATCAAAAATATAAAAATGGTAAAATATATTATTATTGTTCACTAATATTAGAAAGGAAAAAAGTCGATAATTATAAGGGTTTTTTTTTTTAACAATAGAAGATAAAAGTAAACAATTTTAAATTAAAAATAATAATTTTATTTTGAGGGGTGTGAAAAATAAAATAAGGGTGGGATAGAAGCACTCATGTGAACCTTTAAGGATTTTATTTTTAATCGAGGAAAAATTACAAAATAATACTTATTATAATTAATTAGTACAAAAATATTTTAAGTATTTTAACGATTTCATGCATGTTGATTCTTTCCTTACTTGTTTTTATATTTTTTTTATGGGTTAGTTAAGCAATTAGTTATTTTAAAGGTAAAATTTGAAGGATTTAATCATAGTTTTACGAAATTAAGGATTTAGCCATAACATATAACATTTTATGTTACATGTAACACATATACGTGTAAAAAGTGTAACATTAAATGTAACATTACATATAACATAAAATATAACATATGTAACATTACATGTAATTTTACACTTGTACACGTATATTTGTTACATGTTACATGTTATAGCTGAATCCTTAATTTCGATAGTTTAGGGCTAAATCCTAAAAAATTACTCAAAAGTTTGGTTAAATGCCTAATTATTCATTGACTTTTAAATGTTGGGTTGTTGACTCTTACCAAACACATTTTAGGTTTATTGGGCTATTTTCTTATTTAATTAATCTAATTTTTTTTAGTGTTATAATTTGATCCATTGTGTATATATATATATATATTTTGTTATGATTTGAGCAAAATTTTAATATTATCTCCATGTCTAAATAATATTTCAGTGAGAAACATATTATGTCTATTTATATTATTACGCCATAATAATTAAGATCTTAAAATTGTTGTAGGTGATTTCTCGTCAAGGAATGTAGCCTCGGGGGCGAAGTCCTCGAGGGGCATTAGAGGCGTGCACAAGCCCTCAGCCGCGTAGAAAGTAGACGTCACGTCATCACAGGAACAAAGAATGAGCGAGGATTGTCGAAGATGATCCTCGATCGTACGCCCTCGGAGATGATCATGAAGAGCTCCACCGAAGGAGGAGCGAAGCTCATAAGAAGACCCTCAAAGATGGATTGACGGGCGAGGAGACCCTCGAAGAGGGATTGATGGACAAGGCTGTGGATCCTCGAAGATGATCCACACCTGCAAAGCTAGCCTCGAAGAGGAAGCAAGGACTTCACTCAAGATGAAAGGTTTGGCCCCCGGAGCTGGCGCTCTCCGATCGAAGATGAAGTCCGCGCATGGTAGTCTAGGCCTTTCCTTGAAATGACTGACTGTCCCCGCCTGTAGGGGGCTGTCAGGTACTGTAGACTGTCAGATAGGTACTGTAGATGTCCTTCCTAATGTATGTCTGCAGAGGTAGTCGGTCACCTAATCCCGGATTTTAAGAGGATAGGATGTCAGACCATTAACCCACGCAACCTCTCTCCCTTGGCTATAAAAGGGAGAGGATAACTCCATTTGAGGGGGATCTTTTTCCTCTTCTTTGGCCGGAATTTGTACTTCGATATCCAAAGGAAAATATAAAACTACAGTGGACGTAGGCTTTTACTCCGGAGGAGGGCCGAACCACTCTAAAAATCTCCCTCTCTTTACTTTTTCGGCCACTTTCTTTATTTTCATTGCCGCATCACACCCTAGAGGTGCGGATCTTGTCGTTGGTTCAAATTCCACACCAACAGATTGGCGCTAGAGGAAGGGGCCCCTCTGCCCTTTCTTTCCAATTTTTCTTTCGAGCTTTCTTCCAGAAGTTTTGTCGTCACCCGTGGTCGGAGATCATGGCGCCGACGACCAGACGAGCAGGAAAAAGCCCCGAGACCTCCAAGTAAGAGCAGCTCGAGCAGAGGCTGACGAGCATGGAGGAGTTCATGGCGCGGATGAGTGGCGCGTTGGAGACTCTAGCTCGAAGCCAGAGTCGACCACCGCTCCTCACCGGCAAGGAGCAAACAGACGTACTCCGGGTGCGACTCCGGGCCGAGGCTGAGGTGGCTGCCGAAGGCACCACCGAGGCCGACCCGGAGGAGGCGACTGCTGGCGGATCAGAAGCCCCAGTCCACAACCATCGAAGCCTCAGGACTACGACGGTGCGTGAGCCCGCGGCCCACACTATAGGAGTGCGATCGTCGATGGTTCGAGCCGAAGGCTCGCGACCTGCCGCCGACGTAGCCGAAGGTTCAACCTGCGTCCTACGCCGCCAAAGGACTACGACGGTGCGCAAGCCAGCGGCCCACACCGGAGGTGTGCGGCCGCTTGTGGTTCGAGCCGAAGGCTCGCGACCTGCCGCCGATGTAGCCGAAGGTTCAGCCCGCACCGGAGGTGAGCGGCCGCCGGGGGTCCGAGCCGGTGGATCGGCTACCACCGTTTTCGGCAGGCGTACATTGGCATCCCAAAACTTCTCGCCCGCGGAGATCGAGCGTCTTCGAGGGCTCCTTGGTGGGACTGCCCGCGAAGGAATTCTGGGCGGGGATTTCACTCCCCTGACCGAAGACCTTCTCAGCGCCACCGTCCCCGATCAACTCAGGTTACCGAAGGTAAACCTATTCGATGGGACCGGGGATCCAGCTGACCACGTGGGGATCTACTCCTCGTGGACCCGCGCTTATGGCTATTCTGATGCCATCAAGTGCCGACTGTTCGACATCACCCTCGCGGGCGAAGCACGTAGGTGGTGGTATCGACTCCCTGCCAACTCTATCGGGAGCTGGCAGGACCTGAAGACGAAGTTCGCCACACAATTCTTGGGGAGCCGAAGGCACCTTAAGAACACTGCTTATCTCTTCCGAGTGAAGCAGCAGGACAACGAGACCCTCCAAGCCTGGCTAAAGAGATTCACCAAGGCCACGGTAGAGGTGTGTCCTCTGGCTGACGATGCCCTGCTGCTGGCCGCAAACTCCGCAGTCCGTGAGGACACTCCGTTCACATTCTCCATCAGCAAGAAGTCGTCGCGGACTTATTCTGATTTCCTGGGGCGAGCCAAGAACTACATCAACGCTGAGGCTTCGACTTTGAAGAAGTCCGAGGCCATAGAGACTTCCCAAGGAGACCCCGAAGGGGACCGACGGAAGAAGAGACCTGCGGAGATGCCTGCAGGGACACTCCATCAGGACTGGGGGGACCATCATCAACTCGCGAAGCGAGGATAGCCCCCCGCCCGGCATAAAGCCAACAAAGAGTCTGCGGAGTAGACTATAAACTCAGAAGAGTCTGCGGAGTAGACGGTAAACTCAAAAGAGTCTGCGAAGCGGACTATAAACTCGGTGTATGAAGGAGTGAACCGCGAAGCGGACGACTCCTAGAAGCACCACCCACGACTGCCTTTTTGACTGCGAAGCGCTCAGGTAGCCTGGGGGGCATCCGAGGTACCGTAAAGAAATAGGTGCGCCCTATAGGTACTTCGAAGACGTGCGAGGCTAGACCGCGTGGGTCCGAAGGGCTTACGTAGGCTTCAACCGTTGAAGCCTCCTACCATAGAAAGGTTTTCTTGTCAGGCCATCTCTTCGGAGAAGGGACCCTGTTCGGAGATTAACTTGGGGGGCATTTGACTAATTTTCTCCTAAAACCATTCTGCTCTTCGAAGAAGGTAGAAGAGCTAGATATGCTTAAAGGAGGAACTCTGAGGTATGATCACCAAAGCATAGAAGTAAAGAGGCCCCCGCAAATTTCGTCGATAGTTAGATTTGACCGAGGGCAGTTTTTCGAAGAAGAACTCGTTCGGTGCAGGCTAATCAATCGCTTAATTTGCTATGATCATGACCCTCGCAGATGGCATGATTCAGACGAGTTGTAGTCCTCGAAGAGGACACGACGTGCGACTACATGGATAATCCCGAAGGGATTTGATCGTGTAGTCGGTAGCAACAGCGCAAAGCAGGTAGTATTTAAACTCGTAATATGCTTCGCGTAATGTGTGTTCATTTTGTAGGTAACAGCCATTTTCCACCATCGAAGATGGTCAGAGACGAGCACCCCGACCCAGGCGAAGTTTGGGTCGATGCCAGAGCCGACGGAGTTAGTACCGGTGGGGCGTCTGGCTTCGAAGGGGTCAGACCCCATTTCTCTACGGAGTCCTCGACCGGAGGGATGTCTTTCTTCGAGGCAGCAAGAAGATTCAGCGTAGCCGGAGTCGCTTCCGCAAATGGCTTCCTCAGCGGCAGACGATGCATCCCCAGCAGATTGGTATCAAATGAAGGAAGTCCCCAGATGTGTCGCAGCTTCACGGAAGAAATCCCAAGCGGTACGGTTCGTACCCTCGGGATTGGGAGGTAGATGTTGTAGGTGATTTCTCGTCAAGGAATGTAGCCTCGGGGGCGAAGTCCTTGAGGGGCATTAGAGGCGTGCACAAGCCCTCAGCCGCGAAGAAAGTAGACGTCACGTCATCACAGGAACAAAGAATGAGCGAGGATTGTCGAAGATGATCCTCGATCGTACGCCCTCGGAGATGATCATGAAGAGCTCCGCCGAAGGAGGAGCGAAGCTCACAAGAAGACCCTCGAAGATGGATTGACGGGCGAGGAGACCCTCGAAGAGGGATTGATGGACAAGGCCGTGGATCCTCGAAAATGATCCACACCCGCAACGCTAGCCTCGAAGAGGAAGCAAGGACTTCACTCAAGATGGAAGGTTTGGCCCCCGGAGCTGGCGCTCCTCGGTCGAAGATGAAGTCCGCGCACGGTAGTCTAGGCCTTTCCTTGAAATGACTGACTGTCCCCGCCTGTCGGGGGCTGTCAGGTGCTGTAGACTGTCGGATAGGTACTGTAGATGTCCTTCCCAATGTATATCTGCAGAGGTAGTCGGTCACCTAATCCCGGATTTTAAGAGGATAGGATGTCAGACCATTAACCCACGCAACCTCTCTCCCTTGGCTATAAAAGGGAGAGGATAACTCCATTAGAGGGGGATCTTTTTCCTCTAATTTGGCTGGAATTTGTACTTGGATATCCAAAGGAAAATATAAAACTACAGTTGACGTAGGCTTTTACTCCGGAGGAGGGCCGAACTACTCTAAAAATCTCCCTCTATTTACTTTTCCGGCCACTTTCTTTATTTTCATTGCCGCATCATACCCTAGAGGTGCGGATCTTATCGTTGGTTCAAATTCCACACCAACAAAAATTATATTATTTTCATGTTTACATAGTTAACATAGATTATTTCTATCTCTAATAAACTATTTTCAAGTCTAGAAATATTTATTTCTATATCTAATACAAAGTCATAAGAATTCGTATGGAGGTAAGTGAGGAAAAATATTATCGTATAACTTAAAATATACCTATATATATATGATAATTAATCTAGAGATTTTTATAAGTAAAGAGTCTTTTTTAAGGATGATTTAAGAAAATAACAAAACTTTTCGATTAACTAAAAAAATAGTGATTTTCTTAATTATATCAATGTTTGTATTAATTAATGGCAAATCTCTTAATTATTTAAAATTTTATTCATTTTCTTCAAACATATATCAATAATGGCTACAAACACAAAAAGACTCTTATATCTAACATACCCGAATACTTTTGCAATTCTTAAGCCTATCAAACATTATTTTCCATATATCGAATTATTAATTTAATAGTTAAGATTTTTGGCAAAATTATTAGTTAATCGATGTTATTAATTTTATGAGTTTTTTATTAGATTATTAAGTAAATAACTATTTTTTATAGAATGTTTTAACAAAATAGTCAATATTTTAATTAATTAAGAAAATAAATATTTTTTAACTTCATAATGTATTGATTTATCTTTATATCCTTACTTTTTGTATTAGGTAATGACTCATTTCTTAGTTTTTTGAAATTTAACTATTTTTTTGAAATATAAATTAAAAATGACTTAAAAAAAAACTCTTCACTTATAGAGCATTAGTTATTACATTTTTTTTTAAATTTTTATCGCACATTGATAAGGATATGTATTTTTTTTTTTTGGGAAATTATTTTGTGTAACAAATGAAAACAGAACGTTGTTAGGAGATATTGTTATTGTTAATTGTTAGCTTTTGGCAATAAATGATTAGGAGATATTGTTATTGTTAGCTTTTTGGCTTTTGGCTTTTGGCAATAATTAGAGGAGGAGCGTATTTCCACGCTCCAGGAAACAAGAGTGGGACGAGCAAGGAATTGGAGTGGATTAGCTGACAACCAATTCCAACAACTACCAGTAATCTCCGCCACGTCACTATCTCTTTCTCTCTCCTTGAAATTGAATCGCTCTTCAAAGACCGACCGCTCTAAGAGAGAGAAAAGAGTGTGTGTTGTCTTTCATGTGTGGGTCCGAACCAGTCAGATCTCGACACGCGTCACGAAAAGCGGGGTGTTTCACTTGGGGACGCGTCCATTCTTAAGGAAGCCGCGTCTAACCATCATTGTTGTTTCGGTGCAATTACCCAATTACGTCTCTTTCTCTCTTTTTTTATTTTATTTTATTTTATTTTATTTTTTCGCTTTTGTACTACATCTTGAAAGGCAAATGTTCCGGTGGCTTGCAATCTTGTGCACAATTTATTCCAAACCATTCTATTATATTCCATTTAAACTTTATATTTGTGCAAATTATTCAAATCATTCCATTCTATTTCATAATTTCCAAATTATTCAACTTTCTAATCCTACAAATTATTTCATTCTATTTCATTTTTTTCAATCATTTTTTTCAACTTTCCGAATCCCTATATAATATATTTAAAAATCTCTCCCGTTTGGAGAAACCATTCTACCCATTCCATTCCATTCCATTTTTTCACTTTTTTCAATCCTCCAAACCATTTCATTCCATTCTAATTTTTTCAACCATTTTTTTCAACTTTTCAAATCCCTATACAATATCTTTAAATCTCAACCATTTATATCACCTCGAAATTTGTAAAGTCAAACCATTTTCCAAACTATTTTTCAAATCATTTTTCAAACCATTTAGAATGGTCAAAAATGACTAAAATGGTTTCCCCAAACGGGAGGTCAACCATTTATATCACCTCAAAATTCACAAAGTCAAACCATTCTACTTATTTTTCTGTTTGGGCAAACCATTCCACTCATTCTATTCCGTTCCATACTATTCCAAACCATTCAACTTTCTAATCCTACAAACCATTCTATTTCATTCCATTTTTTTCAACCATTTTTTTCAACTTTTCAAATCCCTATACAATATCTTTAAATCTCAACCATTTAGATCACCTCGAAATTCGTAAAGTCAAACTATTCTACTCATTTTTCTAACCATTTTGCAAACCATTTTCCAAACCATTTTGACCATTCCAAAAAATGGAATCGAATGGGCAAAATGGTTTGCCCAAACACAAGCTAACCATTTGTTTGCCCCAACCATTTCAACAATTCCAATCCATTTAATTTTTTCATTTTTTTCAACTTTTTTAATCCTCTAAACCATTACATTACATTCCATTTTTTTAACCATTTTATTCTAATTTTCAAATCCCTATACAATATCTTTAAATCTCAACCATTCATACCACCTCGAAATTAGCAAAGTCAAACCATTTTTATATCATTTTTCCAAACTATTTTCAAACCATTTCAAATCATTTTCAAACTATTTTTTTCAACCCAATAAATGGGATGGAATAGGCAACATGCCCACCCCAAACAAGGTTTACCCCCCGTTTACCCTACCAATTCTAACCATTCCATTCAATTCCATTTTTTTTCACTTTTTTCAATCCTCGAAACCATTCTATTCCATTCCATTTTTTTCAATCATTTTTTTCAACTTTCCAAATCCCTATACAATATCTTTAAATCTCAACCATTTATACCACCTCGAAATTCACAAAGTCAAACTATTTATACCACCTTGAAATTCACAAATCAAACCATTCTAATCATTTTTCTAACCATTTTTCAAACCATTTTTCAAACCATCCAAGAATGGTCAAAAATGGGTGGAATGGTTTCCCCAAACGGAAGCTAACCATTTTTCAAATCATTTTCAAACCATTTTGACCATCCCAAAAAATAGGATGGGATGGGCAAAATTGTTTACCCAAACATAAGTTTACCCCTTATTTGGCCCATTCATTTTACCCATTCCATTTCATTCAATTTTTTTTTTCATTTTTTTCAACTTTTTTAATCCTCCAAACCATTCCATTCTATTCTATTTTTTTCAACCATTTTTTTCAACTTTCCAAATCCCTATACAATATTCTTAAATCTCAACCATTTATGTCACATAGAAATTAGCAAAGTCAAACCATTTTATAATCATTTCAAACTATTTTCCAAACTATTTTTAACTCTTTTTTTGTCATTCCAAAAAATAGAATGGAATGAGTAAAATTAGTATCCCAAACAAGGGGTTATACTCTTATAGCGTGTATTTGGTGATATTAGATTATATAGTTCTAATATTATGTTTGGTTTTGATGTAAAAAATGGATTGGATTATTCAAAATTTTGTTTAAAAATAAACTCAAAAAGGTGGGATAACTTATCCCTTTTAAAAGTAGAGGATTACACGAGTTATAATCAAATAATGTGGGTCTCACTCATTTAATTAATTATTTAATTCATTGATAAAAATAAAAGTGAAAATAATATTTTTTAATTGATTAATTAAATCTAATCCAATACTACTCCAATCTAATTGAATAAATAAATATTATATCTAGTCCAATCAATCAAATACTACTTGTTGTAAGTGATTTTTCGTCCGCGAATGTAACTTCGAGGGCGAAGTCTCCGAGACACATTTAAGGCGAGCTCGAGCCCTCGATCCCAACAGGAAAGGAATGCCACGTTATCACAGGAGCTTCCCCCGGACGAAGACAGGATGAGGATTATCGAAAATGACCCTCGATCTTACACCCACGAAGATGAGCAGGAAAAGCACCACCAAAGGTGGTGTCGATTTTGTAACAAGACCCTCGGAGAGGGAATGACGGACAAGAAGGCCGCGGATCCTCGAAGATGATCTATATCCGCAAAGCTATCCTCGTAGAGGAAGTAAGGACTTCACTCAAGGCAGAGCGCCCGAACCGCGAAGCTGGTGATCCCCGATCGAAGATGAAGTCCAAGCGAGTTAGCTTATGTCTTTCTTTCCGTTCCGCATTTCTAGCCCCGATCGTGGGATGTTCTGTAACTACTCCCATAAGACTCGCGATTGTTATAACTGTCTTAAGGTATTCAATCTCCGAGTCTTTATCGAGAGATAACCGCGCCTGTACTACGCATTTAATTTAATAATTACTCCCGAGAATTAGGGGGATGTGCGTGATGTATCCTTCTCAAAACCATTATTCCTCACCTATGAAAGGAGAGGAACGGGACTGGAGAAACTGTGGGTTGGTTGGAATTTGAATTTAGTAATATAATTCTCAGTGGACGTAAGATATTACTCCGGAGGAGGGCTGAACCACTTAAAAATTTATGTTTCTTTTAATCTTTTCCGATTAATATTTCAACCAAAAATTACTCTTCATTGCCACATTACTTTCAGAGGTGTGGATCACGACATTGGTTAAAATATACACCAACAGTTTGGTATTAGAGGAAGGGGGCCCTAATTCCAATTTTCTGAAAATTTTCATCATCTCATTTGATCGGAGATCAATGGCGCCTGTTGGTGTGAAATTTGAACCAACGCTGTGATCCGCACCTCTAGACGGTGGTACGGCAATGAAAAGGAAGATAGTGGCCGAAAAGAGAGAAGAGACGACGGTTTTTAGAGTGGTTCGGCCTTACTTCGGAGTAATAACCTACATCTGCTTTTCTAGTATTTTTTGTAAATTTCTTACAATGATTTTCGACTAACTTTTTCCAACCCCCAATCCATTCTCCTTCTTTTTCTTGTATAGGTCAGGAGAGAGGGATGAGTTAATGAGATTTGACACTCAATCCCTAAAATTGTGGGATTAGGTGACCAAATACACAGTCAATCCCAATCCCTTAAATCTCGGTATTAGGTGACCAAATACAATTACAGACATGCATCAAAAATTGAATCTCTATAGTGATCATCCTAGGCTCTACGGGATTAGACACGTAATGTCACACTATCGGGACTAGATACACAGTAGAGAAGAAGGACCTAAAGTACCGCGTGACGAACTCCACCTTCGATCGGGGGTCACCAGCTTCGTAGTTCGAGCCCTCCGTCTTGAGTGGTCCTTGCTTCCACTCCGAGGTTAGCTTCGCAGGGGCGGATCATCTCCGAGGATCATCACCCTTCTTGTCTGTTAATCCCTCTCTGAGGGCGGAGAGTCTTGCCATAAAATTAAAACCACCTCCGGTGGTGCTTCTCCAACATATCTTCGTGGGCACAAGATCGAGGGTCATCTTCGACAATTCTCATACACTTTTCATCCGGGGGACGCTCCTGTGATGACGTGGCACTGTTGGGCTGTTGGAAATGAGCGCTTGTTCGCATTAATTGCTCCTCGGGGACTCAGTCCTCGAGTCCCCAGGCTACAATTGTGGATGAAAAATCACTTACAACATCTGCCCCCCAATCCCGAAGGTATGAAACGTGCCTCTTAGGATTCCTTCCTAGGGAAGCTACTATTCTGAAAAGTTGCGCCTCACGATTAATGGGCATTAAATGCTCTGACGCTTTTTAAGAGATTCCCGCCGTTTCAATGGGATTTGCTGATGTCAGGTTATAATGAGATTTTTTAGACGGTGGTGCGGCAATGAAAAAGGAAGACAGTGGCCGGAAAGAGAGGAGAGACGACGGTTTTTAGAGTGGTTCAGCCGTCTTCCGGAGTAATAACCTACATCCACTTTTCTAGTATTTCTTGGAAATTTCTTACAATGATTTTCGACCAACTTTTTTCAACCCCTAATCCGTTCTTATTCCTTATCTTATATAGGTCAGAAGAGAAGGATGTGTTAATGAGATTTGATACTCAATCCCCTAACTTGTAGGATTAGGTGACCAAATACACAGTCAATCCTAATCCCTTAAATCTCGGTATTAGATGACCAAATACAATTAAAGACATACATCGAAAGTTGAATCTCTACAGTGACCATCCTAGACTCTACGGGATTAGACACGTAATATCGCACGATCGGGACTAGATACACAGTAGAGAAGAAGGACCTAAAGTACCACGTGCGAACTCCACCTTCGATCGGGGGTCACCAGCTTCGCAGTTCGAGCCCTCCATCTTAAGTGGTCCTTGCTTCCTCTCCGAGGTTAGCTTCGCGAGGGCGGATCGTCTCCGAGGATCCTTGGCCTTCTTGTTTGTTAATCCCTCTCCAAGAATCTTGCCATAAAATTAACACCACCTCCGGTTGTGCTTCTCTAGCTTATCTTCGTGGGCACAAGATCGAGGGTCATCTTCAAAAATCTCGTGCACTTTTCATCTGGGGGATGCTTCTGTGATGACATGGCACTGTTGGGCTGTTGGAAATGAGCGCTTGTTCGTATTAATTGCTCCTCGGGGACTCCGCCCTCGAGGCTACAATCGTAGATGAAAAATCACTTACAACAGCGCCGACGACCAGACGCAATAGAAAGTACCTAATGACCTCCGAGCAAAAATTGCTCGAGGAAAGGTTGAAGAACATGGAGGAATCCATGACGCGGATGAGTGGCCTGGTGGAGATATTGGTGTAGAACCAAAGTCAGCCGCCACTTCTTACAGACGCGGAGCAAGCGGAAGTGCTCCGAGCGCAGCTCTAGCGGAGCAAGAGAAAGCTGTGGCCGAAGTGGCTGTCGGAGGCACCACCGCGGCTGACCCGGAGAAAGACTCTTCTGACGGGTCTGAGGCTGAAACTCGTAACCCCCGAAGCCACAGGAATACAAAGACGAGCAAGTTTGTGGCCCGCACCGGAGGTGAGCGGCTACCGGTGGTCTGAGCCGGAGGTTCGCGACCAACCGCTAACGTAGATGAAGACTCGGCCCAGTCCGAACCTGTCTTTGACAGACTAGGCGTACTTCTGCGGGAGCCATTGAGGCGTGCCCCCGTACAACACGGGGAACGCATCGGAGGTATGCGACCCCCAGAGATAGATCGACTCTACAATGGGTCGGCATCCACCCACACCAGTAGGCGGACCCTGGGATCCCATGACTTTTCACCCGCGGAGATCGAACGTCTTCGGGGGCTCCTTGATGAGACCACCCGCGACAGTATTTTAGACTGGGATTTCACTCCCCTGACCAAAGATCTACTCCCCGCCCCATTCCCCGATCGACCTAGGCTACCAAAGGTGAGCCTGTTCGATGGGACCGGGGATCATTCTGATTACTTGGGGATCTACTCCTTGTGGGCCCGCGCTTAGGGCTACTCTGATGCCATTAAGTGCCGATTCTTTGATACCGCCCTTTTGGGCGAAGCACGTAGGTGGTGGTACCGACTCCCAGCCGACTCCATCGCGAGTTGGCAAGACTTGAAGGTGAAGTTCGCTTCGTAATTCTTGGGGGGCCGGAGGCACCTCAAGAATCCAGCGTACCTCTCCCGAGTCAAGCTGGGGGACGATGAAACCGTCCAGGCCTTGCTGAAGAGATTCGCCAGGGCCACAGTGGAGGTAGGGCACCTATCTGATAATGCCCTGCTGTTGGCCGCAAGCTCTGCTGTTCGCGAAGATACTCCGTTCGCATTTTCTATCAACAAGAAAGCGCCGCGGACGTATTTTGATTTCCTAGATCGGGCCAGGAATTACATTAATGCTGAGCCCTTGACTTCGAACAAGTCCGGGGCCGCAAAGACTTCCCGAGGAAACCCCGAAGGGGACCGACGAAAGGAGAAGAAAAGACTTGCGGAGAATCCTACAGGAGAAAGCCGTCAGGCCCGCGATGATAAGAAGCATCGCGACGCGCATCCGGGGAACGAGGCTGCCCGAGCTCCTAAATGGCTCCGAAGTGACTCTAGTAAAGTTGTTTTGATCACAACTGAGTATTTAATCATATAATATATTATAATTAGTATTATGAACTCATTTAGAGCTACAATAAGCCTTAAAAAGTCATTTTGCTCAAAAAGTAAGTTCTTATAACTAGTTTTGCCGAAATATAGCCTTTAAAATACTTTTTTGGCTCCGAAGTGACTCTAGCAAAGTTGTTTTGATCCAACTGAGTATTTGAACATATAATATATTATAATAAATATTAGGGACTCATTTGGAGCTCCAACAAGCCTTAAAAAGTCATTTCGCGCAAAACCTAAGTCCTTATAACTAGTTTTGCCGAAATATAGCCTTTAAAATAGGTTTTGGGCTCCGAAGTAACTCTAGCAAAGTCGTTTTGATCCCAACTGAGTATTTGAACATATAATATATTATAATAAGTATTAGGGACTCATTTGGAGCTCTAACAAGCCTTAAAAATTCATTTCGCGTAAAAACTAAGCCCTTATAACTAGTTTTGCCGAAATATAGCCTTTAAAATACTTTTTTTTTCTTTGAAGTGACTCTAGTAAAGTTGTTTATATACCAACTGACTATCTGAACATATAATATATTATAATAATTATTAGGGACTCATTTGGAGCTCCAATAAGCCTTAAGAATTGATTTCGCGCAAAAACTAAGTCCTTATAACTAGTTTTGCCGAAATATAGCCTTTAAAATACTTTTTTGGCTCAGAAGTGACTCTAGCAAAGTTGTTTTGATCCCAACTTAGTATTTGAACATATAATATATTATAATGAGTATTAGGGACTCATTTGGAGCTCGAACAAGCCTTAAAATGTCATTTTGCGCAAAAAATAAGCCTCCATCGAGGAGATCTTTGTTAACTCGCAGAGTGAGGTTGATATTCGAGCCCCGTTGCCAATGAATGGGAAGGTCCCGGAGAAGTATAAGGACAAGTTCTGCTTGTTCCATAACGCTCCCGGTCACACGACCGTGAGGTGCTTCGATTTGAAGGATGAGATAGAGTATCTCATCTGCTGAGGAAAGCTCGCGGGTTTCCGCAAGGATTTGGACCGCGAAGCAATGGACTCGCCCAACAGAGAGATCGTGGGCAAGATCCATATGATCACGGGAGGTTAAGTTTCCAAAAGGTCGAGAACGAGCTCGGATGGTCAAGTACCACGTTAAACAATTTGCTGCTAAATGACAAATTATACAAGAGAGAAGCCTTAAGCGAGACCTAAGACGGAGTCAGTAGAACACGCAGAGGGGCAACCCCTCGCTTGTAATTTATTTTCCTCTTGAATTATGTAATTTGTAATTCTGCGATTATTAATAAAAAATTGAGATAGTTTGGTACCAAAAGTTTAGTTCTCGATTATTTATTCTTTTCTCCTTAAAAAAAAATTTAATGAAGTCTGCAGACAAACTATAAACTCAGAAAGTTTGTGGGGTAGACTATAAGCTCAGTGTATAAAGGAATGAACGGCGAAGCGGATGATACCTAGAAACACCACCCTCGACTGTCTTCTTGTCCGCGAAGTAGCGCTCAAGAAGACAAGGGGGCACCCAGGGTACCAGAAAGAAATAGGTACGCCCTGTAGGTACTTTGAAGACGTGCAAGGCTAGAACGCGTGAGTCCGGAGGGATTACGTAGGCTTTAATCATTGTAGCTTCCTGTCACACAAAGGTTTTTCTTGTCAGGTCTTAACCTGTTCGGGGATTAACATGGGAAGCATTTGACTAATTTTCTCCTAGAACCATTCTATGCTTTGAAGAAGATAGTAGACCTAGGTATACTTAAAGAGGGAATCCTGAGGTATGAAAAACTTAGGAAAATTTTGAAAAAATTCAACTAAGTTTGATTACTGATGCATAAAAGTAAAGAGGCCACACTCTATTAAGAAGCATCGGGGACCGATGCGAGTAATATGGTGCTTTCAAATTTCGTCGATTATTAGATTTGACCAAGGTCTTCTTTCAGAGAAGGAGCTTGGTTCGGGATAATCCTTCAGAGAAGGAAGAACCTGAAGTAACTTAGAGTATCTTTCGAAGAAAAGTATGTTCGAGTTAGGGTCTAATTATTCGCTTAATGTTTTTATAATTATGACCCTCGGAGAGGGCACGAATTAGATTAGTTGTGATCCTCAAAGAGGACATGACAATACATGATTGATCCCGAAGGGACTTGACCGTGTTATTGAAGGGAAATTAGCTGAAGCTAAAAGTTAGGAGTTGCGAAGAAATAAATACTTGAGACAATTTTGTGAAGGAAAAAAAAACTATTTTATTGATATATTCGGGAGAGTACAAAAGGTGGGCACCCAAAAGACCCCAAGGCAAAGAGAGAGACAAAAAGCCGATGAGACAATTAATGGCGCGCGCACGGTCACTTGACTTCCTCGAAGATGTTTCATTCAGGATGGAGAGCGTTAAGCTTCCCTAGTGCCCTGTTAGCGCCCGCGAGGGTAGCTTGTTTCATCTTGACCTGGAAGCCAGTGCTTCTACGAAAGTCCGAGATCCATTGTTGCCTCTTTGAATCAACAAAGTCCTCGAAAACAGCGCTCTTCTTAAAGTTTGCTTCAGCAGTGTGGATCTTTGCCCTAGCCTTGTTGATCTCGGCTTCGGTCTAGCTGATCTCGGTGTGTGTATTTTTTAGCTCATCCTTGAGCGCTTCTATCCTTGGCTCAGTCGCTACTCTCAATCCCTTATCTTCCTCGAGCGTCCCATCAAAAATAGCCTTTTCAGATAGAAGGCCCTCTTCATGCACTCGACGCTCATCCTCGAGGGTCCTCCAAGCTTCTTTACGAGATGCTCTCTCCTGGTGTAACTCTCCCCGAAGCTTGGCCATCTCTTCATCGGGACTCCTCCTAAACTCTGCCATTTGCTTAAGGCTGTTAGTTGCCAGCTCTATCATTTCATATGAAATATCCATCTTGGAAGAAACTTCCTAGAGCTCAGCAACCAGTTTCTTATTTGCCTCGCGGAGGTAGAGTAGGGCTTCTTGACCCTTAGCGAAGACGGCCTCCGTTCTTTGGGAGTAAATAAAATTTGCGAGAAAAGCCTGCATCGTTTAAGAAGGTTAGGATCGAGGAGTAAAGACATAAATGTTGAAAGAACAAGAGAAGCCTTACCCTCGAAGGCATCCGCATCCCTACTCAATTGCCGGCTTGGAGCAGCTCCTCAGACAACTCATTAAAGTTCTCATCGGACCAGATCTCGTCCAGCATAGGATCGAGACTAGCGATCCAAGGAAACGACCCCGAGGGATTAAAAGATCCCTCGACTTAAAGAGTCCTGGCTGGAGGAATTGTGAAGTCATCTAAGGGATTCTTGGGGACATCAGTGGAGTCGCTTCTCGGGGTTTCTCCAGCCAGCGTCTTCGAGGATGACGGTGCCACCTCCTCGCACCGAATATTACTCTTCTTCGGGAGCGGAGTTCCCGAAGGAAGAGTACCTTCCATAGGTTGTTTTCCCTTGGCCTTATCCCTGATAGAAGATTCGGGGACGGGAATACTCTGTGTCGCGGCCCCCGACGATGGCGAGGGCCCAAGGCGATTGAAAAAGTTATATGTAACGACGTTACAACAAAACAAGTTAGTATTTGAAATTTTTCTAAGTATAAAATGTATCGTGTGTTTGTTTTGTAAGAAACGTCTATTTACCATCATCGAGGATGATGGGTGTTGAGCGTATCGACCCAGGTGTAGCTTGACTCGGTGCCAAAACTAGCGAAGTCGGCTTCGGCATAACGTCTGACTCCAAAGGAGTCGGATCAACTCGGCCCTCCTCAATGAAGTCCTTCACGCTCAAAAGAGGATCTTCTACTAGGGTCGCAGAAGGATTCGGCGTAACTAAGGAACCTTCTTTGCGGAATACCTCCTCCGCATGCTTGAGTGCCTCCCTGGCAACTTCATCAAAGATACTCCCTAGGGAGCCATCATCGAGAGAGCCGGAACATCCTCACTCCCGGAGGGAGGAGGATCAGTCGGAGCCGTCTTCGAAGGAGCTGGCTCCGACTCCTTCGTCTTTGCTTTCTTCTTCCTTCTTTTCAAAGGCTCCGGAGAAGAATCAACTTCGACCTCTCTTGCTGAGGCTGGATAAAGCATGGCCACTGGTGTGGACGAAGCTGTCCTCTTTGAAGAAGAGGCAGCCTTCTTTCTCTTTGGAGCAACGGAGGAAGTGGACTTCTTCGAAGAAGAAACCACATTCCCTTCGACAGCGGCCGAAGACGCCCCGACCTTCACCTTGGGCTTTTTCGTGGCTGGCTTGTACGGGCGAAGTTGGTCCGGTTCTAACTCCATACTAGTGGAGATCCACCCGTAGGTAACTAGATTTTCCTCGTTGACGAGGACCTGGACATCTCTACACTCGTCCAGGATAGCGAGGGCTCCTATGGTCCTTTGCCTCTAATCCTCGGACATCGGAGGCCGAATGAACGATTCTGCATATAACTGCGAAGACGTTAGTTCAGGACAAGCTACGAAGAAGAAATACAAAGTTATTTTTCTAAATTATAAACTCACCAAACTCACTAGGGATATTGTAGTTCCTCGGGACGCTTTGGGCTCCTGCGACGGAACTAAATGAGTCAAAGTTTCTCCTGATCCAGAAGTTCTTTTCCTTCCATCCTACGCAAAAGGAGGACAAGTTCGTCATCATGATCTTATTATTCTCTCAAGGGGCTAAGAAGAAATAGCCAACCTCGGATTTCTTTGAGGAAGGCTTGTAGAGGTAACAACCCTCCTCCACGGAGAAGTCAACCTCGAATAGCTGCCTCCACAAAACGTGCATTCCCACCATAATTTTGTAGGCGTACGGATTAAGTTGGCTCGGGGAAAGTCTGAAGTGCGCTAACACCCCGCGGACCAATGGGTGGAGCAGCAGCCAAACCCCGTGCTTCATGATAACCTTGTTGAAGGCAACCAGCGGATATGGGGAGCGGTTTGAGCGTTCTTTCGCGGTCATCGCCCTTGTTGTTATGTCCGCGGACAGGTAGAATTGTTCCTGCAGGTGTTCCACGTCGTTCTTTGAGCACGTGGAAACCATAAACTCCGCGACAATAGACGGCGAGGGCACGATAAAGATTGGCTCGTCTGCCATGACTATCGTCGAGCCTGGAGGAGGCAGCGGAGCAGCCGTCGCCTGGGGCGTCTGCACAGGTCTGGCCTTGGTAACCCACAGAGCAGGGGGCTGAGAAGTCTGGCCTCGAAGCTGCATCACTAGAGGACCGCGAAGCTGGGCTATTGGCCAGGGTCACCGGGGAAGATGGCCGAGCGACAGAGGCCATCCTCGGCCTCTTCTTCTTCTTCTCCTGTTCCACTATCGAAGGCGGTGGAAGGGCCGAAGAAGACTCAATCTCTGTCTCCAAAGGCGACAGAGAAGCAACGACGAAGCTGGTGGGGTTGGTTCCGAGCGCTCAGATGGGGGTTTCGACCCAAAACGAGCCCTGAAGAAAGAAGATGCAAATTCGTCGGACATACTTTCTAAAAAGAAACAGAACGACGAAGTCAGAATTTTAAGATCCCAAAAACCCTACTCAGAACCCAAACCATTAGAAGGGGGGTTGAAGATGAGTCCGGAGGACATATCAGAGAGTAGGAAAGGTAGAACGGTCTTCAGTTAAACTAGTCCTTTGGTGTAGATTTCGGAGGAATCAGACGAAGTCTCTGAACACTTTAACTCGGAGGGTTTTTTAAGCTTCAGAGGATATCGAAGGATTGAGATTTCAAAAGCTTGAATTAAAGGAAGGATGAAGGGATCTATAGTCGTCGAGGGTAACGAAGGGACGCACAACTTCGTTATTTGCACCCTTTCGCCTCCTTCCTCGAATGTAAATCTAGACTGTCTGATCTGCATCTTTTCTGTATCATCTGAGGGTCAGGGATTTTTGAAGAAAATCTCATCATGACTTGACATAAGCAAACTCGTCGAAATGGAAAAAATTCCAAAAGGTGTCAGAGCATTAAATGCCCGTCCATTAAAGAGGCGCAACTTTTCAGAAAGGAAACTTCCCAAGGTAGAAATCCTACAAGGCACGATTCGTACCTTCGGGATTGGGGGGCAGATGTTGTAAGTGATTTTTCGTCCGCGAATGTATCTTCGGGGGCGAAGTCTCTGAGGCACATTTAAGTTGAGCTCGAGCCCCCGATCCTAATATGAAAGGAATACTACGTCATCACAAGAGCTTCTCCCGGACGAAGACAGGACGAGAATTGTTGAAGATGACCCTCGATCTTACACCCACGAAGATGAGTAGGAAAAGCACCACCGAAGATGGTGTCGATTTTGTGACAAGACCCTCATAGAGGGAATGATAGACGAGAAGGCCGCGGATCCTCAAAAACGATCCATACCCGCAAAGCTATCCTCGGAGAGGAAGTAAGGACTTCACTCAAGACAGAGTGCTCGACCCGTGAAGCTGGTGACCCCCGATCGAAGATGAAGTCCACCTGAGTTAGTTTAGGTCTTTCTTTCCGTTCCGCATTTCTATCCTCGATCGTGGGATGTTCTATAACTACTCCCGTAAGACTCGCGATTGTTATAACCGTATTAAGGTATTCAATTTCTGAGTCTTTAGGGAGAGATAACTGCACCTTTACTGCGCATTTAGTTTAATAATTAATCCCGAGAATTAGGGGGACGTGCATGATGTATCCTTCTCAAGACCGTTATTCCTCGCCTATAAAAGGAGAGGAACGGGACCGGAGAAGGTGTGGGTTAGTTAGAATTTGAATTTACTAGTAGAATTTTCAGTGAACGTAAGCTATTACTCCGGAAGAGGGCTGAATCACTTAAAAAATTATGTTTCTTTTAATCTTTTCCGATTAATATTCCGACCAAAAATTACTCTTCATTGCCACATCACTTTCAGAGGCGTGGATCACGGCGTTGGTTAAAATATACACCAACACTACTCCAAACATATAATAGTATTTTAAACATTCTAATTTTGTCCTATCAAATACGATCTTCTATATATAATCTAATTATATCCAATCTAATCTCTTGCACCAAACGCACCGATAGTACACAAACATATAATAGTTGAAAAGTTACATAATTTTTTGAGTATTTTGCACTTATATCCCTTGAATTATACAGGATATGGTAACTTGCCCTCTTTTTTTTTTTTTTTTTTTTTAATTTGTGGTAATTTGCACTTTAATTTGAGTAATTTGCACTAGTACCCGTGTTTGGCAACTTGCCCCTTAATCTTTATTTTTTGCATATTACACTTTGAACTCAAAAATCTTGGCAAATCACGACAAAGTGGTAACTTTTGTTAATTTTTTTAACGGAAATCGACATGTGATCGGCACATGACTAAATATTAAGGGTTTTTTTTTTCATTTTCCTTCCTCATCCTTTTTCTTCTTCTTCCCCAATGTTCCTTTATTTATTTTTCCGGCAAACACTGATTATTTAAATAAAAATAATAATTTATCCTTAATCAAAGAAAAAACAACAATCAATCAATCTGCATTTGTGAAGCTCACAGGCAAACTTCAACCTTCCATTCACAATCGGCTACGACTAGTGGAGATCCAACAGAAAAAAAACCAACTCTCATCCTTCACCGGAGATCTAAAAGAAAAGTAGCCATGGAAAGATTCAACGGCTCCACCTCGTTAGAGATATAAGGTCATCATCTTTGCTTCTTCAGCTTCCAGTGAAACCCCGTGACCCCCGACGAGACCCCGTGATTCAGCCGCAACCCTTGGCAAGATCCCGCGATGTCGTTGATCTAGAGAGAGTCTTCGATCACCGCCACAACCATAATGTGCGATTGCAAGAGCGACGTTAGCGGCGTGGCGTCGATCACCACTGCTGCTTGCTTCGACTGATATCAGGCTTAGGTTTGCAGGGTCTCAGGTGGTCACAGCAGTCTCGGGGGTCACAACGGTAGAGTTCACACAATAACGGCATCGTAAAGATAGCGGGTTCTTGGGAGGCCACGACGGTGGAGCTTTAAGTCTCGAGCCTCCCGTCCACCGCGACTTAGAGCCCAAGGCGCCAACCCAAAATCTCGAGCCTCCTGTCCGCCGCGCTGGAAACCCATCGCTCGAGAGAAAAGATAAAGGCATCGGGACCAGCAGATCTCGCATTCCTAATGGAGACCAGCAATGGCGATAAGCTATCGACTCTGGCACTGCAGAGTCTGTGCTCGTCGGTGTGTGCCGTTGAAGGCGAGGAAGAAGTCATTCACCGTCAGAGTCATTCATCTTTTGTCCTAAAAATTGTTGTGTTGATTGGCAAGACTATATGGTCCATGTGGAAGAACACGATGAGTTCAGTGAAAGGGAAAATCGACGACGTCCACACGAGGCTAATGAAGAAGAACTACGACGAGGTTCCTCAATGGTTGTTTGTATTGATATTGATCGACAACCAGCTCCAACTTCCTTGGTGGAGCGTCTTATTAGCTTGTGCGCTTGCCTTTTTCTTCACTTTGCCAGTTGGAGTCATTCAAGCCACAACAAACATGGTAACTCCAAGACAAAAAATCTTCATGAATTGAAATGACAAATTACAAAGTGAATGATCTGATATGTGCGTGTTTTTTTTTTAAATTTTTGTAGAAAACTGGACTGAATGTGATCATAGAGTTAGTGATTAGTTACATTTTTCCTGGAAAGCCAAATGTGTCATTCAAGACTTATGGCTATATCATCATGGCACAAGCTCTGAGCTTTCTCAGTGTCTTCGAATTGGGTCATTACATGAAGATTCCTCCGAAACCCATGTTCGTTGTGCAAGTAAAAACTTGTCTACTTACGCATTGAATGATAATGTTAAATTAATACAGTACTAACCATTGAGGACACAAGTATGGAAGAAGTCACAGGTGTGTGCCATTGAAGGCTCAAGGGACCACGCTGTTATGGTCGTCGTCGGTGGAGATGGCGCTGGGGAAATTGGTGTCGGCATAATAAAGCTAATATAGCTGTAACTTAAAAACCTTATTATTATTATATTTTTAAAGAGTAAGGATTTCATTTTTTTGCACTACCAAAATTGCCCTCTTCAAAACACGTGCAAAGCACATGCACGGGGATTCTAGTCTAAATTTTAACGTTCATTATCAATTTGTAACAATTTGCTAAACATTTCGAAATTAGGGTGCAATATGCCAAAAATAAAAGTTTAGGGGGTAAGTTGCCATAGCCCGAAAAGTTCAAGAGGCACCAATGCAAATTACTCCTTTAATTTTGATTTTTTTGACATTTTGTACAGATTGATAACAATCTTCCATATTTTGAGAGAATTTGTCATGTCCTATGCTCATTTTTATTTTGACAGAACTTACTTTTTTTAAGTGAGTAATGTTAGCATAATAACGATCCTAAATGCGGAATAAAACAAACTAAAAGGATGAAAAGTCAAAAGACTCAAGATTTGGATTTCCTCCGACCATCGTTGGCGAACGCTCGACAACCGTATTTGACGGTGCAAAAACTTCAAATTGTTTCTCACACTTACTCTCTCTAATTGATGGTGTATGTATGTGATGATCGAGTAGTGGGAGAACTAAAGTTTGTATTTATAGAGGTTCTTGTTAGTTTTCAGATTACAATAACTCGAAAATTTTTGCAATTTGATCAAATCAGAGATGCGCAGAAGAACAAAATAACGTGGTAAATCAATTATCATTTAATTGAATGTTACAAAGTGGATCTCATGAATATATTGAATCACAAAAATTTTATGAAATAATTATCACATAATTAAAAAGTTAGTTTCAAAGAAATTATACCATAATCTTTCTTTGATATCCTTGATGTTGTTGAATGGACACCGTACATTGTGAGACCGCCAAGGTTGGCTCGCGTTTGTCCTACGCTCACAACGAGTTTACCGGTCACTTCTTGATATCAAAGTCTTCCACTCCAATTCTCAGATTTCACTAGAACACAAGTGTGGGCTATCTCGATTGTTTTTCTCACACAAAACAAGAGAAGAAAAATTTTCTCCTCTTTCTTATAGGGGGCGGCGATTAGGGTTAGAGAGAGTTTTTGGTATTCCAACACATGAAAAAAAAAATAAAAAACATTTCCTTGCAACAAGTGAGATATTTATAGCTACACGGTAGGCTAAAATTCGGCAATTGTAAGTGGAATAGGATTATGATTTTTTCCATTTAAAAATTAGGAATCATCCGAATCAATTATTTTTAAAAAATAATATTTGACCAAATAATTATCTTAATAATTTAATGAGTGAGTATAAGATTTAAAAAACTTTTTTTTATCCTTTTCTCTACTCATAAAATTCGGCCATGACAATAAAATTCGGCCCTAAAACGATCTCTCTCACTACTCATGTCATTCTCAAGAAACTTAGCATTTATTTATTCCACAATCCTAGTAGTGTGAGATGGACAGTAAAATCTATAACCCTTAAACCTCTTGGCATAGCCAATGAAAAAAACCACTAAAGGTCATTGGGTCTAGCTTTTTCTCTTTTGGGTTATATATCCTCACCTCAGATGAACATCCTCAAACACGCATACGACACAAACTCAGTTTCTAACATTTCCATAATTCAAAAGGTGTCTTGGGGACAATCTTGGTTGGAACTCAGTTTAATATATACGTAGCCATCTTTAGTGTTTTAGTCCACAAAGATTTAGGAAAATTGGAGTTGCTAAGCATACTCCACACCATATCCATTAGTATTCAGTTTCTTCTTTCTGCAACACCATTCATGTCCAGAAAACCAGGCATGATGTATTGAGCAACAATTCTATATTTTTTAAGAAACTTAGCAAATGGACCAGGTACTTGTCCATTCTCAATGTATCTACCATAATATTCACCACCTCTATCAGATCTCACTATTCGTATTTACTTCTCCAACATTGGCTCTTAACTCTAATCTTAAAGACTTTGAAGGCATCTAATGCTTCATGCTTGTTGTGAAGCAAATACACATAGATGTATCGTGAGTAATCATCGATGAAACTGATGAAATACTTCAGACAATGCATATCCATGTCTTGAAAACATATATCAATATGCATGATTTTTAATATGTCCAAACCCCTATTAGCACATTTCTTGGACTTGTTGGTTTACTTACCCTCAATGCAATCTACACAAGTCTCGAAATTAGTGTAATCTTGAGTACTGACTACTAAGTACCCCATCATTCACTAATCTCTTAATTCCTTCTATGAAGATATGACCTAATCTTTGGTGCCATAACATAGAGGAGTCCTCATTAATATTGTACCTCCTAATGTCAATGTGTATGTGTATTAAACTATTAGTGGCATCGTTATGTAAAAAATATGGTAAATACCATCAAACAAAGTACCATTTCCAACACAATCATATTTATAAAATAAATTGAAAGTTGTGCTTTTAAAGTTAAAGGAGTATCCAAACGGTACAAGTTTAGAAATAGATATCAAGTTTCGTTAGAAACTTGGTGCATAAAAGGTCATTTTCAAAACCAAAACAAAGTCATTATATTAGTTAAAATGCAAGTTCCAATAGTCACAACATGCGAGCCCATCATGTTGCCTGATAAGATGCTTTGCTCATTGTCCACTAGCTTCATTAGATTTTGCATGCCCTACAAAGAGTTAGCAATGTAGATTGAAAATCTAGAGTCAATCCACCGAATGCTAATATTAACATTAACCACGTTCAACTCATAATAAACAATTGATGATAGATTACCTATCTTCTTAAGCCACTTCTTAAATTTGGCACATTCTTTCTTTACGTGTCCCTTCTTTTTATGGAAGAAATACTTGTCCTTCTTCTTAATATCATCTTGAGGTGATATTTTGTATTTCCCCTTCTAATTAGACTAAGAAGTTGTGCCTTGAGACTTGTCAAGTTTATTAATTTTGTTCTTCCTGCTAACTGTGGTCAGCATTGCATTTTCTCCCAATTTCATCACAAGCTTCTCCTCTTCTTAAACACACTTGGTCTTAACTCGTTAATAAATCATTTATCCTTATGTGTGTTATAAGAGATCTTAAAAAGCCCGTATTATGGTGGAAAGGTGTTCATAATGAAGTGTACAAGGAAGGTCTCTGACGTATCTAGCTCAATTTTCTTAAGTTGAGCCGCTATGACCCGTATTTTCATGATTAGGGTGCTTGCCAAAGCCTTGTCTGATGTGACCAATTGATCTTCAATGGGCTTTAGAAGATCACGGACCTTTTCATGCTGATCGACAGAATCACGAACGCCAATAGAGATTTTGGTCTTTTATAAACGTAATTGAGAGGCGATTAGATCGCTCCCACTTTTCATAAAGATTAGCTTGATCTATCGTGCTATTTTCAGTAATAGTAGACGGTTCATTCTTCCAGATTTTATAATTATCGCCCCTAAGTTATGGGATGTCTAGATGCATATCAGAGTAATTAGGTGGTTGAGAAACTGTAAATGTCCAAAAATATTTGTAAGAATTTGAGGCTTACTGTCTAAATTTCCCCTAAGGAGAGCTTTCAAACTCAAGATTGCATGTGTTACAATTTAAAACCCACACAAAAAATAAATCTAGTGACATAAAAATTGCATGTGGGCTAAATTTTTACTTAAATAGATTTATTAGTTTTTTTATGATAGAAATATCAAATAATTCACTTTATGGGTACATTATAAAATAATTTGATTTTTTATGCTAAATATGATAAAACTACCAGCTATATTCCAATTCATAATTCTTGTGGGTAAATTATGAAAATAAATTGATATTTTATACCAAATAATTATATAAATATAATAAAATTTCACGTGGGATGAATTATATTATATTAGGTATAATTATTCACAATTTTATGACTAGTTCATTACCAGCCTAATAACTCGCGCGATTCTACGAAAGAACTTTTTTTTTTTTTTTTTACGAAGCAATTAAAATCATTAATGTTTAAAGAGTCTTAAATTTAATATAGGCTACGAACAATTACAAACAATAACGTTTATGTAAAATAGTTAGACAATTACGCTATCCAACATTCCAATTCCAATATATTATTAACAAATAAAAAATTAACAGAACTAATAAACTATAAATTTTTCCCGCATTTTAATTTTCTTTTCATCAATATTTTACACCATGCATTATTTAAAACATATGTTGTACTTTGTTTATTTTTGCAAATAAATATGTCGTTTATCATCATTATTGTCGTTTCATCCTAAATACATTTTTTTAATATCATTTTATTCCACAAATGTTTGTTTTTAATCTTTTTTTTTCCTTCTTTTGATCTTCTTTCACTTACTTTGAATATATGCATGCTACAAGAAATTTTATGTATTATGAGCTAATTTTGAATTAACAATTTTAAGATTTTAATAATTTTTTTCGTATTATTTAATAAGTCTTTCTAATACTCTTTTCTAATTATTTGATAAGTTTATTTTCTATTATAAGAAATCTAATAAGTCTACTTTTTTCTGTTATATATATTATTATATTGCATTGTTGATATTGATAAAAATTTCATGTTAAATCTGTTAATTTTTACTTCTGTTTTTTTAAAATATTATTTATATATAAATGTAGCATGTTAATGAATAATTAATAAAAAAAAAACTTATAATAGTCCGAACTAGACAATAATACCAAAAAGTTCCTGATTTTAATTAAAACATAGTAACATAAAATAAAATGTTGAGTCCAGGTAGAGATGTCAAACGGGCCGGGCTCGGACCGGCCCGGCCCACTTAAAGTCGGCCCATTCGGACTTGGTTCGGCCCGGCCCGTTTCTTACTTTTTTTCGGGCCGGGCTGGGCTGGCCCAAACAATGAAAATCCCAAGCTCGGCCCGATCCAAAGCCCAATCAAATGAATCCGGACCGGCCCGCGGGCCGGGCCCATTCGGGCCAAAATGGGCCCATTCTAAAAAAATGTAGAAAATTAAAAAAATTTGAGAAAAAAAATATTAAGAGGAATTTTTGTTGGAGAATTAAAAGAAAATTTTTATTTATAGATTATGACTGCCTCATCAAAAACCTTACAAGGAAAACCCAATGGGATAAAACCTTGTTAAGGAAAAAAGAGTACAGTCTGGAAAACTTACAAACATAAAATAAACAAGCGAAAGAAAAAATTGTTCAATTATTACAGACCAAATTAAAAAAAAAGAAAGAAAAATGTTCAATAACATTACATAGTATTACTTCCAGTCGCATTTGAAGCCTCAGAAATATCCAAGTTTGAAAAATCACCAACCATGTCGTCCAGAAATTGTTGCTCTCTTCGGCGGGCATCTTCCCACTCTTTGACGCACATCAACGCCTCCAAAATGTCTTCAGCCAGTTGAGCTCGTCTTTCGTCAAGTACCTTGCCTCTGCTACTAAAAACTTGTTCACTAGCAACAGTAGAAACTGGAGCAATTAGTATATCACGAGCCATTTTAGAAAGAACAAGAAATGCAGTTGATTGGGCTTTCCAGAATAACAAAAGATCAAAATTTGTAAAATCATGACGCCCATTTGGTCCAATAGCAAAACAAGCTGAGAAATTGGTCTCGTAATAGTTCTCCAATTCTGATCGGGTATAAGATGATGATGAACTGCCAAAACCGATACCATGAAGGTTAATCATTTCTTCCCATGATGAGCCGGATGGTACGGTCACACTGGAAACTGATGGTGCAAGGGCTGATGAATGAGATCCTCCACATCTCTCACCGTAAGCATCATACAATTCAGACACATCAGATTTTACAGTATCAATTGTAATCATATCAGAGGTTACAGAGAGTATGTATGAGATCCCATTTATCATGTATTCCACCCCCTGTAGTTTCACGCTGGGATCAAGTACAGCAGCAGCACAATATAGAGGTAGAACCCGTTGCCAATATTTTTTGAACTTGGCCTCCATGAACTCGATACATTGTGCAAACATGTCTACACCTCTATGTAGATCAAATGCTTTTGCAATATCAAATAGTTTATGTAATGCATGAGGTGAAGTGGGATAATACACACCAGATAGTTCGACAGTGGCATCGTAGAACACCTTCAAAAAGTAGTAGAAGCACGTACTAATTTTCCAGTCCAAATCCGTTAACATACCATCTAGGCATCTGATATTGAAGAAAGAACTAACCACCTCCTTGTAGGGTAGAGCAGCTTCCAACATCATATAAGTCGAGTTCCACCTATTTGGGACATCGGTTGGGAATCTCCTAGGTGTGATGCCAGAACGAGTACAGTGTTGTAAAAACTCTTGAAGTCGGCCGCCTGAGCTAGTAATAAAGCTTAAAGCTGTCCAGATATTGTTCAAGTAGTCTTTGAAGTGCTCCATCCCGTCTTGGACACACAGGTTGATGATGTGGCATGCACACTTTTGATGAAAGAGAGTCCCGCCATGAGGTGGTCTAAGAGTATTCTTAAGAAGTCTAATTGCAGCATCGTTAGCAGAAACATTATCAAAAGTTATACGAAGAACTTTGTCTTTAATGCCATAAAAATAAAAAAAAACATCCATAATGGTACTGTATATGACATTAGCATCATGTGAAAATGGGATCTGCTTAAATGTAATTAATATTTTCTGGAAAGACCAACTCCTATCAACGTAGTGAGCGGTTACACATAAGTAACCACTCTTCATGCGACCACTTCATATATTTGATGTGCAAGCAGCAGTACATGTACAAGTGTTGAACTCATTAATGAGTTTGATCCTCATCTCATTGAAAATTTTTATGCAATCTGCTCTTGCGGTATTCCTAGAGACCCGCTTAAATTGTGGATTATATGCATTTTGGATGTATTCTTCAAATGCATGGGAATCACCTATGCTAAGTGGCAGTTGGGCTTGTGCTATATATTTGGCATGTAACTCGCGTGCCCTATTTGGGTCATAAGACCAAGATGTAAGGTTTCCTTCTGTGGGAGAAAAGCTTAGGGTGGTTTGACGAGGGTCAGAAGCACTTCCGTGGCTTTTTGCACAGTGTAGAATGTGTCTTCTCATATGAGATGTGCCACCTTTTGAGCCTATAGTAGATTTGGCTTTGCAAAACTTACAGACACCCATTTCTTTGATTGAGCCATAGGGTTGGGTGATAGAAACTATTTCGAAAGTTTTCCAAACATCAGACTTTCTGCCCGGCTTCTTTTTTTTTTCCCTACCGTTGTTGTCTGTGACTCAATTTGGGAATTTCCATCTACTCCACGGTTTGGGCTTTGAACTTCGACTTCATCTTCTTCTTCTTCGAACTCGTCAAAGTCAGGAATTTTAGGGGCATTCTTGACCCAGATCCGCATGCCATTACTAACATACAACATAATAAATTTATGATTAATAGACTTGTACACGTCTAGTAAACGAAAATCAAACAAACAATCAAACGTCGAATATACCTTTACAGAAGTTAATTTGATACGAAAAATATATCTCCTCAAGAGTGGTCAGGTGTGAGAGACAATATTCTATAAGTGAGTGAAAGTGTGAATGTGAGTGTGAGTGTGAGGGAGAAGTTGTTTCAATTTATAGAGGAAAGATGAGTGGTTAAGTTTTGTGTGGAGTGTTTGATATGAGATAGTAATTTGAGTTGTCTTTTCTAGTCATTGACTAGTCTTTTCTTCTTTAATGGTAGAGTGTGTAAATTGATTGGATGTGGTGAAGAATAGATTCCGAAATAGTGTGTATTTTGTATGTATTTAATAATGTGAGAGATGAAGAAAAGATGTGTAGTCTTTTCTTCTTTAATTGGTAAGTGTGTAGTTGGGTGAGATAGATGTGTGGAAGCATGTATTTCGAAATTATGTGTAATTTGTTTGTATGTGATATATGATAATGTTGAAGAAAAAGAAAAGATGAGTAGTTTTTTCTTGTCATTGTTTTGGTGGTACACTTATATGTAATAATGTGAGATAAGAAGATAAAAAGATGTGTAGTCTTTTCATCTTTAATTGGTTAGTGTGTAATTTAGTTGGATGTGTGGAAGGATATATTCCGGAATAGTGTATAATTAGGTTGTATGTTATAAATGATCAATTGATAATGTTGAATATAAAAAAAAAAATTAGTGTTTTCTTGTCACCTATTTATTTGTATGTAGAAAGGTAAAATAAATATTCAAAAATATTATTTGTTTGTATTATACAAAATGATATTTTAACAAATGTGCAATAATTTTTTATGTAAAAAAAAAGGGCCGGGCCGGCCCGCGGCCTACATCATTGAGCCCAGCCCGAAACCATTATATTTTGCGGGTCGGGCTGGCCTGGCCTATTTGCTATAGTAACGGGCCGGGTTAGCCCATTTATCACATATTTCAGGCCGGGCTCGGGCCGGCCCATGGGCTCGAGCCCAAATTGACAACAATAAGTCCAGGAGCTTACATTATATTGTACCTATAGCAACGAACAAGAAAAATTATGTAAATAATGTGTCCATCTATGAAGGTAATCCTAATAACCATAAGAGTATCTAAAATACTTTAACATATATTTTTCGTATGCTAATAGAAAAATAAACAAATAAGTGGCTCTGATTCTTTTTTTCTATTATATCGTCTGTTGGTGTAAAATTTCAACCAACGTCGTGATCCGTACCTCTAGGGTGTGATGCGGCAATGTAAGGTAAAATTTGGTGGGAATTATAGAAAGAGAAACGGGATTTTTTTTAAGTGGTTGGGCCCTCCTCCGGAGTAATAACTTACGTCCACTGATAATTGTATTATAAAAAATTCCAACCACTCCCTTTCCGGTCTCCCTCCTCCCTTTTTAAAATTGAGGGGTTAAGATCCGGAGAAGGAAACATAAAGCACGATCCTTTAAATCTCGGGAGTAATTATTGAAATAAATATGCAGTAATTGAGTGGTTATCTATTCCTAAAGACTCGGAGATTGAATATCTAAATAGTTATATCAATCGTGAGTTTTACGGACTTAACTACAGAATATCCCACGATCGGGGCAAGAAAATCAGAATAGAAAGAAAGACCTAAACTAACACGCGTAGACTTCATCTTCGATCGGGGGTCACCAGCTTCACGGATCGAGTCCTCCACCTTGAGTAAAGTCCTCACTTCCTCTTCGAGGCTAGATTCGCGGGGTTGGATCATCTTCGATGATTCGCGGTTTTCTTGTCCGTCAATCCTGCTCCGAGGTACCGGTCATTAAATCGACATCACCTTCGGTGGTTTTTTTCTTGCTTATCATCGTGGGAGTAAAGTCGAGGATCGTCTTCGATGATCCTCGTCCCAACTTTGTTCGGGGGTGACTCCTGTGATGACGTAATATTGTTTTCTTATTGAGATCGGGGGCGTGTGCTCGCTTTAAATGCACCTTGGAGACTACGCCCCCGAAGCTATATTCGCTGATGAAAAATCATTTACAACATTTGCCCCCCAATCTCGAAGGTATGAATCGTGCCTTGAGGGATTTCTTCCTTGAGAAGTTTCCTTTTCGAAAAGATGTCTCTTTTGATATACGGGCATTTAATGCTCTGACACCTTTTGAGAGATTTTTGCCATTCAAAAGGGTTTGCTGATGTCGGTTTATAATAAAATTTTCTTTGAAAACCCCTGACCATCAGATGTTAAGGAAGAGATTCGAATCGAACGGTCCAAATTTACGCTCGGGGAAGGAGGCGAAAGGTCGCGCGCCTCTTCGTCTTTCTTGACGTCTATAAATTCCTTCTTCCTTATCTTCTTTCGAACTTTTCAAAACTTTGCACATTTAACTTCTCTGAAACTTCAATTCCTCTCTGACTTCCTTAAGCTTTCACGGTCTGCGTTTGATTTCTTTGGAATTTTCGTCGGAAAGCCAGTCAGATTTACGACCCTTATACTTTTCCAACTCCCTGGTAAGTCTTTCGGACTCTACTTCAACCCCCATTCTTCGAATGGTTTAGGGGTTTTGGTAGGTTTTTGGATTTTGAGAAACTGACATTTTCTCATTTATCTTTTTAGAAAAATATCTGACGATTCTACTTCGTCCTCCTCCAGGGCTCGATTTGGGTCTGATTTCCCATCCGAGAGCTCGAAACCATCGCCAACGGCTTCGCCGGTGGCTTCTCCGCCGCCTTCGGAGGTGGAAATAAAATCTTCTTCAACACCTCTACTGCTTTCGACAGTTGAGAAGAAGAAGAAGAGGAAGAAGAAGAAGAAAAAGAGACCGAGGAAGGCCTCTATCACCCAGCAGATTCCCAAGAGCAACCCTGAGCACAGTCACACTTCACGGCTCTCCGGTGTCGCCAATTTGCGGCCAAACTCCTCAACTTCGGCTTCGCGGATTACTAAGGCCAGCCTCGTGCAAACCCCTAGGCGACGGCTGCTCCGTTGCGACAACCATCGTGGCAGATGAGTCGATCATAGTGGTGCCTTCGCCCACTATCATGACGGAGTCCAAAGTTAAACGGAGACGGATGTGGAGCACATGCCGGACCAGTTTCATCTGCCCGCGGACATAACAACCAGAGTGATGACCACAGAAGAGCGCTCACAACGCCCTTCATATCCGCTGGTGGCCTTCAACAAGGCCATTATGAAGCACGGGACTCGGCTACTGCTCTATCTATTGGTCCGGGGAGTGCTTGCGCACTTTGTACCCCGAGCTAATTGAATCCGAATGCCTATAGGATCATTGTGGGGATACATATTTTGGGGAGGAAGCTATTCGATGCGGACCTCTCTGTGGAGGCAGTTTGCCATCTCTACAAGCCTTCCTCGAAGAAATCCGAGATTGGCTACTTCTTCTTGGCTCCTTGGAAGAAGAAGAAAATTATGATGACCAACCTATCCTCCTCCTACAAAGGATGGAAGGACAAGAAATTTTGAGTCGGGGGTAATTTCAATCCATTCAGTTCCATCGTGGGACCCCAGAGCGTCCCAAGGAACTACACCGTCCCTGGTAAGTTCCTTAGTTTTTTTTACTTTACTTCTCCTTTTTTCTGTCTTCTTTATTATTTCTTCTTTACTAACTCTTTAGCGGTTGGATGCAGAGTCGTTTATTCGACCTAAGGTGGACCCGGGTCCTTGTCAACGAGGGCAATTTAGTTACCTTTGGGTGGACCCGGACCAACTCTGTTTGTACATGCCGGCCTCGAAGAAGCCCAAGCCTAAAGTTGAGGCATCTTCGGCTGCGGCCGAAGGGAATATTGCTTCTTTGACGAAGAATTCCACTTCCTCCGAGGGTTTCGAAAAGAGAAAGGCTGCCTCTTCTTCGAAGAGGCCAGCTCTGTCTAAGCCCACGGCTGTACCTGCTCATTCTCCAATAGAGGAGGTCGAGGTCGAGTATTCTCCAGTGCCTTTGAAGAGGAAGAAGAAGAAGACGAAGATAAAAGAGCTGGAGCTATCTTCGAAGAAGGTAGCTCCATCAGATCCTCCTCCCTCCGGGAGCGAGGATGTTCCGACTCCCCAGGCTCGGATCGTCCACGAGTCTAAGACGACTCAGGCGCTCCCAGAGGCCCCCTCAACGATAGTTCCTGTAGGTGGTTCTTTCGATGAAGCTGGCCGGAAGGCATGGAGGACTGCAGAGGTATTCATTCGCGAAAGTGGTTCCTCGACTACACCGATTCCAACTCTGGCCTCGATAGAAGATCCTCTTCTCATCGCGGAGGATTTCTTTATGGAGGAACAAGAAGATTTGACTCCTTTGGAGTCAGACGTTCCACCGAAGCTGACTTCGCCAGCTCCAGCACTGACCCAAACTACGCTTGGGTGGAGACATACAACTCCGATTATCCTAGACGAGGGTAAGTAGCTGCTACTTGCAAAACAAACACGAGAATCATTTTATACCTATAAAAATTTCAAATACTAACCTGTTTCGCTTTGTTGCCTTTGGCTAACACGATCGAGTCCCTCCGGGATCAATCCTGTAATCGTAAGTCGTGTCCTCTTCAATGATCACAACTTTTCTAAATCATGTCCTCTCCGAGGGTCATAATTAAAGAAAATTAAGCGATTTAATTAGACCGCAACTTGAACATACTTTTCTTCGAAAATTGCTCTAAGTCACTCTGGGTTCTTTCCTCTTCGAAGGATTATCCCGAACCAAGTCCCACGAAATTTATAAGCATCCCATTACTCGCATCGGTCCCCGATGCTTCTGAATATAGTGTGGCCTCTTTACTTTTAAGGTTAAGTAATCAAACTTAGTCCAATTTTTTCAAAATTTTCCTAAGTCTTTTATATCTCGAGGTTCCTCCCTTGAAGCATACCTAGGTCTTCTATCTTCTTCGAATTATAGAATGGTTCTAGGAGAAAATCGGCCAAATGTTTCCCAAGTTAATCCCTGAACAAGTTAAGACCTGACAAGAAAAACATTTGTGTGGTAGGAACCTTCAACTATTAAAGCCTACGTAAGCCCTCCGGACTCACGCGTTCTAGCCTTGTACGTCTTCGAAGTACCTATAGGGCGCACCTATTTCTTTATGGTACCCTGGGTGCCCCCTGTCTTCTTGGGCTCCGCTTCACAAGCAAGAAGATAGTCGAGGGTAGTGTTTATAGGAATCATCTGCTTCGCGGTTCATTCCTTTGTACACCGAATTTATAGTCTACTCCGTAGAATTTTTGAAGAAAAACACCTCTGGAAGGCTTCTGTCGCACCTCCCAGGCATAGTTCTTCATTAGTCGCTGAGTCTGCCCCCCCAAGACATGGGCCTCTCGCGATCATATGGGTCTCGCCCTCGATCGTATGGGTCTCGCCCTCGATCTCTCTGTTGGGCGGGTCCTGACCTTTCCTTTTACTGGTAATGGGGGTCAGAGTCAACCTTGCTTTGCGAGTTGACGAAGGTCTCCTCGATCGAGGCGGTAAGTTCACGGTACATGCAGAACCGTTGTTTACGAGCTCAGTCCGTCTCGTTCCCTAGACGTGAGTCGCGATGCTTCTTGTCATCGCGAGGCTGCTGGCTTCCACCTACGGTGGTCTCCGCATGTCTTTTCTTCTCCTTCCGTCGGTCCCTTTCGGGGTTTCCTCGGGAAGTCTTCGTGGCTCCTGACTTCTTTGAAGTCAAGGCCTCAACATTGATGTAATACTTGGCCCGATCTAGGAAATCTGAATACGTCCGCGGTCCATCCTGCTCTCTCTGTGGGGCGTCTGCATCATGTAACATCAATCATCTCTTCATCTATTGATCAAATAAAACGATAATCTCCATAATAAGAAAGAATGTGAAGATGAACCAAAATATAGTCCAATGTCCATTGTTTGTTTTTTCTAAGCACTTCAATCGAATACTTGGTGCCCATATTTTGTCCTTCTATGACACAAACCGCAAACGTAATGGAAAAACACAAAGTCCACAAAACCCTTTAAGCCAAGAAACTCGTATGGATCCGACAAAAGCTGTTAAGAAAGCTTTTCTCTTTATGATGTTCCCAATCTTTTGAAGTAAAAGCTTAAAGTGTTTTTTTTTTCTTTGCTAAAGTTAATTCTTTTATGATATCAAAGGGCTCATATTCATTTTTTGGCTCCTCGCTTGCTCTCTTCCTTCCTCGTAAGCTTGCACGTCCACTGCACTGTCGAGCTCGAGACCATGGAGACAATCTTCTTCGTCGGACTCACCATTGAGGGACCTCGATAAATCCCGCCACCGCCATAGTACTCATAAGCAAGCTCTGCATCATTGGAGACAAACAAAACGACTTTGGATTTGTGGAGGTTTAAGGAGTGAAACAGACAGAGCAGAAAAAGGAAAGGAAAAGCACAAAAAAAAAAGTAGATAAATGTTAAGTGTGGAGAGGAGCGCATTAGCTATCACGCAACCTCGTTAAAAACCAATAATAGCTCTTGAATTATTTCGTATCGGTGAGTTTTTCTTATCGTTTCCCATTGCAGAAGTTTCGAAGAAAATAACTAAAAATGAAGTAATTGAGAAGATAAAACCAATAAGTCATAAACAAAAAATTAAAGACGCACGAATTTTCATTGCAACCAAGAATAAGGAAAGAAAGAGAAGTAAGTTGTTGAGAGAAAAGATAAAATAAAAATAAAAAAACTAAGAAGAGGAAAGGTCTAAGAGTTCTAAGTTTTGGAAAACGAAATAACACATTGTAATTTGTATAATATACTTTCGGACGCGTGGTCTTGTAAATATTAATTATCATAATTCGTTCAATTTTGTTTCTGTAGTTTTATATTCTATTTTTAAAAGTATTAACATTATAAAAAAAAAATTAGATAATAAAAGTGATACAAACACCTCCGAATGAGAAAAAGGAAAAATTAGGATTAACTTGTACTTTTTGAAAAAACAATACAAATAAAAGATATGTTATAACTTCTGACACATCTTAAAATTCATTTTTCGTAGAAAATGAAATCCGATTGGTTTCTACTAATTGTTTTTATCTCTTCTCCTTAAAAATGATTAAAATTAAAAATAAAATTGTTCACTTTATCTTTAAATTGCCTTGATCATTTTGATTACACATTTGAATAGAAGTAGAAATTTTAATTATAAAAGCATATGATCGAGTTTTTTTTCTTTGTTTTTTCTTTTTCTTTTTCCGAACACCAAGTCATTCGAGATTTTTTTTAATTCAAAGCTTATTAATATTGAAAATTATGTACTAAAAAAAAGGCTAATTTTACATTTGTTTGAGATGTCCAAAAGAATTCAAAAATTACAAGTTACATCATGTAGATGTCTACTAAAAAATAAATATCAAAATATGATACACAACTTATAGTTGTCTCATGTCGATGAAATTTTTTAACTACGAATAGTTAAATTTGTTATTTCCAAACAGAGAAACCAAAACATATTTACAAGGCCCTTCTTTGGCACAATGGGAATTTATGTTTTATGTGTGTTGTACTTTTAATTTATACCACAAATTTTATATTAAAAATATAGTGGAATAAAAAAAATTAAGGTATAAATGATTGGTGATACTAAGAATGACTTTGTTTTGCAATTCTCCATATATACAAATTTTAATACAAATTTTAAGGGAGGATTTTGAGGAGTACCCCATTCTCGACACAATGATAATTTATACCCCATGCATGTTGTATTTTTAATTTATACCCCAAAATTTACACTATAAACATAGAGTGGAAATGAAAAGAGCATATCACATGGTGTATAGATTATTAAATGGCATCAAGAATGACTTTATTTCGAAATTCTCTCAATTTTAAGTGATACTCTAAAAGGAAAAATACACATGGGAAAATTACAGATATAAGGCTGTTTAGAGAGAATATTACAGTTATAAGATAGAGAATTGAGATTATTACGTATATAAGTTATGTGAGTTGAATGTACTAATATATCCCTATATGACAAAATAAATATTCTCTGAAAATTAAAAAAAATAATTACCAAAATTATTTCTCCCGAAATTTTGGGTTATCCATATTCAAAAATCAAACAAAAAGGGCAATACCTCCCCATGTCATCTCGGCAAGCATTCAAATTTAAAAAAAAAAATTCGTCTATTTCTGCTAGAAAATCTCAGCAAGCATCAAACTTAAAAACAAAAAAAAAAAAAAAGAAAACAATCGCCTGTTTCTACACGAAATCTCCACCACCAGCATCTCCAACGACAAAAAAACAAAGGGCAATCTCATCTCCACCGGATCTACAAGGTTGGGTTTCATCTTCGTCGGATTCTCCACGGTTGAGAAATAATCGGTACCGTGAAATGTTTTCCTCATCATTTTGCATTCTGGAATTTTTTTTTAAATTCTTTATAAATTCCCGTCTTCAATATTCCTCATTCACGCAGATTCAATAACCCTAAACTTGACTCTTAGATTTCTTCGACGTCTTAGACCGGTATATGTGTTTTTTCTGTCATTGTAGAGCAAAACCCCCGATTGTGAAACAAAGTCGTCGTCGGGAAATCATAGGTAAAACAAATACCCAAAATTTTTTAAATTCTCAATGTACAAAGTCCGAATTCATTTTGTCCCTAAAATCTTCAGTAATCCTAACATTACGTATTTTGTTTTTATCTGCTTAACGTAGTCAATTATTTTTACGTTTTTTTCCCTTTGTATTTGTAGAATTTGTTTTACATACTGGAATATAATTTACATTCTCAATGAATCTTACTCTGTTCTTCTATTGCTATTTCTGTTATATATTCTGTAATATATTTTATATTCGCAATGCTATTTACATTTTTTTCTTTCCTGTCAAAGTGTTTAGTGTATATTGGAATATAATTTGGGAAAACAGTTGAGAAAGTAACTTTTGCTGCATTATTGGACATAATTTAAATTATATACGTAGTTCAATCTAGTATATAAATTATATACTGTACGATTTACATACGTAAAAAAACAAAAAATAATTAGAGAAACATACAAATATAGAATGATTTATCTTGCGTAAACCGTTTTCTGATAATATTAACAAAACTTGAATATAACATGTTATTATGCTCTCTTTAGTATGATGATGATGCAATAATTTCAAAGGAAATCCTGCCTCGACAGCAGCTCCGATCTCCCAGACCTGAAAGGGCATGCAAGAAGAGCAAGTTAGTTACATCACCTTTTGTTGCAGATTTCGGACCCTCAAAAATAGCTAAGCATCAACAACAGCCATTGGATAAGACGAAACCAGTAGAGAATTAAACAAAAAAGACCCTTTCAAGGGAAGAGGCAAATAAGAAGGAACTACCTGATCTACTGGACAAAATGCCAAACTTAAAACTTAAAAGACAAAATCAATGTATCATTTAGAAACATTGTATCATTTATAAAACTTAAAAGACAAAATCAATGCATCATTTAATCTTCTTCGCAGATGTATCATTTATAAAACCTAAAAGACAAAATCAATGTATCATTTAATCTTCTTCGCAAATGATACAATCTCCTATGCATTGATTTTTTCTTTTAAGTTTTATAAATGATACAATGTTTCTATATTTTGAACCTCTTTATGATTGTTTTAACTTTAGTGTTATGGATATGATGCGAAATTCCTGTATTTTATATAAATTTCCATATTTTATATAAATTCTCGAATTTTTTTTACATGAATGTAGGATGCTCAATCCTCTGTTTTGATTTTGGGTTTGATGAATTTGTTACAAGGCATTCACGAGATTATATAATTTCTAGAATTTAATTTATTATCTTAATGATTTCATAATCTGAAATGATTGCAATTTTTAACGAAATTTGTGATGTTTTGATGTTTATTCTCCTGATACGTAATGGAACGTATAGATATAATCTCTTTTTTTTGTTTCAATTTCCAGTGTAGACAATCTTGTAGTCTGTTTTCGGACTTTTATATATACTAGGACTTATTTTATATTCTCAATGAATTCACCCCAAAATTGTGGTTTGTTCACGCAAATGTTGACCTTCTAGATATTGTTGTGTAATATAATTTAGTTTATATTCTCAATTAGGCTTCCATTAGAGATAATTATTGTATTTTTGTGTCACTATATATTCCAGACTAGTCATATATGGCAAATTTGAAAAAGGAAAACATAAGAAAAAAAAAATATATATATATATATATATTAGTGAAATTACAAGCAACTGTTTGATTGTGTTATTGGTGTTCGAAATAGAAACAATTAACAAAAACGCAGACACATGAAAAAAAAAAAAACAAACAAACATTGTTATGGCATGACAAGATTAATGTAAACATATTCATTTTTATCGCGGTTTCTTTTCTATTTTCGATGATTCTCCGGCCTCGAATTTTATTGGATTTTTGCATGCAACTTTATTGTGCCTGCTAATTCCACAACGACTACAAAAATATTGATTTTTTGATTTCTCTGAGAAAGATTTGAATCTCTCTATTTTAGGTCTGCCGGTTGCTCTCCTCTGATTTGGAGGCTTTACATCCACTTGTTCAATGTCGCTAGGCTTCGCCCACTTATCCTTCGTCCCCACTGGAAAGACAATGCCTTTGTAGACTGCACATAATTCTAACTTCGTATAAAACTTCGATGTATAACTGTATAAGCTCAGATTCTTATGCATGCACACATATAGAGCTAACAATCAGAGTAAAATTTATTTATAATGCAAGTATATAAATTATATTTCGGTCTATAATTTATGTTACGGAATATAAGTTATATCTGATGTAATTTTCAATGATCCTTTTGTATACGTGATCATTGCACATGCATGATCACATGGGATTTTATTATAAGACCAAACACCGCATTCGCAAGTACGTCTCTTCAAACAAATATTATAATGTGAACAAGGTGAACGTAAGATGAGTTTTCATCCACAAGAACACTATACATACGGAAACCTTTGTATAATTTTGCCTCAGTCCAACACTCACCCGTCATCGCAAAAATTGAAAATGAATCAAAAGGATGACTTTACATACACCATATGGCCAATAATATATATTAAATACTCGGGTTGTAAAGTAACTAGCACACACATACTATGATTATAATACGAGCAAAACAAAAACAAACAGAGAAATATCTAATAAAACCTATTTAAAGTTTTCAATAACATTAATCAATACAATTTAAATAATATTCCAAAATTAATATAGAATTTAAATTATATACCGTATGCACAGTTCGATTAAAACAAAACCCAGCGAAGAAACATCTTAGCATATACGTATATACCATGCTTAAATTATTTACATATAACATTATCATCATAAGAATTTATAAATAAGCAGTAAACATAGGAAACAAATTACCTTTACAAAAAACTCCTTTCTTGGGGCGAGAATTTAAATCATATTCCAAAATCAATACAGAATTTAAATTATATACCGGATGTACAGCTCGATTAAAACTAAAACCTAGCGATGAAAATATCTTAGTATATACATATTTATCATGCGAAAATTGTTTACAATGAATATTACCAACATAAGAATTTATAAATAAGCAGTAAACATACATTCATAACAAGAATTAAACATACAAAACAAATTACCTTAAAAAAAAAAATCTTCTTCCTTTGGTCGACCGCAGCCAGCTTGGGAGGGGAGAAAAGCAGGCAAATATTTTTGAAATTTGAACTATAATAATTTTTCAGTATAATTAGAACACAAAAAAAAAAAGACGTTCACTAATATCACCATACCTATTTTGTAGGAAATCTGAAGTCAACATTAAATTTGGTTATTTTCTATAAATTCACTTCCACAAAAACAGGTTTTAATAAACCTGAAATTTGACTTTTTCTTAAAAAAAAAAAAAAAACGCCTGTTGTTAACTAAAAATAGAGTTGCCATTTATAATTTTTTATTTCTGATATATTATTGTAGGGTTATTTTAGTATTTAAAAAATTACACATCATCAAGAAATTTATATGTAATATTCTATGACTACTAACTTATATATGTAATTATGTGTTGAAACAGCCAATACACGTACACAAATAAAAGCTTCAAAATCTCAGATCCGAGCCCATTACAAACCTGAGCCCAAGGTTCTTTATACAACCAAAGATTTTTATACATATATAAATACACTAAATATTCACATGAGCGATAAACTTAAATAAAAAAGTAAGCAAATATATAAGCATAATGGTGACGAGGTGCTTAATATATGTAAGCATAATATATGTGTGTAAAGAAATAGAATAAGACAAACCTCCTCCTCCGGTCAAAGAGAAATTAAATAAGAAGATAGAAAACGACAAAACAAAAACTCAAAGGCAGGAAAAAAAGGGCGCATAATTATTACTGTTCATAACCTGCTTATAAGGTAGTAGATATGACAGATGAGAGAGGAGAAATGTTGGCAAGAAACCTAGACCAAGGATCCAAATGCTCAAATTGACCTAATAGCACATAAACACTTACTGGCTGAGTTAGTCAGGCAAGGATATAAACGTAATATTGTAAACTATATCATAAATTAACCAAAAAGCCTATGTAAGGTCATGAACTGAATAATTGTCTGAGGGGAAAAATCGTAATTTTTCATGTTGCATTGTAGAAAATACAATATTTCCCATTTTCTTTTTAGTTATATAGGATAATGTATGTGATCTTAAATTATCACCTTAATATATAACTTTAATTAATAAAAAAATATTGTGGCTATTCTCTAATTAATTAAAATATAGGAAAAGTTATAATTTAGTCCTTGTGTTTTACAAAAAATCTAATTTTGTCTATCTGTATCTGATAATTATAAAACAGCCCTATGTTCCTTAAAATGCATCTATTATATACCACTTTACCGAATTAATACCTGAACTACCAAGTTTACCCCTATCCAAAACCGATGCGTTTCATTTAATCGTTGTTTTAATTGACGGTATTTCTGGAATAATATAAAATTCCGTAAAATATTTTTGTCAAAAATTGAGCTCAGGATATATAACAGACGCATTTTGACAAATAGAGGGACTGTTTTGTAATTACTTAAAATAGAGGGACAAAATTAGATTTTTGATAAAACACAGGGACTAAATTAGAATTTTTCCTAAAATATATCGATCACAAGACAATTAAGTAATCATGTTGTAGGCTAGACTTAATGCCTAAGAATAATTATGTGACAACTACGGTTAGAAATCATTAAGAATGCTTCTAAGAAAGATTGGTGGGGCGATGCTCCTTAAAAACTAACATCTTAAACATATCAACGTTATCTAGACTAAATGATATTTTATAATTTGTATATTAAATTTCTCATAAATAAAATATAAGTTGCATAATTAAAACATAAATATTACGCAATTAATATAATTTAAATAATAATAATAATAATAATAATCTCATCCATAAAGCATAAAAATAATCATACATAATATGAGATTAAAATAAAATTATACATTTTGTATGTATACACATAATTTGAGCAAAATAATCAAAATGCTTAACACTTAAGTATTTATGTGCAAAAATAAATAAAATATAATTGCATGTATAACAAAATATACATGCAAAACTATTAAATTTAAGCACATAAATAAGCTAAATACACTACAATACCACAAAAGGTGTCATTTTTTTTATCATGGAATTGAAATTCACACAATGAGCCAAGAATAGGAATTTTTGAAAGGAAATTTGAAGAAAATAGCCACTTTTTATAAAATAATTTTAAAAAATAACCATAGTTTTAAAAAATTTAAAAAGTAGCCCTTCCAGGAATTTTTAACACGTGTCAGAAATTTTTTAACAGTAATTTTTATGTGTAATTTTGTTATTGTCAGAAATTCTAACATGAATAATGACTAATTTTTAAATTTTTTGAAACTGTGGCTACTTTTTTAAAACATACAGTTCAAAATGCCTAGTTACCTAATTGACCATTTTTTAAAAAGTTAATGTATTTTTGAAAATATATTACAAAAATACCAAAAAAAATCTCAAAAATATTATTTAGAGTGACATGTCGTTTTGTAAAAATAAAGCTCAATATTTCTGCACAAAATGACACGTCGTTTGACATAGTGGCTGAAAATTTCTTGTAACGACCCAAAACTCAAAACGGAGTTTTAGTTCCGAAAAATACGAATAAATTTGAACTTTTTAAGTTAAGTTACATAATTGAGATTTTTATAACAAACATAAGGATCATCAATCCTCATCATAACCAAAATGGGTTTAATTTAAACATTTACAAAATACTGCGTAATTTAAAACTTTTCTTTGCCAACAATTAGCCGGTAGTCCACGTAGAGTTTTACAGGTCGGTCCCGTATACACTCGTTGTTCCCGTCATTATCGCCTCGCCCTTTCTACTTTCGTGATAAGATACCTGTGACACGAGCACACTAGTGAGCTAATAGCCCAGTAAGTAGATCAGATAGATAAGTTGCTAAGTCTACAGGTAACATATAATCCAGGGGTATCACAATTTTATAATTCAACGAATGGACAAAACTCGACAATCGAGTCGTCGTTGTTCGAAGAGTAAACGACACTCTTAATATAATCTTGCCCGCGGAGTAGAATTCAGATATAACGTGCTAAACTTACGCATGATACAATACTTGCAAAAGAGTTGCTACATGGATCGAGGTCGAACTCAACAATCCACTAATCTCGACTCAAAAGTCAGTCTCGTATTTTATTCTAATCTCACTCAGGTTCACAACTCTCTGACTTAGCTTATCAAATTACGTGTGCACACGATTCACATCTAGACCCATCACGGGTCGTTCTAGAACTTTTACGCAATCTAGACCTCTTACGGGTCGTTCTAGAATTTAATACACATTTAGACCCATTACGGGTTGTTCTAGAACTTAATCACAATTTAGACCTCTTACGGGTCATTATAGAATTTAATACACATTTAGACCCATTACGGATTGTTCTAGAACTTAGTCACAATTTAGACCTCTTACGGGTTATTATAGAATTTAATACACATTTAGACCCATTCGCGGGTCGTTGTAGAACTTTACACACATCTAGACCAATTTAGGGTCGTTCTAGAATTCAATACACATTTAGACACATTACGGGTTGTTCTAGAACTGATACGATTCTGGACTCTCTGTGGGTCGTTCTAGAACTTCTACAACTCTGGACCCTCTTCTGCGGGTCATTCTAGAACTAATACAACTCTGGACCCTCTGTCGGTCGATCCGAAACTTCTCACGACCGGTGGTTCCGTCGGACTGTTTCGGATTGATTGCGCAATCACCCCATCGGGTTAATTCGGTACATGCTATGGATCTTGGCCCCTCGGACCGTCCCGATATTCTTTATGATTGTGAAGACTCATCCTCCTTGGGCATCTCTGCCCATTCCGAAACCTTTTACGGCCAGTGACCCCGTCGGGTCGTTTCGGAATTCATTATTACACTTTACCCCGTCGGGCCGATCCGGATCGTCAAATCATAAACTATGGGGAGGGCCGTGGCTCTCCTTCCCAAGGCCCCTCGGGCCGTTCTGCAAGGTCGTCCGCCGACCTCCTCAAGATCTCTTGGATCATTTCAAAACCTTTCATGGCCAGTAGCCCCGTCGGGCTGTTTCGAAACCGAATCATGATCGCGACCCCGTCGGGCCCCTCTCGAATGATCAAACTACACATGCAAATAAAGGTCGTCTGCCGACCTCCTCGAGTAGTTCCGAAACCTCGTACGATGGCCCCGTCGGGCGGTCTCGGAACCGATCATGATTCGCGGCCCCGTTGGGCCCTACCCGAATACATACGGTGCTTTCACTCCCCTTGGCTTGTCTTAGAGTTTTCTCTTTGACCTGCAATAAAGTCTCGACAATAATATAAACCGTTTTATGTCTGTGGTCCCATACCCACCGACATATAGGTTATCCTAACATATAAACACACAAACAGATACACACCCTACACTATAACCTAAACCATGAAGTTGAGTAATTTTTATGTCTGTGGTCCCATACCCACAGACAGATAAACATATTAATGAATGCACGCACCAATACACAACTAGAAAAACACAACATATCATAAACGAACCTACAGTCCCATACCTGCAGGCTCATTGCACAAATAAGATAAATATGTTCAAGAGTCCGTATTCATGACCCTAGCGAGAATGGAGATCCACATAATTTAACAGCCATAATTTTAGAAGCATCGTACGCTTAACACAATCTCAACACATGCACAATTAATTCAGGCATGATAAAGTCTACTCGTGCCATAGTGGGGATCCACTTACCTGAGGTCCTAAGCCTCTTGCCTCGATCCTCGCAGCTCTCTCCTAGTGGCGTCCTCTCTTGAAACTCGTCGTGTGACAAATCTGTCCAACACGTGAGTATTAGGGTCAAAACCCGCTTTCCACTAGACATAAATCGAATAATTGCTCTAATGATTGACGGGCTACTAAAAGCCGGTCTTTAACCAAGAGCGGACAAACAGAATATCAAATTGTAATTTGAAGTGTCCTCGTCCCGTTCGTCGGTGACTTAGATTTATCCATCAATCCCATAGCCAACAAGTATATTGTTTGATTTAACTAGGCAAGAAAGGGATTCTTTAATCTAATTTGTTTCCGACTTAGCTTAACTACGCATCTAAACTTCGAGCCGAAAATCCGGCAGAGTTTCCCCCGTTTTTTGGATATCCCGGCCGAAGCCTTCACCTAATTTCAACCCAGCACCGAACTAATTTCGGTCACAATCTTTTCCAGCACAATCACAAAAACAATTCCACAACTATAACAATTAATTTCAAAACATAATCATACTTTAACACCGAGCCTCAGTGGCTCGGATTCCACATCAAGAAAGCAATAATAATAATGATACACTTGAAATTAATTCAATTTCTAAGTCGTCAATGGTTCTCTAAACCGAAAATCATCTTTAGCTGCCCGCTTATACCTTCGGTAAAAGACGGTGAACGATCGTGCGTCAAAACTAGTTTTGCTGGCGTTCCTGCACAGTTCGAAGGGATAAGGATTGAATCACTTATAAACAGTTCTCGAATTTACAAGCTTTAAGCAAATCAAATTTTGAGCTGAATGCAAAACACGACGCAAGACGCTTGGTCCCGTAACCCGATCCAATAATTCGTTTAATGATCAAAAGGGGTAGATTTATTAAAATACAATCCAACACGATCGAATAAAAATAATCCTTTTTTCTTTTCTGCTCTCTCTTTATATATATATATATATATATATATATATATATATATTTGGGAAAACAAAATCTCCAATCTAATGAAGGAAAAGTCCTTTTTAAAGTTTATTAACTACGTGTTTCAAGGGAAGTCGAGTGCCCACTCAAAGATAAAATCTCGTTCTCGACAAATTGGTTAAACCTCAAAACCATTGCACAATAAAGTTTCAAGTCTAGGCCCGAGCATACCACATATTGAAAGTCATTAAATTGACAAACTCGTAAGTTTTCTCAAATTATAAGCTAGCTTTGAAATCGTCAAAGACTCTAAAATTGTGAAATCGTCGTGGTAATTCAAAAGGATCATAATCATAAACCACTTCAAAGCGTTGACACAATTTCACACAATCGCTTAAATATTCTAGAATACGTACAAACACACTTTTGAACTTAACACAAATAAATTGTAAGGAAACACACAAACCATCTCAGTGAGACCAATGGTAAAACCACGAGCATCTCGAAATTTCTTGCTTGTGTTAACTCAAAACTAAGCAACTTGTGAATAACAAACAATCGACCAACGAATACACTAGCGAGCCCGACAATATTAGCAAAACGCAATCCAACGCTTTTGATATTTAGTGGTATCATGGGTTCGAGGCTCGCCGAACACGAATAGTAGCCGGCTTGACGAGGAGTTGCGCGGATGCGAGACGAGGACTGCGGGCTTCGCCGGAGGCTCGCCGAGCTAGGCTCACGCAGATCGAGCCTTGCGCGGCTGGGCGGAGGTTCGCCGGAGTTGAGGAGGAGGCGCGCGAAGGGCTGGGTTGGCGCGCGGAGGATCCGACAAGGCGCGTGGAGGCCTGGGTCGGTGTTGAGCGCGCCCGAGGGGGCGCAGGGGAGGCTGGGGTTGCTCAGGGCGGCGTGAGGAGGACGCGCGATAAGGCCGGCTGCTCGTGTGGTCACTGGAGGTAGGCGGAGTAGCGCGCAGGGGCTAGGCAAGGCGCGTGAGGGCCTGGTCGAGGTGCGGCGGCTCACGCGGAGGCTGGAAAGCGCGGAGGAGTGCCGTTAAATCCTCGGACGGAGCTGGGCGAGCTCGGGCGGCGTTCGTGAGCTGAGCGGCGCGGCTACGCAGTGGAGAGGTGACGCGCGAATGGTGCTCACGCTGCTGGCGTTGCGATGAGGCAGGGGCTGAGCGAGGGACGCCGGCACTGGGCGTGGGTTCGCGGCTGCGCGAGGGAGGCAGCACCGGCAAAGGCTGGGCTGGCCGGCAGCAGGGGCGTGGAGTCGGCGCGAGCAAGGGTTGAAGTGGGTCGCGCCTTGTGTGCGCTGGCGAGTGGCGGCCTAGGCAGGGCAGAGGCGAACGACGGAGGCGCCGGGCCTCGTTGCTGACGAAAATAGGAGAGGGAGCAAGAGAGAGGTCGAGAGATTTATGAGAGAGAGGATAAATTTTGAGAGGGAGGGTGAGTGTTGGTCGGCTGAGAAGGAAAGGAGAAAGAGAAGAAGAAGCCCTAGAGGGCTTGAGCTTAATTTTGGGCCAAAATGGCCAAAAATTCAATAAACGAAAGTGGTAAAATTTCTCCGTGAAATATTAAAATTGCACACGTAATTTGGACACGGAGACTTAGGAATTTTAATATCATTCTCGAAATAAAATAAATTCCTAACACGTCCAAAAATTTAAATAGGCAAAAAAAGAGAATTATACCAATTTCATAATTTTACTCATAATCCCAAATTGCCTTGATTTGACGAAGTTGGCCAATTTTACAAAGGGTTATTTGCACTGGTGGCCCCTCATCTTATAGCTCGGTTACAATGTGTCCCTTAACCTTTTTTTTTACAATTGGGTCCCCATCCTCAAAAAACCGTTACAATTGGGTCCTTCCGTCAAATATTCCATCTAAATTGGACGGAAATGCCCATGTGATTTGCACGTGAGACCTTTTTAGAGGATATTTCGGTCATTTTGACAATATAAGATTAAAAAATTAAACAAATCATAATAATAATAAAAAAACAAATTTTAGGGCATTTCTCTCTCGCTCTCTCTCTCTCTCTATTTTTCTCTGAATTTTTCACCCCACTTTGGAGAGGCGAGCGGCGACCGGGGAGCTGAGTTGAGAGAGGCGGTGAGCGTGGGGCGGAGGGGATGGAGGCGGTGACCGAGGGGCTGAGGCGAGAGAGGCAACGGCCAGCGCGGGGTGGAGGGGAAAGAGGCGGCCAGCGCGGGGCGGGGGCGACGAGCGTGGGGCGGAGGCAGAGGTGGAGGCGGCGAGCTAGAGACGAACGCGGGGGAGACAAAGGCGGAGGCGAGCGCGAGGGAGGGAAGCGGAGGCGGAGGTGAGCGAGAGGGAGGGAGGCGGAGGCAGAGGTGAGTGAGAGGGAGGTAGGCGGAGGCAGAGGCGCGAGCGAGAAGAAGGCGGTTCAAGGACGAGATCTGGGTTGGGCGTAGGGCAGCGGCGCGGGGGTTGGGGGTTTTGTCTATGGGCGAGATCGAAGGTCAAGAGCGCGGGCTGTTGAGCTCGAAGATCGTGATGGTGTTTGGGGTTTGAGCTCTAAGGTCGAGGGCGGCGGCGCGGTTGAGCTCAGAGGACGGCGGCGCGATTAAGCTCAGAGGGCGGAGGGGTTCTTGTGGGTTTGGGTCGCCGTGGGTTGGGGATTCCTCGCACGAGGGTTTGATGTTCGGGTTCATTGCGCGGGGTCGGGATTTCTTGCCGAGTTCTTCGATGGCGAGTGCGAGATCAATCTCGAAGTGATGGGGATCGAGTGAGATCGAGCGCGAGATCGTTTGCTCCTCGCCGGACTCCACCAGCGTGATCCCATCACCGACCTCCTCACCTTTCCCCGAGTTTTGGGATTTGATTTTCTCATTTGATTTCAGATTTTGTATTGGATTTGGTTATGTGTCTAGTTTTGATCTATTACTTTTGGATGTAATTTTGATATGTTGATATTTCTTCTGAATTTGGGTATGTATCTGGTTTCGATTTGAGTTCAGATGGAGTTTTTTATTTTTTATTGTTAATTCTATCAATATCATTAAAAGAAAAATGTATTTCAGTTTTGAGCTTTAACGAGAGAACAACCAACATCAAGCATAATAACAATAACAACCAATATTCAAATTCCAAAGTCTAACCAGAGAGAAGATCTGAGAGAGAGAGAGGGAGAGTTTGAGAGATGAGACGGAGAGGGAGTGAGAATTCCAGAGAGAAGATTAGAAGAAGATGATAGAAATTAGAGTTTTCTTATTTATATTTTCAAGTAAAAATCTAAAAAATCAGCAAAAAATAAAAAGTAAAAATCCAAATTATGCTTAGTTAATAATTTTCTGTGTGAAGTGACCAAAATACCCTTGTACTAAGGGTCACATGCAAATCACGTGGGCATTTCCGTCCAATTTAGATGGAATATTTAACGGAAGGACTCAATTGCAACGGTTTTATGAGGACAGGGACCCAATTGCCAAAAAAAAAGGTTAAGGGCCACATTGTCACCGCGCTATAAGGAGAGGGGCCACCAGTGCAAATAACCCTTTTACAAAAATAGTCATCATCAAGGCAAAAATATAAACTGGTTAGCTTGTACAGTGATTTTAAATTTTTGGCTATTACACTTCTTCAAGAAAATTGCGTCTTTTTTAAGCAGACAAAATCAACATGTCGTTTTCACTTGGGGCTGAAGACAACATTTGAAGAAACAACATTTCGTTTTTTTTTCCTCAGAAACAACATGTCGTTTGCATTCATCTTCAACCTCCCACCTGTATTTTTTCAACCTCTAACAGTTTTACAATTTGTTTCAAAATCCTGTTAAATTATATTGAGCATAACAATAATCATCACACAGATTAACAATTAATGCTCCTAATAGTCAAGATCAATAATTGATTTCAAGAGTATTTAGACAGAAATAAATACCTCCACTATTAGCCATTGATTCTCCAATCACCATTCTTGATGCTCCTTAACAATCCAACCTTCAAGCTTTCAAGTAGACAAAAGGAGAACAAAACAGTGCAAGAGAGGGGCTTATGAGAGCAACCACCAATAACAACACCACACCACGCACCAAAACAACACAAAACTCTTATATATACATATTTTCATAAGGGGAAGTTAATGACATGTTTGGCTACACATAATATAAGGTGGACTATGGTTTAATGGGCCAACACATAGTTAATTGGTGGTCCTATGCGCCTCAGGTGTAATTAATATACTTGACCAACCTATTATGATATTTAATACATAAATAGGTACTATAGTAATGGTTGGGATTATAGAATTATGTTAGTGGTCATATTAGTGCATATAGAAAATTTCAACAAACCCAACCGGTTCTAAATACCCCACTCACCATTTTCATTGTTTAAAACATAGAAATGATAGATATTTAATAACATAATGATTTCAAACATCAAAACTCAAGGAGGCATAGAAAAGAGGCTCTGATACTAAATGTTAGCATAATAACGATCCTAAATACGTAATAAAACAAACGAAAAGGATAAAAAATTAAAGGACCCAAGATTCCGATTACCTCCGGCCATTGTTAGTGAATGCTCGGCAATCGTATTTGACGCTCCAAAATCTTTAAATTGTTTCTCATACTTTCGCTCTCTAATTGATGGTGCATGTATGTGATGATCGAGCAGTGGGAGAATCAAAATTCGTATTTATAGAAGTTCTCCTATCAAGAGACTTTAACTTCAGTTTCGTAACCGAACCCGTTACCACCTTCAAGCATCGATGGCCATTAAAGGCCATTTACAACCATTTACAACCAGCTTAACGTTGCACCATTATCCAATAACGTTTTTTAGCGTTATGATTTCATATTTAAACGTTAAAACATTGCAAATAAGCCATCGATTTAATAACCTATGTGTTAAACACGTGTGTGGCTCTATTTGTTAAACATTTAAAGTCTATTTTCAACTTATAACAAGTTGCCATTATTTTTGAATTTAAGATGTAAAATGTCAAAAGCTGAAAAAGTAAGAGATAAGTTGCCACACACTGAAATTCAAGGAGCTCCAGTGTATAATACTTTAATTTATACTTTTTTATAATAAATATTTTTCTTATTTTTACATTATCCCTGGTTTGGGAATTGGGATAACTATTTAAATGTACCCATTTTAATCATTTTTTACTTTTCTAATCCTATAATAAAATGCTTAAATTTAAACCATTTAAAGCACATTCAAGTTTGAAAATTCAATCGCATTTAAATTCATTTCTTAAATTTGACTCTATATTATATAAAATTTAGAGACGAGAAAAGGAAAAAATGACCAAGAGAACTGATACTCACACGACATATTCAATTGAATTGAATTTTAATTATACTTGAAAGGTGAATAAATAATGTGAAAATACTGAATTTGCTAAATTGAGATGCAATTTTTTTTTTTCACATTTACGTACTTTTAATTTATTATGAATTGTGTACTAGTTGAGTGTGTAAAATTGTACGCTGTTATATAAAAAAATCTTTGACACATGCATTATTTTGTCCCGAAGTTTAAGAATATCAACTAACTCCTCTAAAGTGTAAAAATTCCAAATATACATTTTGAATTAAAAAAAATAAAATTAAAAAAAATCATGGGAGGATTCTCGTTTAGAGAACACTTAATTAATAGACCGGTTGAAAGCAATTTTAAAGATAAAATTGGACAATAATAAAAGTGTGTGATAACTAATATAGAATGTGCTATGCCTAATTATAAATTTCGTTATTAAAAATGAACCAAAAAAAAAGGAGAGAAATTATGACCATCTTCCTCTTTAGGGTCGGTAATTTGGGTACAGACACGAGACACAACACGAACATGACACGAAATTAGCGGGTTTGGGTCCTCCCTTAATGGGTCTGGGTCATAACGAGTCGGACACGATTAACACGATTAAATAATGGGTAAATACGACACGAACACGATAAGACCCGCTAAGACACGATTATTAAATTAATTATAAATAAATATATAATTTTAACACTTATTTACATGTACTTAAAATTTATTTATTTATTGTTTAATAAATTTTACCTGCGTGACATAAGAATTGCTATCATAACTAAATACATTATCAAGATTAGGCCTTTATTCAATAAAAAATATTTTAAATTTACGAAAAATAATTAAAAATTTATTGATTTAAACTCAAATATAGATAATTGGGTCAATAGACACGAGAGTGACACGACCCATTTAGACCCAATCAGACACGATATATAAATGAGTCGTAAATGGGTGACACGATTAACACGATATTTAAATAGGCCGTGTCTGGGTCTTCCCTTAAGACACGATTAATAAATGGGTCGTGTCAAGGTCTAGCTAAAATTCTTTAGATGCGATTAAGACGCGACACGAATACAACACGTGACACGAATTGCCACCCCAAATATCAACGGCGCTGGCACCATCTTCTTCTCAGTCTCTGGCATTCTGCTTCCCATGGACGAGCTTTTTTTTCTTAAATCTCCTTGTTATTGTGAATTTCCTTTAACAGTGAATCTATAGAAATAAGTGAAACCGAGAAGGCAAATATTTAAAATGGGATTGGGACAAAACAACATTGCAAGGTGGAGACCCCTCTCTTGAATTCTCTGAATAAAGTGTTGGAATATTGCCATAGAAAGTAGGTTTTTGTAATATTATTTTGTAATATTATTTGCCGATTAATAAAATAAGTAGACATTTTTATTATTTTGTTTGGAATATCATTTTACATAAATATTCATTAATATCGAAAATGTGTTATGAAACTAAATTTTGATTTCTATAAGTGTCTTATAAAATATCGAATTGTTTAGTTTTATTTTTTGGACATAACTCCAAAAAGGGTCTCTTGCTGACCCGACATGGAGTTTTCCTCTCAAAGAAGCAGTGTCCTCAGACACCGCAAGAAGAAGAGGACATGAGATGGATTCCATATGCATCTGCAGTTGGAAATCTAATGTATGCGATGTTGTGCACTAGACCGGATATCTACTATGCAGTGGGAGTAGTTAGTCGGTTCCAGTCAAATCCTGGTCCAAAACATTGGGTAGCAGTGAAACACATCCTCAAGTATCTTAGGAGAACGAGGAACTATATGCTTGTATATTCAAGTGGAGACTTGAATTTACTTGGGTACACTGATTCTGATTTCAGGCGGATAAGGACTCTAGGAAGTCTACATCCAGATCAGTGTTTACTCCTGGTGGTGGAGCAGTAGTCTGGAGAAGCAACAAGCAATCCAGCATTGCCGACTCAACTATGGAGGCTGAGTACATAGCTGCTTCAGAAGCAGCTAAGGAGGCGATTTAGCTCAAGAACTTTTTGAGTGGTCTGGAAGTTGTTGCAGAAATGGATAAGACCATCACCCTTTACTGTGATAACAATGGTGCTGTTGCTAATTCAAGAGAGCCTCGCAGCCACAAGAGGGGAAAGCATGTAGAGAGGAAGTACCACCTCATCAGAGAGATCGTGCACCGGGGAGATGTCACCGTCACGAAGATCACGACATTGGAAAACCTAGCAGACTCCTTCACAAAGACTCTAACTGAGAAACAATTCAACAAACACTTAGAAGGAATGGGTCTGAGAGACATGTCTCACCTCCTTTAGGGCAAAGTGGGAGATTGTTGGAATGTTGCCCTAGAAAGTAGGTTTTTGTAATATTATTTTGTAATATTATTTGCTGATTAATAAAATAAGTAGACATTTTTATTATTTTGTTTGGAATATAATTTAGCATAAATATTCATTAATATCAAAAATGTGTTATGAAACTAAGTTTTGATTTTTATAAGTGTCTTATAAAATATCGAATTGTTTAGTTAACATGTTTAAACAAATAGTCGGTGATTGATCAAGATTGGATAACTTGATCCGAAATCACATACGTAGAATACTGTTAGTGTAGTGACACTCAGTCGGAGCGTTCTGTATAGTTAGACTATACACGACTCGGACCGACTAGTCACGAAGTATCGTTTAAGGACCGTTACTATACTCATGACAAGTCAAAAGATGGTCATATGAGAATTGATCTCAATACTGAGTGGCCACAGACTCCTAGGTCACGTTTACGGGTTCTTTGATTTGTTCGTTAAGTGCCATTATCGCAATGAAAACGAATATTTTCATTTTGACAGGATCGTTGGGGAATGGGGTATTAACAGATATAGAATCCAGCTTCTAATCATAACGGGAGTTAATATTGGTTCCCTTAAAGTGCGTTTCTGGAACTGAACGATTGCGCGCACATTTACGATAGTAAATGAATCGTCACTAGTGAAACGACAGTACTTAAGGAACAAGAAACGACCTAAGGGGTATAACGGTAATTTCACCTACTGGGGATGTGAACCAATCTGGAGGGTCAAATTTTATGTAAGGACTATATCAGTGAACTACTCATCGAGTAAATTATTCCGATAATTTCGAGGGTGTAATTCCAGGTTTTTAGTGGAATAACCTCGGGATTAATAAATTAGAATTTTGACTAAAGAGTTTTGGTCAATTTTCTAAATTTATTGGAGCTCGAAATATTGGGTCCATGGTCCCCGGACCAGCTCCGTAAAAAATTAATAGAGAAAGTTTAAAATATAATTAATGTTGATCAATTATATAGTCTCAAGTGAATAAATAATGGTGAGAATTAATTTAAACTAAGATTTTGGTGGGAAATATTTTTCCTCTATTATTCAATATGGGCGAATTTTACATGTAAAAATAAATGGGTTTTATTTTTATTTTAATTATTTAAGTGTTAAATAATTAATCTCCTTTTTAATCAGAGCAGGAAAAAGTCTTGTCTGACTTTTTCCATACAGTAGGCACCATTATTGGGGTTATTTATACCATGATTTAATTAATTTGTTAATTAAATCAAATGAATAAATGTTAAGATTTAAATTAGATTTAAATCATACAAATTAAGTCAAGTAAAGATAATTATGGGATAATTATCTAAAAGAATTGATTATCTGGAGGAGACTTTTTCTCAGAGGAAAATGTCTCCCCCTTAGGCGCCAATTATAGGGGAGAGTGGACTAAATTTTAGCCCACTTTTCTCTCCTCTCTCTCTCTGATTAAAAAGCCCCTTTAGGGTTTCTGAAAAATAATACGTAAGATTTTTCAGAGAGTGAAAACCCTAGCTTCAGAAAGTTTTCTCCAGAGAGAAAAACAAGAACAAAATTCGGCCAACACCCCTAAGAGCAAGAGAAAAATATTCTTCCTCTTGTTCTTGTGAGATCTAGAAATAGAAAGCCCACACTTTCTTCTCTATTGATTTGGAGAACGACTCGGAAGATTGTGGTCTCGATTTCAATCAAGATCAACTCCTATAAGTCGATTCTGAATCACGGAGCTTGGAAGGGTTTAGAATCGCTTGGACAATTTGGTGGACTCGTTAATAGACCGATTCATCTTGGTATATTTCGTTTTCCTATTCTATCTAATTTGTTTTAGTTTATGTGATAAATAAAATTAGATTTGTTGTATTTTTGTTGAACATGAAATCTGTTTGTCTATGCTGATTCGCGATTTTTAATATGATATTCTATTCTGAATACGGTATTTAATTTACGATATGATATTCTGGTCGCAATATGACAGTGTGTTTTTCTTTCAATATGATTGATTAGAATCACATAAAAAGTTTTGAAATTCACGCTTCCGCCCTAGCATAGACCTTTCCTTCATAAAGTTCTTACGAGATAAAAAAAAACTATTTTTCACTCAAAGCACTCAAACCCAAAACACATTGACAATTGCTGCACAAAATCACAAGTTTACGATTATCGGACTCAAGTAACATAATAATGATGAGTGAGTATCGTTCCTACGAGGACTTTGATAAGAAAATATCACTACTTTAACCATAATTCCAATTGACGAGTGAAAACGAAATAGTCCGAATTAAGAGTAAAATAAAAGCGATTAAACTAACAGCTAAATAACAAAAAATAGCAAAAGTAATAAAGATTTAGACAAGATCAATATTAAGCGACACTAAGGCATTCATCTTCACTGAGACCTAATTAATAGTGGATTCTATCCTAATTCAACAATTTTTATATTCCTATGGTGATGTCGAACTCGCTAATACATCAATTAATCTCTCTTGAACATCGACTAGTCTAATATTAACCCTAAGTTTTTTTCTCTCAGTCTCAAACATTGATTACAAGATTGCTTTATGAACGAGACTTCTTAATGCGACACAAGCATATTAGCTATCGCTAGCCTAATATCATTCATATGTCAAATTTATTAGTGCTCATTTCAGTTATTATCTCTCAGCCTCTAATTGAGAACCAAACATCATGCACAAAGTGGCTAATTTCATGCAAGCATTTAAAACAAATCAAATTGATCAGCATAATTGAACACAAACCTCAATTGAATTGAAAAGAATTAACTACATAACAATAATCGGTCTAACTACAATGTAGCCCAAGCTAAAGAACTTAGAACATGACTAAATTCGTGCTACACAATTGAAAATAGGTGTCCATAAGGGAAAGAACAAGAGAGAATGGAAAATTAGGGACCGAGATGGTGGAGTAAGACTCTTATCGCTTGAATACGTCTACAACTCAATGCTTTTGTCTTAGACACGCTCTCTGTTGGAAAATATTGGCCAATTCACACACCCACAGGCACAAATCATAAGCACAACACAAATAATGTTAAATTCTGTTGCTCCAAGGAAACAACAGCACAGCAAAGAGATACGACAAGTCACTCAAATCTGCTAGCTGCTCTTTATAATCTGTGCCACGTGTTGTAATCTTAGACTTTGTTTTGTAATCAATGGTTGTAAATAGCTTAGGTGGTTAGTTGGTTAATCACTATTGTTAAACTAAATATATGTATTATTAAGTCAATTAAATGAGAGGTTGAGCAGAGATTAAACACACGATTGAGAGAGAAACTAAGGGCGAGAGAAAATCAGAGTGCTAAGGGTCTAGAGAGAAGATTTTCTTGGGAAAGGCCTGGTGTTTTGGCATTGCATTTTCTCTGGAGTTTCTCAGTTCAGTCCTTCGTGGATTATGGTATGTTTGAAGAAGTATTGAAGGTGTACTTATTTCTCAATAGTGCGAATCAGATTCTTCTTGGTGAATCTGCGGGGAAGTAGGCTTTAAATTTGCCGAACCTCGTCGACAAATCCTTGTGCATTGATCTTTGATTTATTTTGTGTTTATTCTGAGATTATTTGTGCTAGTTTGTGAGGAGTTTAATTTCCTAACAATGGTATCAGAGCCAGGTTCATTAGAGAGAACTGAGATTGACGTCGCGACAAATCAGCAAGACTGGCGAGCAATCAAGAAAATCAAGCACCAAGGGGTGAATCAAAAGAAACGGCCATCTCTGACGGAATAACCTAAAACCAAGATCAAGATCCTGTGGTTTCGAACCAAATTGCGTCAACAAAAAAAGAAAGAAATTGCGATTGACAATTTCCAGTAGCCTAGCATATCCAACATGAAGGTGGAAATAGAGAAATTTGATGGCAACAATGATTTTTAGAATTGGAGAAGAAAGATCAGGGCTCTACTGGCTCAACAGAAATTGTTGAAGGCTCTCAATGATCCAATCAGTGGATTCTCTAAAAATTAGAAAAGTGTCCTTCTTGAAATGGCGACAGGTACAATCATATTCCATCTCTCTGATTCTGTTATTAGGCTGATAGATTAAGAAGATACTCCTGCTAAAATCTGGAACAAATTAGATAGTCTATTTCAAGCTAAGTCCTTAAAGAACAAAATTTATCTAAAAGAGCTCTTTAGCTATAAGATGAATATTGCTAAATCCTTGGAGCAAAACCTTGATGAGTTTCTTAGAATGACAACTGAGTTGGCTGATTCTAGTAAAAATGAGGCCTTAAGTGATGAAAATCAGGCTATAATAATTTTGAACTCTTTACCTGATGCTTTTAAAGAAATTAAGAATGCTATTAAGTATGGTAGGACTACTATCACACTTGAAGAAGTTTGTCTGCATTAAGATAAAAGGAATTAGAACTAAGGGCAGAAAAACAGATCTTTTGTAAGTCTAGTGAAGAGAATTATTATGCCAGGGGTAGACCAACTCAAAAATCAAATGGTAATAGTCAAAGAAATAGGAGTGCTAGCAAAGGTAAAGGTAGGTCAAATTCTACTGGGCCTAAGGAAAATGGGAATTTTCATCACTATGGGAAATATGGTCACTTAAGGAAACAATGTTATTCGTGGATAAAGAAAAATAAAGAAAAGAATGAGAATAAGGGAGAAGGTAGTGAAAATCAAGAACCTGCCAACCTAGGTCAAGGGCACGATAGTGGTGAAGTATTGGTTAGCTCTTTAGAAGACACAACACAAGATTGGATCTTGGATTCTGGGTGCTCCTATCACATGACACATAACAAAAATTGGTTCACTGATTTTAAGGAGATTGAAGGGGGTAAAGTCATTTTAGGAAATAGTGACACATGCCAAGTACAAGAAATAGGTACAGTGAGTATCAAAATGTTTGATCGGGTTGTTAGAAGTCTTAAGGAAGTTAGATTTGTCCCTAAACTCACAAGAAATCTTGTATCTTTACGAATACTAGATGACTCTGGATATACTTGTAAGGTTGAACAAGGTACCATGAGGATAAGTAGAGGTTCTTTAGTAGTTCTCAAGGGTGTAAAGAGGTCAGGGCTTTATTACCTAGTAGGTGAGACCCTAACAGGCAGCAACTTTGTAGTTAGTAGACCAGAAGACCTCAAAGCAGTCTTATGGCATAATAGATTAGGCCATATCAGTGATAAAGGGTTACAAATCATGAGGGAACAAAATTTTCTAGGTAAGGACAAAGTTAGCAAGGTGGACTTTTGTGAACACTATATACTAGGAAAGCAACATAGGCTTAAGTTCAACGTAGGGGAGCATGAGTCTAAAACTATCTTAGAATATGTCCATTCTGATCTTTGGGGCCCTGAAAAAAATTCCTACTCATGGTGGTAACTTATATTTTTTTTATCTATAGTAGATGACTACTCTAGGAAGGTCTGGGTATATATACTTAAACATAAGAGTGATGCTTTTGACATGTTTAAGGAGTGGAAAATCCTCATAGAAAATCTAACAGACCATAAAATCAAAACCTTGAGAACTGATAATGGCCTTGATTTCTGTAACAAGGAATTTAGTAAGTACTGCAGGGAGCAAGGAATTCAAAGGCATAGAACTGTAAGAAAAACACCACAATAGAATGGAGTGGCTGAGAGAATGAACAAGGCCCTTTAGATAAATCTAGATGTATACTTTTCAGTTCAGGTCTAGCAAAAACCTTTTGGGGTGAAGCTGTTGTCACAGCAGATTATTGGTAAATAGGAGCCCATCTAGTGCCATAGAATTCAAGACACCTGAAGAGCAATGTAGAGGAAAACCACCTGACCTATCTCATCTTAGAGTTTTTGGTTATGGTGCTTATGCACATCAGAGTATGGGTAAATTAGAACTTAGATCTATTAAGTGTATATTTCTTGTCTATCCTCTTGGTACAAAAGGCTATAGGTCATGGGTTAGGGACAATAAGGGTTTTAGAACCATTATAAGCAGGGATGTTATATTTAAAGAGACAAATTTTCCTTGTTTGGATAATTCTAACTCTGTTGTAGGAGATAACACAGTTTATACTAACCCTGCAGGACCAAGCAAGAGCTCTTTTGAGGTGGAGCACACCATTCAGGTGGAGCCTACTGCAGGAACACTAACCGAGGTGGAGCACCAACAACCAGTGTCGGAGTCACCTGAAGAATCTACTCCAAATACATCAGATTAGTTAGAAGATGATCAAATCATCAGTGTAGATGAACCTGAGATCACAGAAAGGAATCAAGATCAACCCCACATAAGTGAGAGAGATTATCTCTTGACCAGAGATAGGGAAAGAAGAACAATCAGGCCACCACAAAGATTTGCCTTCTCTACATTCAGTGACATGCTTGCCTATGCTTTTACAACTGCAGTGGAAATTGACAAGGAAGAGAACCTTCAATCTATCGAGAGGCCATTCGTGGAAGAAATGTAGAAAAATAGATAGCTGCCATGAAAGAAGAGATAGATTCTCTTTACAGGAATAACACTTGGGTCATGATGAATAAGCCTAAAAGTTAGTCAGTTGTTGCTTTCAAGTGGATCTACAAAGTAAAGAAAGGAGCTATAGAAGGTGAATCCATCAAGTACAAGGCCAGATTTATGGCTAAAGGATTTACCCAAAAGCAAGGACTTGATTGTGGGGAAATTTTCTCTCCAGTGGTGAAGTACAAGACAATAAGAATCATGTTATCTTTGGCTACTCAGTTTGACTTTGAAGTGGAAGAAATGGACGTGAAGACATTGTTTCTTCATGGTGATCTTGAAGAAACAATATACATTGAGCAGCCAGAAGGATTTCAAGTTCAAAAGAACAAAGACATGGTTTGTCTCCTTAAAAAGTTTCTTTATGGCCTCAAACAAGCCCCAAGACAATGGTATACGAAGTTTGATACCTTTATTGTCAAATAAAGATCTTCTATGACACTTGTTTGTATTTCAAAGGTGATGGGATGTTCAATTCAGAATACCTATTATTATATATGGGTGATATGCAGCTGATTAGTAAAGAAAAGAAGAGAGTAGACCAACTCAAGAGTTTATTAAATTATGAGTTTGAGATGAAGGACATTGGACCTGCTGGAAGAATTCTAGGCATGAAAATCACCAGGAACAGAAGATTGAATACATTGTTCTTAAGTCAGAAAAGTTACTTGGAAAAGCTTATTGATAGGTTTGTAATTAGAGGTTCAATGCCAACCAAGCAGCCTATTACAAGTCAGTTTCATTTGTCTCAGAGTCAGTGTCCCACAATTGATTCAGATCAAAGATACATGGATAAGTGCCCTAAGCTAGCGCAGTGGGGTCAGTAATGTATTCCATGATATGTACAAGGTTAGACCTAGCACACAACATCAGTATATTAAGTAGGTACATTGGTAATCCTAGTATAGATCATTGGTTAGCCATGAAATGGCTCCTAAGGTACATTAGTAGTACTACTGATGTTGGGTTGTTGTACCCTAAGAAGGGAGAATAGGTGAAAGTAGAGGGATATGTAGATCCAGGCTATGTAGGGGACAGAGACACTAAGAGATCAACTTCTGCCTATTATGTCCTAGTGTGCGGCAATTGCATAAGTTGGAAGTCACAATTGCAATCAGTTGTGGCATTCTCTACTACTGAGGCAAAGTATATGGCTGCAACAGAAGCCATTCAAGAGGCAATATGGATACAAGAATTACTACAAGGGTTAAAGATCTACAAGGGTATCACAACGGTGTATTCAGATAGTCAAAGTGCCATTCACTTGTGTAAGAATCCTGTGTTCCATGATAGGACTAAATATGTAGAGATAAAAGTACAACTTTATGAGGGAAATGATTACTTAAGGTACTGTCAAAGTGGATAAAGTTTTTACAGAAGATAATCTAGCCGATGTAGGAACCAAAATTGTCACTTTAGGCAAGTTCAAGAATTGTCTTGACTTGCTTAGGGTTGGCAAAGGTTTATAAATGAGTATGAATCGGGTGAGGATCCAAGGAGTTCTGGATTTCTAATTTGCACTATGTTCTTCAGGCAACTGAGGTGGAGATTGTTAAATTCAATTGCCCCAAGGAAACGACAGCACACCAAAGAGATACGACAAGTCACTCAAGTCTGCCAGCTACTCCTTATAATCTGTGCCATGTGTTGTAATCTTAGACTTTGTTTTGTAATCAATGGTTGTAAATAGCTTAGGTGGTAGTCGGTTAATCACTATTGTACAACTATATATATGTATTATTAAGTCAGTTAAACGAGACGTTGAGCAGAGATTAAACACACGGTTGAGAGAGAAACCAAGGGTGAGAGAAAATCAGAGTGCTAAGGGTCTAGAGAGAGGATTTTCTTGGGAAAGGCCTGGTGTTTTGGCGTTGTATTTTCTCTGGGGTTTCTCAGTTTAGTCCTTCATGGATTGTGGTGTGTTTGAAGAAGTATTGAGGGTGTACTTATTTCTCAATAGTGCAAATCAGATTCTTCTCGATGAATCCGCAGGGACGTAGGCTTTAAATTTGCCGAGCCTCGTCAACAAATCCTTGTGCATTGATCTTTGATTTATTTTGTGTTTGTTCTGAGATTATTTGTGCTGGTTTGTGAGGAGTTTAATTTCCTAAGAAATACACACGCAGCGGAAATACACAAAACAATAAAAATAGAGAAGACACACAATTTAAGTGGTTCGACAAATTGCCTATGTCCACTATAGATAGACCATTTTTTTCACTAATCAATTTGGTAGAGATTACATGCTCAACACTCTCAAATCTCTCACCAACATAAACCCTAATTATACCCACTTGTCTATCTCTCTCTCTCACACAATTCACACAAAGTCTTTTCTTCTATCTCCTCTCACACACAACAGCTCTTCACGCCCACATATGTTGCCTTCTCACACCACACTACAATTTTCCTCTCACATAAACTAATATGCACAGAGCCACCACACAAAAGGCCACAAACTTTTTCTTTCTTCACTTTAGTTGCACTAAGATATTGTCTCTCCACCAAGCACACACTCGGCAACCACTCTCTCTTCAAAAACGTTGGATGCGCGCACTCGGTAGCCACTCTCTCTTCAAAAACATTGGATGCACACTTTTCTCCTAGCCACTGCTTTTTTTCACAAAGCAAATAGCTATATATATATATAGCTAGGTATAAGAAGCATATTGGGCGTCTGAACCCATAACCACATCAAAGGAAAAATTGAGTCAAAGGCCAACACTCTCTTAGCCGCTCTAAATGTGTTTCCTTCAGTGTTTTAGATTCCTTTTATAGTTTTACTGTAAGTGTAGTCGTTTTTTAAGGGAATCTATGCTTATCCAGAAGTGCGTTGAAAAAAAATTTAATATTGATCAAATCAATTAAATAATACATCATATCACATATAGATAAGAGCATAGAATTCATAGTATCATTATTGTATATTTAATAATATTAATCTAACAACCTAATTCATCTCATAAACTAAATTGAAAGATTAAAAAGAAAAAGGATAATAGAGATTATACTTACCCGATTTGGATTTTTGACTCCACCAGAAAAGGTCCAAGCGTTTCAAATTCCTTCTAGGCTCCTTGGTTAAGAAACGACTTATAGGAGTTGATATTGATCGAAACCAAAGCCTTCCGAAATCGTTCTTCAAATCAATATGAGAATAAAAGAGTGGGCTTTCTTTGTTTTAAATCCCACAAGAACAAGAGAATAATATTCTTCTCTTGCTCTAGGGACTGGGCGAATTTTTTGTGGGTTTTTTTCTCTCTGAGGAACACTCACTGCTTTCTTTTCTAAAGCCTCTCAAGTTCTGAAAATTGTATATCTTATTTTCTAAGAAACCCTAAGAGTGCTATTTAAACACAGAGAGATAGAAGAAAGAGTGAGCTAAAATTTTGCCCACTCAGTCTCAAAATTGTGCCATTTTGGGTTTGGGGGGGGGGGGGGGGGGGGGGGGGGTGTACTTTTTCTCTGAGAAAAAGTCTCCCACAACTGACAATATCTTTAATTCAAAAAATAAATTTATTTAGATAATTATCTCATAATTATCTTTTATTTAAACTAAAGATATTATTTGATTTAAATCTTATTTAAATTCTAGATAATTATCCTCTTGATTTAATTAATTGATTAATTAAATCAAGTGATAAATATCCCTTGAAGTTGGCACAATTTACAGTAGGAAAAAGTCTGAGGCATACTTTTTCCAACTCTGATTAAATCACGTTTAATTAGTTTAACTTAAACAATTCAATGAAAATTTTAAGAAAATAGCTACTGTTTATAAAATGATTTTAAAAAATAAACACAGTTTCAAAAAATTTAAAATTAGTCATGTGAGAAATTTCTTACAAAATTTTTGCTTAGTGTAAGAAATTTCTGACAGTATTTTTATGTGTATTTTTATTATTGTCAGAAATTTCTTACAGTTTTATAACTAATTTTTAAAATTTTTAAAACTATGGCTATTATTTAAAAACATACAGTCCAAAATGGCTAGTTTCTTAACTAACCCTTAAACAATTAATACAAAATTAAAATCCCTTTTTATTTTGTCTTTAAAATTCGCCCAAATTGTAAATTGGAGGGGAAAATTATTTTTAACCAAAATAACTTAAATTAATCCACACCATTATTTATTTAACACTTAAACAAGTAATTAGAATTAACCTATAATAGTGAGTCCATATAACTAATTGACATTAATTATATAATAAGCTTTCTCTATTGATTTTTACGAAGTCGGTCCAGAGACCATGGACCCAATTATCCAAGCTCCAATAAATTTAGAAAATTGACTAAAACTCTTCAGTCAGAATTCTAATTAATTAATCCCGAGGTTATTCCACTAAAAATTCAAAATTGAACTCTTGAAATTATTAGAATAATTTACTCGATGAGTGTCTACTGATATATAGTTATTATATGAGATTTGACCATCCAGATTGGTTCACGTCTCGATGGGTGAAATTATCATTATACCCATTAGGTCGTTTCTTGTTCCTTAAGTACCATCGTTTCACTAGTGAATGATTCATTCACGATCATATCGTGAATGTGCGCATAACTATTCAGTTCCAGAATCAACACTTTAAGGGAATCAATATTAACTCCCGTTATAATTGGAAGCTACTCCATGTTTGTGAATACCCCATTTCCTAGTGATCACATCTTGAGCTCCCAAAATACAAGTATTCGTTTCCATTGCAATAATGACACTTAACGAACAAATCAAGGAACCAACAAAGGTGACCTAAGAGTCTGTGACCAATCAGGATTGAGATCAATTCTCATATGACCATCTTGCGACATCATCACGAGTATAGTAACGGTTTTTAAACTATACTTCGTGACGAGTCAGTCCAAGTCGTGTATAGTCTAATTATACAGAACGCTCCCACTGAGTGTCACTACACCAATAGTGTTCCACGTATGTGATTTCGGATCAAGTTATTCAATCTTGATCAATCACCGACCATTAATTTAAACACGTTAACTAAATAAATTTGACATTTCATAAAACACTTATGAATATCAAAATTTAGTTTCATAACATATTTTGGATAATTAATGAATATTTATGTAAAATAAAATTCTAAACAAATAAATAAATAATGTCTATTTATTTTATTAATCAAATGATAATATTACAAACTAATATTATAAAAACTTAACTGGTAAGGCAACATTCCAACAGTTTTGTGGCTTTTTTGCACTTTTTTGGGCTAAATCGCGCTTGTATGGCCCATGTTTGAGAAGCAGCGGTGCGGCGTTGCTTTTGTATCACCACGATGATACGATTTAAAAGTAGTAAATGTTAGAATAGTGCCCAAAAAGGAGACTATTTTTATGATTTTGAATTTGCTGATTAATAAAATAAAAGAAATTTTTCATGAATTATTTGAGACTTTATTTTATTTATGAATATTCATCAATATCCATAACATATTATGTAACTGAAATTCTAGTATATAAGTTTGTTACATACAAAGGATTAGAATTTTGGTTGATATGTTTAAATGAGTCCGTGATTGATCAAGAGTGGATGACTTGATCCGAAATCACATATGCGGTCCGCTGACATATTGGATGCGATAACCTTATCCGGGTTGTCGGTGTAGTGACACTAAGTGGAAGCATTCTATATAATTAGATTATATAGGACATGGACCGACTCGATTCCGAAGTATCGTTTAAGTACCGTTACGATACTCGTCTCGAAGTCATAAGATGATCATATGAGAATCGATCTTAATCCTGAGTGGCCACAGACCCCTAGGTTACGTTTACGGGCCTTTTGATTTGTTCGTTACGGTCCATGATTGATCTGGGCTAAATACTTGCATTTTGGAGGTCTGAAACATGATCACTGGGGAATGGGGTTTCATAGATATGGAATCCAGCTTCTGATAAAAAGGAAGTTAAAATTGGTTCCCTTAATGTGTTGATTCTGGAACCGAATAACTGCGCGCACATTTATGATCAAGATCGTAAATGAATTATTCGCTAGTGAATCAATGGTACTTAAGGAACAAGATATGATCTGAGTGGTAAAACGAAAAATTCACCAACTCAGATCATGAACCAATCTGGAGGATCGAATCTCATGAAATGATTATATCAATGGACAACTCACCGAGTAAATTATTCTAATAATTTCAGGAGTGCAATTCCGAGTTTTTAGTGGAGTAACCTCGGAATTAATAAATCAGATTTTTAACTAAAGAGTTTTAGTTAATTATTTATTTTTATTGGAGCCTGAATTATTAGGTCCATGGTCCCCGAACCGACTCCATCAGATCGATAGAGATACTCTAATAATTAATGGTGATTAATTATATTTTTTTTTTCACATTTATTGGATTAATAGTTAATTCGATAATAAACAATTGATTTTAGTTATTTATTAATTGTCAAATAAATAATGGTTAAAATTAATTTAATTTAATTTTAGAGGCAATTATGAAAATAGTTTCTCGCCAAAATTGATTTATTTGGGAGGCAAACAATTTAAATAAAAGAGTTTTATTTAATTGCTAAATTATCCAAGAGTTGGATAAATACATCAAAAAGGAGGGTTTTTTGTAGAAATCCTAATTAGATTTGGATTTGTACAAATTTATTTAAATAGGATAGTTATCCTACTTGGAGTAGGATTCGAAATAACTCATCCTTATCAATTATCTAAGAGTTAGATAATTATTTATTTTAGAAATTTAAATAGAATTAGATTCTATTTAGGATTTGAAATAAATTATATATATATATATAATAAGTTAAAATCGCAAACTTGTTTAGTTTTCAAATTCTTATATGTATATACGAATATATATTAATATATAATTATATTAATATTAAATCGTATTTGAAACATCACATATATTCGATATATATATATATGTACTTATATATTTGTATATATTTATTTATATATTAAAATCGCAAACTGACTTTTGAGAAGTTGCCGAACTTGTTGAACAAAGTCGTGTATATATATATATATATGAGATATATAAATATATAATAATTAAAATATATGATATTTTAATATATCCAAAATAAATAATAATAGGTATTAGTTTGAATCCAAGTAGGACTTGGAGTATGCCTATTAAACACCTCCTTACTCTCTCTATAAATAAGACCCTATTCTAGAGAGAAAACCTAACCTAGTGAGATTAAACACACAAGCTCATAAGTCACTTTGACAGAATTTTTAGAGATCCAGCTTCTGATAAAAAGGAAGTTAAAATTGGTTCCCTTAATGTGTTGATTCTGGAACCGAATAATTGCGCGCACATTTATGATCAAGATCGTAAATAAATTATTCGCTAGTGAATCAATGGTACTTAAGGAACAAGATATGATCTGAGTGGTAAAACGGAAAATTCACCAACTCAGATCATGAACCAATCTGGAGGATCGAATCTCATGAAATGATTATATCAATGGACAACTCACCGAGTAAATTATTCTAATAATTTCAGGAGTGCAATTCCGAGTTTTTAGTGGAGTAACCTCGGAATTAATAAATCAGATTTTTAACTAAAGAGTTTTAGTTAATTATTTATTTTTATTGGAGCCTGAATTATTAGGTCCATGGTCCCCGAACCGACTCCATCAGATCGATAGAGATACTCTAATAATTAATGGTGATTAATTATATTTTTCTCACATTTATTGGATTAATAGTTAATTCGATAATAAACAATTGATTTTAGTTATTTATTTATTTGTCAAATAAATAATGGTTAAAATTAATTTAATTTAATTTTGGAGGGAATTATGAAAATAGTTTCTCGCCAAAATTGATTTATTTGGGAGGCAAACAATTTAAATAAAAGAGTTTTATTTAATTGCTAAATTATCCAAGAGTTGGATAAATACATCAAAAAGGAGGTTTTTTTTATAGAAATCCTAATTAGATTTGGATTTGTACAAATTTATTTAAATAGGATAGTTATCCTACTTGGAGTAGGATTCGTAATTACTCATCCTTATCAATTATCTAAGAGTTAGATAATTATTTATTTTGGACATTTAAATAGAATTAGATTCTATTTAGGATTTGAAATAAATTATATATATATATATATAATAAGTTAAAATCGCAAACTTGTTTTTGAAAAGTTACCAACTTTAGTTTTCAAATTCTTATATGTATATATGAATATATATTAATATATAATTATATTAATATTAAATTGTATTTGAAACATCACATATATTCGATATATATATATATGTACTTATATATTTGTATATATTTACTTATGGGAGCTGTTCTGAAATCCCCCACTAATTAGGGGAGACCGGTCTCATTCCATCTAATACCGTCCAATAATTATCTAAAGACCATTATAAACTCAGTCTTCTATGCATATTATGTATTGTAGTAGAGTCGAATTCACGTACTGTGTGTGGGCCCAAGTGTTGCAGCCTTTAACTGATTAAATAGATATTGTGTCCTTGTGGGACCCATTTTAATGGGAAGGTGTGCGTGTGATTGTGATTTTTTTTTTTTTTTGGTTACGAAGGTGTGACAAAAGTTTAAAGTATTCTCCACCTTTAATTTTTTTCAAATAAGTAACGATTTCTTAAGATTTTTTTTATTAGTAATTTTTACTTTGTAATAAAGCTTACTACAAAAGAGACAATTAATTTGTCGTAAAGAAAAAAGGCACTTAATTTTAAGATTATAGAACACTTTTTACAGACTGAACATCTATTAGACAAGAAAAATTAACTTAAGATGATTAAAAATGTGAAATTATAATATTTAAAAGTAATTTATTAATCAATAATATATAAGATATTTTTGTATCATGTAATTGCTCCATATTGTCATGTCAATTATTAAAATTTTGGCTCAATTTTCAGAACATATTATAAGAGACTTCAAACATATAACTAACTTATTTAATTTTATTTAGGAAGATTTCCCATAAAAACAAAAACCAAAAAAACAAAAACTCATTCAATTTTATTATGACTATGAATATTTGTTAATTATAAAATATAACTCAAGTATCGAGTCACATAAAAAATTCTGGTTAGTTCAACTTAATCAGGTGACACAATTCAATTTTTACATATATAGTTTAGATATTTATTAACTATATGATAATATAGTGTTTTGTTATGTAGTTTAGTCAAATGAATTTAATATTTGCTTGATGATAGCTAATTGTGCGAGTTTTATATAACCACGAGTCTAAGACTAACTTATTCGATTTTACTATAAATATAATTTTGGAGGATTTTGAGGAACGCTCCTATTTTGCCACCATGATAATCTATTCTCTATGTGTATTGCTTTAATTTATACCTAGAAATTTACACTACAAATATAAAATGGAAACAAATGGAGAACATTAGTTAGAACATAGAGTATTAAGTGCCACTAAAAATAGTCTTATTTTACAATTCCTCTATAATTTTTGGCGAGTGCTACAAAATCCCTCGTAAATTTGGAAACACCAGTCTAACACGATCAGAATAGATCTGGTGGCCAATATTATTTTGCTTACGGATACAAGTAAAGTATGATAGAAACTTGAGCAACTTTAGCTATTGTGTGAGGGCCCACACTGCAGCTTTTTATGTGATTAGATGGGTATCGTGGGACCCGGTGTTAATTAGACCTGTCAAAACGGTAACCGTTACTGTTACTTTTTTTTTTTGCGATTAACGATTAAACCATTATCGTTAACCGTTTAACCATTTTTAACTTATTATTATTATATGAATTTTTTATATATTTTTTTAATTTATTTTATTATTTTAATATAATTTTTTTAAAAATAATAATAAAAAAAATCTAAAACGGTTTCAGACGGTAATCGTCACGGTTATTTCAAACAGTAACCGTTGCCCCAATTTTCACCTATTTTTTAAAAATAAAATAAATAAATTTAACTTATTTATCAAATTATATTATATAAAACAAAAATGGTTACCTGCTCTCTTCTAAGAAGTTTAGCAAATGCATATTCTGTTTCTAGTAGTGACGGCAAAATGAGTCGGGCCCGACGGACCGCCCGAGCTCTGTCCGATTAATTGATGGGTCGAGCGGGGCCGTTCCGGTGTAATAACAAGCTCGACCAACAAACGTTGATTTCAAAAAACGACACGAAAACTCTTACGCCAATTTAAGTTCTTGTCAAATTTAAATAAAAAATATGAGTCCAAAATTAAATAAAACTAGAGAAAGGGAGTTCAATGCGGGATTTGTTCAGTCCTGTTGTTCCATGTTGTCTTGAAAAACTAGCGAATGGATGTCGTTTACAGAATTTTAACGTTCTTAGGCAAACTTAAATACGTTGATTTTGAAAAATGACGAAAAAACGCATACGTCAATTTAAGTACTTGTCGTCTTAAAAGCCACACGAATAAACATTGTTTTTAGAATTTTAACATACTTAAGCAAGCATAAGTTAAGACTAAAAATGATAAAAAAGTATTAAGACTAAAAACGTTGATAATAATTTTTCTTACATTAATAATAATTCATTACGTTAACTTTTCATAATAAAAAATTTTGAAACTAATTATGACTATTTTAAAAAAGAAAATTCTAAAAAATAGCCATTTTATTTAAGTGATTTAAACATATGAGCAATATTTTTATTTATTAAGAAAATAGCCATCAAGTAGTTATAAATGATAAAATTCATCATGCATTTTATACTTGAATTATGATTATTTTTTTATTTTTTTGAAATATTAACTAAAATTTAAAAAAATATTTTATAAAATGGTCTATTTAGCTAATTCGTAAAGGAAAAAAAAATCGAACTTTGACTATTTTTTAAAAACTCCCTCTATATAAACTAACTTATCCCTTTGTAAGAAATTTTTATTTCACAATTATCTAACGTACATGATATTATTGTTATTTTATAATCACATCTGATTATTATAATAAATACATGGTCTTTAATATACAATATATATACTTCTTCCACCAACATATATATTTTTGTTAATACCACGTTTTTTTTTTTTGCTAAAAGTTAATACTACGTTTTTATCTCAACAATTAGCTATCTTTTGTTCCTCACTTTCTATACGCTTGCCCTTCATTATATAATTCTCATTTTACTTTAATTTAGCAGCATTATTGTTCTCATTGATTTGCAATTTTCATTTAAATTGTTTGTGCACGTCACTTTGTCAATCGTTTATTTTTTAATATTGTGTTTATTCATCCAAGTCCAAACCATCACAATTGGCAGCTTTACAGGAAACAATGCATTTATTGCGTTGTCAGTGTATACAAATTTATTGTGCATTCCTTATAATATTTTACAACTATCTAAGGATTTCAGAAACACTTTTCCTCTCAATCCACCGTCCAATGAAGGAAGATCGGTCTCTCCCTTTTTACAGGAGATTTCACAGCACCACCCTTTACTTATATATTAAAATCGCAAACTGACTTTTGAGAAGTTGCCGAACTTGTTGAACAAAGTCGTGTATATATATATATATATTTATATATGAGATATATAAATATATAATAATTAAAATATATGATATTTTAATATATCTAAAATAAATAATAGTAGGTATTAGTTTGAATCCAAGTAGGATTTGGAGTATGCCTATTAAACACCTCCTTACTCTCTCTATAAATAAGACCCTATTCTAGAGAGAAAACCTAACCTAGTGAGATTAAACACACAAGCTCATAAGTCACTTTGACAGAATTTCTAGAGAGAGAAGCTCCCTCAATTGCCATCCCCTATAGCTATTCCTATAGCCTAATTATACACTAAGGTAGTGTGTGTGTGAGAAAAATTAGAGTGAGCCCACACTCTTATCTCTTCCCGATCCGGAGGCACGGTTTGGAAGATTGTGGTATCGGCAAAGCGAGGATTCTCAAAGGCCGATAAGTTCGTTTCGAGCGTTCTCTTAGCCCAACCTTGGCGGTCTCGAAACGCACGGCGTGAAGAGAAGAAGTCAATCATTAGAATCTTCTTGGTAAAATTCTTAATCTCTAGAATTTATTTATGAAATAAATTTTGTGCATATTTGTATGCTTGTTTGCTTTTCTAATAAAATTATGAAAAGATCCTTGTTCTATGCTCTTGATGGTTTGATCAAAGTGTTTGATTATAAATTTTAAAATACCATGTTTCTGCCTTATATAGAACTTTTACGTATTATTACAAATTTTTTCCAACAGTAAAAGCATATGATCTTAAAGCATTTTCTTAGAGGTGGCAAAACGGACCAAGCCCAACGAATAGGGTTCGACTCGGCCCGACATAATCTTAGAGTTGCCTGTTCCTGCATATATGTTATGTAGGACTCGGACTAGGCTGAGGGATGTGGCCTTGAGACCGGCCCTGTGCGGCTCGAACGAAATGCTAAGACTGGTCCGACTCGGCCCGGTTCAATTATTTTTAATTATTTTTATTTTCAATATAACATAAGCATCATATCTAGAGATACACTGGCAGTTCTTGATATATCGCCCTGAACAGAGCTGTGAGCAAGAAAAGATGGAGAGTATCTGAGTGGGGTCATGGCTACAAGTGAGTATCTGAATATGTGACGCAGCACGAACCTCGTGTTTTCTAGTTTCTACTTTTCGTTTTGCTCTTTAAAAAAAAATAACAACAATCATTGAGCGCACCAAAATTTTCTTTTTAAGAAAATATCCTCCATTGCTGTCTCCGGCTATAAGTCTATAACAACATCCGAAATTATTAGCAGCAGAGAAGAGAAGAGATCCGAAATAATAATAGTAATAAAAAAAAAACAGAAATGGAAAACCGTGGGCAGAAGGAGGAGCACTGGAACTTCGAGCAAGCCGGCGGCGAGCTTGAGAGAGCGACCAACGTGACAGTCCGAGGAGTTCTAAACATGCTGAGGGAGAGCATCGGCAGCGAGAGCGAGACGGTGATTCCTCTCAGCAACGGCGATCCCTCAGACTTCCCTTCGTTCAGAACCGCCATCGCCGCAGAGCACGCCGTTGTGGATGCCCACTCTCCCACCAGCGGCCTTGTTTCTGCTCGGAGGTCTCCTTTTTTCTCTTTTAGTCACCTTCATTGTTAAGCCTTTAATGGTCCAAGTTTGAGGCACGTCATGATTTTATTTGCTACTTTAATTAGGAGTCTTGTTAGCTTAGACTATAAATACAGCTGTTAGCTTATGATTCGTTGAGCAATTGAATAAGAAATCTTGGTTTCTCCCCCGCGCCCCACCCACCTCCCCCTTTGTGTAGTAATTGAATAAGAAATTTGGTTCAGTGGGAGGAGTTTGGTATCAATAACAATACTTTAAAAAGGAAATAAGGTTTTTGTTTTTTTTCCTTTTTCTTAAGATGACATAAAGTTTCAATCTTTTCTGTTGCACCCACTAGGCAATTACATTGTAAGTAGTGTGTCATTTTCATTTTAACTGCTTGGTGAAAGTTCATCTGAACCCTGTTGGTCTAAAAAATTTGACAGGGCAGTTGCAGAGTATATCTCTACAGATCTTCCGCATAGCTTATCCATCGATGATGTTTATCTCACAGTCGGATGCACACAAGCTATCGAAATCGTAATTAGATCCGTTACCCGCCCTGGTGCTAACATTCTGCTTCCGAGGCCTGGCTATCCGTACTATGAATCTTTTGCCGCGTGTTGCAATCTCGAAGTCCGTCACTTTAACCTTCTTCCTGAACAAGGCTGGGAGGCTGATCTTAAAGTATTGAGGCTCTTTCGGACGAGAACACGGTTGGTATAGTCATCATCAATCCTGGAAACCCTTGTGGTAGTGTCTACAAACGCCAGCATTTGGAGCAGGTTTATTGAATGATTCGATCAATCGCTTTCAATATGCAGCCAAAAGACAGTACATTTCTAGTTTTAGTGTTATTGCGAAAGCAAATTGGTTGATCTACAACGACGCATAGAACTTCTTGTCGACAGCTTGCTCGAGATTCCATGAGTACCTATGATGCTAACTTGTGTATTTTAGGTTGCAGAGATGGCGACGAAGCTTAGGATTCTAGTGATTTCTGATGAAGTTTACGAGCGCCTAACTTTTGGAAGTACCCCATTTGTGTCAATGGCTATGTTTGGTTCCATTGTGCCTGTTGTGACAGTCGGTTCTATATCGAAGAGATGGTGTGTTCCGGGTTGGTGTCTTGGTTGGATTGTGACTCACGACCCCACTGGAATCTTGAAAAATACTGGGGTACACTGTTTTCTCTAAATCTCTTAAAACTCTTTTGTGGACTTACCTGTTTAGAGCACGTTTAGTACACTTGAAATACAACATAGTATTTAGCGTGTTCAAATTATTGTATTGTATAATAAAATAAAAACAATAGATAGGGTACAAATTATATCGTGATACTCTCAACTTTTAAGATAATTTTCACTCTTTAATATGACATGTTAGGATGGCACACCATTGGTACAAGTCGATACAAGAATGTATAACCAATGCAATACAACATATTGTTCAACCAAAATTGCACTTAGTTGGCAATACAAAAACATGTAAATTTTTAAAGACGCATTGACGGATGTTTTTTTCGAACTATAAATAGATACGCGTACGGATATTTTATGATATCTATTTATTTTGTTCTTCCACAGATTACCAAGAAAATCATTGATTGTCTTAATGTCACATCTGATCCAGCAACCTTCATCCAGGTACTAATGTTCGAGATGTTATTCAATCATCACATAAGTTTTATTTTTAATCCTACAAGTTTCAATCTATGTAAGTGTCAATTAATATTGTTTGGAAAATTCAAATTCTTGCAATGAAAAATAAATATTTTTGTGAGAAATTATTGCGGATTAGGTTTTAATAAATAATTATTTTATTTTGAAATAAACATTATTTTAATAATTATCTTATTATCATAAATTAATTTTATTGCAAAAATCATATGGATAATTCCGACAATTTCAAAAAATGAAATCATAATTTATTATTTTATTTTATTTTAGAAAAAATTAATTTGAATAACGACCTAACTTGTTTTAATAGGAAAAACTCTAAAATAATCCCTGTTTTTTTTAGCGAAAACCCAGTTTCATCCTTGTATTTTTGATAATTTAGGAATGATCTTTCTATTTTTTAAATCGGTACAAAAATATCCTTTTGTATCGACTGATGCTATTTTTTTTTTCAAAATGACAAAATTACCCATCGAATAAAACAAAAGTATATCGAAAATAAAATAAAATAAAACAAAAAAATTTCTTATTTTTCTTGTACCCTATCCTTTCCCAACCGGCTCACAATCATCTACCCAAAATTGTCCAATGCCATGGAAAAAAAAAACTTAATAGAGTTTCGTGAAACTATATTTTAATTGTGATAAAATTCACAACAAAGAAAGCTAAAGGTTAAGTACTTTATGATAAAGCTTGAAAAGAACAGAGATGGGGGGTCATCGCCTCCTAACTCCGCCCCCAACCCCCCCGCCTAACCCCGACCCCAACCATGCCTCTAACCTCGCTGCCCAACCTCGCCACCCAACCTCGCTACCAAATCCCGATCCCAACTCCGCCCATAACCCCACTACCCAACACTACCGCCAAACCCCAACCCTAACCACGCTGCCCAACCTCGCCCCCCCATCCTCGCCGCCTAACCCCAACCACCAACCCCGCCCCCAACCCTGCCTAACCCCATTGGCCCTAATACGGATGTCCAACCACACCGCCTAAACCCGCCTCCAAACCCCACCGCCAACCCCCGCCTCCAACCCCGACCCCAACCTCGCCTAACGCCCACCCCAACCTTGCCTAACCCCAATCCCCAACACGACGCCCCTAGCTTGATCCCTAGCCCCATTGTCTAACTCCGAACCCTGACCCCGCCAACCCTAATCCAAATCCCAACCTCGTTGGCCAATTGCGGGAAGTATAAAAGAAAGAGAGATTTAATTTTATTTAAAAAAAAAGGAAAGAAAATCTACAATATAAACGTTAATTTTATTAAAGTGTAATATTGTCTTTTCACATATAAATGTTGATTAAAGTAAAATTCGAGGAAACTTTTAGACCAATTTTAACAACTAAAGGACCCATCCCATGGGTTCGGTGTAGCTTGATCCTATTATAGTCAGTGCTGACTTTGTCTTTTAAATTGAAACCTCCAATCTTGTCACCTGAGATTAGGCCTGTTCACAATAAACCAAAAACCGAATTATTGTCCGCCCATTGCTGAAATCAACCAAAAAAATGACAAATTTAAGTATCGTTGTTTTTTGGGAAATTTTTTTAATTATCAAATTTTTTTAGCGTTTTTTGATATTGAGAAATCAAATTTTGGTTTATCGAAAAACTGCCTAAAATTTAAGGGAATTTTAAGAAAATAGTCACTGTTTACAAAATGATTTTAAAAAATAGCCATAGTCTTAAAAAATTTAAAAACCTGCCCTTTCAGAAATTTTTGACACGTGTCAGAAATTTCTTACAACACATTTTATGTGTAATTTTATTATTGTCAGAAATTTCTTACAATGTGTTATGGCTAGTGTTTAAATTTTTTAAAACTGTGGCTATTTTTTGAAAACACACAGTCCGAAATGACTATTTACCTAACTGACCCAAAATTTAAATGCATATATATAATTTTTTTAGTGTTTAGTTTTGTGTCTTAGTCTTTCATTATGCTTACTAGTTATTTCTTCGTGTCTTTGTTATGTATTTCTTTTTTTTTTGTATGAATTATGAACTTATTTTTTTTAATAACTATTTATTTACATTAATAGGATTTATTATATTAATATTATAGAGTATATATATATTTTTTATTTAACTTCTGAGTTATCCGAAAACTGCCCAAATGCCGACCAAAAACCAAAACGAATTACTGAAATCGATCGTCACTTTTTAGGCGGTTTTTGATTTTTAGAATTAGAATTTTTGTTATATAAAAAGTAATTGAAACCGCCAGAATATCGAAAAACCGCTGAATACACATGTCTACCTGAGACTCACATTTATTCTAATCTCAAATTTCATTGGAATATTTGAGCTAATTGTGACTGATTAGATCTGATAATTCACACTAAAACAAACTTGAGCAAAATCAATCTTTCTCGATCACTTTCTCAGCAAATGTCAAGTTTATGAATACGAAATAATGAAGCTTGATTCAAAAATACAAAGAAATCTATTTCTACTTGATAATTAGAAACAAACATGTTATATGTTTTTTGTAGGAAACGCTTTTGTTCTTCTGTGTAAGATGGGAGGAACCATTGCATGACCTCTTTATTTTCTTAAGAGTCAAACATCTGCTTAAGTCGTTTCTTTGACACTTTTGGCTTTTCAATGACATAGATATTTGAGTATCCCATATCAGAACGTGTTGGACTTGTTGGTTGTTTTGATTGATTGACCAAGTTAGAAACTCCTTCGGCTTCTTCATGAATTCCTATCAGTTGTATTTCTAGTCTAAATTCAGACCTTCTAGGTGGCTCCATCTGTTTTCGTGTGGTTTGGGTAGTAGTTGCTTTTTCTAGGCTCTAGGTTTCAAGAAAGGTGATCTCTTTTTACATGACTCTCCTAGGAACTGCTAGCTTTGATTTGGCTAAATTGGTTTGGAAGAAAGTTGTTTCCCCTATTTTATCCCTTATTAGGGATCTTATATTTATATCAGGACTTATTGTATTCATAACTTTGCAATAAACTCTATAAATAAGAGCTAAATTATTAGTTCCCTCTTCCATGTTAAACCCGCATGTTTTGAGACCCAACATTTGAGATATAGTCACATTTTTATCATATAAGTGAATAGTAAAATTTGGGAAACAGTTGAAATAAAATTGAACCTTCACTTAAGGTTGACGCGACACATCATAACATTGAATCTGAGAAAAACTTTTGTGTCTTTTATCTCTTATGCATGTAAGAATTGAATTATTGAGTCCTTCCATAGTTAGGGGTTTTATAGCTACTTACACAAGACCATAATGAGGGTATCTGTATTTTTCTCTATATGTTTCAACAATATTTTTTAGAGATTAATGAGACTTCTATAACTTATCCTGTGAGTGGAAGTGCTTATTCTACAGTCTTAATTATATAATCGATCTTAAAAACAAAAGAACTTTTACTATAAACAGAAAACACTCCTACTTTAGGTATATCCCAATTGTTCAAATATTTTTCTATATTTTCAATGATGATAATTTTTTTTTTGAGAACTTGATGAAGAGGCTCCAGAGTTAGACCCTAAAGACCTAGAAGAAGATTAGGACTCGGTCAACGTCTTACGGCGATACTAAACGGCTTCCTCTGCCTATTCCCTGTTGCGCGATGAGAGTCTAAGCACACAACCAACCCTAAAACTATCTAAAAAATCTCTCTAAGCCGACAATCCTTTTTTCCCCAGATTTGGCTCTAATACCAAATCGGTACCAGACTTTAAAAAATTAAGATAATGAGCCAAGAAAATTAAAGATAGAAAATAATATGGCTATTAAAGATAGGAAATAATACTGCTAAAATAAATATACTCATAATAAAAGAAAAGATCTTACATTGAATGATGCACAACGATAGTGAGGGAAATTACACACGAAATTTTACAAAATAGTCGAAGCTCAAACTGTTTTCACACACTTAGAAACATTTTACAAGAAACTTTTTATAAGGAAAGCTAGATAAATTTTTCTTTTTCTTCGATTTCTTCTAAATTCTCCTTATTTTCCTCCACGCTCACAACCATAGAGCACTTCTCTATTTTAGAGAGTTCGAGACTTCAGATTAGGATACGAGGAGGCAAACAACTGGCAAGATAAGATTATTCTTTTAGAAAGTAGAAAAGATTCCTTCTCCATAATAATATTTGTAAATAGCACTTCTCAAAAGTAGATTCTTTATGTCGACCGCATAATATCATGATGAGATTCTTTTTGTCAATGATGACTACTTTAAAGTATAAATTCATTTATTTTATAAAGTGGTTTCAAAAGTGTCAATCAATACTTAAAGAAAGAATATTTTTTTTCTTATATGAATCTTGGGAATAACCGGCCAAGCACGGGTTGTAGTCTTCATCACTATCAGACACTATATTCGTTTCCTCATTTTTATTGTTGTCTGTTTCTTCCAAAATTTGCTTTAACTTTTACTTTTCTTTATGCTGTAATTTTCTTTGTTCCAACGAATTAATAAGCTTTGTAACCTCAATTGATTCTTGCTTATCTTGTCCAACTTTGTGCTTATCCTGTCCAATAAGAATTAGCTGCATTCTTCTTGATAGGTGGGTATCATCGAACTCTTTTCACCATTGCCCTAGAGAGCGTTTCCTAATTCAGGAACGGGTTTCGAAAATTTTTTTCCCACTTGAATATCCATCAGCATATTCTTGACAACTCTGGGGATTTGATATTCAAACAGGCCATCTATGTTCCATTCCACTATGGATCCTCCATCATATATCTCGTCTTCATATTGTAGGTTAAAAAGTGATGACCTAGGATAATAAGGCTTTGTTTCTGGTTGACTAAAATTGGTTGAAATCTTGTTAATATTGGTTTGAACTTCTTGATTTTAGGAGAGTTGTTTTATGAGCTCTTCTAGTTTATCACTTGATTTAGAGATAGCTGCTATTAAATCATTTTTCTTGATCAGGCTTAATCTAGATAACCTTGATTTTAGTTCTGTTAAGAATTCAGGTTCTCTGGTTAATTTGATCTTAATAACATCAGGTGGAGGTTTTAGCATAGCTGGCGGGATTGTCTTTTTGGAAACTTCTTCTTTTAAGAACAAAGGTTCGGGCTTACTTTGGTGTTCGCTCTGCTCAATTCTACTCAGTTGTATTCCCAAAGATTGTAGGTTCAAGTTTGTGTAATTATTCTGTTCTACCACTTAGTTGATGACTCCAAGTGAAACAGGTTCAGAAAGGTTTTTTGACACAGATTTGTATGGGACTGCTAAAGCATCTTTTTGAGTTGGACTGTGGTGTCTGGTGGGTGGAATCCAGCTACAATTTTTCTCCTTTGCCTAAGGTGAATTCTTGGCTAATTTTTTCAACTACATTAAGTTGAGACTTTTAGAAATTCTTGAACTTTAAGTCCATTAAATTTAAAATGTTTTATTTTAATACAAAGAAATCTATTTTTATTTGATAAATAGAAACAACTTGTTGTATTTTTTGTGGAGAAATTTCTTTTGTTCTTCTATGTGAGATTAGAGTAACCACTACCTGACTTTTTTATTTTCTTTATAGTCAAACATCTGCTTAACTCGTTCCTTTGACACTTTGGGCTTTTCATTAACACATATATTTGAGTAACCAATATCGAAAGGTATTGGACTTGTGGGTTGTCTTGGTTGATGGACTGAGATAGAAACTCCTTCGGGTTCTTCGTGAATTCTTACCATTTGTCTTTCTAGTCTAGACTCAGACCTTCTAGGTGGCACCAAAAGTTTTTGTTAACAACATTGGCTAGTAGCGTCTACTTGGAAGCGTTTTGACACTTCTATGGTTATCAAATATGATAACTACTGACACATCTTCGAACGGAACTATTTGGTAAAGTTGGGTATTTTATGCGATTTAGGTAGTTGCTTTTTCTAGGGTCTAGGTTTTAGGAAAAGTGATAAGTTTCCAAGGGACTCTCCTAGGAACTGCTAACTTTGACTTGACTAGGTTGGTTTGGATCTTTATTTTTCCTGGCTCAATATCCTTATTTCTTAAAGTCTGTTATCGATTTGGTATCTGAGCCAAATCTAAGGGAGAAGGGAGTGTCGACTTAGAGATATTTTTAGGTGCTCTTTGTGTTGTTGGTGTGTTTAGACTCTCGTCGCACAACAGGGAATAGGCAGAGGAAGTCGTTAAGTACCGTTGTAAGACGTTGATCGAGTCCTATTCTTACCACAATATCAAGATTATTTAGGAGTCTTTCTAGATCGTCTCCTTCTAGATCTATAAGTTATAACTCTGGAGCCTCTTCATTCAATTCTCAAAAAATAAAGAAATTGTCACCACAGAAAATGTAGAGAAATATTTGAATAACTGGAATATAGCTAAAGTAGGAGTGTCTTCTGTTTATGATAAAGGTTCTTTTATTTTTAAATTCGATTATATAATTAATACTGTAGAAGAAGCACTTCAAATAACTAGAGAAGTTATGAAAGTCCCATTAATCTCTAAAAAATTTGTTGAAACATATAGAGAAAAATATGGATGCCTTCATTATGGTCTTGTTCAAGTAGCTATGAAACCCCTAACTAGGGAATGACCCAATAATTCAATTCTTACATGCATAAGAGATAAAAGACACAAACGCTTCTCAGATTCACTGTTAGGATGTGTCGAGTCAACCTTAAGTGAATGTCCAATTTATTTCAACTATTTCCCAAATTGTACTATTCACCCACATGACAATAATGTGAATAGATCTCTAATCGTAGATCTTAAAACATGTGGATTTAACATGGAAGAGGAAACTATTAATTTAGCTCTTATTTATGGAGTTTATTGCAAAGTTATGAATACAGTAAGTCCCGACATTAATCTAAGATCCCTAATAAGGAATAAAAGAGGAGAAACAACTTTGTTCTAAACCAATCTAGCAAAGCTACCAGTTTCAAGGAGAGCCCTATAGAAGAAGCTCACCTTTCCTGAAACTTGGACCATAGAAAAAGCAACTACTACCAAAATCACATAAAACACCAAATTTAACCAAAAAGTTGAGTTTGAAGATGGGTCGATAGTCATCATATTTGATAACCAAAGAAGTGTCAAAATGCTTCCAATCAGACACTCTAATGTCACTAGCCAATGTTGTTCACAAAATCTTATGGGGTCACCTAAAAGGTCTAAGTCCAGACTAGAAAGACAAATGGTAGGAATTCATGAAGAACCCGAATGAGTTTTTATCTCAGTCTATCAGCTAAAACAACCCACAAGTCTAACACCTTCAGATTTGCGATACTTAAATATCAAGGTCATTGAAAAGCCCAAAGTATCAAAGGAAAAACTTAAGCAGATGTTTGACTCTAAAGAAAATAAAGAAGTCTGGCAATGGATCTTCTCATCTCACATAGAAGAACAAAAGAATTTCATCCACAAAAAATACAAAAAGTTTGTTTCTATTTATCTAATAGAAATTGATTTCTTTGTATTTTGGAAAAATTATTTTGTATTAAAGAGACTTAAAGTTTCAGAATTCTAAGAACCTCAACTTAACGTAGTTGAAAGAATTAGTCAAGAATTCACCTTAGCCAAAAGGGAAAAAAATTTAGCTATCCACCCACTAGATACCATAGTGCAACACAAAAAAGATGTTTTAGCAGTCCTATACAAATCTGTGTCAAAAAAGCTTTCTGAGCCTGTTTCACTTCGAGCTATCAACCAAGTGATAGAACAAGACAATTACACAAACTTGTACCTTCAATCTTTGGGAAGACAACTAAATAGAATTCAGCAAAGCAAACACCAAAGTAAGCCCGAACCTTTGTTCTTAAAAGAATAAGTTTCAGAAAGAACATTCCAGCCAGCCATGCTAAATTCTCCACCTAATGTATCCATGCTCAAACTAACCGAAGAACCTGAGTTCTTAACAAAACTAATCTTAAGGTTATCTAGATTAAGCCTGATCGAGAAAAATGATTCAATAATAGCTATTGCTAAATCAAGAGATAAACTAGGAGAGCTCATAAAACAACTCTTTTAAAATCAAGAAGTGCAACCTAGTATCAACAAGATTGCAACCAGTTTTATTCAACTCGAAACAAAGCTTTACTATCCTAGGCCATCACCTGTTGACTTGTAGTATGAAAACAAGATATGCAATTGAGCTTTCTATGATGAAGGATCCATAATGGAATGGAACATAGATGGCCTGTCTAAATATCAAGTCCATAGAATTGTTAAGAACATGCTGATATATGCTTCAGATTGCAGAACAAAAAATAATTTTGACCCAGAAATAGCCAGTGATTTCATAGCAGGGTTTACAGGGCAACTTCAAGGTTGACATGATCACTACATCTCACACGAACATAAGATTATTGTAATGACAACCACAAATACAAATGTGAATGGAGAAGTATTCCTTGATGTAGTAAATACATTGGTCTGTACTATCCTCCTGCACTTTGTAGGATCAACAAGGATACAAGTTGACCAAAGTCAAGAACAGTTGTTGAACTTAAAATGTCTCATTTTATCACATTTCAAGTGGTATAAAGATGTCGTTAGGACAAAAGTCTTAACAAGGGAAGAATGTAATAATGATTTTTTGAATGCAAAGTTCTTATCAGGCTTTCCACCCTTATTAGCTGAAAGGGTTAGAACTAAACTAAAAACCAAACATAATGGTAACATACTGTAATCTCATTATATATATGGAGATTTAGCGGTAGAAGTGGTAGCTGAAGGCTAGCTATTTGCAGTGATATCAAGCTTAAACGCTAGCTTGAGAAAGACAAAATTCTAGGGAAAAAGATGCCAGGAGATTTTTGTAAACAGTTTGGATTTAATCAAACTCTCGATAAATCTCAAAGAAAAAAGAAGAGCCTTACAAGGCCAACTTTTATCAAAAATGCAAAAGAAAAGGAAAAGAAAGAAACAAAACCTTTCAGACTTAAAGCAAGCATCAAAAAGTAAAAAATGCTTTAAAAGCAAAGGTCCTATCTACAGTAAATGCAAAAAAATAGGATACTATGTCAATTTCCTAGTGGACAAAAGAAAGAATAAATGAATTACAGATTGATGAAAATGTTAAAGAACATATTATAGAAAAGCTGTTAATGAAGAGTGAAGATGAAGAGAACAGTGACTCTTACGAGAGTAGCGAAGAAGAAGACCCCAAGTTAACTGACTGGTATTTAGGGAATCTGATAATGAATCTGACAACAACTGTAAATAAGAATGTGAGTGTGATCATCATAAAGCTATTCTTAATATGAATGATCTTTGTATTAATGTGCTCACCAAATAAGAAAGTCTTGTCCTGAAAGTTATAAACAAGATTGAAAATCTTGCAGAGAAACAAAAGGCTCTTGAGATATACATTCTTATTGCCAAAGAGCGTTATCAACTAAAAATGCAGAAAAAACTTCAAGAAAAATCTCAACAGTATTCTCTAAAAGAAATCCCTAAAACGATTGAATCAGAAGAATCAAGCAAGGAACCCACGATTTTTGATTTAAAAGGAGAAATCAATGAAACTAAAAATGGAGCTTAAAGAGCTCAAAACACAGGTTCAGATACTTGAACTTGTTAATTCACAAGAATTGCCCGGCCAACATTCCGAAAAAGAAGATGATCAAGAATTCTCAAAGCTCTTTGATAAAACACATTCGGCTTCCTTAATTGTTTAGAATATTAATTTAATGGATCAAGTCATTAATTTGAAATGGTATTCCAAGATTACTCTTGTAGTAGCAAAATAATTCATCGTCACAGTAAAAGCCCTTATTGATTCATGTGGTGATTAGATATTTCTCCCAAACCCTTATTCCCTTAGTAATATGAATCATCTATCTAGTACAAAGGGCTTCATGTGGTGATTCATGTGGTGATCAGAAGTAATCATGTGGTGATCAGAAATAATCATGTGGTGATCAGAAGTAATAGAATAATCATGTGGAGAAATAAGAAATAAGATGATTAAAGATGATTCATATTCCCTTAGTAATATTGATTCATGTGGTGATTCATCTTAGTAAAGATGATTCATATTTCTCCCAAGACCTATAAGTATTTTGACTAGATAGATGCATGAGAGAACCTTTTGTACTACAAAAATCCTCAACAAGACTATTCTTGGTTTATAGTAATCAGGACAGGAGTGAAGTTCATAGAAAATGGTATTCCAAATAGGTTTAAAAATTATTTTGGATACTTCGCCACTAAAGTAGGAATCTTTTCTAGCAAAACGCAAGAGGGATTTAATCATCTTGCTAAAATGAATTCATCAGAAGTTCCTGACCATAATGAAGCCCTAGATTATTTTATAGCTTTATATGAGGTGCCATGGATATTCTAATGGGAAGATAAAATTTTCAAAACCCCTAAACTAGTAGTTCCTTAATTAGGAACACTCTATCTAGGGCAGTGGTGAAAAAAAGTTTGATGATACCCACCTATCAAGAAGAAATCTGCAGCTCATCCTTATTGGACTGGATAAGCAAGAAATTGGACAAGATAAGCAAGAATCAACTAAGGTTACGAAGCTTATCAATTTGTTGGAAAAAAGAAAATTACAACCTCAAGAGAAGGAAAGTTAAACCAACTTTTGGAAGAAACAAACAACAATGAAGATAAAGACATGAATATAATGTCGGATAATGATGAAGACTACAACCCATCCTTGTCCGGTTATTCCTAAGATCCAAATAAGAAATACAAAATTATTTTCATTTTAAGTACTGGTCGACACCTTTGCAACCACTTTTTTAAAGAAAGGAATTTACTTTATTAAAGTAGTCATCCTTAACAAAAAGAACCTCATCATGATTAAGTTGTTGACATAAGGAATCTACTTTTGAGAAAATCATTTTTACAATTACTATTATGGAGAATGAAGCTTTTCTACTTTCTATAAGAATAATCTTATCTTGCCCGTTATTTCCCTTCTTGTATCCTTATTCGAAGTATCGAACTCTCTATAAATAGAGAAATGCTCTATGGTTCTGAGCATGGAAGAAAAGAAAGAGAAGTTAGAAGAGATCAAAGGAAAATAAAAATTTCTCTTGCTTCCTTGTAAAGGGTTTCTTGTAAAATATTTCTAAGTATGTGAAAACAGTTTGAGAGTCTACTATTTTATAAAATTTGGTGTGTAATTTTCCTCACTACCGCCGTGTATCATTCAAAGTAAGATCTTTTTTAGTTATTTACTTTTTTATGAAGTATATTTATTTTAGCAATATGTCCTACCTTTAATAGCCATATTATTTCCTGTCTTAAACTTTCTTAGCGCAATATCTTTATTTTTTAAAGTCCGGTATCGATTTGCTATCAGAGCCAAATCTAGGGGGAGAAGAGAGTGTCGGCTTAGAAAGATTTTTTGGGTACTTTTGGGGTTGTTGGTGTGCTTATGGGATATGGAGCCACCTAGAAGGTCTGAGTCTAGACTAGAAAAACAAATAGTAGGAATTCACGAAGAATCCGAATGAGTTTCTATCCCAGTATATCCACAAAGACAACCTATAACTCTAACACCTTCTGATATAGGATACTCAAATATCTGTGTCTTTGAAACGCCCAAAGTGTCACAACAACGACTTAATCAGATGTTTGACTGCGAAAAAATTAAAGAAGTCAGGCAATGGTTGCTCTCATCTAAAACATAAGAACAAATTCCTCCATAAAACATAAATTTTTTTTTTCTTTCTATTTTTCAAATAGAAATAGATTTCTTTGTATTTTTGAAAAATTATTTTGAATTAATGGGACTTAAAGTTACATGATTCAAAAAGCCTCAACTTAACGTAGTTAAAAGAATTAGTAATGAAATCACCTTAGCCAAAGGGGAATAATTTGTAGCTATTCAACCCTGACTTTGTCTTTCAGGTTGAAACCTCCAATCTTGTCACTTGAGATTAGGCCTATTCACATTAAACCAAAAATTGAATTATCGTTCACTCATTATCGAAACCGACAAAAAAAAATGACAAAATTAAGTATTAAGGTTAGTTAGGCAATTTTTTGTAAATACTGAAAATTTTTAGCAGTTTTTAATTTTGAGAAATCAGTTTTTGGCTTATCAAAACGCGCCTAAAATTTATATACATATATATTATTATTTTTAATGTTTAGTTTTGTGTCCTAGTATTTTGTTATGCTTATTAGTTATTACTTCATGTCTTTCTTATGCATGTCTTTTTTTTGTATGAATTATGAACTTTTTTTTGTTAACTATTTTTTTCATAAATAGAATTTATTATATTGATATTATGGAGTAGAAAAATTTAATTTTTTTAATTTTTGTTTAACTTTTGAGTTATCTGAAAACCGCCCAAATACCGACCAAAAACCAAAACGAAATACTGAAATCGATCGTCATTTTTTAAGCAGTTTTCGGTTTCTATAATTAGAATTTTTGTTATGTAAAAGAAAACCGAAACCGCCAAAATATCGAAAAACCACTCAATAGACATGTCTATCTGAGACTCACATTTTTTGTAATATCAAATTTCATTGGATTATTTGAGTTAATGGTGACCAATTGGACCTGATAATTCAAGCTACGACAAACTTGAGCAAACTCAATCTTTCTCGATCACTTTCTCAGCAAATGTTAAGCTTCGATATGATTCATCTATAGGTAAAAGTTGAACTCTTAAACTAAACCAAAGACTTATCACTCCGATACTAAAGACTTCCATTTTAGATGTGTTAACTTTGTAGGGTATCTATACCCAATTTGATGTAGATATTTTATCCTATCTTTTCGTTATTTTATTTGAAGATCTCCGTTATTAACATTTTTATAATTCGATTATCGCTATTTATGACATCTGATTACTTAGAAAGCAAATCAATTAGTAATTGAGTCTGTTGTTAACTTAAATTAAAAAAAAACATATTGAAAAGACAATACTTACTCTTGCCAAGCTATGATTCTTTGAAAATAAGTAAATGTTTCATTCTTCATACTCCAGCTATAGAGCTCAGTTACCACGATATTGGTTTGAGATAATGAAGTCAATGGATGCTACGAGTAATTGACGAGTAATTATTAAATAAATCAATTACTCATAACACCTTAAGCTATATATCTGATTTGCATATGTCTATATTCTACGCAGAGATGCATTCAATGACCTAAATAAGACATCTTACTATTTAGAAGATAGACAATATGATAATCTTAATTTAAAAAGATAAAAAAATCTTTTATTAGCAATTAGAAATGATTATTTAGACTATTATGTCTGTCTATACACATTTTATTGTGTACATAATACGGAATATTAATTATTCTTGTCTCTGTTATTTATGCAATGCTTAGTTCTAAACTTTGTACATGTCCTTCAAATGTACAGATAAATTATCATTTAAGAGATGTTCGTTTGGATAAGAATCCAAACTACTTAACTAGCAAAAGGGTTTAAATTTGACTACTTTGTGAGTGAGTTTACTGTAGTAAAAGAATTTAAACAAAAATAAAATAAAATTTGGATTGCTATTCAAACAAGGCATGTTTACACACTTGCCTGAAGACACTTGTTCTCATATGCATTATTTAGCAATGATATACATTAAAGATTCAAATTTGAACGAAAATAGATATAATTCTAATTTGCTGCTATTTCTTTTGTCCTAATATTCAACAATTCCGGTATATATATGTCAGGGCGCAGTTCCAAACATCCTTCAAAAGACAAACGAAGACTATTTTTCAAAAATTGTTGCTTTGTTAAGGGAAACTGCAGATACATGCTACAATAGAATAAAAGAAATTCCTTGTATTACTTGTCCGAGCAAGCCCAAAGGCTCTATGTTTGTATTGGTATGTGACATTATATTATTAAAGTTGCCTTTACTTATTTCATAAAAGGCGTAGATAGTGATTGTTGGTGACCATTTCAATTGTGTTACAGGTGAAGCTGAACGTTTCCATGTTGCATGGCATTAGTGATGACATGGAGTTCTGCCTCAAGCTTATCAAAGAGGAATCTATCATGATTCTTCCCGGTAAGACGAAATTATAGATCCCAATCGCCTAATCCGAACATGCAAAATATAATGTTATTCGGTATATATGAGGGCAAGCTGTTTAGAAATCTTTGAGCATGAAAGTAACTGTTATAAAGGTATTCTTTTGTTGTAGGGGTGGCTTTGGGAATGAAGAATTGATTGCGCATTACTTTTGCGGCTAAGCCTTCAATTCTTGAAGATGGTCTTGTAAAGATAAAAGCTTTTTGTGAAAGGAACTCCTCTCAAGGTTAACTAAAGAAATTATTTGGGCTCATTAGCAAAGGAGTCATGTTAGTCTAGTGTTCTTCTTGATGTGATTAATGTTGTTTGAGATCAATTACTTTCCATTGCTCTCATGACATATATTGGGCTTCTTGATAATTCAACGTGTCAATTAGAGAAATTATGGTATATATGTGCTGACGAGCACTGTGTTATGTTGGTATGGCATTTCCGCGAGATAATACCATCTGGGTAAGTGGATAACTAAAGCCTTTCACTCTCTTGGAAGAGCAATGTTACGAGACCATAAATTTTCGCCATAAAAAGTTGTCAGAATAATGTGATTTATGTTTATTAATTACAAAACATAACTATCAATATAGATATTTTTGTTTCACCTAATATATAATTGTCATGTCATTTGGGTTACTATTTTTTTGTCAAAAATTTTGGCGGTATGCGTTTCTCCTTTCGGAAACTTTTTAAAAAAGGCTTGGTATTAATGACTATCAATTGCAAAAAAAAAAAAAAAAAAAAAGAAAGAGAGAAACTATGTACTCAATTTTTAATATTTAATGTAAGTAAATGCCCAAATACATAAATGATTCAATTACTTATAATGAGGTAATTAGTAGTAATTGATTGAGTCATTAAAAATATGTGCAAGCAATTGATCAATTGATTATTTATTCAATTACTTATTTATTTTTCTTTTAACTACTAGGCTAAAATGAACAAATATATTTAAAATACATACATACATACATACATACATACATACATACATACATACATAAGTTACATATGATTAAAAATTTAAACAAAAAGTTTTATAAAACAAAAATTTATTTAGAATATGGAAATTATAAATTAGAGTTTCAAGTATTAATAGAAATTGTTAAAAGATAAATTGCATAAAATAAAAGAAGAGAAGAAATAGAGTGATAAACACAAGAGAAATTAGAGTGATAAAAAAAACAGTTTTTCACTCAGAGCACTCAAATCCAAAATACATTGACAATTGTTGCACAAAACCACAAGTGTACGATTATCGGACTCAAGTAACATAATAATGATGAGTGAGTATCGTTCCTATGAGGACTTTGATTAGAAAATCACACTACTTTAACCCTAATTCCAATTGATGAGTGAAAACGAAATAGTTGGAATTAAGAGTAAAATAAAAGCGATTAAACTAACAACTAAATAACTAAAAATGACTAAAACAATAAATTTGGACAAGATCAATATTAAGCGACACTAGGGCATCCAGCTTCACCGAGACCCAATTACTTATGGATTCTGTAACCTCGGCCCCCGGTATTATCCTTTACGATACTTTTTCGATAGACGAGATAGTCGTTTTTGTAATTAACGACCATTCAATAATTTATTTATATCCGGTCTTGCGATTTGAACTCACTCCTATCGTTGAATTATCCAATTTATAACTGAAATATTTGTGTTTGATTTCTTAGTGGCCATTTAATTTGAAATCGACTCCTTAAAGCGTAAAATTGCACCGTGAGTCCCCAAACTTTTAAGAAATTACAAAATTGGCCCAATTTAGAAAAATGATCCTTTTTAGAATGTAATCTGTTTTCAATGTTAAAATAAGATTTGTAATCATATAATTAACTTAAATTTCAAATTCGAGACCCTTCCGAGTTAAAACGAAGCCGGAACGGCTTAATCTCGGAAAGAATGGGTTTTGGCCCGTTAAGTCGGGAATGCCCGAACCGAGCTCAAACGACCACCGAAACTTTTGAGTCTAGTTAGAAGGCATTAACGTTTAAAATAAAGGTCTTGTAAAAGTCTTGGGTTCCGTATAAGACCAATTAGGTCAAACCGATTCCGACAAGCTAAGAGCGCACGATTCAAGCCCGCTAAGAAAGAACGAGCCTCGAAAGCCCACCGAGCCTACAATCTGGCCCTTGGCCGGATAGGACTCAAGCCTTATGGGCCTAGCTTCACCAAAAAGAAAATCCAAGCCCAAAATTGGATCAAAATCCGTGGGCCCAAAGAGATACTGTTGTTGAATTCAAATAAGAAGTCCACTAGGTCAAAGTGGTGACCAATAGAATAATGTTATTGATTTTGTGATTGGTGGTTGATTAAAACCAACCAATCACTGAAATTAATTAAGAATAAAACCAAGAGAGAGAAGAGTGCGCCATGGTTTTTTAGAGGAAAGAAAGAAAGAGAATTAGTGGAAAACTAATGGGATTTAGTAATGAGAAGATGATAAGACAAGGGTTCCAAGTACTTATCTTAACACCAACCGTTAGATTAGGATTTTCTTCCCAATTAAGGGTCAAGATGAGTCACGGTAGTAAGGTGTAATACGTGAACCAAAATTTAATGCCAAGTGGAAGAGGGGCACGACAACAAAGGGAAGAGAGAGAACGAAGTTACATGATCTAGTTATCTCAAAAGTGTAAAAGCAATCATGATGAAGTGAGAAAAATAAAAAGGCAAGGAACTTTATGCTCTTGGTTAATAGCAACCCTTGGGTCAAATAGTGAGAATTAGATCTAGGGTTCAGGATTGTTGTTGAAATGGGTTGAAATTAAATAAAATAATCTAGGAGAGGTAGAGAGATAGAGGGGCGGAAAGAGGGAGAAAAAGAAAATTAGTGTGAAGCCTTGATTTTTCTCTCACCATATATAAACTCACAAGACCTTTAGTATTCCATTTGCACTTTCATTTCAAAAACTCTAGAGAGAAACCGTGGAAAAGGAAAAGGAAAAAAGAAAGAAAGAAAAGAGCAAAAGAGAGAGAGAGGCCGAGAGAGGTAGAGAGCAAGAAAGCTAGGGCTGACCAAGGACGAGCCAAGGTAAGAACTGAACCAAACCCTTGCATGGTTTAGCGTTGATTTATTGCTTTCCATAACCTCCCAACCGTGTACGCTCCTCTCCAAATCTAGGAAAATTCGAGAAGGAGAAGTGGCGTAGAAGCTTCGACGAAGAGACGAAGCAAGGAAGCCATAACACCATGAGATTTCCAACCTAGCCGAGGAAACCCTAAGAAGCTGAGAGCTAGGTATAACCCTTGGACCTTAACACAAGCTTTCCCTTCTAGACTTATTTCGTTTAGAAACTCTAGGTTGTAAAGGGACATTTCTTTAAGACTTTGGTTATTGCTTTCGTTGTTCTTTTGCATGGTGAGTGGCCGAGCACATTGCATGGTGCTCAACCTATCACCAAGCTCATATGCTTGAGTTTATTTATTTTTCTTGTGTTCGTGATGGGTTTTAGACTTTATGGTTATGCGAGAGTGTAAGTGAGTGTTCGGACTTTGTGTGTTTTTGTGTGAATGTCGGGTTTCTTTGATGCATGCCGTGAACCACTCACCACTCACCACACACACTCACGGTTTTCATTTAAAAACAAAACAAGATCATGCACACCAACTTCCAACGGATCGGTGCACATGTTTTCTTAAAAAGGACAAAAGCCAATACGTATGCTTGTGAAAACCGAATACCACCACGGACCAAGATTAAATTGGCTAAAGAAATCTTATTTTCATGTAATAGCTTCAAGTGTAAGCTTATAACCTAGTTTTATAAGTTTTGGTAAAACCAAGTGAAAGGGTTATATATAACCCGAAACCCTAAGTGTGAGGCCAAAGAGATTGAAAATATTATGACTATTTGACCTCAATGCAAACTGTTTTCTTGGTTATTTTGAGCTTCACAAATGGTTTTCAAAAATGGTGGAAACTAGAGGAACATCGTTAAGGTAGCACACGGTTTTACAATAAAATCAACAAGAGAATATGATTCAAAAAGCCAAAGTCCAACCAAGCTAAATTTTCCTTGGAAATTAATGAAATGGAATTGATTTTATGGTATGAGCATTTCAAAGGAAAGTAGAAAATAATTAAGTGGTTAAAGTCTGAGGAAAAACTATGATTTTAAGTAGTGCCAATAACATGAAAGACAAACTCAAACGTTTTTCCCAAGCCTAACCATGAGCTCAAGTTCGATGAAATCTTGAAAGTGTATGACGGGTGTGAGACTTAAATGGGCTAAGCCCAGCCGAACAGGTGGAAATGAGAACGATAAAGAAAAAGTGGACTAAACGAATTATTTTTTAAAACAACAAAGGCTCAGATACCTTTTAAATCCGAGCAACTCTCTTGAAAATAGACAAAACGAACATTAACGGGACTTTAGAAAAGAGTGAAAGCTATTTTGGGCCTTCACCTTGTTTAAGGCCTAACTATTTTGAAAACTACGAAGTCCATTTTGGGCCTTCATCTTGGTCTAGCCCAAACCTATTTTGGGCCTAGCAGTTGGAAACTGCGAAGGCCATTTTGGGCCTTATTCTAACCCGAAGACTAAACCATCCTTTGGGCCTCGTGTCTAAGTTTAAGACTAAGGTTATTAGAGCCTGAATCATAAATCAGGCCTTGGACCTCAAGTATTGGGCCACTTAGAAGTGACCTAGTCAAATAAAGACATATTAGAAAGCCCACTAAGACTAGTTAGAACTTCCCAGGCGTCGACCACGAGTAATTCGATGTTTCGAACAAAGAGGGACTGTCTAGGGAGGTTCACATGGAGAGCCCGAGCATTTAAGAATTAATTCCAAAGTATTTTGCTCTTGTAGTTACGAGATAAGCGAACTAACGAGACCATGTCTTTTGTTCAAGGACAAGGAGACAAGAAGGTGGTCAGAACTCGAAGCAAGTCTCCAAAGAGACCTCAGAACTGTCGTAACGTCCACGAAGGTAAGTGGCGATGCACCTATGGTACCGAGTATATATGTGTGAATTCTTTGCTAGGGTTGCTTTAGTAATTTATGATTAAATGCTGTGTAACTGCTATATCTTTGTGCTATGTAGTATTTATACTATAATAGCCGAAGGAAAGCCCTAGCATGAACAAAGCTCGAATAAAACATGTATAAATAGATTAGAATTTCATAAGCCTCAATAAAAGAAAATAAGCTATAATAAAACTCATTAGTATGAGTTCGCTCGTACTCGATCTCCACCGAGTTTATAACTCAAGTGTGCGAAGAAGGTCGGCTTTAAGCTGAACTTGTAATTAAAAGAGAAACAACTTAATGATAAGGGAAGTGGCCTTGAGCCGACAGTAATAACTAAGGTTGTGAATGGCAAGATAGATGTTGAATCTTTAATTACTAAAGAATGAGTAATTCTTTAAGAATCATAAAAAAATGAGACACCAATCCCACCAATCCTCGAGATCGGTAACAACATAACAAAAACGGCACAACCGGGTCCTTACCTGTGCGCTGTGCCTTACGGACTGTGGTCCATCAGAATAATCTTGTAGGAAAACATACCCAGTCTATTGCATGTTTGCTGTGAACCCCTCGAACGACTAAATCAAGGGTCTCGTACCCAAACTCAAGAGGCCTAAGTGTGGGACTCGTGAGTAGTCCATTATTATGTTATCTTTTAAGATAAATAATTCTAAATGAAATCCAAGGCCTCTCACAATGTTCCAGTTTTCTTAACAAGTTAACGAGGGGATAAATAACGAGAAAACTCTAGTCTGCTATGTGATCAGACAAAGGGGTTCAAAATACTTGTCATTTTAGCCTGCTGTGTGAGCGGGCAAGGGAATGGTTATCATATCTAGAGTCCCGATGCCTTAACAACGAGATGGAAGGACAAGAATCTGAAACAAGCCTCAATCTTCCGACAAGAGTTGATAAGAGGTAAACAAATTCAATCTAAATATTGAAACAATTAAAGTCGAGGATACCGCTTGGCTCTAAATAAAGAGAGAGCCCTGACTCCGAAAGAAAGAGCCCTGCTCCCAGAGGGTGAGCTTATTCCTCATAAGAAGCCGGCCAGCTGAGTGTGAGAGGGAGTCCAAAGCACTGCCGGGAGATAGGCCGTCTCTCCACCTGCGCGCTAGAGAAATCGTGGCGACCATCAGTGGATCCCAGACTTGAGAAAGATGTCGATCTCGAGTAAATGTTTAATTGCTGTGTCAAATCATTAAGTCCGGAGATAGAGTCTAATGAGACGTTTCGTTCAGAAGGACTATAAATAAGTGTGGTGGGTCCATAACCGATCACGAGACCTTGCAGATACAAGAAGCGATGCTGTGTGCAAGAGACTCGCCAGGGTAGCCAAGTTGTCTCCTCAGAGCAAGGCAAACCAAGGGTATTATGTGGGTGTGCTTAGTGCAACGAGATAGAGCTACCTTGCGTAGGAAGCTCGGTGTGTGAACCGAATATGAAGTACTTGGCTGTGAAAAAGTGAGAATTGAGAGACAAGGGAATACACTAGGGTAATAGGTCAACTTTTATGCATTTGCTGTGTAAAGGACGTCAGTCGATATGGGACAGCTAACCCCTCTCTGTGTGTATATTGTAATATGTGAACTTGTGGTGCATATCATTTAGGGAAGACTAGTTCGCCCTTACTGAGTTTATCAACTCATAGGTTCCAAGTGTTGTAGGTAAGAAGCCAATGAAGAAAGACGAATAAGAGCTGGTGGAGATGGTGTGTGTGGCAAACGTTGAACATGAATAGCCATGGCAATATTTTTCACACTTTTTTTATATTGTAAACAATATATGTTTTTTATACAGCGATGACATCCCGAGAGTATTATAATGGTAATAGACTCTATGTGAGTCATATCCTATTTTGAGACCGGGACATGATCCCGAGGACTTCTAGTAATATTGTTTGTAATATTATGGTAGCATCTATGCTCTCACAACCTTATTACGTTATAACTATTATTTATAGCAAAGAATTTCGCATATAAAAAAAATACACAGAATTTCCGCTTTCAAAGTTTAAATTAATTTACTAGAGAATGAAAATGAGTTTGTACTCTCCTGTCGCGGCCGCGGATAAGCTGACGGGTCGTGACAAATTCTATCCTAATTCAACAATTTTTATATTCCGTTGGTGATGTCGAACTCGCTAATACATTAATTAATCTCTCTTGAGCATCGACTAGTCTAATATTAACACTAAGTTTTTTTCTCTCGGTCTCAAACATTGAATACTAGATTGCTTTATGAACGAGACTTCCCAATGCGACACAAGCATATTAGCCATCTCTAGCCTAATATCATTCATATGTCAAATTTATTAGTGCTTGTTTCAATTATTATCTCTCGACCTCTAATTGAGAACCAAACATCATGCACACAGTGGCTAATTTCAACATTAAAAACAAATCAAATTGATCACCATAATTGAACATAAACCTCAATTGAATTGAAAAGAATTAACTACATAACAATAATCGGTCTGGCTACAATGTAACCCTAGCTATAGGACATGACTAAATTCATGCTACACAATTGAAAATAGGTGTTCATAGGGGAAAGAACAAGAGAGAACGGAAAATTAGGGACCGTGATGGTGAAGGGCGACTCTATGCTTGAATACGTCTACAACTCAATGCTTTTGTCTTAGACACGCTCTCTGTTGGAAAAAATTGGCCAATTCACACACCCACAAGTACAAATCACAAGCACCACACAAATACACACGCAGTAGAAATACATAAAGCAATAAAAATAGAGAAGAGACATAATTTAAGTGGTTCGGCAAATTACCTACGTCCATTATAAATAGACCCTTTTTTTACTAATCAATTTGGTAGAGATTACACACTCAACACTCTCAAATCTCTCACCAACACAAACCCCAGTTATACCAAATTATCTATCTCTTTCTCTCACACAATTCACACAAAGTCGTTTTCTTCTCTCTCCCCTTACACATACGTTGCACCTTCTCACACCACACTACAATTGCCCTCCCACATAAATTAATTTGCGCAGAGCCACCACACACAAGGGCACAGCCTTTTTCTTTTTTCACTTTGGCTGCACTACGATAGTCTCTCCACCAAGCACATACTCGGCAGCCACTCTCTCTTCAAAAACGTTGGATGCGCACTTTTCTCCTAGCCACTGCATTTTTTCACAAAGCAAATAGCTATATATAAATAAATAAATATATATATATATATAGCTAGGTATAAGAAGCATATTGGGCTTTTGAGCCCATAACTACATCAGGAAAAATTGAGTCAAAGCCCAACACTCTCTTAGCCGCTCTAACTGTGTTTCCTTGAGTGTTTTAGATTCTTTTTAGGGAGAATTGCAAAATAGAGCCAATTTGTGATCTAATTATTCATTTATACCCCAAACTAATTCTGACCGTTTTTTTTTATCATTTTTCATGCACGGACAAAAATACCCTTTCTCTTAAGGGTTTGAGAAACCCTTGCATTTTTTTCATTATCGTTCTCTCCCTAAATTTCTCAGCCTTTCTCAAGCTCTCTCTAGTGGTCCTCTCCAACTTGGCTCCGATTGTCTCCGAAGAGCAGCGTCTACGCCATGTTCAACCCTAATGGTGACCTTCAGTTCATCGGAATCTCCAGGAACATCGCCGGCGGCGTTCTCACTCACCGGAAAACGAGGCCGAAGCTTTGCCCCTCCATCAAGGTCCTATTTTATCAAGGAAAATTTTATGGTATTTTTTCTCTTTTGTGTTAGAAATAAGGTTGTGAACATGGTAATATATAGGAAATGTTGTTTGATTGAGTTTATGTGTGCTTGGAATTAGCTTTTCGTACAAATATTGGGGAATACTGAAATGCATACATACACTTTCATTCTTTTAGCCCTTATTTTTCTTTTTTTTCTCTTCAATTTAAGTTTATATATATTAGCCCGAGAGATTGAAGGGCATAATTTTAGTTGTCTCTAAATATGTTATAATGGGTTTTAAAAGAGCAAAAAGATTTGTCAAAAGATATTGACTATTGAATAGCATGAGTCATTACAATGTGCATTGAGAGCAAAAGTATTGAACTATTGCATCATTTCTTGAGATACGTTATGGTAGATATGAAATGAAAAATTAGAAATTAGAAAATTTAGCGCAAACAGAGGATAAGAACGCAAAAACAAGTTCTGACGAGCTTATTAGTCAATTTTTCACCTAGTATAGCATTTGTTTTCATAATTATAGTTCATGAGCATGATTTTTGAGAGTTGGTTGTATATTTGTATGTGGTGTTTGAATTTCTTTTGGGTGGTCCTGTTTTAGTCATTTCTTTGATATTCAGGGACTTGTTTAAATATCAAACTATACATTTTGTTTTGGTAACCCATCGAGTTATCATTTGGTAACCTACTAGATTACTATTAAACTAACCAGTTCAATTACTTTTATCAACTTGAAAATATTAGCAATTTGGTAGTAAACTAGCTGGTAGTATGTTTCTAGTAACATTTTGTTTTTGTAACCCACGTTACCATTTTTGTAAACCCTTCAACAGAGAAAAAAAATAAAAATGGAACTTAATAATCAATAAACAGATAATCTCAAACTCCACCTTAGTAATCAGTGAGTTGGTAACCTATTAAGTTACCATAGAGTAACTCATCGAGTTACTAATTAGTAATCCACTGATTTACCATTAAATAACTCACCAAGTTACTTTATGGTAATATTGAGTCATTTTAAACTCTAAGTAGATGTTTTTCTCATCCCATCATCCACTATGATTCACAAACACGTTGAACTGGAATTTATGTTTGCAAACAAATTAAATGAGTTATTTTTTATAAGTAACCATGACAATTTTAATAAATAAATAAATAAAGAACCTATCCTTGAGGTTAATATATACAAGTACAAGTTTAGAACATATGAGTTTGTTGATGGTAACTTAACTTTCTGATTTGGTAACTCAATAGCACAGTGAGTTACTATTTGATTACCCACTGAGTTACCATTTGATTTTTAAGAAATTCACCAATTATATGTATTTTGCTTTGATATTACCATTTAGTAACCCACTAAATCATTTACTTTTGTGACAGTTTAGAAGACACATGAGTTTTCAGATGGTAATTTACTAATTTCAACCTTTTGATTTGGTAACCCACTAAGTTATTGTTTGGTAACACACTGAGTTATTGTTTGGTAACCCACTGTGCTACTGTTATCTTATTCAGTTTTTTGGTCAATAATTATTTCCTATTATGTTTTTAATAACTTAAAAATAATAGGATTTTGGTGAGTTACTAGTTGGTGACCACTAGTGGTTTTGGTAACAAATTATTCTTGTAACCCACTGAGTTACTGTTTAGTAATCGACTGAGTTACTTGATAATAACTATGGCTTGTCGATAGTAACCCACTAAGTTAATGTTATATGTTGCTATGGTAAATAAGTTTAATTACGTTTATGACTTTTTTTTTTGTGCAGATGTGGAGACTTTGAATCGATCTGAAGAATCGCTTTAAAGCAAATTGCAAATTCTTGTTTAGTTTCAAGTGATAGAATAGATGAACAAGAAGTTGAGTTGGTCCTATAAACAAGTGTTTATGAATACATGTTTTGGACATTTTGTGATTACCATAAATTTTATGGTTACTAAGTTTGTATATGGTTAATGAAATAAATGTAAACAAAGCAATTAATTGAACTGTTGGCTACTCTCAAATATTATTGGTTGAATGGCTCTGTTTCGATTTCTCAACAAGTAATTGCCATTTTGTGTTGCATTTTGATAGTTTATAGAATTTAATTAATTTGAATTGATATATTTGCTACTTAGAGGTCATTATTCTCTATTGGTAATTAGCTTTTTACTAGTAACTTGCATACAGAGTACGGTCAACATTCTATTTTAGTAACCCACTGTGTTACTATTTGGTAACTCATTGAGTTACTTGTTTTGTTTTAGTTTATTTTCTAACTTGTTTGGTTTTATGTATAAAAAAAAAGTATTATTATTAGTAATCCACTGCATTATTAGATAACAACCCATGAGTTACTTGGTGCTAATGGAAAATGAAACAATTACCACTTCAAGTTGAAAACTTTTTTATTCTTCAATATTTCATGACGAAATATAAGGTCTAATAAAGTTGAATAATCAAATAAATTAGTGGGTCACCAACTGAATTATCATTATGTAATTCTTGGGTTACTAGGTATTAACACATTCAATTACTATTTCATTAGTAATTCATAGAGTTACTAGCTGGTAACTTACTGAGTTACTAGATAAGCAATCCACCAAGTTATTAGATGGTATCATTCAGTAATCTATTGATATAATAGATGGTAGACCATCGAATTACAATTGAATGACCAATTGATTTATTAGTAGATAACCAAGCAAGATTTTAGATGGTAACCGGCTTAGTTACCATTAAGTAACCCACTGAGTTATTTAATGGTAATCCACTTTTTTCTTCATTTTCTTGAACAGCCTACCCAGTAATCTCCTTGACAATTCTACCATGCCCTTTATTCATAAAATGCCACAAACTCAAACTTCTCTTAGACATTATATCAAACACCTTGTTTTATAACACATAAGTGACATGATTCTAAGAAATTAAAATAGCCAAACGATTAAAAGAAGAAAAAAAAAATTGTAGTCCAGAACTATGAAAAGCAGAGAAGGAAAACTCTTTATTTTCTTTGCTTATTCAATTGTGGTACAAATCATTTTGGAAAAATAAATCAAAACCATGAATAAATAATCAAATTATGAATAATAATGAAACAAACAAAGAAAGAAGGATCTGCACCAGCGAACGCTGCTAATTGATCTACAGTGCTTGAAAGCTCCGACCACTGATTCTCGAGCCTGTCGATTCCTACCCCAGCTCTGCCAAAGATTGCAAGCTTCAAATATTGCTTGAAGGAAGCTCATTCTTCGTCTCCATTTTCTGAAAATAGACAGTGATCGAGATAGTTAGAGTGAGAGCCAGAGTGTGATGATAGCGAGCGAGAGCACGACGATTGCGAGAGTGCGACGACTGTGAGTAGTGGCTCTACCATGACTGGTGGTTTCGAGAGGTTTTAAACAGTGCTCGTATTGAGGTTTTGGGAGAAAATAAAATTATCGTACCGATAGTTCTTGATTCCCGGCGACAGAGGTCCGACAAGAGAGGTAGGAGGTTGGATGGAGTTCTAAGGACTCCATTGTTGAAGTCTTTCAAGCTTTCAGAGAAAAGAAAACATTGTCTGTGTATTATATACAGGGGTAATTTTGTCTTTTAAAATTTAATATTGTAAAAAACGGGGTATAAATTAAAAGTGCATTTAAAATGGGGTATGGATTATTAAGTGTCCAAATTTGAGGTATTCCTCAAAATCTCCCTTCTTTTTATAGTTTTAGTGTATTATCGTTTTGTGGCTTTTTTGCACTTTTTTGGGCTAAATTGCACTTGCATGGCCCATCTTTGCAAAGTAGCGGTGCGGCATTCCTTTTGTATCACCGCGGTGATACTATTTAAAAGTAATAAAAACATATAATCTTATAGTAAAAAAATATAATTTTAAAGCATTTTCTTAGAGGTTGCAAAGCGGACCAAGCCCAACGAATAGGTTCCGACTCGGCCCGACATAATCTGAGTTGCCTGGTCCTATATATATGTTATGTAGGACTCGAACTAGGCTGACGGATGTGGCCTGGAGACCGGCCCTGTGCGGCTCGACGAAATGCTAAAACTGGTCCGACTCGGCCCGGTTCAATTATTTTTAATTATTTTTATTTTCAATATAACATAAGCATCATATCTAGAGATACACTGGCAGTTCTTGATATATCGCCCTGAACAGAGCTGTGAGCAAGAAAAGATGGAGAGTATCTGAGTGGGGTCATGGCTACAAGTGAATATCTGAATATGTGACGCAGCACTAACCTCGTGTTTTCCAGTTTCTACTTTTCGTTTTGCTTTTTTAGAAAAAAAATAACGACAATCATTGAGCGCACCAAATTTTTCTTTTTAAGAAAATATCCTCCAACGCTGTCGTCTGTGTCTATAAGTCTATAACAACATCCGAAATTATTAGCAGCAGTGAAGAGAACAAATCCAAAAAAAAAAAAAAAGAACAAAAAATGGAAAACGGTGAGCCGAAGGAGGAGCATTGGAACTTCGAGCAAGCCGGCGGCGAGCTTGAGAGAGCGACCAACGTGACAGTCCGAGGAGTTCTAAACATGCTGAGGGAAAGCATCGGCGGCGAGAGCGAGATGGTGATTCCTCTCGGCAACGGCGATCCCTCAAAATTCCCTTCCTTCAGAACCGCCATCGCCGCAGAGGACGCCGTTGTGGATGCCCTCAGGTCCGGCAGCTTCAATTCCTACTCTCCCACCAGCGGCCTTGTTTCTGCTCGGAGGTCTCCTTTTCTCTCTTTTAGCCGCCTTCATTGTTAGCATATTTGTGTGCATTGTTAAATAATGGTAATTTGAGGCACGTTATGATTTTATTTGGTATTAAAACTTCATTTATTGCTATAGTATATTTGGATTTCGTATCTACTTTAATTAGGAATCTTGTTATTTGATTCATCATTCAAGGTTTTTATTTTTATTTTTTAGTATACATGTTTTTGGCTCATTTTTCTTAAAATTAAGTTTTCAACTTTTCTTTTGCACCCACTATGCAATTACAATCAAGGTATTTTTTCTTAATTTTTTTTATTGATATCATTCAAGGTGTTTTTTATTTATTTATTTTTTAATTTATTTTAGTAAACATGCTATTGGTTCATTTTTCTTAAAATAAAGTTTCAACCTATCTTTTGCACCCACTAGGCAATTATATTGTGAAGTAGTGTGTCATTTTCATTGAGCTGCGTAGTGAAAGTTCATTGATCTGAACTTTTTTGGCCTAAAAATTTGACAGGGCAGTTGCAGAGTATGTCTCTACAGATCTTCCACATAGCTTATCCATCAATGATGTTTATCTCACAGTCGGATGCACACAAGCTATCGAAATCGTATTAAGATCCGTTACCCGCCCTGGTGCTAACATTCTGCTTCCGAGACCTGGCTTTCCGTACTATGAATCTTTCGCCGCATGTTGCAATCTCGAAGTCCGTCACTTTAACCTTCTTCCCCAACAAGGCTGGGAGGCTGATCTCGAAAGTGTTGAGGCTCTTTCGGATGAGAACACCGTTGCTATAGTCATCATCAATCCTGGAAACCCTTGTGGTAGTGTCTACAAACGCCAAAATTTGGAGAAGGTTTGTTGAATGATTTGATCAATCGTTTTCGCTATGTAGCCGAAAGACAGTTTCTAGTTTTAGTGTCATTGTGAAAGCAAATTGGTTGACCTATAACGACGCATGAAACTTCTGGTCGACAACTCCCTTGAGAAACCGCGAGTATCTAAGATGCTAACTTGTGTATTTTAGGTTGCAGAGATGGCAAGGAAGCTTAGGATTCTAGTGATTTCTGATGAAGTTTACGAGCGCCTAACTTTTGGAAGTACCCCATTTGTGCCGATGGCTATGTTTTGTTCGGTTGTACCCGTTATAACGCTCGGTTCTATATCGAAGAGATGGTGTGCGCCGGGTTGGCGCCTTGGTTGGATTGTGACTCATGACCCTAATGGAATCTTGAAAAAAACTGGGGTACACTCTTTCTCTAAGTTTCTTAGAACTCTTTTGTGTGGACTGACCTGTTTAGGGCACGTTTGGTACACTTGAAATCTTCAAATTATTGTATTGTATAATAAAATAAAAACAATAGGTAGAGTACAAATTATATCGTGGAGACTATTTTTCACTCTTTAATATGATATATTAGGATGGCACACCATTGGTACAAGTCTATACAACAAAATATAACCAATACAATACAACATCTTATAGTAAAATATAGTACTGTACAGCCAAAATTGCACTTAGTTGGCAATACAATCAAATGATGTAAATTTTTAATGACGCATAGATATGCGTATGGATATTTTCTGATATCAATTTATTTTGTTCTTCCACAGATTACCAAGAAAATCATTGGTTGTCTCAATATCACATCTGATCCGGCAACCTTCGTTCAGGTACTGATGTTTGAGATGTTATTGAATAATCACATAATGTGTTTGTTTTTTTGTTTTTTTGTTTTACTTCCAATCCTACAAGTTTCAATCTACGCAGGTGTCAATTAATATTGTTAGGAAAATTCAAATTCATGCAATGAAAAATTAATATTTTTGTGAGAAATTATTGCGGATTCGGTTTTACTAAATAATTATTTCATTTTTAAATAAATATTATTTAATAATTGTCTTATTATCATAAAGTAATTTATTGCAAAAATCATATGGATAATTCATACAATTTCAATAAGTTAAATCATGATTTGTTATTTTATCTTAGAACAGATTAATTTAAATAACGACCTACCTTATTCTTTTTTAACTTAATTCATGATTTACAAATTTTTAGATAATGCCATATAGCATTCTCAGAACCCATCACGTGGGTTCGGTGTAGCTTGATCCCATTCTATTCAGCCCTGACTTTGTCTTTTAGAATGAAACCTCCAATCTTGTCGCATGAGATTAGGTTTGTTCACTGTAAACTAAAAATCGAATTAACGTCAGCTCGTTACCTAAATTGACAAAAAAAAAATTGACAAAATTAAGTATTGTGGTTATTTGGGGTTATCGAAAAACCGCCTAATATACACACACACATATATAAATATATATATATTAGTTTTTACCTCATGTTTGGACAAACCATCCCATTCATTATATTCCATTCCATACTATTCCAAACCATTCAACTTTCTAATCCTACAAACCATTACATTCCATTCCATTTTTTTTTTCAACTTTCCAAATCCGTAGACAATATCTTTAAATCTCAACAATTTATACCACCTCGAAATTCGCAAAGTCAAACCATTTAACATCATTTTTTTTTCAAACCATTCCAAACAAATTTTTCCATCCCAAAGAATGGTTTTTTATTTTTTATTTTATTTTATTTATTCTTTTCTTATGCTTGTTAGTTATTACTTTTTGTCTTTGTCATGCATGGTTTTTTTTTTTAATGAATTGTGAACTTATTTTTTATTAACTATTTTTTTTTTCATTTATAGGATTTAATATATTAATATAATGGAGTAGAAAATTTCAATTTATTTTTATTTTTATTTAATTTTTGAGTTATATGAAAACCGGCCAAATATCAAGCAAAATCAAAACGCAAAACTAAAATCGATCGTCATTTTTTAGGCGGTCTTCGGTTTTTAGAATTAGAATTTTAGTTATATAAAAAATGATTGAAACCGCCAAATCTCATAATACCGCTCTATACACATGTCTATCTGAGAATCACATTTATTCTAATATTAAATTTTATTGGATTATTTGAGGTAATGGTGACAAATTGGACATAATAATTCCAGCTAAGACAAACTTGAGCAAATCACTCTTAATTTTCAAAAATGTAATCAATATTTTATTAACAATTAGAAAGGATTATTTAGACTATTATCTCTGTCTATACAAATTTTATTGTGTTCATAATTATGACTATTAATTATTCTCGTCTCTGTTTGTGAGTGAGTATTTGTGTACACAAATAATTATGAATATTTGTGTGCAATGCTTAGTTCATGTCCTTCAAATGTTGTAATTAAATTATCTTTTATAGATAAAATACCATTTAATAGAAATGTCTGTTTGGATAAGAATCCAAACTACATTTAAGTGTAGCAAAAAGGTTTAAATTTGGCTATTTCGTCAGTGAGTTTATTGTAGTAAAAAAATTAAAAAAAAATTGGTTTGCTATCCAAACAAGGCATGTTTACACACTTGCGTGAAGACACGAGTCCTCATATGCATTACTCACTTATCTTGCAAATCTAGTTTATATAGCAATAGTGATATACCTTAGGACTCAAATTTGAATGAAATGGAGATAAGTCTAATTTGAAGCTCTTTTTTTTTTTTGGTCCTAATATTCAACAATACTGGTATATATATGTCAGGGCGCACTTCCAGACATCCTTCAGAAAACAAAAGCAGACTATTTTTCAAAAATTATTGCTTTATTGAGGGAAACTGCAGATATATGCTACACTAAAATAAAAGAAATTCCTTGTATTACTTGTCCAAGCAAGCCCGAAGGCTCTATGTTTGTAATGGTATGTAACATTATATTATTAGTGTTGCCTTTACTTAACCCATAAAAAGGCTACATATAATGAGTTGATGACCATTTTAATTGTGTTTCAGGTGAAGCTGAACATTTCCATATTGGATGGTATTAGTGATGACATGGAGTTTTGCCTCAAGCTTATCAAAGAAGAATCCGTTATGATTCTTCCCGGTAAGAAGAAATTATCGATCCCAATCGCCTAATCCGAAATGAAAAACACAAAATTGTTCGGTATGAGGCACGCTGTTTGAAAATCTTTGAGCTAGGAAGTAACTTTTAGAGGTCTTATTTTGTTGTAGGGGTGGCTTTGGGAATGAAGAATTGGCTGCGGATTACTTTTGCAGTTGAGCCTTCAATTCTTGAAGATGGTCTTGCAAGGATAAAAGCCTTTTGTGAAAGGCATTCCAAAAGGCGGTAAGAAATTCTTTGGGCTCATTAGCAAAGAAGTCATGTTAGTCTAGTGTTCTTGTTGATGTGATTGTTGTTGTTTGAGATCAATTACTTCCCATTGCTCCTCTTGACATATATTGGGCTTCTTGATAATTCAACGTGTCAATTAGAGAAATTATGGTATATATATAGTATTGACGAGCACTGTGTTATGTTGGTGTACCATTTCCGCGAGATAGTACCATTTGGGTAAATGGATAATTAAAGCCTTTCACTCTCTTGGAAGAGCAATGTTACGAGACCATAACTTTTCGCCAGAAAAAGTGGTTAGAGTAATGTAATTTATGTTTATTATTTACAAAACACAACTATTAATATAGATATTTTTATTTCACCTAATATATACTTGTCATGTCATTCGGGTCACTATTCTCTTGCCATTAATTTTGGCTCTATGCATTTCTCCTTTTGGAAGCATGGGAAATCGTAAGAAATAGCCAAAAAAAAATTTTGTTTTTAAAGTCCAGTCCATGTTTCAAAAAATTAAAAAAATAGCCATGTTACGAATTATATAACAGAAAAGTGTCACACAAAATATAACACATTTGTAAATATTTGTAAGATATTTTGTAACACTTCAAGTTTTACTCATTATTTTTTGAAGTGTTAAATAATATCTTACAAATACTTATAGATCTGTTATATTTTGTGTGACATTTTTCTGTTATACAATTCGTAACATGGCTATTTTTTTAATTTTTTAAAACATAGGCTATCATTTAAAACAAACATTTAATTTTGGTCGTGTTGGATATTGTGAAAGAGGCAAAATACGTTCCGACCTTGCTTCGTATCACAACCCTTTATGCTAGTAATGTACCCCATGTAGTTTTAGTATCCTAATTCTAGAATCTACTCCATAGGCGACGTAGTTAAAGAGTGACTTTCACTCTTCGGTTTACGATGACTCAATCGTCGAGTCCGTCCTTTTACTAGACTATTGTGATATGATGCCTTATGGTTATTATTATTATGTTGCATATAGACTTAGCAATCTCTATATCTAATCTACTTACTGGGCTAATAGCTCACTAATGTGCTCGTGTTGCAGGTTGAATTGAAATTAAGTAAAAAGGGCTAGGCGATAATGACGGGAATAACAAGTGTACACGGGACCGACCTGTAAAGTGTCACCATGACTACCGACTAATCGTTGGCAGGTAATATTTTGAATTCCGTACTTTTGAAATTAATGGTTAAACCTAATTCCTTCGATTATTGTGAGAAATGGTGAATCCTCATGTTTTTTAATAAAATCCAAATAAATAAATTATGTAAAAAGTTTACATTTGTCCATATTTTAGGGGACTAAACTATTCCTTATTATACAATTCATGTCATATATTTGAGTAATATTTTTCAATTACTATTTTATGTTTTTGGTCGTTACAGTAGTAAACAACATCAAGCAGATGGATCAGAAGGCTAGGCAAGTTGTGGAACACTGGATGAAGCAGGAGGAGGAATACTGCTGGAAGCAATATCCATAGCTGAAGTAGGAGTTTGAACACCAGAAGAGACACCCAGAGCTTTAGCAGGAGTAACCATACCCTTATGCAACTAACCTCCTGAACTCGTTGAGCTGGCACTGAATCCCAAATATCTGAGAAATGATATGATCTCTAACCCCTAATAGATATATTCCGCTTCTGAGCCTCTAGGAAAGCAAGCTCAGACCTCAAGAATCTGACAGTCTCAGTAACAACAGGTAATCCAACACCTTGCTGAATTCCAACAATATCCTCCAGAAAAATGTTCTCCCCCTTAATATCCTGAATATATTGCCCCTAAAAAAATTTCTTACTAATACAATGAGCACCGGTCTCTTTTTCATAGTCATGAACAACTGCAGTATTTTGCCTCACCATAATGCCAAAGATAAGAAAAAGATATCCAACACATATATTGACCTAACTAGCTAGACTCGGCATGACGAGGAATCTGATAAAATATCAACTTATCGAGATAAAAAGAAATACGGGAGCCGATCTTGTAAAGCAGAACCACAAGAGACTTGAGTACACCCATCTTATGGTTGGAAGGTAGCCAATTGTGGATAGCAATCCGATGAAGAATAACATACTTGGAGGACAATTGAGATGAAGAATATGACTTGGCTTTCCCCCAATTAGTTCGAGCTCCACCTGTAAGGACCTTCACGATCTCATCATAATCCGGAGTAAACTCATCCACATATTCACGGTTACATCTCGGATAATGTTTGACAATGGGTGGAGTAAAATAAAATGTAAGCCCTCGAACAAAGTTCTCGCCAAAGTCTTCAAAAGGAGGGCGGAACGTATTCTTTGATGAGTTGGCATAAAACTCCAAAATAACCTACTTGACAAAGTAAAATTCCTTTGAAACAGACACGATTAGCTTATGCTCATCCAAGAGCTCTACAATACCTGTCTTCTAAAATAAATCCTTAAGCACATGTCTCTAAGCAACAAAAGATCGACAACCAACAGCTCAACCAGCAAAAGTCTTGCTCCCCCTAGACTTAGAGTTATTTCTTTTGATGGGACACCAGAAGAAACACCTACAACTTTCTTCTTGGGAGCAGTTTTCTGCTTCTTCTTTTTCTTTAGTAACTGAGTAATACTTTCTTCTTCAGATTCTAGAGCAGCATCAATATCTGCAAAATTCCATGGAACATCATCGTCTTCCTTAACAACTCTAGCCCGATTCTTCTTCTTGGGCTTAGAGGAAGAACCCGATTGACCAGTTGTTGGATACCTACTAGAAAATTCACCTCGGACCTCATCTGTAGAGGCTCTAGATGTACGAGCCGGAACCGTTTCAAGTTGCTCACTGACAAGAGGTAGCACAAGTTCTTCACAGGCTGGTGTTGAGACACTAGAAGGAACACCCTTGACATTCTCAACAAACTCAACAGTTACATCATTCATCATAGGCTCAACATTCTCAACATTATCCTCATTTATAACATCACTTCTTCAGTAGATTCAACAACAAAATTGGGTGGTAAAGGCTTACTTCAAAGAGGAATAGAGTCCTCTGACTGTTGAGTAGTAGGATCCATATTAGCAGAGGGTTGAGAAGGAATCTCAGCTTGAGTGTTAGACCCCCAATCCGATTCACGTACACTAGGCGCAAGGGGAAGGACACGAAGGCACATTCCATGTGACAGGAGGCTCTAACGTGCACTGCTCATGTGACAGGAGGCTCTAACGTGCACTGAATAAATTGTTAGGAGGACTGACGTGTCAAGGGAGAGAGGATTAGTCTGACTAGGATGATTGGTGTAGAGAATATAGGGAACATGCTAAGAAATGTGAGGGGGGACTGAATTGTATTTTTCTGAGCTCTGCTCATTTTGGAGAGTCCAAGCCTCTCGAATGCTTTGTTGTTCGTCAACTTTGATAGCTGGTTGATTAGTAATCCAATTTCTCTTTGATTATTCTGTTGATTGATCATTATTACATTATATTGCTATTATTTGTTGTGTTTGTCTGCTTGTGTGTATCAAATTGGTATCAGAGCAGTGACGAACTTGGGAATGGCGAAGAATCAAGGAGTCAATCAGCGGATCGATGAGCTGGAGGAAGCAATAGGGGCGATGCAGCAGGAGTTCCACCGAGTGGAAGGCTCGTGGAAGGGAGAACTGATGGATCTGAACAAACGTCTCGAAGGGACGATGCGCGATGAGATGCAGAGCATGGCTCGGCGTTTTGAGCAGCTCCTCAAGGCTCAGGACGAGTCGGCGCGCGGAGTGCCGTCCTCGGCAGGGAAGATGAAGGAGGCGGGGGTTTACAGTCCGTCGAACGATGATGAGACTCTCCACCAGGGAGGTAACTCTCCGATGATGGGGAATCAACCAGGTCTGTGTTTTCGGAAGCTCGAGATGCCGGTGTTCGACGGGACGAACCTGGATGGATGGATCTTGAGGACGGAACGTTTTTTCCACTTCAACCATTTCACCAATGAGGAGAGGCTGGAGGCGGCGGTGATTTCCTTCGAGGGAGACGCCCTGATTTGGTACCAGTGGGAATCGAAGAAACGGACCATGGTGCTGTGGGAAGAGATGAAAATTCTCCTCTTAAAGCATTTTCGTCTGAGGCAAGCGGGGTCCCTCCACGAGCAGTGCCTCACGCTGGTCTAGGAGACTTCCATCCATGAGTATCGTCGCAAGTTCATGGAACTTTTGGCTCCACTTGAGAACGTATCAGAGGAGGTGGCGCTTGGGAATTTCGTGAACGGGCTTAAGGCGGAGATACGAGCTTAGCTACGAATTCTAGAGCCCCACAACTTAGGCCGGGCCATGGATCTGGCCCAACTCATTGAGGAGAAGCTGGCGGTTATGCGAAGTCCAAGAGATGGGACTATGGGTTGGAATAGTTGGGGAAATGCAAGTCCAAGGCCTTCAACATACTGCACGGATACGAGCAGCCCCTCATTTGGGGGTACGGCTTCAAAGGCGTTTGGGGATCTGCAGCGGCTAACGGAGTCGGAAGCGCAACGGAGAAAAGAGAAAGGTTTATGCTACCGGTGCGACGAAAAGTGGGCCCCCAGGCACTGCTGTCGACGGAAGGAACTAAATGTGCTGTTAACGCAGGATGACAAGGACGATGAATCGGAAGCGATGGAGTAGCCGGATGAAACAAAGAGTGGCTTAGAGACGGCGGAGCTCAACCAAGTCATTGAGGTTTCGCTCAACTCCGTGGCAGGACTTTCCTCGCCACTTACCATGAAGAGGAAAGGGGTGATTGGGGAACAGGAAGTGGTGTGCCTAATTGACCCAGGAGCTACTCATAATTTTATTGCTCGTGAGCTGGTCACCAAGCTCGAGCTGCCAGTGGCACTAACAGAGGCGTACGGGGTTACGATGGGGTCTGGCGACTCGGTAAAAAGGGCTGGCATTTGTCGTGGGGTGGTGTTGCATTTGCAGGGCATTGACATCGTGAACGACTTTCTACCCTTGCAGTTAGGAACTTCGGATATCATTCTTGGAGTCCAGTGGCTAGAGACGTTGGGCATGACCCACACTAATTGGAAAATACAGATCATGAAATTCACGGTTGGGCACGAGACTGTGACGCTACGCAAGGATCTGTCCCTCGGCCGTACATTGGTGTCTCTCAAGAGCATGATGAAGTGCATTAGGAAGGAAGGGTCGGGGATATTGGTGGAGTTAACTCATCTGGAGAGCGATCCAAGAAGTGGCCGAAATGAGCCGGAGTTCCTGAAACAGGTTTTGCTGGAGTATGATGGTATTTTTCAATCTCCGAAGGGGCTGCCGCTAGTCCGAGGGCATGAGCATGCTATTGTCCTTCACGAGGGCATCCCGCCCTTTAGTGTCCGCCCCTATAGATACCCGCACATCCAGAAAAACGAGATTGAGAAACTGATCAAGGAGATGCTGCTTGCAGGGGTGATTCGAGTCAGCAAGAGTCCATACTCCAGCCCAGTCCTCTTAGTTAAGAAAAAGGACGGATCGTGGCGATTCTGCGTGGACTATCGTGCTTTGAACAAAGCGACGGTCCCGTATAAATATCTGATCCCTGTCATAGAGGAGTTACTCGATGAGCTTGGTGGGGCGCGAGTGTTTTCAAAATTGTACTTGAAATCTAGTTACCACCAGATTCGAGTGGTTGAGGAGGATATACCGAAAATAGCTTTTAGGACGCACGACAGTCACTATGAATTCTTGGTCATGCCCTTTGGGTTGACTAATGCTCCGGCGACGTTTCAGTCTTTGATGAACGATTTTTTCAGTCCTTATTTGCGAAAGTTCGTGCTGGTCTTCTTTGATGACATCGTTGTCTACAACCCCACGGAGGAATCACACCAGCACCATTTGACTCAGATATTGGAGCTGTTGCGACGTCATCAGCTGTTTATTAACAAAAAGAAGTGTGAATTTGGGCAGGCCGAAGTAGCATATCTCGGGGTTATCGTGTCGGCTCAAGTCGTAGCAGCAGATCCTGCGAAAGTCTAAGCCATGGTAGATTGGCCAGCACCGTCCAACTTAAGGGAGCTTCGAGGATTCTTGGGGCTTACAGGGTACTACCGCAAGTTCGTGGCTAACTACGCGCATATTGCATCACCACTGACTGAACAACTCAAGAAGGACAGGTTTGGATGGAACGTGGATGCGGAAAAGGCTTTTGCCGAGTTGAAAGACGCTATGACGAGGGTTCCGGTACCCGCTTTTCCCGACTTCACGAAGGAGTTTGTTGTTGACACGGATGCGTCGAGAATTGGGTTGGGGGCTGTCCTGTTATAAAGGGAGAGGCCGGTGGCGTACTATAGCCAAACATTGGGCCCCCGAGCTCGACTCAAACCTATTTACGAAAAGGAGTTGATGGCCATCCTGTTCGCGGTAGTTAAGTGGCGACCGTATTTTCTTGGAAGACGGTTTGTGGTACGGACCGACCAACAAAGCTTGAAGTATTTGTTGGAGCAACGGGTAGTTGGAACTGAGTAACAGAAGTGGATTACCAAGCTGATGGGATTTAACTTTGATATTCAGTACCGTTGCGGAGCCAGCAACCACGTAGCTGACGCCCTATCGCGCATTCCGGGTCCGGTGGAGTGTGCCCATCTGGTTGTACCTCAGTGGCAGCAATGGAAAGTGTTAAAGGAAGAGTTGACCAGGGATGAGATGTTGGGTTGTTTGAAGGCAGAAATCAACTCGGGAGACCACTCGCATGTGAAGTTCACGGTGGAAAACGAGTTCTTGTATTACAAGGGGCGGTTAGTCTTACCGAAGTCGTCACAGCTAATTCTGGCCCTTTTTGTGGAGTTTCATGCTTCTCCGATTGGAGGCCACTCGGGCGAGACGAAGACTTATCAACGGCTTGCAGTCGAGGTGTATTGGGTTGGGATGCATAAGGATGTGGCAGTTTCGTTCGTGAGTGCACGATTTATCAACAGCATAAGTACTCTATGACGACGCCAGCGGGGCTGCTTCAGCCCCTTCCATTGCCGGCGTAAGTTTGGGAGGAGGTGACGATGGACTTCATCGAGGGACTACCGAAATCAGAGGGCGTTGACTCTATTCTGGTCGTGGTTGACAGGTTAAGCAAGTATGCCCACTTTGTTGGGCTCAAACACCCTTTCTCGGCTGCCTCAATTGCAGGGGTCTTTGTCCGCGAAGTCGTACGACTCCACGGCATTCCGGACTCGATTGTATCAGACCGTGACCGTATCTTTATGAGCCATTTTTGGAATGAACTTTTTAAATTGTAGGGTACCACGCTCAAGCGGAGCACCGCCTATCACCCACAATCGGACGGGCAAACTGAGGTCGTTAACCGTTGTCTCGAGACTTATTTACATTGCTTCTCATCGGGACAACCACGCTCATGGGCCCGTTGGGCTGAGTATTGGTACAATACTTCTACCCACTCTGCTACACTTTGTACGCCCTTTAGAGCTCTATACGGCCGCGATCCGCCTCGCATTCTTCGGTACGAGAAAAGGGCCACTACCGTCTCCGCTGTCGACCAGTTACTCTAGGACCGTGACGACATCTTGGATGATCTTCGAATGCACTTGTTGCGTGCTCAGTAGCGGATGAAACTCCAAGCGGACCGGAAACGTCACGATGAAGACTTTGCCGTGGGAGATATGGTCTTCCTCAAACTCCGGCCTTACCGCCAGCGTTCGCTCACGCAACGCAAGTTTGAGAAGCTGGCAGCCCGTTACTATGGACCATATGAAGTCATTCAACGTGTTGGCAGAGTTGCGTACAAGCTGGAACTTCGTAGTTCGGCAGCCATTCACCCAATTTTTCATGTCTCACAGCTACGCCGAGCCCATGGCGCGACCCATTCCTTTCCTGAGTTGCCGACCCAATTGTCCCCGGACATGGAGTTGCTCGTGGAGCCTGACAAGCTGCTGGAAGTTCGACCGAAGGGTCGGGGGTGCATGGAGAGGTTGAAGTCCTTATCCAATGGAAGGGGCTTCCGCTGTTTGAAGCTATATGGAAAGATTTTCAGTCTATTCAGGCTCAATTTCCTGATTTTCACCTTGAGGACAAGGTGAATGTTTGGGGGGGAGGTAATGTTATACCCCCAATCCGATTCATGTACACTAGGCGCAAGGGGAAGGACACGAAGGCACAGCCCATATGACAGGAGGCTCTAACGTGCGCTGCTCATGTGATAGGAGGCTCTAACGTGCACTGAATAAATTGTTAGGAAGGCTGACGTGTCAAGGGAGAGAGGATTAGTCTCACTAGGATGATTAGTGTAGAGAATATAGGGAACATGCTAAGAAACATGAGAAGGGAGTTGAATTGTATTTTTCTGAGCTCTGCTCATTTTGGAGAGTCCAAGCCTCTCGAATGCTTGGTTGTTTGTCAACTTTGATAGCTGGTTGATTAGTAATCGAATTTCTGTTTGATTATTTTGTTGATCGATCATTATTACGTTATATTGCTATTATTGGTTGTGTTTGTCTGCTTGTGTGTATCATTGAACAAGCTCAGAGAGCGGAACAGGTGTTACAAAAACACCTATGTCTTCATCGACACGTGTATTTTGGTGCGAATTACTGTTCAAAAATTCTTCGAGGCACATGATGTACTCTAGAGGTTTGAAGACCACAATCTCTAGAGAAGGGATAACAGATAATGGAAGGGTTGGAGATACCTCGCTTGGAAAAGAGGAACCTGTAAATTTCTTCATTGTTTTCTTCTTCGAGGCCGCTGCCTTCTTAAGAGCGGTCTTTTTAGTCAAACCAACCTACTTCGTCGTAGCAGACCACTTTGCTGGAGGCTTCTTCTCTGATGAAGATCATCTTGAAATCGCGCCTCGTATAGTCACCATCTCTACGAAAAACTCAACGATTTAGAAGAACACAAATCCAAAGAAAATCTCGTAAAAAATACAAAGGGCACGAGAAATCCCAAACCCTAACCAAACACACAGTACCGAGAAACTCAAGCCCTAGCTACTCGAAAATAATCTTAGACCAAATCTGGAAACCACGATGAACAAAGACTGTATAACCACGGTGAAGTGACTGAAACCCAAATCAAAATCATAAACCCTCCAAGAGAACACAAACCTGACTAACCTTTCGATAAACCAAACTCCACGGTCGCCGATTCACACAAAAGTGAAAGAAAACCTTCCTTACCCGAAATCTTGAAATTGAAAAAAAAAAAAAAAGATTGAGCGAAATTTTGAGGAAGAGAAATCATGAAGGTGAAGTTTTACGATGCGATGGAATCTGAAAAAATGTGTATAAAGAGAAACCCGCAAAAATATTTCAAGAGGAAACAATAAATTCCCCCCGAAAACTTCTCAAAAGAAATAAAGACAAATGCTACAGAGGAACATACCAAAAGAAGCGCACCTACACACAAGGTCTTTTTTTTTTTAATGAAAAACGACATGTCACTCAGACCACACATAACCCAATAGCAATTCTTAGTGTTTCAAATCTTCTATGGTCTAGGCCTTTTTTGAAGATATCTACGAGTTGTTTCTCAGACACGACTTGTTCCAAATTGAAAATCTTCTCCTCAACCAGTTCTCGAAGGAAGTGATGTCAGATATCGATGTGTTTAGTACGTAAATGTTGCACCGGATTCTTCGAAATACTTATAGCACTCATTTTGTCATAATACAATGTTATAACATCTTGTCAGACACAATAGTCTTCTAACATATGTTTCATCCATAATAATTAAGTGCAATTGCTTCCAATTGCAATATATTCAGCCTCAACTATGTAGAGAGGAATAGAATTCTGTTTATTATTGAACCACGGGACAACATTATTCCCCAAGAAGAAACATCCTCCAAATGTGCTCTTTCTATCTTCAGCATTCTTGGTCTAATCAGCATTTGAAAAGCCAACAAAACTAGGATTAGTGTCAAAGGAGTACTAAATGCCATAATCAATTTTACCACTTACGTATTTGATTACTCTTTCATCTGCCTTGAGGTGGCTCTCCTTAGGATTGGCTTGGAAGTGGGCACATACTCCAATACTGTAACAGAGATATCGTCTACTTATAGTGAGGTATGTCAGACTACCAGTCACGCTTTTATATAAGCTTTGACCAGCCGAGATACCACTGTCATCTTTAGTAAGCTTTGTATGTGTTCCTATTGGTGTTCTCTTGTGTTGAGCAACTTAAAGACCGAGTTTCTTCACAAGATTTTTAACATATTTGCTCTGAGAAATAAAAATCCCATCATATAGTTACTTGACTTGCAGTCCAAGAAAATAGGTAAGCTCTCCCACCATGCTCATTTCGAATTCCGTCTTTATTTGGTTCATAAACACATCCACCAGGTGTGGCGATGACGGTGTCGTTATATACGCCAAATTTAATCTCACGGTTCTCTACACTAAAATTAATATAGCGACAATCAAGGGTCGATCCTATAGAGACACGGTTTACTCACACTGATATTAAGTTTAAACGAATAAATAAAGGGGGTTTTAGAATAGATTTATGCAAAATTAAAAGAAAATAGAATGTAATACGAGAAATAATCAATGAGAAGACATAGCCAAGATGTAACTTTCTACCCTAACATGATTCATTACTCACACTGTCGAATTAACTAATTTGTTGAGGCTACCAATCTTTTCTAATTTAGATTAATCATTCATGCGCCTAATTAATCCCTAACATACAATTTGTTTCAACACGCGATGTAAACAGATTGAATGAAGCATGAAGTAAGATTTATAGGCCTAAGCTAAACAATCCACGCGGTAGAATTTAACCGAGATTTGTTCTAAATTGCAAGTGAACACGCGCTCTCCTCACAATTCGCTACTTAAACGCTAGAATTTATGATTATGAATCGTAAATCCTAACTAGCAACATGAATACAATTAAGCAAATTAATGGCCATTTAATCAACTCAATTATAGACAATTTATATTATAAGAAATTAGAACAAATAACCTCAATTGCATTACTAAATCATAGACAGTGTTCACAAATCATCAGTTAGGGCTTCAAGGCCCCCTTCACTACAAGGAAATTTAGCTACTCATAATAAATTGAAATACAAAGAGAGTTTAATGGGTGAAGAAAGAAACAGGGTTGCCGGAGCCACCACATAGTGGATCTTCAGCCTTGAATCTTCTCCCTCCTTGTTTTCTTTTCCTCTTGTGTTCTTGAGTGCCTAGATGATGATTTTAGTAGGTTATAAGCTTATATTTATAGTCCTCATCCAATTTGCTTCGAATTAGGTCAAATTTTAGCTTTTTCGCACTTGCTGACATCATAGTGCCGCGGCGCTTGAGGAAATCGAGCTTTCTTTTTCGGACGTGCTGCCGCGGCGCTTGTGTATGGTGCCGCGGCTCTTCTGGGCGCGCCGCGGCACACAGGAGCTGGCCTTCTTCCGCAAGAATTGCGGTGCAGTAGCGCCATTGAGCAGGGCCGCGGCGCTTTGGCTGATTTTCACCGTTAAGCTCCGTTTTCGCTCCGCCTTGCTTCATTTTTACTCGATACTCCATTTAAAACATGAAATATTAAAATTCAAACAATTTGCCATGATAAGTCATCTAGACTATCCTAAATGTGAGAGAATTCACTATGAATTGATTAAACAAATATGCATTATAAGGCGACACTAAACCAAACACAATATTGTCAACATAAATTAGAGCTATAATGAGATCAGATTTTACCTTTCTAATGAATAGAGTCTGGTCAACTCCCCTTCGACAGTAGCTAGTTTCGACAGAAATTAAGTGAGCCTCTCATACCATGTACGTGGGGCTTGCTTCAAGCCTTAGAGAGCATTCTTCAGACGATAAACATGATCAGGGTGATATGGTGTAATGGCCTGAGCCAAGACCCCTTTTAAGGGTATTTAATTTTGAGTTTTGAGACAAATTAGTTGTAATGTTATCTTGGTCATGTTTGATTTTAAGGGGGATTATCTCAGTTTCGTCAAATCTGGCTATTTTTCAAATCATGTAACTAGTAATGCAAATATCATTATTTTCGCGTTTTTGAATTTTTGGACTTGTTAGGAATTGTTTCCCAACTTGAATGTGATATTAAAATTCTTAATTTTTCAAGTTCAATTTAATAGTGTAATTTCATAATTTTGTTTTTGGAAAATTATACCAATTATATATTTTAATTGGCCAATTTGGCTGAATTATGAAAGCCCAATTTCACTAGGGTTTCACTTCTATTCTCCCCTCCCCCATTACTGCCGCCACCACCTCTCCTCCCACTTCTTCCTTCTCGATCTCACTTTCCCCCTCTCTCTCTCTATTGTTCTTTCTCCCTGCCCGAGCCTCTCTCTTCCTCTCCCCTATCTTCGCCGACCACCACTACCAGCCTGGCGAGCCTCCACACGGCTTCGCCGCAGCGCCGTTGCGCGAGATCTCACGCACACGCAACCCTCTGCACGAGATCCTGACGCCTCAACCTCGCCTCCGCCTAGCCCCGGCGAGTCTCATCTCAAGCCTCTTGCACGCGAACTCCTACGACCAGATCTCGACACGTCCTACGCGCCTCCTTGCACAAGCCTAGCCCCGCCTGCTCGTTGTCGAAGCTCCTTGCTTCAACCCTTGCCGAGCTCGGGCCACCACCCAGGTATCTGCTGCGCCACTGCGTCAGGCACCTCTGCTCAACCCAATGCGTGCGACCCGAGCTTTGTTCCAGCCTTGGCGTTGACGCCTCGCGCCATCCTTATTCGCCCAAGACTTTGCTTACTTGCACGACTCCGCGCGCCACTATGACTTCGCGAGACTTCGACAATGAGTTTAGGGGCGACCGCTATGATTTTAGTATTGGTCGTATTTTGAAACTAAAGATTTTGCCAAATTGATAAGTATGTAGCATGTTTTGCACAAATTCTCTTTTAATATTTGTGGTTCAATGGCTTGAGATATTGGAAGATTTCACGCTTAAACGAAATCTCTATTTGAAACTAACGTTGCAATATATAGCGCGGACGTGATTGTGCGGGTTTTAATAAATTGTTAACTTGATGGATTTTGAAGTTCTTTGCAATTCTGATGCTAGTTTTATAATTTTAAAAATATTTTAATTGTGTTAGTTTGATTGCTTTCAGTGATTTACTTGTGTCGTATTGCAATGTGGCTATACGAGTTTTAGTAAGTTACTTGGTTAGGAGGTTCTATGTGAATGCTTAGAGATTCAATAGATTGCCGATTTATGTTATTCGGGCAATGGTTATGATTTTTACATTGATTGTCCCAAAAAAAAAAAAAGATAGACAGTTGGTTAAATTTCATTAAATCCCTCTTCGACAATTTGGGTTATGATTCAAAGTCTAAAAAGGGTTTTTTGCTTTACGATTACTTGGAAGTTTCATAATTTGAGCCAAAGACTGTCGTTTTGAAACTAATTTTGTTAAATTAGATGGTCGGTTCGGTTGAGAAATAATTTAGTCATTATGGTCGGATCGAATCTTTCAAATGTTTATGATATGTTTTCTAGCTTGACCCGGAGCTTATTTCGTTAAAGCTCTTATCCCGATGAGTCATTTTTAGTTATACTATCTTTTAAGGTTCTCGTCTCTTGGAGTTGTGCAGGACCATCGATAAAGTAAATTAGACGCAAGGTCCTGTGCCATCACACACATCGAAGGTATAAGTGGGCGACCGAGAACAAAGTCAAGTTTATGAAGAGTTTCAATTAGTTGATTTTTAGTCCTCTGCCCTTATGTTAGTCGCTCTTGTGTGGGATCTGAGCCACTGAGGCTCTGTATTGAATTATGATTATGTTTGAAATTAATTGTGATACTTATGAGATATTGTTATGTGGTTGTTGCTGAAAAATATTGTGACCGAATAAATTTAGGTGTTAAATTGATATAAAGTGAAGGCTTCGGCAGTGATATTCGAAAAATAAAGTAGACTATGTCGGATTTCCAGCTCGAAGTTTAGATACTTTCTATAACTAAGTCAAAGACCAATTAGATCAATTAATTTTTTCTCGCCTCATGTAGTCAAAAGACATACTTGTTAGTATAGATTAATGGTTAACGTTATGTCAACAACACCTGTGACGAGAATACCTCTAGAGGGATTTATCGACAAACCATCTGTCGTCCCACTGCTTAGACTTCCTTTCTATTGGTCTATTGACCCTGAAAGAGTCCAAGAAGTCGAGGGGTCTCAAGGAGGTCGGCGGACGACCTTCCTCTCCATATGCTGTGTACTGCGATCATAATCGATTCTGAGATTGTCCGACGGGGCCATTGTTTGTGTGACGTTTTGGAATAACCCAGGGCGTCTTGAGTAGGTCGGCAGATGATCTTCAAGAACGGCCCGAAGGGCCTAAGAGCGGAGAACTATGGCCATATTAACCGTTGTGAATTTATCGATCCGGATTGACCCGATGGGGTGATTGCGCAATCAATTTGAAATAGTTTGAAGGAACCACTGGCCGTGAGGAGTTTCGGATTGACCCACAGAGGGTCCAAAGTGGTATTCATTCTAGAACGACCCGTAGAGGGTCCAGAGTTGTATTATTCCTAGAACGACCTGTAAAGAGTTCAGAGTCGTATGAAATCTAGAACGACCTCCAAAGGGTCTAGAGTTGTATTAGTCCTAAAAAATCTACGCTTGTTGAAGGTGAAGTTTGTAAATAAAACAAACCCTTCTGTCCTGTATCCCCGATTAATGCAACCTCAAATGCTTCAATTGTCGAGAACGACCTGTACAGAGTTCATAGTCGTATAAGATCTAGAACGACCCCTAGAGGGTCCAGAGTTGTATTAGTCCTAGAACAACCCATAGAAAGTTCAGAGTCATATAAAATATAGAACGACCCGTAGAGGGTCTGGAACTGTGTGAGTTTTATAATAACCCACTATAGGGTCTAGAGACATGTAAGTTCTATTACGACCCGCAACGGGTTAGACTTGTCTAAAGTTGTTGGAATTTTGGAATAACCCGCTAGGGGTTTAGATTTGTTGGGAGGCGTCACATTGTACTTGATAGGATTAAGGAATCCTTAAATGGTAAATGGAGTGCACGCGTACCGTATATGATAGATTGGGAATTGTGTATATTAGCGTTGTTTGATAAGGGTGAATTGTACTCTCAAGTCAAGAGTAATTGATCGTTAAGCCCGACCTAGTATGTCACAACTCATTTTCAAGTAATGTGCCTTGCAAAGCTTTAGCGCCCTATTACTAAGTCTACTCCATAGACGACTTTGTTGTAGGGCGACTTTAATCTTCCGGACTGAGATGACTTGAACGTCCAGTCCTTCTTTATGTTAGACTATTGTGATATGGCGCCTTATTTTGGTGATTATGTTGCTTGAGTGTAGACGTAGCAATATCTGTATTTAATCTACTTACTGGGCTATTAGCTTACTAGTGTGCTCGTGTCGCTGGTACTTGTCACGAAAGCAAAAGGGCGAGGCGACAATGATAGGAATAGTGAGTGTATACGGAACCGGCCTGTAAGACCTTACGTGGACTAGCGGCTAATCATTGGCCAAGAAAAGTTTTAAATTCCGCAATATTTTGTAAAGGCGACAATTAAATCTATCTTGGTTATGGTGAGGATCGATGAACCTTATGCTTGGTATTAAAAGCTTGATTATGTAACTTAAGTTAAAAAGTTCAAATTTGTTCGTATTTTTTTAGAACTAAAACACCGTTTTAAGTTTCGGATCGTTACAAAGTTGGTATCAGAGCCACAATTCAGCCGGTCCTATAGACAATCCCGTATGCACAAGTACAATTCCGTCGTTATCGCCACTGTAACTAGCCTTAACTTCAACTTCACGAGCCATGAGATGTTAATTTAGTTAGGTTGATTGCAGGTATGATCTAGTAGAATGACGGGGATAAGATTAGAGGATTAAGCCGAGTCTTAGGGCTCGAGCTAACCATCCAAAGAATGTGGTCGTTCAATGGGGTAGTTCTCCACTAACCCTACTGCCTCTGAGTGGGGCCAACGATTGTTAGTCACTATTCATTATCAGCGTCAATTCTTAGATAATATTCTCTTAAGGATTGTCGACTACTAAAGCTTCTTGGAGAAGCGTGATTGTAGGCCCTACATGAAATGAAGGTCGTGAAAGACATAGGCAAGGATTCTAATGGAAACGCAAACTAGACTCTAATTCATGAGAGCGTGACTCATTCGTTTGTTTAATCCTAATGTAGTAGGCTCATTTTTATATAATTAGATAGTGATATGCGTATCTGACCATCAACTACCAACCTTTCTAAGTAGCTATCCTAAGGCTAGCTCTGTCAAGAGCAGTGGTCTAAGTTTTGTGCAGTTGTAGGACCATAGACTCAGTTGAAACGTGAGCAAAAATAATAAAAATCTAAATAGCTCGCTAGAATACTAAAAGTGTGAGTCTTTTCCTACACTACCATGACCATCGACCTCTGCTCAAGGGCAAGTAAGAGGTGAGAAGCTGCTCGAGCACCCAGGATTCAGCACTCATTGATGGCGGACAACATGGAGCAGACGTTAGGGCTATACATGGAGACCAAAAAAATCGGTTTAAATCGCTTCTAAAACCGCACCACAAAGAAATTCGGTGCCACGTCAGCAAAACTGACGCACCGAATTTGACAAATCGGTGCGGTTTTTGGTTTTAGAAAATAGTAATCGGTTTAAATCGAAACCGCACCGAATTTGCCAAGTGTATAATTTTTTTTTTTGGTTTTTTGGTACTCATTCCCTTCGTGCCCTAAGCCCCTAACTTTCTAAGTTCTAAGTTCCCAGCCCCAAATTCTGACTTCTAACTCTAAGCCCCAAATTTGAAATTCCTACCAGCCAGCCGCTGTCCCTTAGTCCCTCTCGGCTCTCACTAACTAACTTCTCGGCAGTCGGCACTCGGTAGTTGAGACGAACGAGGAACAACGAAGGACGATCGGTGGATGTAATGGCCTAAACCAAGAAAACTTTTTACACGTATTTATTTTATTTTCTGAGGCAAATGTGCGTGTAATATCATCTTGGTCAATTCAATTTTGTGGGGTGTGGTCAGTTTCGTCGAACCTGGCCAACTCTTGGCTATACTAAACTATAAGTGTAATGATATTATTGTGCGTTTTTGAATTTTTGGGCACTTTAGGAATCAATTTTCATCTTGAAATTGATATTAAAATTCATAATTTCTCAATTTGGACTTAAGGATGTATTTTCATGATTATCTTTAAAAAAAAACACACTTTGGTGTAAATATTATTTTTCTTCCACTAGGGTTTGATTTCCCTTTTCTTTTCCCACCTCACAGCCGCACCCCCCATTCCCTCTCTCTCTTTCTCTCTATCTCTCTCTCTTCGCACAACCCTCTCTCTCACTCTCTCTTTGCCTCCTCCACTAATCGCCGACGATCGAGCCGCGCCGCCCCTCCCCGAGCTCCGTCCGAAACAGCACAGCCGCGCGTTGCTCCCTAGCTCGGCGCCACCTCCTTCGCGCGCCTCCTCCATCCAGCTACGTCGCACAGCCCCCGCCTCGTCACGACGCCATCTCGCGCGTCGTCTCCCCATCTCGCAGCTGCGCCTCTCTGGTCGCTAGCGCCGCCCGAGCTCCACGTCGAGCCCCTTTGCGCAAGCTCAGCCCCTTCAACGTTAGCACAAGACCCCCGCGCCGTCGCCGCCTTGGATTCGCGACGTGTTGTATCTCTCCCGCCGTCGTGTCTCCGTCCAGTAGCCGCGCGACCCCGGCGACGCTTCGCCTGCGTGCAGCCGCACAACCCCCGCGAGCCCTGCTCGCCCTGGCTGAGCCCCGGGTCTGCTCGCTGCGTCGTGGCCTCCTTCGGGCAGCAGTCGTGCCCCTCAATCGCGCCGAGTTCGCCCTTGCCCGTCGTCGGCAAAGTCGACGCTTCTCTCGCACCGTCGTTGTCCGAGTATCGAGCTCTGAGCCGATATTGAGGTAAACTTCGTGTCCGTCGTGTTGTCATCGCGTGTTCTAGTTTAATTTTATTAATTTCAGCGGGTCTATTACATATGCTTGCTGCTGTTGTCTATTTGAGCCTCGAATTTACTAGTTTTTCCTCGTGGTAGAAATTAGTGTCAATGATACTATTATGGTTGGAGAATCTGATTTTTGGGTTGGTGAATGTGCAAACTTAGTAAATTTCTTAATGGAGAAATTATATACGAGTATGAAATTTTGCTGTGTTTTGCAATCGCATTGAGCTTGTTATATCGGTTATTTTGGCATTGTAAATTCTCGTGGCTTAGTGTCGTTTCGAAAATCTAAAGCCTTTTAGTAGTGTTATTTGAGATTACATTTTGAGAATTTAGAAATTGACGAGAGTTACCCTTTTCGTGTGGTTATCTTTGTAAAATTTAGAATACGCTTTTATTAATGTGTGAGTTAGCGTTAAGTTTGGAACTTTCAAACTAGGAAACTTTTGAAATGAATTTTCTAAAGGAAGATTTTGTTCCCTTGAGGATCGGGTGTTGCACAAACCTTATAATATAATTTTATTGGATTTGTATTTTTGTAAACTTGTCCGCTTGAGCCTAAAACGAGTATCGGGTCGCGAGACCGAGCGTTTCGTGCCATGCCTTTGTTTAAGTCTGTAGCTTGATTCGATTTCATTTTCTATTCTCTCAAATCGTGCAAGAATGCTTACGAAGCAAGTTTGGACGCACGACTCCTCACCTTCGTATACTAAAGGTATAACCGAGCGGCCGAAATCGAGTGTTAGTCGTAAAATGAAACGGCATTAGAGTTGTGACTTAAGTTTTGAAATTGTTGAAATCATTGGGAAGAGTGTTATAAGCCTTTGAGGCTCGAGAAGTATTGTTATTAAAATGTTTTGGAATGTTTTTGGTGTTGTGTTGAATTATTTTGGTTGTTGTCGTGATGGACTGTGACCGAAATTAGTTCGGTGCTGGGTTGAAATTAGGTGAAGGCTTCAGCCGGGATATCCGAAAAATAGGGGAGACTCTGCCGGATTTTCGGCTTGAAATTTAGTCACTTTTTATGCTAAGTCAAGGACCACTTAGGTCCAAGAATTTCTTTCTCACCTAAACTAATCAACGACGTAACCATTAATCGAGATTGACGATAAACCTTAAAAGTGACGACACTCGGGACAAGAGTGCTCTCAGGGGATATCCAGTCGGACCGTTTGTCATCCCGCTATCTAAAATCCATTTCCTAGTGTCACGTTGAGCTTTCAAGTTCTCTTCCTCTATTATAAATGGTTAACCTCGACGTTAACCCTCGAATTCTCTTGTTGGACAGAGGTGCCACACGTCGAGCTTCAGGGAAGGAACGCCACTGGGGAAGGATCTCGAGGACCGAGGCAGGAAGTTTAGGATTCTCAGGTAAGTAGATCCCCTCTGTAACACGAGTAGACTTGACCATGGTCGCGCGATCATTTATGTTATGAATTTGTGCTAGCTTGTGGTATTACAATCAGGTGTTCATTTAATTTAGTTGCATTAATACATGTTTAGGGTGCGTGAGTATGGGATCACGTACTTTTATTTTGTGTCCAACCCATGAGTATGGGATTATGGGTTTAAGTGTCTTATATGTGCATGTGTGTGTCAGTCTGTCTGTGGGTATGGGACCATGGACATAAAACTATCCGAGTATCGTTGTTGAGATTATTTTGCAGGTTGAATGAATTTCAGAATGGTTCAAACAACGGGAAGCGTCTTAATTCTCAATAGGCCCGACGGGGCATTTGTGAGATTCATTCCGAGACGGCCCAACGGGGCCATTCGCCGAAAAAGGTCTCGGAACGGCCCGAGGGGCTTAGAGGAGGTTGGCGGATGCCTTCCTCACCTTATATTGTTTAATGATCCGGATCAGCCCGACGGGGCAAGTTAAAGTTAATAATTCCGAAACGACCCGACGAGATCATTGGTCGCGAAAGGTTTTGGAAAGGGCAAAGAGGCCCGAAGAGAGACGATGTCCCCATGAGAATATAAATTGAACGGGACGGCCCAAGGGGCCCAATATTGTTTCAAGTCCCGAAAAGGCCTGATGTGGCGATTGTGAAATCAATTCCAAAACGGCCCGACGAAGCCATTGGCCGCAAAAGGTTTTGGAATGGCCGACGGGCCCAATGAATGTTAAGTAAGGATCCTTTAAATTAATAAGCCGTGTGCACACGTATATTTTTGGTAATGTAAGATCGTAATGTAAAGTCTTAAAATAAAACCAGAGGTGGGTTGAATCTATGACTCGGGTTGCAACCGTTGGGTTAGTAACTTGATTCTTTTATAGGGACTCTCTATTGTGATATTTATGATTTATTGAATTTGTGATGAATGTTATTACTTATGTCTCTAATCCACTTATTGGGCTATTAGCTCACTAGTGTGCTCGTGTTGCAGATAAGTTAAAGGGGAAGATCGAAGGCTAGGCGGCAATGAAGGAAGACGGCGGGTGCATATGGGTTTGACCTTGTGGGCGTCGTGTGGACCGTCGGTTATCCGATGGCAAAAGTTTTTGAAGTCTTAAACTCATTTTGACAAATCCTCATACGAAACTTAATTTTGATGATTATGGGGTCGCGGTTGGGAACCCGTGCTTAGGAGTTAAAATGTATTTATTATTATTATTGTGTAAAAAGTTCAAATTTTACCGTATTTATGGGATATTGAATACTTTTATCGTTATAGATTATTGTGATTTATAATCTATTATGATATTTTTGTGGTATTATATTTTGGGTCGTTACAGTGGACGAGGCGACGAGCTGAGATTTGGGTCCTCCTTTCCCTCCTCGGCAGCGACGAGTCAGCGACGGTTCTTGGGTCCTCGAAGGCGGCAAGCCGGCGCATCATTTGGGTCCTCGATAGTCGACAGTGGCTTGATAACGGCAACGGCAGTCAGCGACGGTGCTTGGGTCCTTGAAGGCGGCGAGCCAGCCCGATATTTGTGTCCTCGACGGTGGCTCGCTGACGGCAACAGCTGTTGGCAGTGCTCGTATCGTTAGTGTTAGTGGTAAGCTTTTCAATATGAGTTTGTTTCAGAAGTTTTGATTTTTAAAGTTCAAATTAGATATAGAACACTAGAACTTGATTTTGGTTCACAGTGGATCTCAGACACAGTAGATAATCAAATTACATGATATATGTAATTTTCTTTCTGTGTTCTGCGTACTTTGCTGTTGAGATTTATCAAAATCAAGTGTTGAGAACAAATCATCACCGTAGCCAAGCCAATATATGTATATATATATTTACATTAATACAAGTAGCAAAACTATATCAGTATATTGTATAGAAGTCAAAAGATGGAAAAGGTACAAGGATGAGGAGTTGTTACTCGTTATTAGAGAAAAAAAAAAGGGACGGGTTGTTGATAGAAGGGAAATCCAATTATTTAGATTATGATTATTTTAGATTTTAGTTGGAGAAGGAGAAGCTGTAAGCAAACCATATACCTCAATGATTATTGTAATACACTAATCCAATGTTTGCTCTTTGTTGGTTTTTTTTCAAAACCGGTCTACCGAATTCAAAACCGCACCGAAACTGAATAATTCGGTTAACCAAAATTCGGTTTTCACCCTATTCGGTGCGGTTTTCAATTTTGGATTTTTAGAAACCAAAAATTCGGTCACCAAATTATTCGGTGCCGTTTTAAACCACACTGCTTTTTGTACAGCCCTAGCAGACGTAGCCTATTAGGGGGTCTCAAAGTCGTTAATGGCTTCGAAAAAACATAGATGCAAATTTCTGATAATAAGAAAGCGTCTTGCATGATTTGAATGCTTATCTAAGACGTACAGAAGCGTGGAAAGAAAGTTTGAAGAGGAGTTCAAGACTAAGCTACCACACGTTGATGAAGCCCAATATAAGCCAATACTAGTACTTTTGTGCTAGTACAGTCAAGGGCGATTCACTTGCTATTTGCGAGACCCTTTGTCTAGAAGTTAGATAAGATAGTTAATGGCCTAACTTAATCGTTCCTAACCGCCACCACGATGGGTGGGATGTCAAGTTGCGGTTTAAATTTACAGTTTTCTTATCTTTATGAATGTTAGTGAGTTGTCTGTAGATCTCATGTCATCGAGACGCGGGACTTTGATGTTATTTTTGTCATTGATTATTTATTTAAGTACCAGGCGACAATTGACTGTAGAAGAAAGAACGTATTCTTTCAACCCGGAGGGCCGATAGCCTTGAGTTTAAGCGGTCATCTAGGGTTAACCATACCCATTATTTCTAGTCTTCAAGCACAGAAAGTGCTTGATGGCGGTTGTCAGGGTTTCCTCACTCATATTATAGACTTGTCCTGAGAGGACACGTGCCAAGCTTAGTATATTTCGATCCTAAAGAATTCCTGACAACCTGCTAGGTTTATCTCCCGACCGTGAGATTGAGTTCATTATTGAACTATTATCGGGTACCACGCTAATTTTTAAGGCACCATATCGCATGGCCTCGGCGAAGTTAAAATGAATTGTAGATTCAGTTGCAAGGGTTGTTCGACAAGGGTACGTACCACCTTCGTGGATCGAGGACATGTCCGACCAACTGCAAGGGTCGTTAGTGTTCTCGAAGATAGACTTGTGAAAGGGCTACCACCAGCTTAAAATATGCGAGGAAGACAAACCTATACCACCTTCTGTACTCGATACGGTCGTGATGGGTTCCTGATGACGCCTTTCGGACTCACCAGTGCCTCTATCGTCTTTATAATCATGTGTTTGATGACTATCTTAACAGATTCGCTATAATCGTATTCAACGACATCCTCATCTATTCAAAGACAAGGATGAGCATAAGGAGCATTTACGAGCCATTTTGCTCAAGAACCGTCTCACAACTGCCCCAGTGTTGACAATCCCAGTTGGGACCACTAGATTTCATCGAGATGCTAAATGATTATTAAACCTGTTATCCCATTCACAACCTCGAGCTTGCCACTGTCGTGTTTCTCTAGGAGATTTTGAATCACTAATCTTACGTGATTCATAGTGACTCACTACAAGAAACACCACTTTCAGCGACCAAAGTATCAGCGATTACTTTTTATGGTCACAGAAAGTAATAGTGGTCGCTAAATACAATCAGCGACCACAAAGTTATTTGGCCGCCAAATCTATCAGTGACCACATATGTGGTTGCTGATATGAAGTTTTGCGACCACAAAGTGGTCACTAATTTCAATCGGCGACCACTTTATAGGCGCGGATGAGCGCGAAAGTTTCCCTCATTGCCCAAAATACCAGCGACCACTTTGTGGTCACTGATTCTTTAGGCGAGAACGAGCGCGAATGTTTGCCGTGTTTTTTTTTTTTGGCAAAAGTATCGGAGACCACAATGTGGTTGCTGATTCTTTAGGTGGGAATCCAAAATTAATTATGGTCGCTAAAAATAAATTAGGTGGCATTAATTCTGAATAAATGCCTTGTTTCGCAATTCTAGGGTTTAGAATCAGCGACCAGAAATGAGGTCGCCAATAACATTTTGTCGTCGCCGATATTTTTATTTAATACCCTCCCGAGTTTTATTTCTCAGTCTAAACGTCAAAATTTTTCCTCTCCCCACTTCGAAGTCCTCCGCCGAAACTCACCCCAGCCCACCTCCATCAGCCCGCTGCCCCCAGCCCGCCGCCCCTTGACCCCTGCCGCTCTCAGCCCGCCGGCCCCCGACGCCCTAAACTCACCCCAATCTCATCTCACCCTCCGCCGTCCCTTTCACCCCGCTGTCCCTAGCGGACGTCGAACCCCGACGCCCTCATCTCGCTGCCCCCCAATGCCCTAAACTCACCCCTCGTCGCCCTCAGCCTGCAGCCCATTTCAACACCTGCCCCCTCCCCCCCCCCCCCTCCGCCCCTCTTCCCTCCCCACCCTTCCCCCTCCGCCAAACCCCGACGTCCTCATCCCGCTGTACTCCGACACCCGACGCCTTATGCCGTCCCTAGCCGCTGCCGATCCCCACTTACCGTCCTCCTTCGTCCGACTGCGGTAAACGACGGTTACCTGAACTAGTTTTCTTATAATTTTACTCTTGTGCCCGTTTTACTTAAATTTTGTTTTGTTTTTTGTTTTTTAATTTTTCTACATTAACAGTGCTGCCGTGCCGCGTTTGTTGTCTGCCTCCCGCCGGTCACCCTCCATTGTTCGTCTCCCATTTCTCAGAATCATTTGTCCACTACGCCCAACGTACGCCACGAGTTTGAAAGGTTTTTTTGTTTTTGTTTCATTTAAATTTTGTGTGTTGGTTAATAATTTTAAAGTTAAGTGTATTTGGAGTGATTGTTGGTTAGTATTGTGTTTGGAATTGATAGGAATGTGCAAAGTTTTGGTTAATAATGTTAATGTGCAATATTGTTGGTTAGAGAATAGTTATGAATATGTAATTTGTTGTTGTATATATTTTGGAAATATTTTTGGTATGTGAATATAATGTAGTTTGTGTTTTTTTTTTTGGTTAAGGCATAAAAATAACAAAGAAATTTGTTTAAAGTATGAAAAACAAAAATATATTACAAAAATGACATCAATTTAGAAAACGACAATAATGGGTCAAAACGACAATATTTTGTAAAAATGACAATAATTTGGAATAACGACAGAAAAGCACAAACGACAATTAGTTAGTAAAAACGATAGAAAAATAGAAACGATAATTAGTTAATAAAAATGACAATTGGTTATTACAAACAACAATTACTTTAAAGATTAAAATTAAAATTGATGTAATATTTGATGTAATTCATTTAAAACTTTAAATCTACTGAACTAATAATAACATATGCACAACAAATATAATGTATTATAATAGCGTAATATTATAAAGATAATAATAATTTGAACTAAAATTTAACGGTTTTTCTTAGTCTATAGATCCATGTTGATAGATAAAAGTTTGACTAAGTTTAACAATCACTCATCTGATGAGTGCTGGCCCAGCACTGAGGAATTTATAAATCTCGCAAGTCGTTACCTAAATTCTGACAGATTAACAAGGTGTTAGTGCAAAAAATGTTTGAGTCGTTCATGGAAAAAGTTGAGCAAGATCAGTGCTCACATTATAGATCACGGTTTTCATCCTAATTATAACGTATGGTTTTACCATGGCGAGAAAGAGGTGTATCCGGAGCTTCCTAGTTTTTCAGCTAGTTGTAGTGGAAGCGGTGTTCAACGGGAAGATGAAATGGCTGAAGTACTTGTTGATCTCGGCAATGAAATGAATTTTGTACATGATGATGATAATGTTGATGATACTGAACCAACTGATCAAGAAGCATCAACGTTTGATATGATGTTTGCTGAGCTACAATCAGAGCTTTGGCCGGGATGCACCAAAATGTCATCATTTAATTTTCTTGTGAAGCTTATGCATTTAAAAGTCATGCACAAATGGAAAAATCGTTTGTTTGACATGTTAAGTGATTTGTTGAAAATTTCATATCTCGACCACAACAAAGTTCCTGACTAATATCACGACGCGAAAAAGAAATTGCGTGTAATTGGGCTTGGATACGAGTCCACAAATGTGTACAAGTATGATTATGCGTTGTTTTAGAAGACATTAGAAATTTGTCCGGTGTATAAACATAGTCGGTGGATGGAAAAGACAGGAAAATGAAATAATGTACCCCACAATATGTTGCAATATTTCCCTTTAAAGGGACGATTGCAGCGATTATATAGTTCGAGGCTGACAACATCGGCCATTATATTGCACGATGCTGATAGGTCAACAGAAGATAGATTGATGAGGCATGCTGCGGATGTAGATGCATGGAAGAATTTGATCGGTATTTTCTAAACTTTGTAATAGAACCACGCAATGTTCACCTCGGGCTAGCTGCAGACGATTTCAACCCATTCGAAAATTTGTCTATTTCTTATAGCATGTGGCCAGTTGTGTTGACAGCTTATAACTTACCTCATTGGTTGTGCATGAAGGCACCATACATGATGTTGACACTATTAATTCCTAGACTTTCTGCTCCTGGTAAGGTCGTGGATGTGTTTCTTCGATCTTTAGTGGACGAGCTCAAAGAACTATGGGATGACCGAATTATTGTCAAATATTCTATCTCGAGTTATAATTTCAAATTGCGTGCAGCTATATTGTGGACAATTAATGACTTTCCAGGTCGGGGTAGTTTATCAGGGTGGAGTGGGAAAGGGTATAAAGCGTTCCCAACTAGTTATAATGAGACACCAAGTGTGAGGGGTTGGAGCAAAACTCAGTATGTTGGACATCGGCGATGGTTGCCAACGTCCCATCATTTTAGAAAGAATTTGAGCTTCAATGGACGAGTAGAGAAGACGCCGCCGCCTAAAGCGTTGACCACTGAGGAAATACTTAAACAACTAGATCGAGTTTCTGTCAAAACTACTAGGAAGTATCCTCAATTTGGAGGGAAGAAATAGAAGCGAGAACCACATGAAATAAATTGGTCTAAGACAAGTATTTTCTTTGAGTTGCCTTATTGAAAGCACAAACAGCTTAAGCACAACATTGACGCAATGCATATTGAGAAAAATGTATGTGACAGTCTTCTAGGAACAGTGTGTAATACAGAAGGGAAGTCGAAAGATACTGATAAAACAAGGTTGGATCTTATGGAGTAGGCATTAGGTCAGAGCTTCATCTTTATAAAGAAGGTGCTTGTTGGACAAAGCCCCACACATACTTCACCATGACCCCCAGATGAAAGGAAGGGCTTTCGTGCATATATTAAGTCGGTTCAGTTTTCAAACGGATTTGCCTCTAATTTAAGTAAGAATGTGAATCAGGAGGACGGGAAAATTACAAGGTCAAAATCCTACGATTCTCATGTGAACATGCAAATCCCATTATTCTCATGTGATCATGCAACGTTTGCTTGCGCAACGATTGCATAATTTCTTCCCAAAGAGGTTAGTGACACTATTGCAGAATTGAGTAGCTTTTTCCAGCTGATGTACGCTCGAATCTTAAAGATTGATGACTTGAAGGCTGAGCAACAACGAGTCATAATCATTCTTTGCAAGTTAGAGTTGATATTCCCACCTACATTCTTCGATATCATAGTGGAATTAGTCATGCACTTACCAAATGAAGCCATTCAAGGAGGGCCTGTCCATAGTCAATAAATGTATCCTTTTAAGCGTTATATTGGAAAGTTGAAGCAGTATGTCCATAACTGAGCACGTCCAGAAGGATCCATTGCTGAAGTTTATGTCATGAACGAGGCATTAATGTTTTTTTCTATGTATTTTCGAGACGTGGAGACGTAATTGAATTGACCGGAAAAGCATATGGGCGACGACGATGTTAACGATGGGAAGACGTTGTCAGTTTTCAAGCACTCAACCCGACTAATTGGAAAAAGACCTCCAATCTTGCTATAGGATTCTATACGTAGAAAAGCATAGTGGTATATCTTAAATAATTGCGCAGAAGTTGACAAGTTTAGAGAATAAGATATTAATCACTAATTTATTTGTATACTTAATGAACTAAATAAAGTTAACGCACTACGGTTTTTTCTTTTTGTTTCTTTTAACAAGGAACACAAATTGGTGATGCGAATAATCGGTAGCCGCGATGTTGAAAAAGAGCATGCTAAACAGTTTCCATCGTTGTTTCTTAAAAAAAGATTCGAACTTCTTGACCAAGGAGCGGCGAAGATGACAGAGGAATTATTTGCTCTAGCTACAGGAAGTATGTCAACATCAATCTCATACACCAGTTGTGTTATTAACAGAGTGAAGTTTGTAAGTGCTACGTGATGCCAACAGAAAGATACTGAACAATGGGGTATTTGTCGCTGGATCATAATCGTCATCGTTTATCGTCATCGTTTTACGGTGAACTTCAAGAGATTGTTGTAATGCAATACACGTCAGGGTGTCGGGCAATACTTATGTTTTGTAAATAATTTGATACGGATGCAAGGAAAAAACGATTGAAGAAAATGCATATTATCACTAGCATTAGATGACCCCTTCATACTATCGACACAAGCTCAACAAGTGTTTTACACTGATGATTTGATGAATGGTCCTGCTTGAAAAGTTGCACATCACTATGATCCCAGGCATGTGTGGGATATACTTAATGCTCCTGGCTAGAATATAAATTTGGAGGATCTTGGTGAAATCTTGGAACTTGTCATCAAGCTTCCAAATGTTGATTCTATTTCCTACCATAGGTCAGAGGCAACATGACGAGTTGGGTGAAGATCGTAAAACTGACGATACGATAACAGATTATCTTAGTTCGAAAGATTCAGAACACAATACCAATGATTGAGAGGATGACACGCGTATCAATAATAAAATTATTGATACTTGTGGCGCGTCTGGCGGCGATTAGTATGTCTTATAAGCAGTACTATATATTTGTGAAATTGTAAAATAAATGCATTCACTTGATTCATATTTTTAAACTTGTTTGCATATATTTGACGATGTCTAGTTTTGCTTTACTTCTTTTCATCATGGCCACTATAGGGCCTGTCGCTCGTTACCATGGTGGCGATGGTGGTGGCCGTAATCCGGACCGTCCTCGTCATGTTCCAACTCAATTCGATGAGGTTGGTATGTTTTAGTTCATTTCATTCATTATTATTTGCACTGTTTTTTACAACATCAAATCATTATTTTTTTTGGGAGTTCGTCTGCAACCCAAAAAAAGAAAGGGCGTAAGCAAAATAAGTTGAAGACAATGAAAGAGGTACGTAAGGAAACGAAAAGTGGACAGTTAGACATTGACTTTGACGAGATCGAGACGTACAAGGCAGTTGGTAAATGATCGGCCAATATCAATAACTCTATTTGCATGATCACTAGGTATCTACTCGAGCCTTATTTATTCTGTTGGAAGGATCAAGATCTAGACAAACGGAAGAATCGAACTAGTGGTCTTGGTTTTTTTTTTTTGCTGTTGTTGTTGTGGTATAAGAAAAATCAAGGGAAAAAATACAAATAAAAAAGAGATTGGAAGACAGTTTTGGATACCCTTTTGGCTGTATATGAAAAATCAGAAATGCGCAGATGAGATTTTTCTGCAAAAATTCAAAACAAACCCAAATATCTTATTTTGAGGATAAAAGCCAAAAGAACCAAAATGAGGTTAAATTATTCCTAATGGCCATATGCCAAAATGTACCAAAAATGTATCTTTGAGAAAGAACGAAAGAAGGGGTTTTTTTTATTTTTTATTTTATTTTATTTTGTTTTTGTTGGGTGTGCTCAAAATGGCAGGTTATTTTATTCACATGACTAATGGAATCTGATGAAGAACTAGTTGCCATTTGCAAAAAAAAAAATTCCCTCCACTCTTATGTCAAACTGCTCATTCCAAAGGGGAAATCTCGTTCTTCTTTCTTTTTGTTTCATACAACCATTACAACACCAAAATAAACCCTAATTTCTTCATCTGACCTATTAAATGAGCCATACATTAAAAAAAACCTATTAAATTCGCAACTACAGGGGCATAATAATAAATTCACACTTAAATGCAAACCAACCATATTATAAAGGACATGTGTCAATTCCCGTTAAAACAATAACATAATAGAACCGATGCGACATTTAAATATTTCGAACGGAACGGATCTTACAAAATGAAATTCAGGGGGCAAAGTGAAATGAGGCCTAAAGTCGAGGGGGTATTTATAGAATTTACCCTAATTATAACCTCAAGTAATATCATGTATAATTTGTTTTTAACTAATCCTTATATATAGCAACGACAATTATTAATTAATGATATTTTCATATTTAAATTTAATTATTATTAATGTTATTTTTTTGGATAACTAGTAATTCTAAATTAATTTTAAAAAAATTATTAATTTTATTTCAAAAATTTAAAAATTTAATAAATTCAAAATTATCAGCAACCACAATATTTAGAAAAGTGGTCGCTAAGAATAAAGTGATCAAAAAAATTTTTGGTCACCTGACCAAAATTTGGGCAACCACTATTTTACTATCAGCGACTACATTTTGTAGTCACTAATATTAGCAACCACAAAAAGTGGTCACTGATTCTTATCTGCTACGGACTTTCGGCAACCACTTGTGTGTGGCCGCCGATAAGCATAAGCGACCACTTTAGAATTATTGGTGATCACTTTTGTGGTCGCCGAAACTGTTCATTCTTGTAGTGACTACTACCCAGATCATAAGAGCCTGAATGATTAGCTTGTCAAAGATTATTGCCGCGGTATTCATTACTATGCAGGAAGAGCCTAAGAAAGTTGCAGACACTCTAAGTCGAAAGAACATTGGTACTTGTTTTTACGAATGCTACCTCCCGAGTTAGTGTAGTCGATAAGCGTTACTAAACTGAAAGTTGATTTCTGTGTTCATCCTTCAACCCGTCCTTCATTACCAAATCAAAGAAGGGCAATACTTTGACCCCTATTTTGGAGGAGTCTTGATACAGAATCCTCAAGTAACAAAGAGAAGACTTCCAAACGAATGGGATGGAGCACGCTAATCGAGCGTTAGAAGAGCTACACAGATGTCAGATGCTGACATTTATAGTTCAAAGTGGATGACCATGTGTTCCTGAAAGTGGTATCTATAAAAAGAGTAATGTGTTTTGGGATGAAACGGAAGCTTAGTCCTAACTATTTAGGACCTTTCAAAATTCTCAATAGGTTTAGGATTGGTGAGGTTTCTAATAACTTGGCCCTGCCGCCTATCATGACCTCTGTTCATAACGTATTTTACGCCACTGTGCTTAGAAAATACGTTGTCGATCCTAGTCATATTTTGCGACATGAGTCCTTAAAAGTCGAGACTAGATCAACCTATGAGGTGAAGATTATGTGAATCCTAGGTCGGAAGGACAAGGATTTGAGAAATAGGACAGTTCCGATAGTCATGGTTTTGTGGGGGAGCCACACCGAAGAAGAGGCAATATGAAAGCTTGAGACAGTTATGCGAGACAAATACCCACATTTGTTCTAAGTTTTGAGGACGAAACTTCTGTAAGGGGGTAGGATTGCAATGGCCTGAGCCAAGATCCCCGTTAAAAGTATTTAATTTTGAGTTTTGAGACAAATTACTTGTAATGTTATCTTGGTCATGTTTTATTTTGAGGGGGATAATCTCTCAATTTCGTCAAATTTGGCCAATTTTCAAATCGCGTACTAGTAACGTAAATATCATTATTTTGCATTTTTGAATTTTTGGACTTGTTAGGAATTGTTTCCAATTTGAATGTGATATTAAAATCTTTACTTTTCTAGTTCAATTTAATAGTGCAATTTCATAATTTTCTTTTTGGAAAATTGTACCAATTAAATATATTAATTGGCCAACTTGGCCAAATTGTGAAAGCCTAGTTTCACTAGGCTTTAACTTCTATTCTCTGCGCAAGACTTCGCCTATGCGCACGACTCCGCGCGCCACTCCGACACTGCCACCGCGTGAACCGGCAAGTCCGCGTCTCCCCATGCCGCGAGTACCCAGCCTCGCTCATGTCGACGTCGTACTACTTACTCCTCATCTTCACGAACTGCTTCTTCACCTCTACGAGCTCAGCTCGTGCACCCACTGCTCCATAATCGCGGCCCTTGTTGCAAGGCTGGTTCGCGCCACCATCTCGCGTGTGACTCGGCACAACCGCAAACCACACTGAGCCACCGTTGCTTACGTTAAGTGAGCTTTGAGCATGAACCGAGAATTTAAATTCATTTTATCGTGTCTTAACCTTGTAGTATTCGGTGATTTGTGAAAATTTTAGACGTGTTCAATATTGTGTGGCTTTATTATACTGATTTTGTGATTTTATTTATGGTTTCTTTATGTTGAGTTTGAATTATGATTGTGTGGGTTTTAGTGTATAAATATTTGGGTTGGTTAATTTGTGCTAAAGCTCAAAAACCATTTGATAAAGAATGGACAATAAGTTTAGGGGCAACCGCTAAGATTTTAGCGTTGGTCCTATTTTGAAACTAAAGATTTTGCCAAATTGATAAGTATGCAGTCATCATGTTTTGCACAAATTCTTGTTTAGTATTTGTGGTTCAAATGGCTTGAGAAATTTGAAGATTTCATGCTTAAACGAAATATCTATTTGAAACTAATGTTGCAATATATAGTACGAACGTGATTGTGCGGACTTTAATAAATTGTTAACTTGATTGATTTTGGAGTTCTTGGCAATTTTGAAGCTAGATTTGTAATTTTAGAAAACTTATAATTGTATTAGTTTGATTGCTTTCGATGATTTACTTGTGTCGTATTGTAATATGGCTATACGAGTTTTAGTAAGTTACTTGGTTAGGAGGTTCTATGTCAAGGCTTAGATATTTAAGAGACGATCGATTTATATTATCAGGGCAATGGTTATGATTTTCACATTGATTGTTCCAATTAAAAAAAAAAAGAGACGATTACTTAAATTTCGTTAAATCCCTCTTAGACATTTTGGGTTATGATTCAAAGTCTAAAATGGGGTTTTTGCTTTACAATTACTTGGAAGTTTCATAATTTGAGCCAAAGACCGTCATTTTGAAACTAATTTTCTGAAATTAGACGATCAGTTTGGTTGAGAAATATTTGAGTCGTTATTGTTGGATCGAATCTTTCAAATGCTTATGATATGTTTTCTAGCTTGACTCGGAGCTTGTTTTTTAAAAGCTCTTATCCCGATGAATCGCTTTTAGTTATACTTACTTTTAAGGTTCTCGTCTCTTCGAGTTGTGCAGGACCATTGATAAAGTAAATTGGACGCAAGGTCCTCTGCCATCAAACACATCGAAGGTACAACCGGGCGACCGAAAAAAAAGTCAAGTTTATGAATGAAGAGTTTCAATTAGTTGATTTTTAGTTCTCTGCCCTTATGCTAGTTGCTCTTGTGTGGGATCTGAGCCACTGAGGCTCCGTATTGAATTATGATTATATTTAAAATTTATTGTGATACTTATGAGATATTGTTATGCGGTTTTTGTTGAAAAATATTGTGACCGAACAAAGTTCGGTGCTGGGTTGATATTAGCTGAAGGCCTTGACCAGGATATCCGAAATATAGGGGAAACTCTGTCCGATTTCCAGCTCGAAATTTAGATACTTTCTACAACTAAGTCAAAAACCAATTAGATCAACAAATTTCTTTCTCGCCTCGTGTAGTTAAAAGACATACTCGTTAATTTAGATTGATGGTTAACGTTAAGTTGATCACATCCGATACGAGAATACCTCTAGAGGGATTTCTCGACGAACCGTCTGTCGTCCCACTGTCTAGACTTCCCTTTTATTGGAACATTGACCCTTAAAATCTCATTTCTCGCAAATGATTAGTAAACCTAGGCGTTGACCCTCTAATTCTCGTGTTCGACAAAAGTGTCACACATCAAGCTTCAAGGAGGAACGCCACTGAGGAAAGATCGTGAGGATCAAGGCGATAGACTTAGGACCACAGGTAAGTGGATCTCCACTGTGACACGTGTAGACTTTTCCATGCCTAAATTAATTGTGCATGTGCTGAGATTATATTAAGCATAGGATGCTTCTAAAATTGTGGCTATTAAACAGTCTGGATTTCAATCTTCGCTAGGGCGCGAATACGGGCTCTTGATCATGTTTGTCTTGTTTGTGCAACGAGCATGCATGTATGAGACTGTAGGTTTGTTTATGATATGTGTGTTTTTTAGATGTGTACATGTGCGTGCATTTATTTATATGTTTATTTGTCGGTAGGCATGGGACTACATACATAAAACTACACAACTTTCGTGGTTCAAGTTATAGTGTAGGGCGTGTGTCTACTTGCGTGTGTATATGTTGGTATGACTTATTTGTCGATGGGTATGGGACCACATACATAAAACTAAACTTTTGTTGTTGAGATCTTATTGCAGGATGAGCTAAATTCCAGAGAGGCGCAAAGGGTCCAAGGAGTCGAGTCAGACGATTCCTCCTCGTTACTGGGAATGTTCTAGATAGGCTCAAGAGGTCCAAGAAGTCGAGTCGAACGATTCCTCTTCGTTGTTGTGAATGTTTAAGATAGGCTCAAAGAGTCCTCCTCGTCACTATGAGCGTCCTAGATAGACTCAAGAAACGTTCTGAAACAAGGCCCAGCCTGAGCGGAGGCACTCATGATCGGTTCCGAGAACGCTCTACTGGGCCATTATTTGTGTGAGGTTTTGAAATGACTCGAGGGGCCTCAAAGAGGTTGGCGGACGACCTTACTCTTCATATATTTTGTGCCGCGATCATGATTAGTTCCGAGATTGCCCGACGGGCCATTGTCTGTGTGAGGTTTCGGAACGACCTGAGGGGTCTCAATGAGGTTGGCGGATGACCTTCCACTCTATATGTTGTGTGTTGCGATCATGATCAGTTTCAAGATTGCCCGACAGGACCATTGTCTGTTTAAAGTTTCAGAACGAACTGAGGGGTCTTGAGGAGGTCGGCAGACAACCTTCCGGAACGGCTCAATGGGCCTAGGGGAGGAGAGTCATGGCCCTCCCCATAGTTTTGACTTTGACGAACCGGATCGGCCCAATGGGATAATTGCGCAATCAAATAAAAACAGTTGGATGGAACCACTGGTCGTGAGGAGTTTTAGATCGACCCGCAAAGGGTCCAAAGTTGTATTAGTTCTAGAACAACCCGTAGAGGGTCCAGAGTTGTATTAGTCCTTGAACGACCTGTTGAGAGTTCAGAGTCGTATGAAAACTAGAACGACGACCTATAGAGGGTCTGGCACTGTGTGAGTTTTATCACGACCCACGAAAGGGTGTAGAGGCATGTAAATTCTATAATAACCCGCAACGGGTTAGACTTGCCTAAAGTTGTTAGAGTTTCTAAATAACCTGCTAGGGGTTTAGATTTGAGGGGAGACGTCACATTATACTTAAAAAGATTAAGGAATCCGTAAGATGGTAAATCGTGTGTACATGTACCGTATATGATGGGGGCGAATTATACTCTCAAGTGGAGAGTAATTGGTTGTCAAGCCCGACCTAGTATCGTGTCACAGCTCCTTTGCAAGTAATGTGCCTTTCGGAGCTTTAACGCCTTATTCTTAAGTCTACTCCGTGGACGAGTTTGGTGTAGAGCGACTCTAATCTTTCGGACCACGACGATCTTATCGTTGAGTCCGAAGGGCCGAGGGGCCTATCACGCATACAAGCACATGCGTTCTTGATGTCGTAGATGCATCGCGACTTACAAGTTTCGTCTTCGTCTTGCATACGGTTCTGGCACCTTAATATGTCACACTTTAGTTCCGATTCTGATCCAACTTTCGTCCTTATTGTAAGTATAGATCTGGTACCTCTATATATCAAACCTAGCTCTGACTCGGATCCTAAGGTTATATAAGTTATTAGAAACCATTTAAAGTTAACAAATCCTTAATTTCATCCTTAGGTTTCCTTAAGATTATCCAATCATTTAATTAGGATCTGATTTCTTTAATTAAGACATTCGGCACGTGTAAAAATCTTTTTGTGCGGCACAAAGTCAATTATGGGCGAAGTTGCTCAGATCTGGTTTGTTCTGGTACTGAGGAAGCGCTGGCCGCTGCATCATAGGCAGCCTGCGTGCGCACACGCCTGATGCGTGACCTGTGTGTCATATGCACGCTAGGTACGTGCCACGGGCATTGTGCACGCCTGATGGGGGTCAGGAGAACTGCACGCGACGAATGGTCTCGTGTGCCCGCGTGCGCGCCGGATGGTCTTCATTTGCGCATGTTGCTGCAAAAATTAGTTTTTTTGGTTTTTGCTTGCTGCAAAAAACACTGTCTAACTTTACAAACTTTCCATTATGATATGCGTGACTGCAAACACATGTGGGCCGAAATTTCTCTTTTTTAAACTTAACCCAATTTGCTTAAAATCTTACATTTTAGTCCAAAACTTCAACATAACCAAACTTTTATTTTCTAAAATTCTTTAACAAAACTAACATCACTCACAAGTCTTAAATACTATATTAATCATATGATAAACTTTGTTTCCTCCGTGAAGTGGTTTATTTAAAGATTTGGCCACCTAAGTTCTTTTTTGGCCAATTTCAAGTAAAATTTTAATTTTTACAGCTTGACCTAACTTCCACCAAAGCTTGATTTTAACCAAACCAAGTTCATATACATATCATATATGACTCATGGATCATGTTTGAACACTGAAATTCCTTAGAGACTTCTTATATCAAAGTTTTGGCTTTTCAGTTTAATTTTCCCACTTTTTGAGTATGTATTAGCCAAACTTCTTTTTAAACTGATTTCTTTGTAATCTAACAGTTCTCACAAGTCATAACCAAGTTTTAGATCATATTCTAACCTTTAAATTACTCGGAAAATTACTCACACAAAATCTTGGTATCCAAGTTCCATATCTTACAAAGCAATCAAACTTAAAATCTTTTTACATGTTTTACTTGTTTCCAACTTTCTTGTTCTTTTTAAGCATGCTTATCCTCTACTTCATATCATCAAAGATAGAGAGAGCTCATATTTACAAATTCATGCAAGTTTATCTCTTAAAACTGTTTAAGTACTTTAAGAGCAAGACTTTTACCTTTGTAGAAATCTTCTTGCACTTTCCTTTTTTCTTCTAACCAATTCTTTGCTCTTGCTTTTCCTTATTTTGTATGAACACGAATACATTTAAGACTTGAAGAAAAGAAACATTAAAAGAACACGATGGAAGTACCGAATCTATTTATTTCTTACCTTTGTTCTTTTCCTTTTCTTCCTTCCTTCCTTTCTTTCTCTCTCTCTCTTTCTTTCTTTCTTTCTATCTTTCTTTCTTTCTTTCTTCTCTTCTCTCTTTCGTTCTTCTCTACTTTCTTTTCCAACAGCTCACAAAGGTTGTCTAATATCCTTTCTGCAAAATACATAAGCTGAATTTCAGCTTGGAATCTTGCCTTTCCACATGTCTCCCGTTTAACCTTTGTAAACAAACTTATTAAGGTCTTCACTGTTAAACAAAATGTCACTTAAGCTAAATCCTTGTCACTTCATCTTCTTAAGGTCCTTATTGTTTGTCAACACATTTAAGCTTAGTAGCTACTGTTGGTTGAATTCCTTAATGGCTAGTTACAAACTAATTTCATTTGGTTTAAACTCAAAACTTGGTTACTTTGTCACCAAGTTTCAACTTGAACCAACCATGTCTTGACACCTCAATATTATGAAAAGTTTAAGTTCACCATGTAATGTAGCTCCTTGACAATGTTGTAAGAAGTCTCAGTCTGAAGTCTTCAACACAGGGCCTTGAGCACTTCAAATGTATCTGATTTTTCTCGTATGAACTGCGCCTATGTGAATCGTGAAAATTCATCCACGAAAACAAAAAAATACATATTTCCTCCAATACTCTCAAATTGAATTGGACCTATAACATCCATGTGAAGAAGTTCAAGCACATGATTTATCACCAAGTGTTGCAACAGTTTATGAGACGCCTTGACTTGTTTTCCTTCAATACATGGTCCACCCAGCTTTCATGATTATGCCTTCGATTTTGGAATTCCATGCAGAGCACCAACAGAGACAATCTTTTTCATGCTCCGATAATTCACACGCCTAAGCTTGTGATGCCACAATTCTGTTTCATCAACGCATTCCTTGAGACAAGTTGTAAGTGGTGTTAGAAGGTAGCAGTTATCCGGTGATCGAACACCCTTCATAACACTCTTCTCGGATTTATCAACCCCTAAGCATTTATTCTTGGTAAATTTCACAAAGAAATTATGATCACATATTTGGCTGATACTGACGAGGTTAGCTTTGAATCCTTCAACAAGCCACACATCAGTTAGTTTAGTTAAACCCAGAACACACAAATTACCTTTAGTAAGAACCTTAGTCGAGACACCATCTCCAAATGTCACATGATATGCTCGATCGCAGGGCTGAACATCTAACAATAAGGAACATTCACCGGTTATGTCTCTTGAGCAACCGCTATCAAAGTACCATGCATGTCATGTACTTGGTTTAAAAGATGTGAATTTCACATTGCACTTCCTCTCAAATTTCTTTACTGATTCCTGGTTTACTAGCCTACGAGGTGGCAATCTCTTTTGACTTTCTATTCTCAAATCTGCAAAAAATTGTAAATATCGTGACCTAATATGACCTCTTTTGTTACAATAATAATAGATTGGAATTCATCTCCTTCTTCTCGTTATGCCTAGTGTTGCTACAAGTCTAGCGATACTTGCTCTTCTAGGTATGGTGTTGCAATTGGTCTTTTGCCCTTCACAACTTCTTCTTTAGTGACTCCGGATGAGCTACCTTTAATAAATACTGTATGATTGCTTCATGTCTGTCCAATATAGCCAAGGCCAAAATGTTCTTTCTCTGTTTTTCCTGCAGACATAATTCTATCCAACTTAGAGGAGCTTGAGTTTAGCATCTTTACCAACTTCTTCATTTTCACAAGTTCTGCGTTGAGTATTGAACCATTGTCTTGGCTTTCCTTGAGTTTAGACTCCAAATTTGAATTAATCTTTTGCACATTATTCTTCTCTATGTTTGATTGTTTAATTTGGCCAGATTTCGTCTCATTGATCTTCGTCACTTCAATCCACTTAGTGTGCATCAACCGACAAGCTTTATCAAATCTTCTTCAGTTAGGTCTTCACCTTCACTCCTATCATAATTGAGTGTTGGAACACCTCCAGAACCACCACGAGTATTGCTTGACGCGCTTCCAACACCAACTCCATCTGCAACATCAGATCTAGAACCAAAAGAAACCAAGTCAAGTTCATCTTCTTTGTTGTAGTCTGAATCTCCATTGCTCCAAGTCGCATTAAGAGACTTGTTTTTCTTCTTTAGAGTGTTTTCACATTCAATTAGTATATGGCCGAAATCTTCACATTCTTGGCAGTGAATTCCTTTATTGCTGACATTGGACTTGAAGTTTTTGTCCGAGCCAAGCCTGTTTCTAGATCCTACATGAAAATTGCTAGTGTTAGAAGCAGCGTTTCTTCTGGGTGTAGGAACACTAGTTGAAACACTGGCAGAATCTCTATTTATTGGAGTACTTTTGTTATTTTTGTTTAGCCTATTGAGAACTTTACTGAATTTTTTGGTCAAGAGGGCCATGGTCTCCACAAGGTCATCATCCTCATCACCAAATACCTTTGTTTGCTCCTCCTAATTCTCAGCTTGAAAAGCAGTTTCTTCGGTCTTCTTATCGCCTTTTTCTTCCTCCAAGTTCATCTCAGATGTTCGCAGCGAGCCCATTAATTCTTCGGGTTTCATTCTTCGGACGTCCTTTGTTGCTTCAATTATCGTAACCTTGTAAGAAAATCTCTTAGGATGAGATCCGAGCGTCTTTCGAACGAGCTTTTCTTCTGGGAACTTTTCTCCAAGTGCAAAGGCTTCGTTAGCAATGTTGCATAATCTGGCATTGAACTTACTAATAGACTCTTCTTCTTTCATCCTAAGATTTTGAAAATGAGTTGTAAGAATTTGTAAGTTAGATAGTCTTATGGCATCCGTATCTTCGTGAGCAGTTTGAAGGATTTCACACGCTTCTTTAGCCGTCTCGCACGTTGATATTAGTTTGAACTGACTAGCATCAACATCAATAAAGATGGTGTTCAAGGCTTTAGAGCTGTTGTTAGCTAATTAATATTCGCCCACCCTCCAATCGAGTTTCTTAACATATTCATCTTTGTTGTTCTTTTTCATGGAATGATCCCATCCAATTATAATCGCCCTCCATGCTTTCTGGTCGACCGACTTGATAAAAGCCTTCATCCGAATTCTTTAATAGGGATAAATTGTCCCATCAAGTAGGGGTGGACGTTCAATAGAGCCATCTTCTTTCAAAAAGTACATAACATCAAAATGGATATGAAAAACCACGGATTTTGCTTAAAGCACAAGTGACCCGCTCTGATACTAATTGAAAGAATCGTTTTGTTAGCAGGTGTTCATTGTCAGTGTTGCAACATTTACAATGAACCACTACGCATAACTAAAACTCATATGGAAAAACGAACGAGTGAACAATAAATAAACAATATTGTAAATAAAGTAAATGGAACACATAAATTGATTACGCAATATGGCTTCGTCTAAATCTACGAGGGCATGCACATATGAAAAGATCCACTAGAAAATCAGGAAGCAAGAACCCTCAGACTTATACAAGATTTCTACTCCCTCTCAATCTCTGTCATCGTCACTACCGTTCACCCTAGTGATATACTCTGATAAGATCCTCTCGTCTTATAAATCACACATCTTGTGTGATCACTCACCAGTACCCGTTTATACAGGTTCACTCAAATACACTCAAACTCATAATGATACGACACCACGAGAAACACCTCTCAGGAGTGTGTACAACCTTACAACATAATACATAAACAAAGAGCTCTCAAAAACCCAGACTTCGTGAATGAACTCCAGCTCTTTATCTCTCTGAATTATTTCTTCACGTCTTCAACACTTGATGTAGAACAGAATTTTTCTTCAAGGCAATCAAGAATTCTTTCCATAGAGAGAAAAAATATCACTCTATAAAACTTGATCAACCACCATTAATACCAAATGAGACATTGAATATTTTCAACATCAATCAAATCAAATAATAAACTTGATCTGAGAAGTACGAAGTCAACCAAATCTCATCAAGTCAATCAAATTTGAATCTATACTTGCCAAATATATAAGGTGTTGTAATACCTTGTGCAACGCCTAATGAAACTTTTCCCTCAGTGACCAGAAACACGTTCAGATTCATTTAACAAGGAAATCTCCAAAAATCAACTACTTTTCCAACTATAGAAAATCTGATCAGCCCATCTAAATAGGGAAGCAATCTCCAAAATATGTCATAGTCAATAAAAAATATTAACAATTAAAGAGAGATGATTTTGCCAATTAAAATGCCAAATTCAAAAAGCACTAATAGATAGTCAATTGTTACATTCACCTAATTAATTCACAATGCTTCTCATTGGATGTTACCTTACAAAGAATATGACTCATTAAAACTTTACTAGATAATACTCAGTGGGACAAAAATTATAGAGAAAGAAAAAGAGTACATTATTCTTTACATAGTATATCCTTACCAAGAAAACTCAGCAGGACAAAACCCACCCAAGACATGGGAAAAAAGAATATAGTACGTGCTTGCTTCCCCTCATACTAATATCAGTAATTGCTTAACATTCAATTATTCATTGTTTAATCAATTAAAATATACATATATTGCGTAAGGTATTAAAATTATTTGACATAAGCTCTTCGAGAGCAAATAAGTAAGATTATCTATATTTTCGATCACATTAATTGCTTTTCAAGAGTTCAGCTAAAATGTTATAATGAAAAATACTGGTTGTACTTGATACAAGTGCTCTATAAGAATCTTAATTATATACTATATTCACGTGCATATTAAAGGTTTCCAATTATTTTTTAAAATAAAGAAATGCATATTTTTAATTGTCATGATTTCAATATGAAATAATTTTTTTTAATGGAACTTCTTTACGATCGCATCCCAACAAAATTGGGATTTCAATATGAAATCGTGATATTAATACAAATGAAATAAATATTTGCATGATAAGCATATAATATCAACTTCATAATAGAATACAAGCAGAACATGTAAAAGTAAAGAAATTGATAGTATCAAGAGCATTTATAATATATATATATATATATATACACATATATATAGACACACAAAATGATTATTAAGGAACAATGCATTTCATGGTTCTAAAACTTGGAAAATAAAAGAGTGCAACTTATAAAATTTGTAAAGAAACATAGTTTTTTTTTTGTTGAAAAGGAAACTCATTGATTTTAAAATAGTGAAATTCTTTTAATAAGTGCAAATTACGAAATACATTTGATTTTACATAAGCGTTTCATGAGACTTTAGAATCATATTGTTATCTTACATATCAGTAATTGATTGAGTTTCTTTCCATTAAAAATAATAAACCACCAATATAATATCTAGATATGTAATTAGAACTGAAAGTGTATTTAGAATTTTCTTTTACATTAGGATTATATTTCAATAAATATCAGTCTTCAAGTTGAGATAACTGTTCGTAAGATCTTCATGTCATCTTATCATTATAAGCTTATTAACTCTTTAAAAGCTTCTTTACACAAATATCTTTGTAATTCTTAAATAAAATATATCGCATGACTTTCAATTGCATGCTTATATATTTACAAATCCTTTAAAAAATTATATTTATACAAATATCAATACGTTGTAATTTTTACAAGAAACCGTGATGCATATAAAATTTATCAGTCTCATCAATTTATTAACTCATGCAATATATATGAATACTAACTCTTATTTTGCTAAGTTTCTTCTAGGGGTGTTCATAAAAAACCAAAACCCACATTCCCACCTACCCAAAATCGAAACTGCCAAAAAATTCAAGAAAATGGTAAACCGAAAAATTTCTAGGCGGTTTTGGGTTTTACTAATTTTGGGCGGTTTTGGGTTCTAAAATTAAGATTTTGGTATACAAAACATCCCAAAAACGTATAATTTTATTTTCTTATTGTTATTTCTCTAAAAAAAAAAAAACCTCATTCATGTTCTTAAATATTAAATTTTTGCTTAAATCTTATATTTATATATAAATATCATTGTTTTTTGCTTTTCACATGTTAAAATTAGTCTAAAAATTATCTTTTATAATCAATATAATGTAACAAAATAACTATAGATTTTTTTGGTAAACCGTCCAAAACTGCACAAAAACCACCATACTAAAACCGAAACTGCCCAATATATTTTTGGGCGGTTTCGGGTTTGAGTTTTTATAATTCCGACGCTCTTCCCGAAACCGAAACTTTCCAAAAACCAAAATCCGCCCAATGTTCACCCCTAGTTTCTTCAGTAAACTATATTATAATTTATTCACAATCTCCTCGTTCTATGTACCTACTAGTCTTGAATGCTAAATATTTGGATTGTAAGTCCACAGCCTGAATTGCGTCTTTTTAAAATTATGACCAATCATATCTACGTCGATTTTTTAACATGTCACATTTAAAATTATTGTTTTCTTTAATATCAAAATATTTTATAAATGTAAATATAATGCCCGGGATGTTATGTTTAATTTAATTTATATTATCCCATTTACATTACTCATATAGATCTATTTATTAGTGACAATATCAATAATTATCAACACTTTGGAATTCAAGATTAGGACTTCACTTAAAATAATGATATCGGTACTCTTAAATAAGTAATTAACTACATTGGAACAATTTAAATAAAAATAAACTTTAATTAATAATGACTGGAAGTATGTAATTATAAACTCAAAGTCCTAGCCTTACAATCTTGATAAAGAAATAGGACTAATAAAGTTCGGGGCCTAGAACTATAGCGACAATTAGCGTAAACGCATGTGTAAAACGAGGGCAAGACAACTAAGATTTTTAGTTTATTTGTTACATTTATTATAAAATATACTATATCATGTTACTATTTAGTTCCTTTTTCATTTTCTATAGACTAGTACTATTATGTGAACTTCATAATAAAGTATTGTTTGAGAAATCATTAAGTTATTGATTTTTTAATCTACGTTGTTTTTCAAATTATAAATAATAATTTTGATGAATGATTTTCAAACCATTTGGATACCAAATTGAAGTTGTTTTGCTACAATAAATAAGGCTTTTGATACAAGAACTCAATTGTACTTTTAATTTAATCTCATATGAACAATAATTTAAAGGGCGAGTTAGGGTATTAACCAATTAAAAGCCCATCTTTCAAAGGTTTAGCCCAAGATTTCCGAAATTAGCATTTGAGCTATTCAGCCAAAGCCCAAAATAAAAAGACAAAAAAACCCCTCTATGCGCGCAACGCGAAATCAAATACCAACCAAAAATAACTTCCCCCGAAAAAGAAACAAAAATCACCCAAAAATCCCGGAAACATCAGTCAAGATTTTCTCAAAAAATCTTATAGCAAAATCACACCCAATCCAAGCGAAAATCGAAGAATCCCAACGAAGATCCATAAGATCACTGATGACGACAAAATCATGAGAAAAGCGAACGAAATTACGATAAGAAATTACTCTTGACTCGAAGATGTTCTTCATTTGATCGTAAATTCTCTCAGTCGCCATTATTCTCGGATTCTAAAATCTTAACTTTTATTTATTCGTTTTTATGCCGCTTATGTATGATTTTTTTAGTACTTGGGTCTTGTTTAAAGGTTTTTATGCCTTTGATGTATGATTTTTTGAGTTCAATTTCGTTGAATTCTTTTGAAAAATTTTTAGATACAAAAACTTAATTTTCATGTGCGAAAGAGAAGATTAAGAATATATATGACTATGTATCGATTCCAAACAGTTTTTATTTGTATGTAATAATTTTTGTTACATATGTATCATTCAATATCCACCATGACTATGAGAATGTATACGAACATCTTTTATTTGGCTACTCTATTCTTATCACAAGTGTTTGTTAAAATTGTTTATCGCAAGTTAATTGTAACATAATTTTGATCAAATTTTTTTATCTGCAATATTGTTTGACATTCTCAAACGGTTTTTTATTGTATGTAAAAATTTTTGTTACATATGTATCAAGAAAAGTTACTAATATATGTTTACTTTTAGAATTCTCAACTGTTGTTGTTGTTGTTGTTATTTATTGCAACATAACTAATACAGAGGGTAATATTCGTAATTTTATAATTGTGTTTTTTATAGATCTATGAGGATAATGAAGATAATGAGACTCAAGAAGAACAAAAATCAAATTGAAGAAGAATAAAAATCAAATGAGGTATGAATATTTACTGTTATAATAGCAGTAAATATAATAATACACATGTTTACTAACATTAGAAGTTGATGATTATAATCAGAAAGAACAATAACAGATGAAGAATATGATGATGCACAAAACACATCATATTAGCATAGAGAAAAACAACATTTGAAGCAAAAATGCTTCGATTAAAAAAGACACAAACAGAAATAAAATAAATGGGCCAGAGAAAAAAAAAAGCAGTAAAAGAAGAAGATGGACCAGAAGAATCAGAAGAAGAAGACGAAGAAGAATCGGAAAAAGAATAAGAAAAAGCATAACCGAAAGCGAAAAAATCAGAACAAGAAGAGGAAAAACCAAAACAAGAAGAAGAGGAAGAATCAGAAGAAGCCGAAGAATAAGAAGAAGAAGAAGAAACAAATGAATCACAACAAGAAGCAGTAGTAGGACAAGAAGAAGATGAAACAGAAGAAGAATATGAATTAGAGGAAGAAAACAAGAAGAAGAGGGATCAGAAGAAGAAGAATAAGAACAACAAGCAGTAGCAGAACAGCACAAGAGAAAGATGAAGAAGAAACAACAAAAAATATACTATGAACATAATTGTTACAAAATATTGAAACATAAAATTGTTACAAAAAACAACACAAATGTTATAGAATATTACAAAAATATATAACAAATGTATTAGAATTTATAACATTTATTGATCGGCCAAAAAATATCATTTTAAATTTGCAACCTCCAAACAAAGGTCAACCAACAACAACAGTACAAAAAAAGAGACCAGTAGTCCGTGACATTGAAAACTCACCAAGCGTGCAAAAACACAAGAGCCTAAACGTAGATCAAACATCACGGTAAGATCATGTTTTTTTTTATTTATATATCTATACAATATCTAAAAGAATCTAAGGGGCCGGAGCGTTTCGTCCGCGTGTGGTCGAAACATTTCGTCTCCATTTTTTTTTTTTGCGTTTTTTTCATGCAAAACAAAAAAAAAAACTCGTTTTTTAAGGGGTTAAATTGATTTTTTTTTCAAAAAATGGGTCTTTATATAATTTGATAAAATATTAGGGACTGAATGTAATTAAATAGGACCAGAATGAAAAAAAGAAGGACTTCAGCGCAAAAAACAAAAACCCCTGACACAGGCCCACGTGCGTGGGGCTCACGCGTCAGGGGAGCTCCCACCCCTTTTTCTGGCGCATGAATTACACGCGCCAGGCTTTTTTTTTCAGTTTTTTTGCTTTTTTTTTCGTTTTTATTTTGTTTTTTCTATTCTTTTTTTTTTCTTTTTGTTTCTTTCTTTTATTCAATTATTTTTTCAAGCTTTCTTTTTTAATTTTTTCCCTCTTTTATTTTTATTTTAAATCTTATATTTTTTTCTTCAACTATTTATCTCTCAATTTTTTTTTATAATAATACAATATTTTTATTTTTTTATTATTATCTTGTTTAATAATTTTTTTCATTTTTTGTCTTACAATTTAAAAAAAATTTTACTATATTTTTTAAATGATTAAATTTTTATAATATTTTTTCTTTAATTTTTATTTATTTCAGAATTTAGTATAAAAAAAAAACTTTACACGTGCGAAGCACGTGCTCAAAACTAGTATAATATAAATGAAAGTAACATTAATTGATACATGTGTAACAAAAATAATATATTATGTTATATTTGCAGTTTGCATGATACATTGTTCTATGGAAATAATGGAATGCATCGCAGCGCATCATCTTGAAGCAAGGATTGACAACCATGAGAATGATAATAGACAGGTTGAAACAAAAACAAAATTGTCATCAGTTGTTCGCTAGGGGTGTCTTTGGCCACTTATCAACATGGTATACAAAGAGTTCTCCGGTCGCATCATGCACCCGTTGCTGCTCAGGATCACTAATCTAAGAGATATTGAGATATCATTTGCAATCGGCAAGACAATCTCGAAATTCGGCCTCAAAGAATTTGTTGTTGTGAAAGGACTGAATTGTGCAATGATCCAAACCTTGACCTACACGTCAATACCTGGAGAGATCAACTTTTAAGGAAAGATTATTCTGGGACTTTGACAAAATAGACATAAACACAAACGAAGAATTGGTCAAGTTGGCAAACCTCTACATCCTTGAGGATGTCCTACTTCCAAAAGAAAGAGCGCAACAAATCGACCTCAACCATGTCAATCTGCTTACCAATACAGAAGAGTTTTCAAGCTAAACAATAAAGGCATTCAGGAGCAGCTTGAAGAGCATTAGCAAAGAGTTTCAACGGGGTACCACTTGGTTAATTTTTCGTTCACAATCCATGCATATGCATTTGAAACAATACCACAACTGTTCGAATTAAAGTTTGTGACTCGAGCAAACTTTTCACAACGAGTACTAAATTCAGAGTACAAGTCAAGGGCCAACTCTGGATTGCTGTCTAAGCATGTGTTCATCAATGAAAATGTAAGCAAATATTACTAATACCTAATGACACTAATGCTCTGTAGTATATTTTATTGAAATTGTTACATTATTTGATATATATATTTAATCAACAATGAAACATCTAACAAATAAGAAGTGTTTATTTTTTTCCACACAGGTTGAAGTCTACAGGCTCGACATTTCGGAGGAGGATATGCAACAGCTGTATATGGAGTACTTTAAACAAAAAACAAGGTACAAGGCGAATCAAACAATCTACTTAGAAGACGATTATGTCTCTACAAACGATGCCATGTCTCCAACAAAGAATAATGAACCTTCATTGTCCAAGAACACAACACTAGATGTTTTAACAAGGCTCGACAACATTGATGGCAGCCACGAAGCTTTGAAGCTTCAAAATGAAGAACTTAGAGAAAAGTCAGATCCGCTCGAAAAACAATTAGCTACTTTAATTTCTCTACTAACCCAAAGCACCACTGGACCTAGCACTTATGGCACAAGGAACCTCAATTTTCAAACGCCACATTCGCGGTAAAAAAAAGACTCAATAGATGACATTTATGCCAACTTGTCAAGCCAAGATATACTGAAACAATACATAGATCGGTTAGTTAGAGAGCAACAAGGAGTAAGGGTTCAATTTTTTAACCTTGTTAATCTTCTAAATTTGATCTTATAAATCTTCTAACCACATATACTAATTTGTTGCAGGATCATCAAGAAGTACTTCTTTAAGTAGATCAAGAAGTCTACATTATTCGGAAACAAACAATGAATGTAAAGTTACAAAAACAAACTGTGTAACATATTCTAACATATTAGTAACAAACCAGATCATTGACCAATCTATGAATAAATGATACATGACAATGATAATGATGGTTTGGAGAAAGACAGTGAAGACAACCTGACACCTCATAATAACATTGTATCATTAGAGGTAAAGTATCAAAATAATCTGACATTTCGTATCATTTGTAACCAAAAAAAAAAAAGATGATAATACTAGTAATTGAACATGAGCAAGAAGGTGTTTTTCTCCACAAAAACATTGAGGGAGAGCAGCCTGCATCTAAACAAACTGTACAATCAGAGGTAACTCTTTACACACAAACAATGCAATCAGATGTAACATTTGACCACGCTGCAGCAACGTGGATAAGGTATAGCCCTAAAACATGGAACTTGGAAAAAATTATTGAAAGAATTATAAATGGAGACGTTAAAAAACAACATCCAACAATCGAAATATCTCTATCATCGGAGGTAAATTTTCAAAAAATCTATGTTACATTTGAAATTACTATGCTATTAAACAATTATGAAAATAAACTCTACGGACTATCCAGAAAAAACTGATGATTCAATGCAGCATCAAAATGGGCAAGAGAACGAAAAAATTGTGCCAACAGAGGTAAAATTTCAAACACATGTTGTTAATATATTTTCTTGCATCTGTTGTAAAATAAGTTACATGATCAAATCAACAATGATAATTCTTCTATTCGTAGAGGAATCGATTGACAAATCAGGAGAGCAACAAAAATGCACGAACAGCCGCTTGAAAACCCAATGATAACTGAGAAGGTTGCTCAAAAGAGAGGAGGCAAACAGAGCAGAGTACTTTTAAGTCCGTACACAATAAGGTTTGAGCCGGCCGAGGGTTCATCGGAAGAGGAAGAACCTGTGATGAAAATAAAAGGTGCCTATAAGAATAACAAACCCAAAGGCATTAGAATCCAAGCTTTAGCCTGGGCCTCACACAAGAGACGAAAATCAAACAAAGTCAAGATCCAACTGTTCAAACTGTGAAAGAACCAATGGCTGCTCCACCTAATCAACAAGCAATAGTGAAGAATATTATAGCGAAGAAAGAAAAGAGACCCAAGCTACAATCCAAGAAGATCAAAGAAAAATATATTTTTATGTGGGTTCTTATAAGTAACAGTATATAGTAACTAGATTTCTATTAAGATATATAATCAATGGTTTATGATAATTAGAAACCTAACATCTTTTCAAGACTTCTTTATATTTTACAAAAACTGTTGTGATGGCAGTACATATGTTAATTCTAGGACTAAGTATAAACTACACTTCTATTATGATATCTGTTATGCTAATTAAAAATATTTTAACTTTTCAAGAAATCTGTTATTTTGCAAATCGAATGATACTCTTAACTCATGCTTTTGCTGATTGTTAATCCGATTTTCTCTTGACTGATTATCACAAAAATATTGTATTATGATTGTTCAAAAACTAGTAGAAATTATAATAATTAGATGTTACAACTTGTATTTGATTAATTATTAATATGTTACACGAGTAACACAAAAATTTTACATGGGTAACAAATACGATTAATTCTTAATTTAATTGAGCAGTGATTAAAATTTTGATATATTAGCCTGAAAAGGGCTAAAAAAAAGACTAATCCTTAAATTCATCAAAACAACACAAAAAAATCATAAAGTTGAATTAAAACATATTTTTAAAAAAATATTACAATATAATTTGTAATACCCATACATATTTTGTAACAATGAGAATATAATAATGATTTAGAATGTGTGAAAAAATCATTTTTATGACTGATCAAAATATGATTAAATTGTTAATAACTGTAACAAAAACTCATAAAAGGTCCATGATCTTAATATAAAATCATACAAATGAGTGAAAATCAAAATATAATTTTATATTAATGTTGACAGTGAAAAACACAATAATGATTTAGAACATATGATTAAATTGTTAACAACAGTAAAAATTCATAAATCTTCATGATTTTACTGTGTAATCATACAAAGGAGTCAAAATCATATTGTAGTATAATTAGTAATACTTATCACAAAAAATATAATAGTTAAAACTACACACAAAAACAAAAACAATAATCTGCAGAAATCTACTTTTACTAAAATATAATGAAATAATAACGGTCATAAATGTATCATATTTGTAACAATTATATTAAATTTTGTTACAACAAAAAATCATTAAAAAATTATCCAACAAAAAGTCCTAAAAGTTGTACATTATTCAATATAATTGCATAAACTTTTTTATTGGGAGCTTGTTGAATGCATAGATATCTTTCATTAGTGCACGACCTCTTGTTGTGTTCTGGCTTACCACATGAGCCACAATACACGCTTTTGCCCTTATGTTCACCACCCGACGAAAATCTTTTCTTCTTTAGCCTCCTACAGGGTCTCCTTTCAATTGGTGGTGACACATTCGAACAAGGAAAACCTCCGTAGTCGTTGTTGGAGCAACGTTTCAGTCCACTCGGATAGATACTACTAGCATATATTGCAACAAATGAATTATTTGTATAGTAAGACGATATATATGCAATTGGATTTAATTTTTTCTTCCATAAAGCGGCAATTGCATGACAATATGGGAAATCATCAAGTTGCCAAATCTGGCACGCGTAAGTCCTCTTAGCAATGTTGACAGTCTCGTCGATACCATCGTCTCTCACCTCAATTCTACATCACTAATAGATCGACCTGCAAACAAGAAACAAATAATGTTAATACAACCACATATTGATCAATAAAAATATAAAAAGATACAAAAACATAAACTGTAACTATAAATGTTACACAACTCATAGAAAAAGATACAAAACAAAACCTAACAGTAAGCACAGATCTCATATTCAAAGTTCGGGCGATCTCCTCCTAGTTATGTAAAATATCTTCTGCCCACACTCTCAATCTTGAGCGACAAGCAATACCCTCATTGTGGTGCTCCACAAACAATCTTTGAACCACTTTGCGGAATGCCTCAAACCAGAGATGCGATCGGCCAATCCCTACCCATATTCAAAATTGAATTCATGCACTCACTTATGTTAGTGGTCATAATATTGTATATCTTCCTCACAAAATATGACTGCACCAATTTCTTTAGATCTGCAAGGGCCAAATAATACTTGATACCTGAGTTAACAGACACCATATGCCTTGGCACTTCATTTGAATAAAGGCTCGATCGATACATGCTTGAACCTCGAACTCAAGTTGTTATACAAAGGCTGTATACAAATCCTATAGTGAGCATCAGGGTACAGCTATGATATCGCACCACAAGAAATTTCAATTTTAGTTATTAAAAAACTAGTTGTCAAAAGCCTATTTTTAGTTGCTAAAATATTTTTGTAACTAAAAAATTTGATTGCCAAAAGTAGGAAACTAAAATTATTTTGCAACCAAAATTTTGAGAGGCGAGACGAGAAGCATATTGAGAGGCAAAAGAAGTTAAAGAGACCCGTTTTATCCCAAGAAATCCAGGACAGTGGAGATCGTTTGATAAGAAGAAAGGAGAGCAAAAGCAAGAGAATAAACTTCATAAGTTCACAACTGCTCCAATGTCAGAGAAACCTAAATGCTCAACTTGTCAAAAGAACCACTTAGGGAAGGGTTTCATGGGTACAAATCTATGTTTCGAATGTGAAAAACTGAGACATTATGTGAAGGATTGTCCTACGCTTCAAGGGGAGCAAAAGAAGGTTCCGGGGCGCGTCTTTAGAATGACTCGTGAAGAAGCTAAAACCAATCCAATAGTTGCTTTAGGTCATATTCTTATTCAGGGTAAACTAGCACATGTGTTGAGAGATTAAAAGACGAGTATAATGTTTTAGTACCTTCTTGGGATGTGTTAAGTTCAGATCAGATGATTAGAGCTTGTTAGATTAAAATAGATAGAGCAACACTTTAGCAGACTTAATAATACTTGAAATGAAAGATTTTCAAGTAATTTTAAGAATGGATTGGTTAGCTAAATATTGCGCCACCACAGATTGTAAGAAGAAAATAGTTCGATTCCATCCACCTGGGGAGGAGGAATTTGTGTTTCGTAATAGTTCCGAAAAGAAGACTTGTCTTATAATTTCAGTAATGAAGGCTATGAAGATAATCAATAAAGGTTGTATTGCTTACTTGGCTTGTGTTGTGGATACCACAATTGAGTCAAAACCAGAAGATATACTAGTGGTGAACGAATTTCTGGATGTATTCCTTGAACATTTACTAAGTTTACTGTCGGATAGAGAAATAGAGTTTGTTATTGATCTACTCCCTAGTACAGCTCCAATTTCTAAAGCTCCATACCGAATGGCGCCATCTGAACTGAAAGAGTTAAAAATCCAACTGCAAGAATTGTTGGAGAAGGATTTTATTAGGTCGAGTTTTTCTCCTTGGGGAACACCTGTATTGTTTGTGAAGAAAAAAGACTCTCAAGCTTTGCATCGAGTATAGAGAGCTCAATAAGATGACCATTAAAAATAAATATCATTTGCCTAGAATAGACGATCTCTTTGATCAGCTTCAAGCAGCCTCTGTATTTTCAAATATTGATATGAGATCTGGGTATCATCAGTTGAAGATAAAGATGGAAGACATATACAAAATGGCTTTTAGAACCAGATACGGACATTATGAATTTTTGGTTATGCCGTTCGGTTTAACAAACGCACCTGCAGCGTTTATAGATCTGATGAACAGAGTATTCAAGAATTTTCTGGATAAGTTTGTGATTGTATTTATCGATGATAAAATAGATGATATTCTAGTCTATTCTTGATCTAAAGAAAAACAAGAGGAGCACTTGAGAATAGTCTTGCAAACGCTCAGGAAAAATTGCCTATATGCCAAATTCAAGAAATGTGAATTTTGGCTTGAGCAAGTTGCATTCTTAGGGCATGTAATTTACAAGAAGGGCATTTCAGTGGATCCTGAAAAGACAGAGACAGTGAGTAATTGGCCTAGACCAACTAATGTTCACGAAGTGAGGAGTTTCTTAGGCCTTGCTGGATATTACCGAAGATTTGTTGAAGGTTTTATTTTTTTATTTTTTCTAAAATAGCATCTTCCTTGACCATTTTAGCAAGGAAAAATGTAAAATTTCAGTGGAGTGATGCTGGTGAGAAAAGCTTCCAAGAATTAAAGTGGATGTTAGTGACGGCACCAATACTCACTATACCATTAGGGTTAGGAGGATTTGTAGTCTACAGTGTTTCATTTAAGAGTGGTCTTTGCTGTGTTCTGATGCAACACGAAAAAGTTGTATCTTATGCCTCTAGACAATTAAAGGAATACGGAAAGAATTATCCCACGTATGATTTAGAGCTTGCTGCAGTTGTTTTTGCCCTGAATATATAGAGACATTATCTTTATGGCGAGAAGTGTGAAATTTTCACTGATCACAAAAGTTTAAAGTATATTTTCACGCAAAAAGAATTGAATATGAGGCAGCGCAGATGGTTGGAATTGTGGATTATGATTGTGCTATCAATTATCATCCTGGTAAAGCCAATGTGATTGCTGATGCTTTAAGTAGGAAATCATCAGTTTCGGCTTTGCAAATCATTTCGAAGTCAATATTGCTGGATTTGCAAAGATTAGAAATTGATATTTGCCAAGACGAGAAACAGCCAGACTATCACTGCTTATAGTTCAACCTACCATAATGGAAAGAATTGTGTAAGGCCAAACAGTCGACGAATTTCTAAAGAAAAAGAAGGATGAGATCCAGAACGAAAAGACAACTGACTTTCATATTTCTGGTGACGAAAGCTTGAGGTACCAAGGTAGATTATGTGTACCCGAAAATGAAGGGATAAAGAAAGATATTTTGACAGAAACACATTCAACTCCCTATTCAATCCACGCTGGAAGTACGAAAATGTATAGAGACCTTAAGAAGCATTACTAGTGGCATAAGATGAAGAAGAATGTAGCAGAATTCATTGCTCAATGCCTAACATGTCAACAAGTCAAAGCAGAACAGCAGAGGCCAGCCGACTTATTAACTCCACTGCTAATTCCAGAATGGAAATGGGAGCATATCTCTATGGATTTTATAGTTGGTCTTCCTAGAGTTCAAAATGGGTACGATCTCATATGGGTAATCGTGGATAGACTCACTAAATCTGCACATTTTCTACCTGTGAGATCAACTTACACTACGGATCAATATGCACAACCATATGTCCAAGAGATTGTTAGACTGCATGGTGTTCCAAATGTTATAGTTTCGGACAGAGATCCCAAGTTTACGTCTGCTTTCTGGACTAGTTTATATTGAGCTATGGGAACCAAATTAGCCTTTATTACAGCTTATAATCCCAGAGTGATGGTCAGACTGAAAGAGTAATCCAGATTCTTGAAGACATGCTTAGGGCTTACGTACTTGACATTAAAGGAAATTGGGATAAGTATTTAGCCTTGGCAGAATTTACTTATAACAATAGTTACCAAACAACTATTGGAATGGCGCCTTATGAAGTACTTTGCAGAAGAAAATATAGATCTCCTATTCACTGGGATAAAGTTAGTGAAAGAAAGTTGATTGGCCCAGAACTTGTCCAACAAACAGCGGAAATGGTGGAGAAAATTCGTCAAAGAATGAAAACAGCGCAAAGTAGATAGAAAAGTTACGCACATAAAAGAAGACAGAGACTAGAATTCAATGTTAGAGATCATGTGTTTCTTAAAATAGCTCCTATGAAAGGTGTAATGAGATTTGGAAAGAAAGAAAAACTCAATCCAAGGTTTATTGGAACCTTTGAAATTCTTGAGAAAATAGGAGATGTAGCTTACAGATTAGCCCTTCCTCCAGAATTGTCCAATGTTCATAATGTTTTTTATGTATCTATGCTGAGAAAGTATGTTTCAGACATCTCTCATGTTCTCAAATATAAACCTTTGGATTTGAGCCCTGATCTAGCATATAAAGAACAACCCTTACAGATCCTTGATAAGAAGGAAAAAGAACTAAGGACAAAGAAGATTTTGCTAGTGAAAGTGTTATGGAGAAATCATACAAACGAGGAAGTTACGTGGAAAAGAGAAGAAGAGATTAGAAACAAATATCCACACCTTTTCGGTATGTCAAATTTTGAGGTCGAAATTTCATAAGGAGGGAGGAAATTGTAATGCCCTTAAAAAAAAGAACTAATTATGATGCTTAGTTAGTTATATTTAAATAATTGCTTAAATGATTTAAATTAATATTTATATGCATTAGTAAATTTAATTGAAAGCTAATAAAACTCAAGTGATTTGCAGTGTAGATATGCAATACCGAAGAATTGATGTGTAAGGATCATTTATAAGAATAAAAAAAATGAATTAATAACGAGTAATAATAATAATAATAATAATAATAATAATAATAAAGCATTTTACTTATTTAAAATTGTGTAAATTTGACTATGTGATTGTTATAATTAGTATATCTCATGTTTTTGTTTGTGCATATCATCATATTATTGGTATAATTATTGTGTTATGTCTATATGTATTTTTACTTTAAAAAAAATACCGAACAAGTTAATTTAAAGCTCAACGTCACACCACATTTAATCCAAGTTGAAGCCTAAATACCAAAGTTCAAGCCCATAGCCTAAAAGCCCAAAAGCCTATATCTTCATTAGTCTAGCCTATGCTAAAAAAAAGTCCAGCCCTCAGTCTGGATTTATATATATCCATTTCTCTTGTTTTTCAGTGCATTTACATCACCGACAAAGAAAAAAAAAAAGAGAGAAAGAGAGAACGAAGGAAAGGCAGTGACAGAGGGAAAGAAAGAGCCGGCAAACCAAAGATTGAGAATCACCCTTCCATAAACTTGATCCTCTTCAATTAGAAGCTTTCAAGCAGATGGTTTAGTTTGGCCATTTAGGCAAGTTGAAAACTTCTTTAGATTTACTTTTGTGGTAAAAATTAGGTTTCAATATAAAGTCTTAAAACTAGTATGATTGAATTTCTTCTAGTTTTGGAGTGAAAAATCATGTTGTAGTTGTGATTTCTATTTAGCTTACTATATATTGAGCTTAGAATTTAATAGGTGATATTTTTATTACCATTTGTGACATAGAGTTTAATGAGTGGCGTTTTTCCCTAAATAGGTATTTGTAAGTTATTCTGTTTTAAATAAGTTTCAATGTGAGTTGATTATTATCTTGATAATGTGATTGTTGCATTAAAATTTATTATTGTATATTGGGTTGAATTGTCAAAGTAGTTAACGCTATGAATTCAACGATTTTAGTTTTGGATTTTATAATATTAGTTAAGGTACAATTAGTACCTCTATTGTGTTGAAAGTTTAGGGTAGTAGAGAATTGAGTTTTATTACTATTTATAAGTTATTTTTAAAGCACCCGAATACTAAATAGTAGAGTTAATAAATCAAATTAGTGTAATTGTATAAGTGAAAGTATAAACATTTATATAGGTATTAAAAGTGTTGGATTAAATTCTCAACAGGTACGTAGAAATCTTACTTTTTCAAAACCATCACAGGAAGCAATAATATGCGTTATGTGCTCTGTGCACTTAAATGAACTATGTGATAGATTGTGTGAATCTTACTATACTTAATGGTTCATGAATATGATTTCAAATGAGAAAAAAAAAAGTTGTTGTACTCTTGTTTTGACACTTACGATATAAGTATGAGTTTAGGTTTGCTATCTGGTTAGGCAAGGGACGCGAGGGGCCAGCGGACCCAACCATGGTGGTCAAATCCCTTGAGGTGTAAAAACCAGGACAGGGTAGCCACAACTCTTCTAATGGGAAGATGAATTCCTCTTGCATGAGGTTTCTAAGAGGGATGAACTTTCATAAATTCTGGCCAGTATAGAACAGATTTCGAAAACTCGAGGCATATCGGATGTTAAGCTGAAATTTATACTTAAATGGGGCCCAAATAATTGATAAAAAGATTGATGTTTTATGTTGGTAAAATAAATACAATAACAATAATTAATCTTTTATGTGTTTTTATTATCTTGGAAAATGAAAGCTTCTACTTACGGAGCGTTAGGTCATATAGTTTCTTGTGATACAGATAACGAGTCCCTTGAGCAGTAGGAGTTGGTTGAATTGTCGCCCCTTTTGCCTGCAGAATGTTCATATGCCAAGAAAGGAAGAACATGTAGTATAATTTTTTAAAAAACTAGTTATGTTGCGCTATGAGTATGTTGTTCTAAGTAAAATATGGTTTGAGAATTGCCTATCAAAATTTTTGTAAGATATGCAGTTTTATATTTTGGTAACTTTTTGTACAATCTATTTTTTTAAAAATAGTTTGCTTTCATATTTTGTATTATGTTTATAAGAATGATATGAACTAGATTAGTACTAAATTACTTAACTAGGTAGATTATGACGTAAAATACGTTGTTAAGTACGTGGGTGTTACAAATGTTGTCGACAAATACCTAATCAGATGAATTGTCCACCACAATAGAAGGTTTCTCAACATTGTCCGAATCACAATCATTTTCAAAAGACACTACAAGTTTAAAAAGGAAAAAAAAGGAAAAAGGAAAAAAAAATCAACCTTCAAAAGCAGATGCATGATCGGATGAACAAATAGGTTGGAAATTATGCATTCCGGAGGAAGAAAAATAATGATACAATTTAAAGACAACAACTCCATAACAAAAAAATTGTTACAACAAATGTAAATAACAAAAATTACAAAAAAAAAAAAGAGTAAAAACAACCTACTATAGGAGATAGGAACAGAACTAGAAGAGGAACCAAAATCGAGTTCAACCATTTTGTAAAATAAAGTGTAACAACAGCAGATCAATAACAGATCAATGTAACAAAATATGTGACAACAACATAATAATAACATATCAATGTAACATAAAATGTGACAAAACTTGATGATCAAGAAAGAAGGAAACGAAAAACTTAAAAAAGGTAACAAAAAAATGAAAAACATATACAAACTATAAACGAACGCGATAGTAACAAATAACAAAAAAATCAAGGCCGACCATTACAAACAAAAATTGGAAGAAAACAACGAAGATCAAAACTGAAAACAATCAAACGAACAATTCGCACAAAAAAACAACTAAAGCATAAAAAAAATCTAAAATAAGAGAACTAAATCGCACATAAGAAAAAGACAAACTTGAAAAATTTCTACCCAAATCGGAGCTCGCAGGAAAACTCGAACAAAGCCGCGCACAAAGCACAATGAAAAGCTGAACTTTACGAGCAAAAGTGTTTGAGAATGAAGAAATAAATGAGAAAACAGTTGAAGAACAAAAGAACTGCACATTTAATGAGCCAAAGGCAAAAACTTCAAATCATAATGAAAAAAAATAAATAAAAATTCAAAAATGATTAAATACCTAATTAGTGAAAACTATGTCTAAGACCTAATATATTATGCCAAAGTTTGGCCAAATCCTAAAAAATCTCTAATTTAAATTAGATTCTCTACTCAAATATTGTCAACCAAACAATAATTTAAATTGACAATTTAAATAGAAATATTCATTATTTCTAATCATCTAAATTTTTCATTTTAAATCGCAAATCAAATGACCACATAATTTAATTTAACTTTAGTGACATGTTTATCGGATTATTTTTTGGTTAGTTAGATATATAGGCCATTTTCTAAAAAGATTTTTAAATTTTAGCCCATGTTTCAAGAAGTTAAGAAAGTAACCATGATGCAATAACTAGATGTGTGGATCACTTAACCCCTTATAGTTACTTGATAACTACTTTTTTAATAATTAAAAACTTTGGCCATATTTTTTAATAACCTACACAAAATGGTTTCTATTATTTCCCAATAAGCATTCTGGACCCGAGGACTCAAAGGGTCCTCAAGACCAAGACATAAAATCACGAGTCCCCGCTAAAAATCCACTAAGAAAAATCTAGGTGTATGTTCAAGTATGGAAATAATGTGATTCAATCTTATTAATCCGAGATCTTGGGAGATCAATTGGGATCAATTTCAAAGGCAGAGTGACAATGTCGGTCAAGGTCAACCACCCAATTAATATAAAGATCTCAAAATGATTTTGGGAAATATCAAGGGCTTTAAAAACCTTCCTATTTCCAATAACCTTGTAATGTCGACTAGTTATTATAAACATGTGATTTCATGATAATATTTCTTCTAATAAAAAACTTCTCTCATGCACTTTGCGAACTTAAGCATTGGAGAGCCAAAGGCGGAGTCACCACCTAGTGTCCACTTTGGCCTTTGACCTGTGACACCCACATTTCACCTCTATTAATAAACTACTTAATAACATAATTTGCCCATAATATTCGACCTCTAATGAGCATCACATTTATAACTTTTTTTAAAAAATTAACTATATAAACAAGGAAAAAATTGAACATTTTTAAAAACTAAAATAATAAATAAATATCTTTCATAATAATCACTTAAAAACCAATAATATCCGTTACGGAGGTTTTCAAATAAAATTCGTCTCATACCCAAATAGTCGGTCTAATATGTACATCTATCACAGCTCCAACATCTATTTTCGTCTTCAATTTGGTTCCTGCAATACAATCTAACTAATGAGCTAATAGGCCAGTAAGTGGATAAGTTAATATAAAGGAAAAAATATATTTTTGCACCCCTTATTTGTGCTACATTTACTTAATATACCATATTCTTTAATTTCGATATGTTTGCACCTTGAACTATTTAGCATAGACCATTTTGCACCCTCCTCCGTCTAAGTCCGTAAGTTAAATGATGACGTGGCACCAAAAAAATTGTAATTTGACTGTAGTTATTTAAAAATTTCACTAATACCACGTCATCAATTTTTAAATAAATTAAGGGGTAAATTACAAATTTTTTTGGTGCCACATCATCATTTAACTTACGGACTTAGACGGATGGTGTAAAATGGTCTACGTTAAATAGTTTAGGTGCAAACATGTTGAAATTCAAGAATGGGGTGCATTCAGTAAATGTAGCACAAATATAGGATGCAAAAAGGTAATTTTTTCTAATCTAAAATATAAAATGCAATGCAAATAATCAGTTATCTATAAACAACAAACATATAAGATCTCTATCACATATCACATGACCTTCTCAATTTGAATTCAAATAACCATAACATATCTCAATTTCACCTTTTCAATTTCAAATAATCTCAATTCAAATATGAAGAAATTACATGATAGTTCAAATATGTAGATATGGATCACCCAACTAGATCTTTATTTACTTTTTATTTTTCATTAATATTTTTTCTTATTTAATGTTATGTTTTTTTTTCGATTATAGGATTGAACAAATCAAAATCAAATATGTTAATTCAATTTATTCATAGGATTTTTTTTTTCACGTATTATTGCATTCTAATTTTTTCACATATTCAAATATAATAAATTCGTAATCTTTGGAGATTGTTAATCAATTATATCTATAAAAAAAATAATACGCAGGTTTTTTCTTATTGATTATAGGATTGAACAAATCCAAACCAAATATGTTAATTTCAATTATATTCGCAGGATTTTTTTACGTATTATTACATTCTAATTTTTTCACATTCAAATTTTAATATTCAAATATAATAATAATTTTGTAATATTTGGAGATTATTAATTAATTATGTCTCCAAAAAATTAATACGTAGTTAGTAATTTCAATCCAATTTATTCATATATTCAAATCTTAATATTTCTTATAGACAAAAAAAATTAATGTTTGAATAGTGTTTGAATATCAAACTAATACAGATATTCAAATTTGAATATTCATTTTATCAAGCGTGGTCAATATCTATGATTGTTGATTTCTTTTTTCTAGTTTCCTGATATCAAAATAAATAAAAAATACTTTAATTCTGCAATATGATAATCAAATCTTAATATTATATTAAAATAACCAATTCAATCTCAGAATAAATTCTAATTTAATAATAATTTTGAAATAGGATATTCAAACTCTTTATTGGAGTGCGTCATGTTCTTCTTTATCGGAGGCGTAACCAGACTCATTAGCATCTCCTTTTTCTTTAGTAATCCAACTCCCTTCTCAGCCTGTAAATCCCAATCGAACCATTATTGTTGGTTAAGAAGCGGTGTTTTTTGGGCAGATTGTGGAGTTGAGATAAAAGGGTAGACATGTTTGGCTAGTGCCAGAATTTTTTAGGATGCCGGCATTTAAGGAGAGGCGGCGGCTGGTGTTTTTGCGGAGATGGGGTAGACGTTTGTGTGTATTCGGGGGCGGCTGATTGTGGAAGAGACGGGGTCCGGCGTTTAGGAAGAGGCGGGGCCCGAAGTTTTTTGCGGAGGCAGGGCCCAGCATTTTTACGGAGGTTGGGGCAGTGTGGGAGGCTGGTGACAGAGGAGACGGGAACCGACGTGTGAGAAGTAGCATGGGCCGGCGGTGGGGGACAGAGGCGGGAGCCGCAATTCTGTGGAGGCAGGGGCCGACAGCGGGAACGGAGGCAGGAGTCGCGATTCTGTGAAAGCGGGGGCCGACGGCGGGGGACGGAGGTGGGAGCCGCGATTCTGTGGAGGCGGGAGACGGATGAGTGAGGCGGCATTTCAGTGGAGGCAGGAGGCAGGAGACAGAGGCGTGAGGCGGCGTTTCGGTAGAGGCCAGAGGAGTCGGGGCTGGCGTCTGTGCAGAGCCGACGGATGGATATTTTGTGGAGGCGACGGCGGGCGATTTGTAAGGAGGGATGGGATGTGAGCTGGCGATCTAGGGTTTTTTTTTTTTTTTTTCAGATCACATCCGGTGACTTTATGACTCTGTTTATATAGGTCTATTTCAAAAAGTTTTGAAATCCCCTAATAAAAACAAAATCCGAAAAATATTTTTTTTTTAATTTTTCAATATAGATCCAGGTTTTTAAGTGGGTAGGGGTAGTATAGTATTATAAATAATTAGTTTAAGATATGTTGTAGAAAGTGAATCAAAATGTAACATTCACTCCTAACTTGAATATATATGTAAACTACCCTTCAAATATTTTACATGCATCTATATGATTAGGCTCGATTGGTACTGCACCCGGCAAACATTACACAAGAGTGTCTCCTCGAGCCTAGTTCTGACTATTGTCCTAGCCATTACACGGTGAACCGAATGATACAAAGCCTAGCTAGGCAGTATGGGAAAAACTTAAAAACTCATACATATATAAACATCTCGTACGATCATAATCTTATGTGGTGATGTACAATCATCATGTTTAAATACAAGGAAAACTCATAATGTAAGTTATCCTGTATAAGGAACTAGCAGTACCAAAGCGTGATTATGCATGTAATTCAAGTAATTTTATTCATAATCAGATATGTCAGTTGTAATTATAGTAATCGTAAATTTAATCATAAACAGAAATCTCAATAATGATTCACACTCGTGCATAATCATATAATATCGTGGACAATATAAATTAATACCAATGAAAGGGATCCTTACTTCTTGACTTATAATTTTAATCCTCTAGTATATAATTTTATTATATACTAAAATTATAATTCATATCAATATATTATGGATTTTTAATAAACATTTATTTCTATAATAAAACAAAATAAAAAGTATACAAATAAATACTTATTTTAATAAAACAAAATCAAAAGTATACAAATAAATACTTCTTTTTATTTATTGGGCCATTCTTTTGTACAACACATTTTTAAATGTTGTAGTAAACGCCACAGTGAGACATGACCGTGAGATGTTATGATGTGTATTAAAAAAATGAACCAAACGGCAAGGATTAAAGTAGTGGTCATTCGGTCTTGTAGGGGCATATATAGGTATAAAAATTAGTGACCAGTTGAATAAAATATTGTATAAAAAATAAGAAAACCCAAATTGTACGGAAAGAGGAAAAGTAAAGGGGTCAATTTGGAAGCATGAAGAAATGGAGTTTGTTCTACTGGAATGCTATAGTGAGTGGTAGGTTATGGTCATTGAAGGTGAGCTTTCATTCGTCAGTCTCCAGGTATGTATATTTTTTCCCCTTGCAAGTACAAATTTGCAAGTTAAAGATTAGAAGGTACTAAAAAAATTAGATCAACAATATATATTTTATATTAAGATAAATATCTGAGTTGGGTTTTTTTATTTTAAAAGTAGGCTGTTTTAATTTGAAATAAGCTTAACAGAAAGAACTTAAAATTTCGCCCATACAGTAATACATGTATATTATTTTGTAGTTGTAGTCCTAAAAGAAAAAGTACTTAATTAATAATGAACCAGAATCTTCATTGTATTTGTAAACAGAGATGGTGCTGTACATGTTATACCATCTGTGTGTGCTCTGTTTGGTCAATATGTTTGAAGTATGTGCATGCTTAGTAGGTGATTATGTCATTGGTCGTAGTAATTAGTGTGGTTGTAATTTTTAGATATAATGTATATATGTTATATAGAGGTCTGGTAAATGAGAAATATTGACAATAGGCGGCTAAACTGACCGAAATTGTTGTGTTTTTTGTCTATGGTTAATGTTGTTTTTGTTCAATAGGAAGAGGCACGTGATTCAACAATAATTAAATTGTTTCAAAAATTGATTAAAAATGAAGAAAACATTTGAAGAAGAGAGTTTGGGTCCCCAACGAAGTAGAGAAATGAGAGCATTTAGTTCAAGGTGCTCGCCTAGTAGACTTTTTAAGGTGATTAGAGGTTTGAGTATTGAGTTGGAGAAGGTTGTGAAAGACATGGGTTTTGGAACTTTTATTGGGATGCAGAATTGCAACTTGCGACGCGATTTAATTCAGTGGTTGGTAGAAAAGTTTGACCAGATTGACGGATCGATAAATGTACAAAACCAGAAGTTGCATTTAAATAGTAAAATTTTTTGTCAAACTTTGGGTGTTAGAGATGGTGGAGAGGATATAGAATATACATTTTCTTAGGATAATGGAAAGAGGAATTGTTGTGAAAGAACATCGCTGATCATCCTACAGCAAAAGTTGGAGCAAAACGCGGAACCCGAACAATTTGTACGAAATTTTACACTTTATTTAGTGGGTACGATGTTGATGCCCACTACATCGTTGTACGTTGGTAGAAGTTTAGAATTGGCATTGCAAGAAGTTAAGTGTGGGACAAAAATTTAATCTAAGAATTGGGCATCTTTGTCGTGGCGATTCCTCGTTAAGAGTATTCGTTGGTACAAGGAAAGGCAGCCACAATTCATTTGTGGTTGTATATTTGTTTCAGGTAAGTAAATTGTTCAATATGCATCTTGCTTTATCCGCTTTTGTTTGTACTTTTTATTTCATTTGACGATTGTAATGCTCTTTCTATGTAGTTGCTCTACTTTCAACATGTCGAAGGTTTTGATAGATATGTGGACAAGTCATTGTGTCCGATGCAATGATGGTCTGAGTCGGAGATAAAGTTGATATTAAAATGGGTCAATAAAAAAGGAGGATTTGAGAATGTTAATGTAAGCAAATAATTTTCTCATGTTTGGGCCAAACATAGTGCGCAAACAAAGTATCAAGGCATGTTATAACATTTTTAAATGATATTTTAGCATGGCAGATCTTTTGTACCAGCAACGAGTCAAATGATGTTGAGCTGCCGCTGAGTAATAAGGACATGTCAAGGTCAGATTTATTGCCGCATGTGAATAATGAGATTGTAGTTTTTCAAAGTGAAATGAAGTTCATGTCTGATGGTTTAAAAGAATATTTTATGGCTGACTTATCGAATTTGCGAAATGAGTTAAACGTGACCCGCTCTGGTTTGAAGAAATTTACTAACGATCATGCAACGGCAATCGTTAACCCCATAGTATCCTCACATATTAGAGATGTTGTCAATAATGATGTGAGGAAGTTGAACATGAAAGTTAAGGTAATGTGCGATTCTTTAAGAGAAGAAATTGCAGTCGAGGTATGCAAATTCGGCAAGAGGTGAAGGCAATGCACAATTATTTATGTGACGAATTGAGAGGAGAATTTTCGAAACTAGCTAATGAAGTGCTGAAACGTCTTACCAGTCAAAATTTTAATGTATGGGCCAACTTATCCGCTATTCGTACAAGTTCAGACGCATATAATTCGGACGTGTGTACAACATAAAATTTGTCTGATTGTCATGTTAAGCCAAACCGAGTTAGTCAATGCGGACACCAACTCAACAATTTATGCAGTGACCTCATTTTGAGCAGAACTATTAGCCATAATAGATTAGAAAGAGCGGCATTGTTGTTGTACGATGCATTCTTCAATAGCAGTGGCACGATTGTTGATCCATTCACGTTACAATTAAACATTGATGTTACAAAATTTTGCCTAGCAATTTACGTCTTTTTTCCCAAGTTGTCCCTCAGGTACATTCATTGATGTGTTCAACGTTGTATAACTTAATCATTATTCAAAACACTACGACCATCTAATTTTTTGTGGTGATTATTATTATTTTTTTGGTACTGTATAGCGATGTTTTATTTCGGCACAAAGAATATGAAGTTGTACGGCTCTATTTTGGTGGATTGTTACCACAAGCAGAAGTCGACATACAGGTAATGTAGAAGTTGTAGGCTCTATTACTGTCCGCTAAATTTCTATTTATACATATATATAAACCATACATTGACAAATTATTTGTATGTGATATTGTCTGTTGTCGTTGCAGCTATTAGGTGCATAAGTATTGATGGTTAGGTGTGAACAATTTCTTAAATTTAGCGGGTGTCATAAATGTTCAATTATATGTATGCCGGTCCGAAAGGTAGTATTTTTCAATATTTTCAAGTAAATTGTTCTAACTTTCCATTGATATGCTTATTGTTATCGTAATTGGTTAACTATTTTTCGTATTGCTCGAACCTTCTCAATGCAGAAATCAGGGGTAATATTCGACGTGAAAAACATTCGGCATTGGTAAGGACATGTCCCCATGGACAGATGCTTTAAGGTTAGTTAGAAGTCATATGTACTAGATTGCCTTTCTGTGATTCTACTTTCTCAAACCTCACACATTTATACTTGATCTTTAATTTACCATTATTCTTTCTCTGCATCATATGAAGGTAATTATCCAAATATTGGACCTTGATGAGGGCCATTGGTATATGGTTGACTTCAATCTAAGTGAAAAAGTATGTACAATTTGGGACTCTCTAGGGTGCGGGCAGCACACCATGACCAGACTCAAGATTAGAAAAGATTTGGTATCAACTCATGCCCTCCCCTTATTTCGTTGTGACGCCAAGTTAAACAGTAGATTGTATGGTTTAGTTTGGTTTCAAGTTCTATTATATGTATAGGGCTGCCACCTTGAAGAAGGACTAAGTAGCGCCCCCACTGCAACCTATACTTCTGTGTTCCTAATGTCTGAGTTCCTTATTCGGAATGCGACCAATTTGCCCTTACAGGATAACTGCTTCGATTGTGGAGTGTTCTTGATTAAGTACATTCAGTCGTGTATCTCTCTTGAGAAGAAAACCATACACGTACGTTTGGATGTCATAGCTAATTTAGTTTGAACGTATTAATCCGATATTATGGTTGACCTATGTTATTACTTACGGTTCAATATTTCTATTTGCAGGTTGATCCATTACATGATAGACTTATTGTTGGTAGTGTTTTCAACGAAATCAGCAGCGATGTAGTTGTCGCTGCACAAGATACTTTCCAGAATTCATATGCAAACGACCGCATGTCCTCAATGACGTCCTCCTTGATGCCTAAACTTCAAAAGCCTAAGATAAACCCAATCATCCATTCACCCGCCACTAAGAGATAGAGGACAGCTTATTGGAGTCGATATTCCCGGAAGAAGAGTCTAGAGGAGGAGGAATAAATCTTGTATCAAAACAACAATATAGTGACTGTAACAAACTGATATGTTTACTCGTTAAGTATCGTATTTAGGCTTTCTATTTAACATGTCATAGATATCTTTGTTAGGCCTTTCTTCATTTTGGCTTTTAAATTGGTCATGATTTACACTAAAGCCCAATTTATCAGTCCTGTTCAACATCTTCTTACAATTTTAATAAATCTGTTGACAATAATTTAAAGCTAACTTTTCGAGATTACTAACATTAATTGGTTATTAAAGAATTTTGTAGGGCTTATCACGAATAGTTGACAATAAATCTAGGCTGAAAACACTAGTAATAAACATATGTCCAGATTTAGCCATACAACTGAACTACATAACGTTGTTTGTTGTTGGCCTAATATTTTTGTGCTACTCATATTGTATTTAAAAATTAAACAGATTACAATAAGAGTTAAGAATAATAATAAAAAGAACAAGACTGAGCAAAGTGGTTTATCTTACAAGCTTCCTCTCCACTATTTTTGAAGTGGTATGCATGATCTAAAAATCCGCTTGGTCCATCGATCGACAACTCACTTCATCCTCTCGGGGGTTCGCCAGCGAAGGTACCCACCATTGCCAGTATCGGCAACCATTCCGGACACAATGACACCTGTAGTAAACTCTTCCTGGGTTCACTGCGAAACGACTAATGCGTGCTTTAGCCGCAAGTCCGCAGTGACAAGTGCATGCTACAATGCTAATAGTCAATACCGCCATTATCGGTTTTATACAAAAATGATATTTTTTGGAGGTAGTACATAAAAATTAACTTGATTAGTTTATACTGCAAAAAAAACTCGGACCCACTCTCGTCCACACCGAATTAATTTATAGATGAAGTAACATCGTGTTGAAGCTTCTAATTGAACGTCATATCCCTATATGACTATTATGTGCCTTGAATAGGTGACCGTTACAAGCTATAAGTATGGCCGTTGTTGAAGTTCAGATTTCAATCAAACTCGAATATAAAACCACGTAATAACAAACATTTTATATTCAATCAGAAACAGTGACAACATTACTTATGTCCTTCTTAGATGCAGATACAACCCAAAAGCTTAAAAACCTACAATTTAAATACATAATCCACACTGAGAACCAAAAGTAAATTCTTATGTGAATGTTTGTTCTCACTCTCAATCCACGATGCTTAATTTGAAACACAGGCCTTCCAGATCCTCTTCAAGTGCTTTGCAGTCCTTTATTTTGACGTCCACGATAGCTTGAATTTCTTTAAGCACGAACTGCAGAGAGTTAACTAAAATATAGCTATTTCGCGCCGTCTCCATTGCGGGTTGGAGTAATTTAGTGAGCTTCTCTATTTGTTGCTAAAAGACATGACAATTAGGGCATGGCTTTGACACTGGCCTCTCCATAGAGATTAGGGCTGAAGAAGACGAAGATGATTAGGAATACATGTTCGACATATGTGAATTTAAAACTTGTTATGGTAAATGTAGTTAAATGGTTGTTGTGAATTGTGCGGACTCAGTGGGTTAGTCTAAATGGTTGGGTTAATGAACACCAAAACATGTAGGTAAATAGTAAATAAAATAGAATAGGTGCTTAGGCAAAATCTTAGGGTATGGCACATTGTACAATGCATTATCATTGACTGTATTGAGAACATGTAGAATTTTGATTATGGGCCCACCAATTGTACCTTTTGGTCAATATTTATTATCTGTCACAGTCAACGATATTCGAATTGAAAAAGACACAGATATTACCAATTGTTGGTGACCCATTTAGCCTAAATGAGTACCAAACCACACGTGTTGTTGTAGACAAAATATATGTGGCACTATTACCACATGTTCCATTTCAAACAATGGACCCCGATTTTAATAATGTGGCACTATTACCACATGTTCCATGTAAATTAAAGTATTGTACATATTAAAGTTATATGTATCTTTATTTATATCTAATGTCAAAATTTAATTCGTAGGACCATTGCTGTGGCCATGTATAAATATGATTAATTAAATATGACATATGACCATTGGTGTACAAATATGAATACTAAAATATTTAATCCGCATGACTATTAGTGTGGCTATGTACATGTAATTTCGCAACATTCTTCTGTAATTGTATTTCTGTTATGAATAATTAAATATGATACACAATTTTTAATAAGTGTACATGTACAAATATTAAATATGTAATTGTCGGGTGTCTTGTTTTACTTTTGTGAAGAAAAAAAATTAAACATCATTACCAGACATGTACAAATATTGGTTTTAATGGTGTCGTATTATAGTAGATATATGTTGGCCAACTTAGCTTTATTTTGGTCGAAATCAACAATTTTTTATAAATTAGCTCTATTTCGATCGAAATCAACAATTGAGCTATACTCTTCATATTCGGCGTCTATTGATTTGTTAATTACTATGTCATTTGGATAGAAATTAATAGATATTATAAAAACAACTAATATTCCCTTTAATCTTCGGCATCGAATCAGCTCAAAGTCGGACTACATCGCGAATTACATTTTCCCTAATCATGAACATGCCTGAAGTAGAAGGTGTTCTAAGATAAATAAATAAATTTGAAACATGTTCTAATAATTTTGATAGATAAAATATTCTAATAATTTTGATAAATAAAATGCCAATTACAAAATGTAACAGATAATAAATAAATATTAGAATGTGTAAATGGTTGTTCAACGTGACGAGTTACTTAATCGTGTCCAAAACTGTAAGTCACATAATTATTAAGGGAGGACCTAGCCCTGGGGCCTTAATCTCGTGTGCGTATCATGTCTCGTCTGTAGATCAAAATTATATATTACTGTCTTATGAGGGGTAATTTTTCGTCCCTCCTAATTATCTGATACCAAAGGAAATATCCGATAGCGACCTTGATTTATATTTTTTTTTAAACTTGTTTTATTATGGATTGTTGTTATACTGAAAAGAGATAATTAAGTAAATAATCATTTTCTAAATGATATCAAATAAAAAAAAACCAATGATTCGATTAAATAAGAATTAATTATATTCTTAATTACATAATATTAATGTGTATTTACCATTTGGCCTTAGTAATGTTGATCATTAGTGGCTACACATAATTCATTTTCTTTAAAACATGAACCAAGACATGACTAAATACTAAGTATACACTACAAATATATGATTAAAACATAAAGAATTTTTACGTTCATTTTCTCTTTTGGAGAAGGATTATTATTTTTTTCAATTTTTTTTCTTTCTATTGTTTTTTTTAATTATACTTTCTTTGTTTTTTTCTATACATCGTAAAATTTTTCTATCGAGGCCATCAGTTATTATTTCTTTTTTCTTAAATTTTAGACACCTATTGTAACGTAATTTTTTTATTATATTTTGTGAAAATATTGTTGTCAATGAATTATACAAATACATGCGTAAAATAATTTTTGTTTTATTTTTTGTTTTCCCTCCTTCTATTCTATATTTTGTTTTCTACAATATTTTCATTTTTTTCTTATTATATATAGAATAAATGTCTGATAATTTGTTGGAAAAATACCTCTTGTTTGGGGAGACCATTTTAGCCATTCCATCCTCTTTTTTGGGATGAAAAAAATAGTTTAGAATGGTTTGAAAATGATTTGAAAAATGATGTAGAATGGTTTGACTTTGCAAATTTCGATGTGGTGTAAATGATTGAGATTTTAGATATTGTATAAGGATTTAGAAAGTTGAAAAAAATGGTTGAAAAAAAATAGAATGGAATGGTTTGAAGGATTAGGAAAGTTTAAAAGAAAATTAAAAAATTGAATGGAATGGAATGAGTAAAATGGGGGGGCCAAGCGGGGATATTTTTCAGTCGTATATCGACAAATTGTACATTTGTTTAACGTCAACTATTTTGTTACTAAACGTTTCACTTATAATTAATTTCAACTTACGTGACCACACTCTTATTGATTTTACAATCATTTTTGGAGAGTTAATCATTATAGTAAGTCTATATGTATGTAACTAGTTCGACTGCAGACCGCGGGTCATCACATTTGACTTCAAGAAAAAAAACTGCTACTGAAGAAGTAATGAATAGATTCAGGAAAAAAAAAATCAACATGAATAGTGGACATGTTATTTACATTCACCACACTAATCAACTATTATCTAGTTTGTCACTGGTTGTGTACAAGTGTTTTCATAATAATTTAATTGCTTCCTACACTAGATTTGTATCTTGTAACAGAAGTTTACGTTTACACAAGAGTTAACGCCACGTGGACGAGAATAAAGTGGTTTGAAAAAGTCCTTCTTCATCTAAGCATTGAACCCCTAATATATAATGATATTCATTACATCTTATTCAAATAACTAAACCACCGTCTTCTTTGTTTTACAATTATACAGCTTTTCGAACAAACAAAGATTGAGGCGTCCACCATGTCTCAGAGCAGCATCCCCTCTGGTAGTATTAACAATCGCGGACCGTTCTACTCCCCGCCGGTCTCTCTGGACTACCGTCCTGAGTACGATGGAATTCAGAGGAGGCCGTACAAGATACTTCCTGAAAACGCCCTTGACCTTCTCAACGATCTCTTAAAGCAATTGGATGACAAGGACCACCAGATTTTGTGCACCAAGTGCGAGAATAAACAGCTTGAGGTTGACAAGCAGGAGAAGGAGACTACATCATGGAACTTGAGGGCGAAATCATTTGCTTCAAGGAGAAGGTCACTCAGTTTGAAGAACAGGTCCGAGTGCAGTCGGCCCAAAGAGCTGCTGAGAATCAGGCGTTCATGGTAGCGATCGCCGACCTCAAGATCGAAGGTCTTTGTTGCTACATGGAACATCTTGACTACCGTACAGCAGTCATGCTACCCGCCTCCGCTATTTGCCATCCCACTAGATAGACCCACGCAGAAATATAGGCATAATTGTAGAAGTGGATCTTGTTCGCGTAGGTAGTTGACGACGTTTTGAAATATGACTATTATGAAGTATTAATATGGGGGCCATTAATATGTGGTTGTTCTTACTATAACTATCTAAATACGGTATGAGGCAATTCACTTTAAAGTGCCCAGATATATGTAATCCACTTTTAGTGTTTTGTAACCCACCATATCCCTGTGATGAAATGGTTCTGCTTGTCATAATAATATTTTTCATTATGGCTACAAATTTTTAATGGTTGATCTTCTTCAATACCAAACAAAACATTAATCAGTATGAACATTAAAAGTCTACAAAAATATCAGAGTACGTAGTTGTACAACTCAAATTATGAGAAAGTTAGCGTATATTTCCATGAGAACAAAAAACACAACCATTGCGTATCATATTATATTCGTAAATCATGCATTTTATTTTCAAGTGTAATGGCGAAAAAGTTTCCAAACCGAGGCTGCGACGAATACATTGTTAGGCGCCATTATGTCATGTACTATTAAAGTTAATAATCCATGCCTGCGTTTTTAAAATTTTAATTAAACGATGTCGCTCATGCAGCTTGAGATATAATTTTTGCTCAATTACAATATGCAAATTACTTGGGTCACAACAAATTTCTCATCCACTTTATCATTATTACCACCTACATTGCAGATGTTACTTGAAACACGCTACCACGTCACTTGTGTCAGCAAAAGATTTGTCAACTCATAAAGTACCCGAACAGTTGAGATTAGTGATTGGGCTCAAGGAGTTGGTGTACAAAGACATAATGACAACCTTATTTTATCGAATTTCCATTATAAAATGTCAGTACTGAACCTAAACAAGTTGATAATGGCCATACAATATTGCCTTGAGAACAACACCAAACATTAAATGTGATTACAAAATTTTGTATGAAGTGCACTAACTTGACTTACATGGCGTTCTTAATAAGCTAAAATCAGGAACTGCTGCACCAGTAACAATAAGGAACAAAAGCTATGGTTCTGTCAGATATGGATGTAACAATAGCGATTAGTGTTACATGGAATTAATTACATTTAATAATGGTACACTAGTTTGGGAGTGTTATAATTTTTTTTTCCAATCCAGCTTTAGGCTCATTGTTGTTCGGCAATATTAAAAAGACTCACCCACTAGCATTAATTACTATTTTATTTCGCACTTAGCATTAATTATGTGGATGTAGTATAAAACTAAAATCCATTCTAACAAGGTGAGCTATTAGTTGATGGCGAAAATTTCCATTGTGGTTCGCCTCTTCTCAAAGAAACGAGTTAATATATGAAAAAAAAGTTTCCACTCAAATGATGGATGTGTTCATGACTTTAGGAAGTAACACTCATCAAATAATAGCATTCCAAGTAATTTTGAAGCTTCTCAAAGGTAATGTCTCCCCACTTTATAATTAAATTATAATGAACATTATATTTAGTTCATTTCTCTGGTTGATAAAATAATTACATGGAACATTTTAGGGATGTTGTAAATTTTATTTGCTACAATATTTATATTACCAGTGTACCATTATATCATGTACCATTCACTTTTACGAGGTCTAAGTGTTAATCAACTTAATAATTAGTTGAATAATTAATTTAAAGAATACTTATTTGAATGAGCATCACTGTAATAGTAGATATACTAAATGAAGTTTCACTGATTACCTATGTCTATTTTAGGATTATCTACATAAACGCCCCCCAATGTTGTGCTATTGTTGCAGTTTGCACCCTAATGTTTAAAAACTATCATTCTTGCCCCCTAAAGTATTAAAAACTTATAGATATGCCCCTTCTGTCACAATCTGTAAAAAAAATAGATTAAATTAATAGCATAACATTATTCTGTTGGCACCTGTATAATTTTTAAAGATCAACTGCCTTCAAATTAAGAAAATTATAGTAATTAATTCTATATTTATTTTCACAAACACCCCCTTATGTCGTCTTTTCTTCTCAAAATGCACCTCGATCTTTTAAAATTTTGTATTCATACCCTTGAAAAATTGTACAGGCACCAACAGATTAATATTACGTAATTAATTTAACCCATTTTTGTTACAGATTATGACAGAGGGGGCATATCTATAAGTTTTTAATACTTTAGGGGGCAAAAATGACAGTTTTTAAACATTAGGGTGCAAACTGCAACAATAGCACAACATTGGGGGGCATTTGTATAGATAATCCTCTATTTTATTTGTTATATATAGCACATGTAACACAACCAATATCTAGTAAAAAGAAAAAAAATAAAAATAAAAAAACTTGTTATCACATTTTACGAAGCCGTAGCCCATAGGTCATAAAATAGTCATGAAAGATAAATACATGACAACACATTGTGATTATTTCTATGAAGTTGGTAACCCAAACTCTAAGCACAAGTAACCATCTCGATTAGATACCCACGTGATCATGTGGACCCTCACATTACCTACTCTACAGAACCTATAGAACTCAATAAGTGGGTAACAAACTCTGTAGCCAGGTGTAAAAAATGATATGTTCAAAGTAATTATGGGTAAGATCATAGGTTACGACTTACAACAAACTTCTGAATGCCCCTCAATTCCCTGCATGGCCTATATAAAACCATAATTCAAAGTAATTATGGGTAAGATCATAGGTTACAACTTACAACAAACTTCTGAATGCCCCTCAATTCCCTGCATGGCCTATATAAAACCATCGACGTGTTTACAAAATCACACTACTAATTTTCCTTTCAAAAAAAAAAAAAAGGATAGTCAATTCTATTACCACCACTTGTATTCGTTTGTGACCAAAACCACATGTAATCAGCTAGAAAGTTGTTTTTCCCTTCCAACGCCATGAATCTTTTTAACTTTAGCCTCGAATTCCATCTTCATCCTCGTTCTCCTCTGACTGATTCGAATCCCCTTTGCACTGACCTTACCCCGAAGTCGAAGGGGAAGAGGCCGATGACAGCCCCTCCAAACACTTCAGCCAACAACAAGGGAAAACATAAGTCGGGAGGTAGAGGCAAGTGTCGTGGGTGTTTGAAGCGTGATGAAAGTATTGAAGCACAAAATATTTTTCTACGCCATGTTTTGAAGAGATCTGACCGCCTTGAAGACATTGCGGCTTAAGTTGTGGGCTCATTGTTAAGCATCAAGCAATACATCGATGACGCTATGCCACTACTGCATGAGGTTGGGAAGATGGCTGCCAAACTATCAATGGATGCTAGCATGAGCCCCGGAAAGATGAACATCATCGAGTTGGAGAAGGTCGTTGGAATACAATCATTATGCTCTACTATATTTACGTGTTCTAGTGAAGTATGTTAGTATTAACGTTGCATGTAATCTAGCTTTTGTATTATCATAGTAGTAATCTCACCTAGGATGATACTAAATATATGTTAGATTACCATGTTAAAGTGTGTAATTGATGATACGAGATTACACGTGTATGCTAACTCCTACGTGTAGGAGAAGGCAACCTATACGAAACTTCGACATCAAATGGAATCTACCTCCTCTGAGCCACATCAGAAGCGGTGTCGCATCTGTAATGAGCTGGGACACAATCGAGCGACGTGCAAATTTAAGAACAACGCAATGACACAACTCAACTCTACAATACCATCTACTGAGCATCACGATCAAACTGTCCGACCCACGCAAACACATTCTACCACGGATGCGAACGCCAACAGACCAAATGATCAAAAAAATTTTCCAATTCATACCGATAACAATCATTGCATGTACACATCAAAAATGGGAGAAACATCAACACCGGCACAAAATACTCACTGGGATTTTGGTGCAACCACTTCATGCAACCCGTTAAATAAATACATTTCATAGGTGTGCATTTCGATTACTATCATTTTTTTCTTTACTCCTAATCGACGTACACTTCTAATACCTATTTTTTTTCTCCACTTTCAGATGCTAAATAGTAAATATTCCACATTATTCAATACCCCGCCGATAATCATACAGGGAATCAAGCCAGCACAAGGGCGGAAGGAATGCAACAATTTTTCTACTTCGTATTTTCCATTCAATCATGTAACCAGAATTAACACAGGGTTTGGTTGCATATTTTCCCAACACATTTTCCCTCTAATAGGCATTGTTTGTTTTTAGTCAAGTATATGTTTATACTGTCGAGAACACGGTTATCTGTTTACTCGGTTCTTATATCATTATCCACAAAACTTTTGTTAATCTTTATTCAGCAACTACATGGTTATAATTAAAAAATAAATAAAATTACATTGCTTACTAATACTATCTTGTCCGCCAAACCCTTCCAACAACTCCCGACAAACCCAATATATTAACTTCAGTATTAAACTACAAGGACATCCATTACCCCAAATGCAACTTGTTACATTGTGCACTGCCTTATTTACAACATTAGGTGGTAACTAAGGACATGAATTGTCCGTTACGTATTTTTTAAGCAAATCAATACCAATCAAGGAATAAGGCTACAACCTAAACAAGTAGCCCTCTATATTTGTCCTACTCAAAAAGTGATCACTTTAACCGGCTCTTTATATTTGTTTACCTGCAATCAAGTATGAAACCGAAACTATTTGATGGCGCACAATACAACACCATTTGGCGTGGCGGACAGTAGACAAAACCTTATTTATTTTAAAAAATATTTATTAAATCTGATTTAAAAGTACATATTCCGAACATCGTCATCGATACTTACACAATAACCACAAAAAACGTGGTTGCCAATACTTTTATAAAAGTTGCCTAAAGATGGTCATCAAAATGATAAAATAATCTAACTTTTGGGCATGTTTATTATTGGCGCGTAACTTGTGATCGCCGATAATAAATGGACTCCATGGTTATAGTATTGTAATGACCTAAAACCCAAAACGGAGTTTTAATTCTGAAAAATACGGATAAATTTGAACTTTTTAATTTGAGTTACAAAATCCAATTTCTAATACCGAGCATTAGGTTTATCAATCCTCACTATAATTAAAGTGGGCTTAATTTAATACTTTACAAATATTGCGGAATTTAAAATATTTTCTTTGCCAACGATTAGCCGGTAACCCACGTAAGATCTTATAGGTCGGTCCCGTATACACGCGTTATTCCCGTCGTTGTCGCCTCGCCCTTTCGTTTCTTTCATCTTACCTGCGACACGAGCACACTAGTGAGCCAATAGCCCAGTATAAATAAGTTGCTAAGTCTGCAGGTAACATACAACCAAGAATTATCACAACGCAATAATCTAACAAAAGGACGGACTCGACGATCGAGTCGTCATAGTCCGGCCAGTAAACGTCACTCTTAAGCAACCTTGCCCGCGAAGTAGATTTCAAAGATAGGGTACTGAACCTACGCGGAATACAATACCTGCAAAAGAGTTGTGACATAGAACGAGGTCGGGCTTAACGACCCATTAATCTCGACTCAAAAGTCAAAATCATAATTTGTTCTAATCTCACTCAAGTTCACAACTCTCTGACTCAGCTTATAAAAATACATGTGCACACGATTCACATCCAAACCCCTTACGGGTCGATCTAGAACTTATACACAATCTAGACCTCTTATGGGTCGTTCTAGAATTCAATATACAATTAGACCCATTACGGGTTGTTCTAGAACTTATTCACAATCTAGACCTCTTACGGGTCATTATAGAATTTAATACACATTTATACCCGTTCGCGGGTCGTTCTAGAACTTTATACACTTCTAGACCCTCTACGAGTCGTTCCGAAACCTCACACAGACAATGGCCCCGTCGGGCGATCTCAGAATCGATCAAAATCGTAGCACACAGCATATGAAGTGGAAGGTCGTCTACCGACCTCCTCGAGACCCATCGGGTCGTTCCGAGACCTCACATAGACAATGGCCCCGTCGGACGATTTCGGAATCGATCAAGATCGCGGCACACAGCATATGAAGAGGAGGGTCGTCTACCGACCTCCTCAAGACCCATCGGGTCGTTCCGAAACCTCACACAGACAATGGCCCCGTCGGGCGATTTCGGAATCGATCAAGATCGCGGCACACAGCATATGAAGAGGAGGGTCGTCTACCGACCTCCTCATGACCCATCGGGTCGTTTCGAAACCTCACACAGACAATGGCCCCGTCGGGCGATCTCGGAACCGATCATGATCGCAGCCCCCTTTTCGGGCCCTTTAGAAACATACGGTGCTCCTGCAACCTTTTGCTTTACTTTACATCCGATCCTTCCGGAACTTATGAGTGTCTCTACTCAGGTTGGGCCTTATTTCAGGCTGTTTCTCGAGTCTATCTAGGACGCTCATAGTGACGAGGAGAAATCGTTCGACTCGACTCTTCGAACTCCGTGAGCCTAGCTAGAACGTTCACAGCAACAAGGAGGAATCATTCGATTCGACTCCTCGGACTCTTTGAGTCTATCTGGAATTTAGCTTATCCTGCAATAAGATCTCAACAAGAAAAGTAAAATAGTTTTATGTCTGTGGTCCCATACCCACCGACAGCTAAGTCATACTAACATATACACATACAAACAGACACACACCCTACACTAGAACCTGAACCACGAAGTTGAGTAGTTTAATGTCTGTGGTCCCATACCCACAGACAGATAAGTCATACGAATGAACACACGCACCAATACACTCCTAGAAAAACACAACATATCATAAACGAACCTACAGTCCCATACCTGCAGGCTCGTTGCACAGAACGAGACGAATATAATCGAGAGCCCGTATTCACAACCTTAGCGAGAATGGGAATCCACACAGTTTGGTAGCCACAATTTTAGGAGCATCGCACGCTTTATACAATCTCAACACATGCACAATATATTCAAGCATGGTAAGTATACTCGTGTCACAGTGGAGATCCACTTACCTGAGGTCCTAAGCCTCGGTCCTTACGACTCTCTCCTAGTGGCGTCCTCCCTTGAAACTCGTCGTGCGACAAATCTGTCCAACACGCGAGTAATAGGGTCAAAAACCACTTTCCACTAGACATAAATCAAAGAATTGCTCAAAGGATTGGCAGACTACTCAAGCTGGTCTTTAACCAAGAGCGGACATACAGATATCAAATTGTAATTTGAAGTATTCTCGTTCCGTTCGCCAGCGACTTAGTTTTATACGTTAGCCAATGAGTACATTGCTTGATTTAATTTGACGAGAAGTGGATTCTTTAATCTAATTAGTTTCCAACTTAGATTTACTAAGCATCTAAACTTCGAGCCGAAAATCCGGCAGAGTTTCCCCTGTTTTTCGAATATCCCGGCCGAAGCCTTCACCTAATTTCAACCCAGCACCTAACTAATTTCGGTCACAATCCATCACAACAACAACCAGAATAATTATAAAATAATATCAAGACATTTTAAGATTTCAGAATCGCAAAGTTCTTGAGCCTCAACGGCTTATCACAAAGCGTTTTTCTCAAGGATTTTAACAAATCTAAAAATTACAGTCACCACTCTAATGTCGTTTTAGTTTGCGACTAAAACTCAATTCTGGTCGTTCGATTATACCTTTAGTATCCGACAATGAGGGGTTGGGTATTCGAAGTGCTTCAATAGTGATCCTGCACAATTTTGTCATAATAAAAGGATCGAATCAAGCTTCGAATTTAAAAGCAAACACGATGAGAAACACTCGGAACTTGCGACCAATTCGAAAACTCATTAACTCTTAAATGGGCACAATTGCCAGAAAACAACTTCGCACGATTAGATTGTCGAATACAAATGAGCCGACATGATCATGCATCCTTTAAAATTATAAAACTAGTTTCAAACTCGCCAACACCACCAAAATCAACCCTCCAAACACTAATTTACGCCACCAATAATTTGCCGAAATCACACGATAGGTTTCAAGCCACATTACAATAAATGTAATTAAAATGTGCAAGCCGACACAACCCGAACACGGCTAACATGTTTAATGCGAAATATGACAAGACTTTAACATTACGAACCAAAAATACCAAATGATAACGCCGCGAGTATGAGGTCTACCACAAATTAACCAACCCAAACATTTGTACATTAAAAACCCAACAATCATGATTCCAACTCAACATAAATAACCATAAATAAAACCATTGAATCACACTTCAAACTTGACAATCATAGTCATAGAAATTTTTAAGGCCTTTGCACAAATCTTATGCAACCAAATAATGCACTAATTCACGACACAAACTTAAAGCTAAATACGAGAAATCTATCGATTTTAGCTCAAAATTGAGGCTCACCGAACACGAATAGTAACCGGCTTGACGAGGAGCAGCGCGGCTACGAGACGAGGGCCGCGGGCTTCGCCGGAGGCTCGCCGAGCTGGGCTTACGCAGATCGAGCCTTGCGCGGCTGGGCGAGGGGCGGCGAGCAGCAGTTATGGGCAGGCAGATAGCGCAGGTCGCAGCGGCGCCGGCGCTAATTGCGCGAGCAGCACGGGGCTGAGCGCGAAAGCGAGAAGCTGCTGTGCTGAGGAAGGCCGCGGCCAGCGGGGTCCTCGCATGGTGGTGGGCAGTGCGAACGGCAAAAAGGCTGGGCGGAGGTTCGCCGGAGTTGAGGAGGAGGCGCGCGGAGGGCTGGGTCGGTGCGCGGAGGCTCCGACGAGGCGCGCGGAAGCCTGGGTCGGCGTTGAGCGCGCCAGAGGCGGCGCGAGGGAGGCTAGGCTCACCGGGATTGCTCGGGGCGGCGCGAGGAGGACGCGCGACAAGGCTGGCTACTCGCGTGGTCGCCGGAGATAGGCGGAGTAGCGCGTGCGCACGAGGCCTCGCGGAGGGGGCGCGGCTGCGATTGGGAGGAGCTCCGGGCGGCGCAAGAAGGGTTGGCCGAGACAAGGCTCGGCGCGGGAGGGGCTGGGCCGCGCGAGAGGCAGCGGCTGCGCGCATGGGAGGCGGGCTGGGCCGGCGCGCAGATGAGTCGCGCGAAGGTGCAGGCGCACAGATCGGGGCTGAGGAAGGCCAGGCGAGGTGAGGCGTGGCTCGCCGGGGCTAGCCAGCGGCTGGGCGGCGCTGGCGGAGAGCGCGACGCTGGTTCGCGCACGGCGAAGCTCGCGCGAAGTACGCCGGGGCTGGGCTCGCGCGAGGAGGCCGCGCGTTGGCGCGGAGAGAGGGACGCACAGACGGTGCGCGGCTGGCTGGGGCGGAGGAGGCTGGCCGGAGCTAGGGAGGGCTAGGCGCCGGAGGGCAACGGCGGCTGCGCGAGTGAGGGGCGGAGGGGGAGGGGGTGACGGCGTGGGAGAGAGGGAAAAGAAAGAGAAATGGGATAATAAAACCCTACTCAATAGAATATTGGTTTATTTATTATTTATTAGCATAAATTCATTAAATAAAAGACATTTCCAAAAATTATGAAAATACACAACTTGGCTCAACTAGTGAAATTAGGAATTTTAAAATCAATTTCAGGTTGAAATTGAATTCTTAACAAGCTTTAAAATTCCAACATATCAAATTAACATTATTTGCACTGTCATTTTTATATCGTCCAAGTTGGCCAGATTTGACAAAACTAGTCACTTCTCTCAAAATAATTGAAATCAAGATAATATCTCAAGAAATTTCTGTCTCAGAAATAGAAATTAAATACTTTTTAATGTGGTCTAGTTTCAGGCCATTACAATCCAACCCCCTTATAAAAGTTTCGTGCTCGAAACTTAGAACAAGTGTGGGTATTTCTTTCTAAAACGCATGACTCCCTTGAACACGTGGTCACTCTCCTTGAACTCTAAGGGTCGGGGGCAAACATCCGCGTAGCTCTGTCTATTCTAAGCATGAAGATGAGCAATCTTCATGCGGCTTTGAAACTCCTCGATGGCCGTAAACGAAAGTTGTGGCTCAAAGTGTCTGTTACCTAGTTAGATTCTTCTTAGGCAATAATGAACACCACCGCTATAGTGTTTAACCAGCTTATCATGCAGGCTCTACTTTGCGGCTAGCAGTCACCATAAATCACGTAAAGGCGGTGATTCGAATTCTTTAAGAAAAACAAGACTGTGGCAAGCTCGAGTTTGTGAATAGGGTAACAGGTCTCATAATAATTGAGGTACCTCGATGTATAAGCTACTACTTTCTCGTGTTACAATAATATTGCACTCAATCCTTGCTTCGAAGCATCGTAATAAAGCTTAAATTTAGTGGTTCCCGTGGGAATTGTCAACAATAGGGCAGTTGTAAGACGCTCCTTGAGCTCTTGAAAGCTCTCTATACACTCCGAAGTCTAGGAAAACTTAATATTCTTTCTAGGGAGGCCAGTCAAGGGTAGAGCAAGTTTGGGGAAACCCTCTTCAAATCGCCTAATATACTCGGTAAAGCCCAAGAAACTACGAAGCAGGGGGGACAGTTTCTATGAACTCACCGCTTCTATCTCTGATAGATCCACCAAAATTCCTTCCGTAGACACCATGCGACCGATAAATGAGACGTTTCCAGTCAAAACTCACACCTTTGAGCTTTGCACAAGGCTTCCTCTCGATTACTCTCTGCACAAAGGCTTGTTCGTGCTTCTCATGCTCCTCCATTGTTTTTCAAGTAGACAAGAATATCATCGCTGAAGACTATAACGAACCTGTCGATATAGTATTCGAGGACACATTTCGTTAAGGCCGTAATACGGCTGGGGTATTGGTTAGTCCAAAGAACATTACCAAGGGTTCACAGTGTCCGCAACCGATATGGAAGGCGGACTTGGGCAAATATTCATCGTGCCTTTAGCTAGAGATGGCCCAACCGCAAGTCTTTACCTCAAGAATCGGTACGTTAGACCTCTACTATCCCACGTTGTGAGGGATTGCGCAGCTTACCCTGTCTTGCCCTACTCTTGGCTCAAGGGGTTGTGACTGCCGCAATCACCCTCCTTTTCTATCATAGAGTACCGAGGCTCCCAACGGCGAGTGACTGGGCCTTATAAAACTCTTGTTAAACAGCTCCTCCAGTTGAATTTCAACCCATTTAATCTCATAGGGATTGCACAATACGACGCCGTCGACAGTATGGTGGTACTCGATAATAACTCAATGATGGGCTCAATCTTGAGGTTGGGAGGTAATCCCGAAAGGTCCTTGGAAAGGTAGTAGACGAAATTTCTACGCTCGGGATATCCGGAGTTTGACGCGTGTCCTCTTGGGACAGGTCCTAATGCAAGCGAGGAACCCTTGACAGTCCTCAACAATCACCCTTCGTAACCGACGAGCTGAGATGACGGGTATGGCTAACCCCATCGATGACTCCTTAAGCTTGGAGCTCTCCGTTCTAAGGGTTAGAAATAGTACGTTATTCCCTCCACGATTAATCACCGAATGATACCTGGGTTATCATTCTATGCTTACAATGTCATCAAAATTTCTCATCCCGAGAAAAAGGAAAATCTATTAATAATTAACATCCATTAGGTACATCCAACTAATAGAAACAATATTGTAACATATACAACTATCCAAAGATAGTAATCACAGAGCACAGCAAAGGTCAAATAGATTGAATAACACATAACATTAAGAAAGAGCAATTTGTATTAATCGGGATTTAAAAATCGGTAAGGAACAAGCTGACCAAGCTTTCGAGAGGCTTGGATCTCTCCCACAAGATCCGAGTTCTGCAATAACAAAATTTCTAGATTACCAATACGCTTACAGCGTAACCCCTATATTCCAAACATCCTCATGATCTAATTTAACTAAACACATTACTTAACACGTAATCCACACGCCAACCACTCACATCACACATCACCAGACTTATTAATAGGAGTTCTACTACACGTTAGCACTTATATTCCCTCTATTCTTACACCTTGTATACGTAGAGTGAACCGGTGGCCTAATAAACTCTTAAAATCAAAGCCGCGACTTTGTGGTCTCATCCGTCGGGGTGAGACCCTCGAATGATTTAGCTAACACGTCAACTGTCTAAGTTAACCTCTTGACAACGCCCTCTGCAATTAAAGTAAACGCCTTAGAGCCTACTAGCGCCAACGTAGTGGTGCAGGCAGGCTCGATGTGGGTCCCACCTAGGCATGCTGAATGAGCCTTTAATCTCTTTTTAAGTATTGTTTCCCACGCTTCCACTGCGCCACTCTAAGAATCATCAAAATTGTGCATGATATTCTCTCGTCCAAAATTTGTACATCCTGTGAAAAATAAAAAGTTTAGGCTTATCTTCTCGGGTACGAAGGAATTTGAACGCCATCCAAGGATAGAGTACATAAAACCCATCGTATAGTGCTTTTAAAACCATTTATGACTCTAACGCCTTTTTCCTTTTCCTTGAGCAGAGGTCGGTGGCCGTGGCAGTGTAGGAAAATACTCACACTTTTAGTATTCAAGTGAGTTTTTTTTTTTCGCGTTGCAATTAAATCTATGGTCTTACGACTGCACGAACCTTAGACCGCTGCTCTTGACGGGTTTGGCCTTAGGATGACTACTTAGAAAAGGGGGGTGGCAGTTGATGGCCAAATATGCACATCGTCATCCAATTATGTAAAAAGAGCCTATTATATTACGATTTAAGCAAAAGAAGAGACGCACGCACTCATCGACTATAGCCTAGTCAGCGTTTTCGTTAGAATCCTCGCCTGTGGAATCATTTGCTATTTGCTAGTCTTTAATGGCCTTCATTTCATGTAGGGTCAGTAGTAACATTCTTCAAACAACTTTGGCGGCCGTCAACTGGAGGTGTGTATCCTTTGAGAATGACCCTGGTAGTGACTCACGACTTACGGTCATTGGCCCCACTCGAATGTAGTAGGGCCAGTGGCGGATAACTAGTTTGTACGACTGCGTCCTTGGACGATTAGCTCGAGCCCTAAGACTCGGCTTATTCCTCTAATCACGTCTCAGTCGTCATATTAGAGTACATCTGCAATTAACTTTACTTAATTAACATCTCATTGCATGTGAAGCAGAACTAAGGGTTACTCACAATGGCGACAACGGAGGAATCACGCTTGTGCATACGGGCTTGTCTACAGGACCGGCTAAACCGTGGCTCTAATACCAACTTTGTAACGACCCAAAACCCAAAACGGAGTTTTAATTCTGAAAAATACGGATAAATTTGAACTTTTTAATTTGAGTTACAAAATCCAATTTCTAATACCGAGCATTAGGTTTATCAATCCTCACTATAATTAAAGTGGGCTTAATTTAATACTTTACAAATATTGCGGAATTTAAAATATTTTCTTTGCCAACGATTAGCCGGTAACCCACGTAAGATCTTACAGGTCGGTCCCGTATACACTCGTTATTCCCGTCGTTGTCGCCTCGCCCTTTCGTTTCTTTCATCTTACCTGCGACACGAGCACACTAGTGAGCCAATAGCCTAGTAAGTAGATTAAATAAATAAGTTGCTAAGTCTGCAGGTAACATACAACCAAGAATTATCACAACGCAATAATCTAACAAAAGGACGGACTCGACGATCGAGTCGTCATAGTCCGGCCAGTAAACGTCACTCTTAAGCAACCTTGCCCGCGAAGTAGATTTCAAAGATAGGGTACTGAACCTACGCGGAATACAATACCTGCAAAAGAGTTGTGACATAGAACGAGGTCGGGCTTAACGACCCATTAATCTCGACTCAAAAGTCAAAATCATAATTTGTTCTAATCTCACTCAAGTTCACAACTCTCTGACTCAGCTTATAAAAATACATGTGCACACGATTCACATCCAAACCCCTTACGGGTCGATCTAGAACTTATACACAATCTAGACCTCTTATGGGTCGTTCTAGAATTCAATACACAATTAGACCCATTACGGGTTGTTCTAGAATTTATTCACAATCTAGACCTCTTACGGGTCATTATAGAATTTAATACACATTTATACCCGTTCGCGGGTCGTTCTAGAACTGTATACACTTCTAGACCCTCTACGAGTCGTTCCGAAACCTCACACAGACAATGACCCCGTCGGGCGATCTCGGAATCGATCAAAATCGTAGCACACAGCATATGAAGAGGAAGGTCGTTTACCGACCTCCTCGAGACCCATCGGGTCGTTCCGAGACCTCACATAGACAATGGCCCCGTCGGGCGATTTCGGAATCGATTAAGATCGCGGCACACAGCATATAAAGAGGAGGGTCGTCTACCGACCTCCTCAAGACCCATCGGGTCGTTCCGAAACCTCACACAGACAATGGCCCCGTCGGGCGATTTCGGAATCGATCAAGATCGCGGCACACAGCATATGAAGAGGAGGGTCGTCTACCGACCTCCTCATGACCCATCGGGTCGTTCCGAAACCTCACACAGACAGTGGCCCCGTCGGGCGATCTCGGAACCGATCATGATCGCAGCCCCCTTTTCGGGCCCTTCAGAAACATACGGTGCTCCTGCAACCTTTTGCTTTACTTTACATCCGATCCTTCCGGAACTTATGAGTGTCTCTACTCAGGTTGGGCCTTATTTCAGGCTGTTTCTCGAGTCTATCTAGGACGCTCATAGTGACGAGGAGAAATCGTTCGACTCGACTCTTCGGACTCCGTGAGCCTAGCTAGAACGTTCACAGCAACAAGGAGGAATCATTCGATTCGACTCCTCGGACTCTTTGAGTCTATCTGGAATTTAGCTTATCCTGCAATAAGATCTCAACAAGAAAAGTAAAATAGTTTTATGTCTGTGGTCCCATACCCACAGACAGCTAAGTCATACTAACATATACACATACAAACAGACACACACCCTACACTAGAACCTGAACCACGAAGCTGAGTAGTTTAATGTCTGTGGTCCCATACCCACAGACAGATAAGTCATACGAATGAACACACGCACCAATACACTCCTAGAAAAACACAACATATCATAAACGAACCTACAGTCCCATACCTGCAGGCTCGTTGCACAGAACGAGACGAATATAATCGAGAGCCCGTATTCACAACCTTAGCGAGAATGGGAATCCACACAGTTTGGTAGCCACAATTTTAGGAGCATCGCACGCTTTATACAATCTCAACACATGCACAATATATTCAAGCATGGTAAGTATACTCGTGTCACAGTGGAGATCCACTTACCTGAGGTCCTAAGCCTCGGTCCTTACGACTCTCTCCTAGTGGCGTCCTCCCTTGAAACTCGTCGTGCGACAAATCTGTCCAACACGCGAGTAATAGGGTCAAAAACCACTTTCCACTAGACATAAATCAAAGAATTGCTCAAAGGATTGGCAGACTACTCAAGCTGGTCTTTAACCAAGAGCGGACATACAGATATCAAATTGTAATTTGAAGTATCCTCGTTCCGTTCGCCAGTGACTTAGTTTTATACGTTAACCCGTAGCCAATGAGGCTCGCCGAGCTGGGCTTACGCAGATCGAGCCTTGCGTGGCTGGGCGAGGGACGGCGAGCAGCAGTTATGGGCAGGCAGAGAGCGCAGGTCGCAGCGGCACCGGCGCTAAGAGCGCGAGCAGCACGGGGCTGAGCGCGAAAGCGAGAAGCTGCTGTGCTGAGGAAGGCCGCGGCCAGCGGGGTCCTCGCGTGGTGGTGGGCAGTGCGAACGGTAAAAAGGCTGGGCGGAGGTTCGCCGGAGTTGAGGAGGAGGCGCGCGGAGGGCTGGGTCGGTGCGCGGAGGCTCTGACGAGGCGCGCGGAGGCCTGGGTCGGCGTTGAGCGCGCTCGAGGCGGCGCGAGGGAGGCTAGGCTCACCGGGGTTGCTCGGGGCGGCGCGAGGAGGACGCGCGACAAGGCCGGCTGCTCGCGTGGTCGCCGGAGGTAGACGGAGTAGTGCGTGCGCACGAGGCCTCGCGGAGGGAGCGCGGCTGCGATTGGGAGGAGCTCCGGGCGGCGCAAGAAGGGTTGGCCGAGACAAGGCTCGGCGCGGGAGGGGCTGGGCCGCGCGAGAGACGGCGGCTGCGCACATGGGAGGCGGGCTGGGCCGGCGCGCAGAAGAGTCGCGCGAAGGTGCAGGCGCACAGATCGGGGCCGAGGAAGGCCAGGCGAGGTGAGGCGTGGCTCACTGGTTCGCGCACGGCGAAGCTCGCGCGAAGTACGCCGGGGCTGGGCTCGTGCGAGGAGGCCGCGCGCTGGCGCGGAGAGAGGGACGCGCAGACGGTGCGCGGCTGGCTGGGGCGGAGGAGGCTGGCCGGAGCTGGGGAGGGCTAGGCGCCGGAGGGCAGCGGCGGCTGCGCGAGTGAGGGGCGGAGGGGGAGGGGGTGACGGCGTGGGAGAGAGGGAAAAGAAAGAGAAATGGGATAATAAAACCATACTCAATAGAATATTGGTTTATTTGTTATTTATTAGCATAAATTCATTAAATAAAAGACATTTCCAAAAATTATGAAAATACACAACTTGGCTCAACTAGTGAAATTAGGAATTTTAAAATCAATTTCAGGTTGAAATTGAATTCTTAACAAGCTTTAAAATTCCAACACATCAAATTAACATTATTTGCACTGTCATTTTTATATCGCCCAAGTTGGCCAGATTTGACAAAACTAGTCAAATAATTGAAATCAAGATAATATCTCAAGAAATTTCTGTCTCAGAAATAGAAATTAAATACTTTTTAATGTGGTCTAGTTTCAGGCCATTACAAGTATACTTATAAATGATTTTGTGGATTAAAAAATGAAACTCAATCAAACAATGCATTTAATGACATGGGCAATATTTATTTTCTTGGGGAGGTGTTTGAGGTATGAGATTCTTCGTTGGTCAGTGTGTACCATTTGCCAACCATGTGCAACAAAACACATTGCATTATTTTTTAGTTATTAGCTTATTAGGCCAATTTTTTTTTTAGGTGAGAATTTAGTCCTTGATTTAATTTGTAAGTAAAAATTTATCAAACTTATCTTTTAATAACAATCAAGTCCAAAACACTAACTGATATTAAAAGTCGGATGAACTTTAGCACGTGCTACACAAATACTTGATTTTTCAAACAAAATTACCAAAATAAATTCGCAGCTTTTCAAAAAATTAAAACAAATAATTTTGCGTAGCCCATGTTTATTTCTTGCTGCCAGCCTCTTTTCTATCTTCCCTAAGATTTCCAAATCCCTATCCTATCTCATAATTTCTTTCATTTTCCTTCCTTTGATTCTTTTCATTTGCTTTCTGGGTTTTCAATTCATTTTGGCTCTTGTGTATATGACAAATGACGGGTCAGTTAGGTTAATAGCTATTTTAGATTGTGTGTTTTTAAAAAATAGCCACAGTTTCAAAAAATTAAGAAACTAGCCATAAAACTGTAAGAAATTTCTTAACTGTCAGAAATTTCTTACACTAGACAAAATTTTATAAGAAATTTCTTACATGACTAGTTTTTAAATTTTTTTTAAACTGTGGCTATTTTATAAAATCATTTTGTAAACAGCGGCTATTTTCTTAAAATTCCCTTATATGAATTGGAATTGGGTTTGTGGTTTCAAATGGACTCTGCCAAATCTGTAGGTTCAAGTTTAGTAAACTCTAATTCTTTTTCAATTTGATGTATTTTGATAACTATAATAGATTTAGGAGATTGATTGCAATAATGGATAGAGGAGATTGAGTTTATTTTGGAAACAGATCAAAACGCCAACCTACCATACCAAGTTGTCCTAAAAATTTTTGATTTTTTGCTTCAAATGATTTCCATTAAAATAAATCACAAGGTTTTTTGTTTTTTGTTTTTTGTTTTTTGTTTTTTGTTTTTGGAAAAGAATACAGTCCAAACGATTTTATGAGCTTAAATTTTACAGAGCATCTTCGATATGCTCAAAGCCTTTAATTAAAATATTAAGATATAGCACTTGCGTTAATATAACATCCTGATATAATATAATTTTAGCATGTATTATTTCTCTCATTAAATATTTTAATATGTGATCAAAATAACATAAGACTGCCATCATTGAATTGCAATACTTTAATTTCAGAGTTAAAAACTTAAAATATTGCTATTACTAATCATTAATTCATAATAAATCCTTATTTCAAAAAATAAAATAAAATCAACCTTCCATATTTTAGTATTATAGCATATACTCAATATAATACAACCACGATCTTCTTCAGAGATACTCTGTCTATGCGAGTCCACGTCAATTTCTCACTCAGGATCAGAATATGCTACATCACACGAACCTTGTCTTTTCTGTTCTTTTCTTTTTTTTTTTTTTCTTTTTTTTTTCCGTACTGTTACATTAAATTTTTTAACATATCTTATATCTTACAAAATTGTAAATCCCTTACACGTTCCATGACTCAAAATTTTCTTTTTTAATTACAAAATAAGCACTATCAATCTATCATTGAGCATAGCGAAATTTAAAATACAGGTATCGCTCCCTCAGTCTCTCTCAGAGTAGAAGAAGAGAAGAGATCCTCCAAAAAAAAAAAAAAAAAAAAGGAAAGGAAAATGGAAAACGGTTCGTCGAAGGAGGAGCAATGGAACTTCGAGCAAGTGGAAGGCGAGCTTGAGAGAGCGTCGAATATCACAGTCCGAGGAGTTCTCAACCTGCTGAGGGAAAGCATCGGCGGTGAGAGCGAGGCGGTGATTCCTCTCGGCCATGGCGACCCTTCAAGCTTCCCTTCCTTCAGAACCGCCATTGCCGCCGAGGACGCCATTGTCGATGCCCTCAGGTCGGCCAGCTTCAACTCCTACGCTCCCACCAACGGCCTCGTCTCTGCTCGGAGGTCCAATCTTTCTTCTAATCATCTTAATTCCTTTTTCGCATATATGTGTGTATATTTTTTATTGTTAAAATGACGGTCCAGTACTAGTTTGAGGCATGTGATGATTTTGTTTGCATATATAGATAACTATGTCATGTTTTTGGTTCAGTGGGGGATGATTTTGGGTATCAATAATAAGTATTTAAATTGGGAAATAAGGTTTGGTTTAATTCTTGGACTGATCAGTTAAGTTGAACAGCTAAAGAGTGCTTAAATTTATCCCTAAACGAAAATAAATGAAAACAGATGAATAAATTCCAGAAAAAAAAATGCTTGAATTCTTTCCAATAGATTTTTTTTTTCTTCTTATAAACCGGCTCTTGGTTCAATTTTCTCAAAATGATATAAAGAAGTTTGAACCTTTCTTTTGCACCACTAGGCAACTGTATTATAAGTAGTGTGTCATTTAGGGCCTGTTTCGATACAAATCCAAACCACATTTTACGGTAGCTAACATGATTTAAGTTTGAGTTTTTGTTATTGTAATGGTTTGAACTATTTTTTATTATTATTTATTATTATTCAGATTGCAATCTAAATAACCCCTTTGATATTTAACAACGTATTGATCAACTGGTAGCTGAGAGTAATATATGAGCTTTGGTGGCCTTATAATTTGACAGGGCAGTTGCAGAGCATCTCTCCCCAGACCTTCCGCATACTTTATCCGTCGATGATGTTTATCTCACAATCGGATGCACGCAAGCGATTGAAGTAATGTTGAGATCCCTTTCGCGCCCTGGTGCTAACATTCTGCTTCCAAGACCTGGCTTTCCGTACTATGAATCTTTCGCGGCATGTTGCAATCTCGAAGTCCGTCACTTTAACCTTCTTCCCGAACAAGGCTGGGAGGCTGATCTCGAAAGTGTTGAAGCTCTTTCGGATGAGAACACCGTTGCTATAGTCATCATCAATCCTGGAAACCCTTGTGGTAGTGTCTACAAACGCCAGCATTTGGAGAAGGTTTGTTGAATTATTTGATCTATCGTTTTCGCTGTGAAAGAAAATTGTTTGATCGATAAGGACACATATTTTTTGTCGATAACTTCCTTGAGAGATTGACGAGTATTTATGATGCTAACTTGTGTGTTTTAGGTTGCAGAGATGGCAAGGAAGCTTAGAATTCTAGTGATTTCTGATGAAGTTTACGAGCGCCTAACTTTTGGAAGTACCCCATTTGTGCCAATGGCTATGTTTTGTTCCATTGTACCTGTTGTTACAATCAGTTCTATATCGAAGAGATGGTGTGTGCCGGGTTGGCGTCTTGGTTGGATTGTGACTCACGACCCCAATGGAATCTTGAAAAAAACTGGGGTACACTCGCTGAATCTCTCAAACTCTTTTGTGCAGACAATAATACAATACAATATAGTATTATACAACAAATGTGCACTTAGTTGCCAATTCTACCAAATCATGTAAATCATTTTGTACAGGCACATAGGCGAATTTTTTTCTTTATTTTCGGAGTGAAAATAGAATTTTACGGTTATTAATTTATGAAATCATTTTGTTATGAATCCCACAGATTGTCAAGAAAATCATTGGTTGTCTCAATATCACATCTGATCCGGCAACTTTCATTCAGGTACTATTGTTCGATCTCTTGTGACCTGAAATAATAAAACTTAGTTTATCCTTTTCGAAACACTTTATATACTAGAAAAATTGTATGTCTCTCTTATAAAAATTGTTTGCTTTTGAATATATGGTTAAGAGTTGTATTTATGCACTTTATTTGATAAGACCTAGTCCCCTTAGAGTGGTCAAATTTTATCAAGTTCTGTTTTCAAAATATTATTCTGATTCAAATTTTGATCAAGTCTAACAAATTGGATAATTCTTCCCCAAAATGTTTTTGATAAAATTATATGTTATTTTTTTAGAAGAAATCCTACAATTCCAAAATTTAAAACAGAATTTGTTATTTTGTCTTAGAATTAACCAAATAAAATGTCAATTATTTTAACTAGTTTACTAGTTTTCATATGATCCCATATAGTAACCTTGAGACCCACTTGGTTGATTTGGTGTGGCCCGATTCTATTCATAGAAGCCCAACTTTGTCTTTTAGATCAAAACCATTATCTTGTCACAAGAGATTCATGTTTATCATAATCCTTAATTTCCTTGGATTATTTGAGCAAATGTTGTGACTAATTGGACCAGATTATTCAAGCTTAGACAAACTTGAGCAAAATCTATCTTTCTCGATCACTTCCTTCGTATATGTCAAGCTTCTATATAGTTCCACTATAAGTACAAAGTTGAACTCTTGAATTAACAGATAAATTACAAAAAATTAGCTTTGACTTATCACCTAGGTCAAAGACTTCCGTATTAGATGTGTTAACTTTATATGATATCTATAGATGGTTTGAAGGTCGATCTTTGCTATTAGCGTATGTATAAGACAATCGTAGTTGTTTATGGTCTTTGATTACTTAGATAGCAAAGTAATTAAGAAGCGGGTTCGTTTGTTACCAAACATGAAACAACACAGAGAAAAGATAGTGAACTATGCTTCTTTGAGCATATGGAATGATTCTCCAAGATATAGTAGATTGCATTATCGCAATCTCATCTATCGTGATTACAAGATATATTCCATGAATAGAACACAATTACGTACCACGATATCATGAAATAATAGCGTCAACGTATGTCAATAGTAAATGATTAATACATGGAATTATTAAATATATGAATTATTCATGAGTCCTTACCAAAGATATGTTATTCAGGGCGCACTTCCAGACATCCTTCAGAAAACAAAGGCAGACTATTTTTCAAAAATCGTTGCTTTATTAAAGGAAACTGCAGATACATGCTACGATAAAATAAAAGAAATTCCTTGCTTTACTTGTCCAAACAAGCCTGAAGGCGCTATGTATATAATGGTAAGTGACATTATGTTATTTGCATGACCTTTACGTATTTCATAAAAGGCATATGCGATGAGTAAATAATTCCATTTCAATTGTGTTTCAGGTGAAGCTGAACGTTTCCCTGTTGGATGACATTAGTGATGACATGGAGTTCTGCCTCAAGCTTGTCAAAGAAGAATCCGTCATGATTCTCCCCGGTAAGAAGAAATTATCTACAACAACAATAATCATTTTCATTACTAGATTGCACTTTGTTGGAGACACTTTTTAACAAAGTTTGTTGGAAATTAGTCGATGTTTATTGCGACTTAACTATGCTAAATTGACCAAAGTTATCGTACAGGATAAATAATCATTGGGCTTGAATTGCTTGTTATAAATATATATATATATATATATATATTTATAATGCTCAGTTCGGGGGTTAGGAAGTAACTGTTGGAGGTGTTCTTTTTGTTGTAGGGGTGGCTTTGGGAATGAAGAATTGGCTGCGCATTACTTTTGCGGCTGAGCCTTCAATCCTTGAAGACGGGCTGGCAAGGATAAAAGCCTTTTGTGAAAGGCATTCCAAAAGGCAGTGCGAGATCATATGAAGATTTAAGCTTAAAAAATGGCTGCGGGATTTTACATTAATCCCTGCTAATTGATAATGGCAACTCAAGTAATAATGAAATAAAATCACCGTCCCTTCGACAACAACAATAAAATAAGTCGGGTTATTCGAAGATTACCACTTCTTCTTGGATATCAAGATGCTTGTATCCGAAAGAATTTCTGTGGACTCATAATTAGCAAAGGCGTCATGTTAGTCTTATTGTTCTTGTTGATGTGATAAATGTTATTTGAGATCAATTACTTCGCATTGATCTCTTGACAATTATTGGGCTTATTTATATTAGAATCTATTAATTAGAGAACTATCGTATAGGTATTGACATGAAGTGTATTATATGTCTGATACACATTCAATACCTTAGATCTTGGTTAGGTATTCGAGCAAGATACCGACTTAAGGATGGTTAAAAATTTATTCTCTTTGGGCCTTCAATCAACGACCTTCCATTTTAAATAAAACGATTATCTGTGATGGGCATGTGAGATAAACTGTTTTATTGTAATGCCGTATAATTACTATATTATAACATGAATCCACATGTCTATTTGATGTTTATTTTAGTTATTACAAATTGAACAAGAAAAAATGTTTACAAAACTATGTTTTTGATACACAACTTCAAATTTCACGACAAAAAAATAATCATTATTATTTGTAAAATCATTAGAATATGTTTAATTGTTTCTATCTAGATGGTCGTTTTATTCACTGGACAGATTTAGAAACTTGATTGAAGAAATCTGGACAGATGTTACATTGGGTGTCACAATGTCTATAATTGACAACCGAATTTTGGAGAACTGGAATAGTGAGTTTTGATCAGATCTGAGCTAGTTGTTACCCGAAATTAAAATGGAACATTGCTCTTTTATTGCCTGCATCAAATTCGACCATTATGAAGCTACTGTTGGGTTTGAAAAAAGGGACACCTTCCTCTTCTCTCAAAGGAAGTATCCTATTAATTTTTGTGCTCTATATATTGCTTATGACTGAGGAGGAAAACGTGAGATGCAGAATTATAGAGCTTCATTGAGTACCTTAAGCCTTGTGAGTGTGTCTTTGACGTAATAGGTGATTTGGATGTGTGAATTTTACTCTCTACATCAGTTTCATTATATAATGTGTAGGCTTGAGAGATAATATTACAGAGAGTTTATTTTGTATTTTGTGAGGGGTTTGTTTTGTATTATGTGAGAACCATTTGAGTAAATTAGAGAAAGAGGTTTCAGGAGAAATCTCTGTGGAAGCGAGGGGAGCTCAGACAAGAAGGAATCCCGTGTTTTAGTTCACAAAGAAAAGACGGAGTAGACGGCAACGGAGTAAGGAAGGAGTCCTTAGCATATAAGACCATGTGTACTTTGTTTTGAATTAGTGAATCACTTTCCATCATCTGGGCGTGGCTCTGCGAACATAGGCTTGTCGAAACATGTTATCAATTCTTTGTATCATTTATTTTTCGATGTTTATTTTTGTTCTCACATGTCCTCGTTATTTACTTCACATTTCTCTATGGTGTCCTTATGGGTGTTATAACACCCCAAAAGAATACCGCCTAACAAAACGGTTCTAACAATTGGTATCAGAGCATGACACTTGTACTTTAAGTGAGATCCGTGGAGTTACAGATTTGTTTTGTTGAGATGATCAGAAGATTGAACAGAAGCTGTCCAAGAAGAAGAAATTCCAACAGTACCTCAACAGGTGTTCCAACACCTAGGAGGAACACCTCTAGTAATATTGGAAATTTTGATGCAGATTCAAGCAATATATCCAGTATAGATAGCAGTTCGGAGTAAAAGAATTCAATGCAGTGAATGTGAAGGCTTCGGGCATATATGAGTGTTGGCTTATGTCACAAATTAACCAAATATTTTGATAATTACAAACAAGATGAGTTTTTATTACTAATATATTTGTCAAGTGTGTATGAAGCAAATTGTCTAGAAGACCAATGTTGAAATGATGATTACATCAAGAAAAAAATTCAAGCATGAAGAACAAGCAAGATTAGGATATTCAATGTAAGGGAAAATTATCCTTTAAGCATTCGATAATTTTTGGCTCAAAGTTCTTTTTATTAAAAATTATTTTGATTCATCTACTTTGAAATCGAACGAATTATATTCATGTCTTAATCCTCAATAGTTGCATCTTATATTAAGGCAAATGAATTCATGGTTAAGAAAGTAAATTTGCTTTGACATTTTAGATTTGAGCTTTCTTGTCTTATTTTATGAAAATTCAAAGTAAATCATTCAATCTTCTAATTATTTCTAAAATCATTTAAAGGATCATTTTTATTAAGAAAATGTCGCACTTAAAGTTTGATTTTAAGCACATTTTGTAGGCAAATTTTGACGAACCGGTCGACCGCTTCCACGAACCGATCGACCGGTTCCCCTGCATCGGACCGAGAAATATCCGTTGCAAGTAGCCGTTTTATTGTCTGATGTGGCAGTTAAAACGGTCGACCGGTTACTGAAGCGGTCGACCGTTTCGTTCGCTGATACAAACATAAAATTGTGTTTTTGAGTCACATATAAAAGGATTAAGTTCTATTTTGCTCATTCCAAGAAAGATAACGAAAGATTCTGAAATTCTCTGAGCAAAAACCTTACAAAATTATTTCTTTCTTCTCTTGATTATTCTCTTACATCATTGTGCATCCTTTTTCAAGAAAGAAACCAAAAACACTTTTGAGCCAATCATTATCAAATACTTAAAGTGTTTCTCTCATAGATTTTGTCTTGTAATATTTTGAGAGAGTTAGTGAGTTTCATTGTATTCATCTTCTTCTCATACTATTCTTTTGAGAGTTAGTCGAGGTTTCGACAAAGGGGTTTATCGAAGACCCGAAGTAACTTCGGTGGGTTTATTGTGAAGAGGATTGGGTAATCCTCGGGTGTGCCCGTAAGGTGTTCGACAAATGTACATGGTAGATCGAGCCGAAAGTCGATCGCAATAGTGGACAAAGGCCTTGCTCGTGACGGAGAGCTTGGTAACGGGGGACGTGGATCTTTCGGATCGAACCTCCATAAACATATAGTTTGCGCTTTTTTCTCCCTACTCCTTACCTATTTATTTCTCTTATTTTGTTCTTGAATAGTTGTTGAAATTTATATTAGCACAACTTGTTTTAAGCATATAGAACATTATTAAATTAGCTTAATAAAATTAAATTTATTAAGATTTTATCTAATAACCAATTCACCCCCCATCTTGGTTAGTCATTCTTGGGTCAACAATTGGTATCAGAGCAAGGTTGCTCACTACATTCATTTAGATTTCACAATCTAGAGCATGGCTAGTACTAGCTTTCACACTCAAGAGGGGCATTCCACAAACCGGCCTCCACTTTTTGATGGAAATGACTACAATTATTGGAAGGCTCGGATGACCATCTATCTCCAATATATTGATTATAATCTTTGGGAAGTGATAGAAAACGGTCCTTATGTCCCTATGAAGCTTATCAAAGAAGAGGGAAAACCGGACCGTTTGGTCTTGAAAGAAAAGCATGAGTATGAGGAGGAAGATAAGAGAAAACTTTCTCTAAATGCTAGAGCTAAAAATGTTTTGTATTGTGCACTAGACAAAAATGAGTTCAATCGCATTTGCATGTGTGATTCCGCACAAGACATTTGGAACTTGCTTGAAATCACTCATATAGGAACTAGTCAAGTCAAAGAGACTAAAATCAATATGCTAGTTACTAAGTATGAGAACTTCTTCATGAAAGAAAATGAGGCCATTGTAGACATGAATACTAGATTCACCGATATTGTAAATGGCTTGAAAGCACTTGATCGGAAACTTACTAATGATGAGCTTGTGAGTAAAATTCTTAGATCCTTGCCGGAGTCATGGACCACGCTCAAGACCGTGATTGAGACAACGAAGACTACTAAAAAATACACTATTGAAGAGCTCTACGGCGTATTGATGACTCATGAGCTTAACATGGCGGAAACTAAAGACAAAACTTCGAAGAGCAAGGATCAAGTGGAAGAGAGGCCAAAAAGACAAATTGCCTTAAAGTCAACATCCGAAGAAGAGGATAAGAGCGAAGGCTTAGACGAAAGCGAAATGGAGGATCTCATGGCTCTTCTTGGGAAATTCAATCGCTTCAAAGGCTTTCGAAGAACACCAAGGAGAAATGACAAGGGAGGAAACAAAGATCCTATCATTTGCTACGAATGCAAGAAGCCCGGACACAAAAGGGATGAATGTCCACAACTACAACATCAACAACAACAAAGAAAATTTGGAAAGAAAAAAAAGGCTCTTCAAGTGATTACATGGGATGATAGTGAAGAGGAGGATCAAGAAGAGGAGAAGCAAGAAGAAATCGCCAACATGTGCTTTATGGCACTAAATGATAAGGTAGAAATTCAAAACACTCTAGTTGATGATGATACTTTATATAATGAGTTATCCATTGCATATGATGAGCTACTTACAAATTTCGAAAAACTTGCCACTAAAGCCACTCTCTTGAAAAAGAAAAATGCATCACTTTCTATTGAGCTAGGAAAAATTTCGGTCTTAGAAAAGGAAAATGAAAATTTGAGAAATGAAAATATTTCATTAAAAGAAAGAGTGGATGATTTGACAAAGGTTGTTTACAAATTCACTTTAGGAAAGAAAACTTTTGACATAATGATTAGTGAACAACGGTGTGTTTTCAACAAACAAGGACTTGGTTTTAAACCAACCTTGAAACAAAATTTACTAGCTAACCATTTTGTCAAAGCTTCAAGCTCATCACGTATTATATGTCACTATTGTAATGATCATGGTCATACCTCATTCGATTGTCATATCAAGAAAAGTATGAGTCATGGCTCAAAGTATAAGTGGATCAAAAAATCCACAACCACTAACACTATTGGACCCAAGTTAGTGTGGGTACCAAAGATCAAAACTTGAATTGTCTTGTTGTAGGACTCAAAGAAAATAAAGAGCAAGTGGTTTCTTGATAGTGGATGCTCAAAGCACATTACCGGAGACTTCTCATTACTTTCTAGCTTCACAAAGAAGGATGGTGGACATGTGACGTTCGGTGACAACTCACAAGAAAAGATTCTTGATTTCAGAAACGTTGGTAATTCACTTTCTCCTTCAATTGAGAATGTTCAACTAGTGGATAATTTAAAGCATAATTTACTAAGTATTAGTCAATTATGTGACAAATATTATCGTATAGTATTTGATTCTTCCTCTTGCAAAATTGAAGATGCTACATCAAATCGAGTCATGTTTATGGGTAGCCGAAATGATAATGTCTATACCATTGATATTGCACATGATCACATTGATGAAAAATATTTTGCTACTTTAAAAGATGATCATTGGCTTTGGCATAGGCGCCTTGGACATGCTAGCATGGACCTAATCTCAAGAATTTCAAAAAATGTCTATGTCAAAGGTTTGCCAAACATAATATTTGAAAAAGAGAAAATTTGTGAAGCTTGTCAATTAGGAAAACAAGTTAGAACCTCTTTTAAAAGCAAACAATATTATTCTACCTTTCGACCTTTACAACTTTTACATATGGATTTATTTGGTCCTTCAAGGACCGCTAGTCTTGGAGGGAAACATTACGCTTTTGTCATAGTTGATGATTTTTCACGGTTTACATGGGTTATTTTCTTGAAATTCAAAGATGAAGCCTTGTCAATCTTTGAAAATTTTTGTAAACGTGTTCAAAATGAAAAAGGCTATACTATAACATCGGTTAGAAGTGATCATGGTGGAGAATTTGATAATGATGCATTTGAAATATTTTGTAATAACAATGGTAATGATCATAACTTTTCGGCTCCTAGAACACCTCAACAAAATGGTGTAGTAGAAAGAAAGAATCGTACATTACAAGAAATAGCCCGCACTATGGTAAATGAAAATAGTTTACCTAAATATTTTTGGGCCGAATCGGTTAATACCGCTTGTTATATTGCTAATAGAGTTTTTGTAGCTAAAAAGAAATGCAAAACTCCGTATGAGCTTTGGAGGGGTAGAGTACCAAACATCGGATATTTTAAAGTTTTCAGTTGTAAATGCTTTATTTTGAACACAAAAGACAAATTAGGTAAATTTGATGCAAAAGCCGATATTGGCATTTTTCTCGGGTACTCTAGTTCTAGCAAAGCCTATAGAGTATTTAACAAAAGAACACTAGTCGTAGAAGAATCTATTCATGTTACCTTTGATGAATCTAACTCTCTTGATAAAGAGAAAGGTAGTGTTTCTCATGATGTAGATTCGGAAATTCCACTTGAGAAACTTACTATCCAATCGGACAAGAAAGAATCGAGAAAAGAAGTAGAGATTGATGAAGTTCACGAAGAGAGTCACGTAGAACATCAAGAGGAATCTTTACAACTTGACATCTCAAGTGATCAATCTCTACCCAAAGAATGGAGGTATAATCCCGATCACCCTAAAGACCTCATTATTGGTGATCCCTCTAAAGGAGTGACTACTAGAACTTCACTTAGAAACATTTGTAACAACTTTGCTTTTGTTTCACAAATGGAGCCAAAGAATTTTAAAGAAGCGGAACATGATGATTTTTGGACTTTAGCTATGCAAGAAGAACTAAACCAATTTGAAAGAAACAATGTTTGGGATTTAGTTCCTAGACCTAGTAGTCAATCCATTATAGGAACCAAATGGGTCTTTAGAAACAAACGCGACGAAAATGGTGTGATTGTGCGAAACAAGGCTAGATTAGTGGCCCAAGGTTTCAATCAAGAATAAGGTATCGACTATGAAGAAACCTTTGCACCGATCGCAAGATTAGAATCCATTCGAATGCTACTTGCCTTTGCTTGTCATAAAGGTTTCACCCTTTTTCAAATGGATGTTAAAAGTGCATTTCTAAATGGATACATTTTAGAGGAAGTATACGTAGAACAACCACCCGGTTTTCAAAATCATAAGTATCCGAATCATGTTTTTAAATTGAAAAAGGCTCTCTATGGATTAAAGCAAGCTCCTAGAGCTTGGTATGATAGATTAAGTAAATTTCTTATTTCAAATGACTTTTCAATGGGAAAAGCGGATACTACTCTTTTTATAAAAGTCAAGGGTGATGATATGATAATTGTACAAATTTATGTTGATGATATTATTTTCGGTGCTACTAATGACCTTCTTTGTGAGGACTTTTCTAAGAGTATGAGTAGCGAGTTCGAAATGAGCATGATGGGAGAGCTCAATTTTTTCCTTGGACTTCAAATCAAACAAAGCAAGGAAGGAATCTTTATCAACCAAACTAAGTATGTCAAAGAGATGCTCAAGAAGTTTGAAATGGAAGATGCAAAACCGATGAACACACCCATGAGTTCTTCAATAAAGCTTGACAAAGACGAACATGGTATTGCGGTTGATATGACAAAGTACCGAGGTATGATTGGATCCCTTCTTTATTTAACCGCAAAGTAGACCCGATATCATGTTTAGTGTAGGCTTGTGTGCTAGATTTCAATCTAATCCAAAAGAGTCCCATCTTAGTGCCGTCAAACGCATTCTTCGCTACATTAGTGGAACAAAGAATTTAGGCTTATGGTATCCTAAAGGGTCTCATCTAGATTTGCTTAGTTTCTCCGATGCCGATTGGGCCGGTTGCTCAATTGATCGGAAAAGCACTAGTGGTACATGTCATTTTCTAGGTTTTGCACTAGTATCTTGGTTTAGCAAAAAGCAAAATTCGGTTGCTCTATCCACTGCCGAAGCGGAATACATTTCGGCGGCTAGTTGTTGTGCACAAGTTCTTTAGATGAGACAAACATTGCATGATTATGGTCTTTCATTTTCTTACACTCCAATCATGTCTGACAACACAAGTGCCATCAACTTGTCAAAAAATCCAATTTTGCATTCACGCACCAAACATATAGAAATTAGACATCATTTCTTGCGTGATCATGTGCAACGTGGTGATATTACTTTGGAATTTATTTGCACCGAGAAATAATTAGCCGATATTTTTACAAAACCTCTCGCATTAGAAAGATTCTCTTTTATTAGGAGAGGACTTGGTTTGATTGATATATCTGAAATTGCTTGATTGATAATTTTATAATCATACATATATTGGTTAATTATTCGTTTTTAAGTTGCTTTGCATGATATTTCTGGCATTTTTTTGTGATAAATTAGGATTATTCACTTTTTTGGGTAATACGGACGACCGGATTAAAACCCGGTCGACCGGATGGGGGAAACAGACTTTGCACCGTCTCTGGCGGTCGATCGGATGGTAAAACGGTCGACCGGATGGTGAAACGGACGACCGGATGGGTAACCGGTCGCCCGGTTCTTGCGCGCCCAGAAATTTTTTGGGCTTCGTGAAGAACTGGTCGACCGGATTGAGGAACCGGTCGACCGGTTCCTCGCCTGGTGCGTCGTTTAATCGCGAAAATCCGCCTTCGTTCTTCATTTCTCTCTCTCTCTCTCTCAAACCCGCGAAAAACAGCCCCCTTCTCTATCAAAATCGCCATTCTTCATCATTTCTCTTCAAATTTCTTCCATTCAAACTCTTTTTCTTACCTTTGTCATCAAAACCCACAAAAAATTCTCATCCAAAACGCCTCAAATCTCCCAAATCCACTCAAAATCCTCATCTCCAACCCTAACTTTCTCTCTCTACAATTTTTCAAAAAATTCGTTCTATATCCTTCGTGCTTAATGGGAAGGAAGCAAATGGCCACAAAAGGAAGAGGAAAACGAGTTCGTCAAGAGGATTCAAGCGATTCTTCTCCGGAGAGGTATAATGATCCTCGCTCCTTTGATACTTCTTCGGTTTTAGGTGGAAAAGTGATTAATTTCTCTACTTTTGAGGATTTTGGAATCTTAGAACTTTTTGAACATCAAAGTTGGGTTGAATTTGTTTGTTTTCGTGAACCATGTTATCCCGAGCTCGTGAAAGAATTCTATAAGAACCTTAGATTTGATGGTCAAGGGTATGCCACTGTTGTTAAAAAAATTAAAATCACATTCAACCATCAAGTTTTGGATAGGCTCCTTAGAACCCACCTAAATAGAGAGTGTGTGTTTGAAAAGAAAGGATGGCCTCAAGTTGAAGGATTTGATCAACTTGAGTGCATTGAGAGACTCTCCGGGCGTCGACTAGTTGGCCCCATTAAGCTCAAAGCCAAAGACCTCAACCTTACCGCCAAACTTATCCATCATATCATCGGTTATATCATTCTTCCTAGGTCGGGGCATCGTGATGAGATTAGCGCTTTCGATCACTTTTTGATCGATAGTATCATGTTGAAAAGGAGACTTTCACTTGGTTTTATCATTGGAAATTTCATGATGGTTGCCAAAGAAAAGAAGCGGGCCGCTCTTCCATACGGTGCCGTCATTACTAGGCTTCTCCGTGCTCACCGCGTTCCTCTTGCAAATGAAGCCCAAGTTACTAAAGTGAGCACAATGAATGCGACTACCCTTCACCAAATGCACATTGTCAATGGTTCCGACGGTCAATGGTCCTTCATTTCTCCCAAAACTCAAGGTTCCTCCTCTCGCGGCCGTGATGACGACGAAGATGACATCGAAGCGGAGCTTGACACCGCCGCCGCCGCCGCCGGATACCACCCGGGGCAAGATCATGATGAGGATCCCGTTGGCCCACAAACGAGTGCCTTCCGGTTCACCGAAGAGCACTACAACATGATGCAAGCCCGTCTCGACTCGCTCACCGGTGCGGTTGATGAGTTTTGAGGTGCCGCCAACACTCGCTTTGATCATTTTGATGCACGTCTAACCGAGCTCTCCTCCTCCTTCAACACAATGGCTCTCAATCAACAAGCCTTCTTCGATCACATGTATCGCCACTTCCCTCCGCCACCACCGCTGCCGCCCTTCGAGTAGATTTTTATTTTATTTTACCTTATTTGAGATGTCTAGATTTTTTTTTTCTGTATTTTGGTCTCACTTTATCTTATTTGATGGCTATGTGATCCTTCATTATGACTATGGACTTATTTTGGTTTCTCTTATTTGATGGCTATGGCTATTTTGGTTTATTTTGGTTTATCTCTTTACATCTTGGATTCTTTGCTTATGTCTCAAGTCTCTATACTCATGTCTTTATCATGCTTTTCTTCTTTCGTATTTCCCCATTTCTTTTTTATCAATGCCAAAAGGGGGAAATATTGCATGATTGCTTTATCTTTGTTACTTGCATTCTTATTGAATATCATCATCTTTAGGACTTGCAATCTTTGTTCTTTTCTTTTAAGCACAAACTAAGGGGGAATGCCATCATCTTTAGGACTTGCATTTTTTTTAAGCACAAACTAAGGGAGAAAAATCTTGGACTAAACTTGAAACTATCACACAAGGTCTACAATTTATTTACTCTTCATGTTTGCAATCATTTTGTTTGTCATTATCAAAAAGGGGAAAATTGTTGGCTTATGTCACAAATTAACCAAATGTTTTGATAATTACAAACAAGATGAGTTTTTATTACTAATATATTTGTCAAGTGTGTATGAATCAAATTGTCTAGAAGACCAATGTTGAAATGATGATTACATCAAGAAAAAAATTCAAGCATGAAGAACAAGCAAGATTAGGATATTCAATGTAAGGGAAAATTATCCTTTAAGCATTCGATAATTTTTGGCTCAAAGTTCTTTTTATTAAAAATTATTTTGATTCATCTACTTTGAAATCGAACGAATTATATTCATGTCTTAATCCTCAATAGTTGCATCTTATATTAAGGCAAATGAATTCATGGTTAAGAAAGTAAATTTGCTTTGACATTTTAGATTTGAGCTTTCTTGTCTTATTTTATGAAAATTCAAAGTAAATCATTCAATCTTCTAATTATTTCTAAAATCATTTAAAGGATCATTTTTATTAAGAAAATTTCGCACTTAAAGTTTGATTTTAAGCACATTTTCGTATCGGTTCGTTTCTTGCCTTAAAAGTTATATTTGTAGGCAAATTTTGACGAACCGATCGACCGCTTCCTCGAACCGGTCGACCAGTTCCCCTGCAACGGACCGAGAAATATTCGTTGCAAGTAGCCGTTTTATTGTCTGATGTGGCAGTTAAAACGGTCGACCGGTTACTGAAGCGGTCGACCGTTTCGTTCGCTGATACAAACATAAAATTGTGTTTTTGAGTCACATATAAAAGGATTAAGTTCTATTTTGCTCATTCCAAGAAATATAACGAAAGATTCTGAAATTCTCTGAGCAAAAACCTTACAAAATTATTTCTTTCTTCTCTTGATTATTCTCTTACATCATTGTGCATCCTTTTTCAAGAAAGAAACCAAAAACACTTTTGAGCCAATCATTATCAAATACTTAAAGTGTTTCTCTCATAGATTTGTCTTGTAATATTTTGAGAGAGTTAGTGAGCTTCATTGTATTCATCTTCTTCTCATACTATTCTTTTGAGAGTTAGTCGAGGTTTCGATAAAGGGGTTTATCGCAGACCCGAAGTAACTTCGGTGGGTTTATTGTGAAGAGGATTGGGTAATCCTCGGGTGTGCTCTTAAGGTGTTCGACAAATGTATATGGTAGATCGAGCCGAAAGTCGATCGCAATAGTGGACAAAGGCCTTGCTCGTGACGGAGAGCTTGGTAACGGGGGACGTGGATCTTTCAGATCGAACCTCCATAAACATATAGTTTGCGCTCTTTTCTCCCTACTCCTTACCTATTTATTTCTCTTATTTTGTTCTTGAATAGTTGTTGAAATTTATATTAGCACAACTTGTTTTAAGCATATAGAACATTATTAAATTAGCTTAATAAAATTGAATTTATTAAGATTTTATCTAATAACCAATTCACCCCCCCTCTTGGTTAGTCATTCTTGGGTCAACAATGAGAAAAAAGCACCAATAGACTTAAGTCGAAGAAAAACTCCCTCAATTCTACCAATAGTGATGGCGATTCTGATTACAGCAAAGATGATGAGTCTAACTTTGTTGTTTTTTCTTCAAGAGCTGACAATACATATGCTGTAGAAACTGAAAGTTTTTCTGGTGTCCCAAGAGGTGTTCTAGCGGTCACTTATGAAAGCAACGATGACGACGACCTCACCACAGAAGTGGACTGAATCGACCAAGTGAATGAGAAGTTGTCTATCCTATTTGTTTAGTTAAAAATGGAGAAGAAAATTTTCAAGAATACCAATGCTAATTTGGAGTCAAGATCGAAACAAAGCCAGAATAAGGAAGCAGAGCTCAATGCAGAACTGAAGAACATGAAAAAATCGATAAAGATTCTAAACTCTTATTCTTCTAAGGGCCGTAGGAAGAACAGGTAAAGAGTATCATGGCCTCATATACAGTGGTTCTGTAAAGATAGCTTGGGCACAAACTATATTTGTTAAAGCGAGACATCTGGAGTAAAAAATGATAAGAGATGAAGTTGAAGGCAATTACTGTGACACCTATAAGAACATCTGCTGTGATATCCTGAAGAAAACATACTGAGACACAAGGCAGAATGAGTGAAAAGATATGGGTTCCAATCTGCCACTACTGCAACAGAAGAGGACACATCAAGCCACGTTGTTATCAGTATCTTGCAGATCTTATAAAAGTTGATCAAGAGAAGGTTCCACCTCAGAGACAGGTCAAACAAGTATAGGTGAAGAGGTCAGATTTACATTGAAATATCACATGTACTTCTTTAAAAGCTGTGGAAGAGAACACAATCAACAAGAAGACTATTTGTGGAAAGCATGTAGTTGATGCGCAGGGGGAGTAACATCACTCTGATGATGTTATTCTAATGTTCTAGCTATTGGTACTTCTACTTCTCATGTTGATGGTTCGTATACTGATATTGGTAACTCTAGTTCTCGTGCTGCTAGTTCGTCTACAGTTATTGGTAGTGCATCTCTGATTGGATATTTTGGTCTTTTGAACTTCTTAATGATGAAGCTTGCATTTCTGGAATTCACAGCTGAAAAAGCTAAAACGGTTCCTTTAGGTATTGAGTTCTGAAAATAAACGATTTGAGTGTTAGAATTCGTAAGTAGTTACGAATTAACCATTTGCGAGTGAACTCAATGATACTTAAGGACTAAGATATAATGAAAGAAAGAAAGAAAAAAACAACTACTTTCACCTAGCTTTGATTATGAACCATTTGTTAAGGATCGACAATCATATAATGATTATATCAATGGAGAATTAGCTAAGCTTCTCGAATACGTAATATATGTGTAATTCGAGAGTTCAGTCCCAAATTTTTGGTTGAGTAGTCTCAAGATTAATAAACGGAGAATTATATTAAAGAGTTTTAATTTAATTTTTCAAGCTTATTGGACTTCGAATTCACAAGTCCATGGTCTCTGCTCCGTCTCAACAAATCTTGTTAGGATTCTCATAAAATAATTAATAGTTAATTATTTTGTTTTCTCGTAATTATTTATATTTATTTTTTAGACCACAAATATAGAATCTATCACAAGGAGATCCCTCCTAGTGTAGGCGCCATTTTTAGTGCATTTTTTAGAGAATTTTATTATTTTTTAATTTCATAATTTGATTATTAAATTCACAAATTACTAATAGAATTAAAGATGATATAATTATAATCTACATTTAAAAGTTAAATACATTAAATAGTTTTATGAGAAATTATAGTGAATACCCAATTTTTAAAACTTAATGTAAGTTATTACCCAATCTTTTGAAAAATATAACCGACTACCCAAATGATTAAATTACTTACACAGTGGTAAGTGGTGGTAATTCACTTAGTTACCAAAAGCGTGTGCAAGTAATTCACAAATTGACTAGAAACTCAATTACTTCAAAAGTTTAGGTATTTATTTTTATTGTTAAATAAATTCTGAGTATTTGCCTACTTCATCCTAGTTTTATCCATTATCTAATTTGTAGATAATTACCAATTCAAAATAGGGCTCGTTAGGGTAATGGCCTGTTAAGATACCATCATTTAAGATATTAGCCCAACTATCTCAATATTAAGTTATTGGCCTGGTAGCCCAAATTCACGAACTCAAAATACCGAAAATATCCCTGATGAAACAAACACACCATAGTCTCAGCCGAACTCTCAAACAAATTCTCGTTCTCAAAAAACCACTCTCTCGCAACCGACTCCGACGATTCCACAAACTCCGACGACAACCTCTACAAAATCCGGCGAACGGCACCACAGAAACCGGCGAACAAACCCTAAAATCTCAACTACCCGACCCCAACCTCCCTTTTCTTCACCCTCACCGCCCCGACCCCATCCTCGGCTGTGCCCTTGAGCTTCTGCCCCATCTCCTTCGCCATCTCCGACGAGCTCTTCACCGCCTCTGCCGCCTTGGTCCACTCCTTCACCGTCTCGGCCGCCTTGCTTGTAGCCGCCTCCATTTTCTTCTTCACTGCGCAGCTCTTCACATTCTCCCCGATACTCTTCACCGCTTCTCCTTTACCGTCTCGGCCACCTTGCTCGTCGCCGCCTCCGTCTTCTCCTTCGCCGCGTGTACAGTACCCTTCGTCCTCCCCTTCGCACTCCCGAGACAAACCATCCAAAAAACGGTAAGAAAAACGAATTCATTAATCTTGGCAAACCTATTTTGGTGCTTTGTAACATAGTTGGACCCCCTATGCCCGTTAGACGGTGCATTGCTAAGCTAGCGAACAAATCATGTCAAGACAAAAAAAAAAAAAAAAGCTTGAGAACGGAAAGTATAAATAAATAAAAAGAAGAGACTGGTAATTTTTTTGTTGCTACAGAGTCGAACCCAACAGAGTTTATTTAGCCATAGAAAAGAGGATTAGCTCTTTCTTGCTCATCATTTTTTTCTCTTTTCAAGTAACACAACAGAGTTTAAAACTTTTTTGACTTCGACATTGCTCTCAGGTTTTGGTTGCATGATGGCCAAAAGGGCATAAAACTTACTGCATTAAGATGAAATGTAATTTGAAGTATGATCTCATTGGTAGTCCGGAGAGAGACTTTTTGTTTTTGAAATAGTTTAATTCAACTCTGAGATCTGTCTCAGTTTCATTTATCTAGAATATTGAAAGCTTAGGTCCCTCATTTATGTGGTTTGTTTTGGTTTGGTTTTTCTGTGGTTTAGAACCCAATAGATATGAATAATTTTTACTTATCAGCAATTAAAGATTTGCGTGTAACATGTTTGATGGAATTCCTAGCTAAGTTTGTGGGTGTGATCAAGTTTTGTAGCACCCAGTTAGTATCAATAATATATACTCAAACCAACACAATGTGATGACTAAATATTTTCTCTAATTAGCATTTTTATTATTTTTATTTTTATTTTGCTAAGCAGGAAGACACTTTGTTATATATATGTATATAGCTTTCATCTGGATTGTCAAAGTGCATTTATAGTTCTTAAAGTTTATAATCTATGGCTTTTAGTTCATTGCTGAATTTCCACCAGTGAGGTCTTGGAAAACAATTGTTTAACTAACTAGAATAAGTTATTTAATCCCAGTTTCACAATAAAAAAAAATAGAATAATTGATGGTTACACTTATTTTTTTTTTCAGATGACAAAAGCAAGATCATAACAGAGCTTTACACCACACAGTTTAGGTCAGCTGCAGAGCCTTCCAAACCAGCACTTGCTGAGAAGAAATAAGAAACTGACAGTGGCATACCAAGCTTCAAACTATTGGATTCACAAGATAGCTCTTTGGGGACAAAGACAGCCAACAACTCGAAAAGGACGATGTACAAGAAGCCAAAAAGGACAATCAACAACCAAAACAAAGCAAACCAATACCAACCAAAGCCAAAGGAAAAGCAGCAGCAAATCCAAAGGAACCAACACCAACCAAAATAACAGAAAAAGCAGCACCAAAGCCAAAAGAGAAGACTATGACCTGCCAATCTAGGAAGAAGAAATGAATCCCAACCCAATTAGACTTCTAACTGTGTTTTACAAAGCTACAAACTACCTAATCATATTTGATTTTTTATATTGTTCATATTATTATAACTCGTAGTTACTAATTAGAGCTTACTTAGACTTCTAGAATATTATATATGTATTTAGAGGCTTATGACATTCAGATCACCCAAACAAAAATTAAAGAAATATATTAATCGTTTCATGTTAAACTTGTAACTTTTATTGTTACAAACAGTAACATTTCTTGTTACAATTTGTAGTTCTAATTTTCATTGTACTTGTTTCAATTTTGATAAATATACATTGTTACAAACACATTTAACATAAAATGAAAATAAAAACAGTAGAAACGTATTACTAAAATCAATAAATAATTTACAATAAAAATAGTTTGTTAGATAAGCTAAAGTAAAAATAGTTTATAACTTTGTCCATGTTAAACTTGTAACTTTTATTGTTACAAACAGTAACATTTCTTGTTACAATTTGTGTTTCTAATTTTCATTGTTCTTCGTATACTGAAAAACAAAAATACTAATAAAAATGAATGATTTTCTTCTAAATAATCTAAATAGCCAATAGGATACATAAAATGTCAGTGAAAAAATCTAGTCAATCTAAAAAACATGTGATGAATCCCAACCCAATTAGACTTCTATGTTTTGCAAATCTACAAACTACCTAATCATATTTGATTTTTTATATTGTTCATCTTATTATAACTCTTAGTTACTAATTATAGCTTACTTAGACTTCTAGCATATTAGATATGTATTTAGAGGCTTATGACATTCAGATCACTCAAACAAAAATTAAAGAAATATTTTAATCGTTTCACGTTAAACTTGTAACTTTTATTGTTACAAACAGTAACATTTCTTGTTACAATTTGTGTTTCCAACTTTCATTGTACTTGTTTTAATTTTGATTAACATACACTGTTACAAACACATTTAACATAAAATGAAAATAAAAAATAGTAGAAACATATTACTAAAATCAATAAATTATTTATAATAAAAGTAATTTATTATATAAGCTAAAGTAAAAAATAGTTTATAACTTTGTCCATGTTAAACTTGTAACTTTTATTGTTACAAACATTAACATTTCTTGTTACAATTTGTGTTTCTAATTTTGATTAACATACACTGTTACAAACACATTTAACATAAAATGAAAATAAAAAATAGTAGAAACATATTACTAAAATCAATAAATTATTTACAATGAAAATAGTTTGTTAGGTAAGCTAAAAGTGAAAATGGTTTATAACTTTGTCCATGTTAAAGTTGTAACTTTTATTGTTAAAAACAGTAACATTTCTTGTTACAATTTGTGTTTTCAATTTTCATTGTTCTTCGTATACTGAAAATTGAATGGTCATTCATTACTGCAAGATCACTTGTTGTGTCTGACCCTCCCACAACTACTACACTGCAAGCGCTTCGAAGCGTTCTCTCCAACTGATGGAAATCTTTTCTTCTTCGGCCTCCCACGAGGTCTCTTTTCATCTGGAGGTAACACATTAGAAGAAGCATGATCTGTGTAGGGATTGTTAGAAAATAAATCAAGCTCGCTGCGAGGTCTCAACATCGCTGCATAAGTATGAAAATAAGAGTCACAAAGATATAGCAAAATAGATATCTAACGTAACAATAAATGATGCGTTAAGTAACATTAGGAGAAACAACACAAACACATAATGGTAGCAAAGTTGATGGAACAACAATCAGGGAGGAAAATTATTAACGCAAATAATGAATAAGACTGATGAAACATTGCAGGAAAAAATAAATAAATAATGCTTCATGAAGCAGAAGCACAAAAAAAAAAAAAAAGAGCAATACTCAAACAAAAAACAAGCATTGATCAAAATCAAAAGTGAAAAAAAGAAAACAAGAAAAAGGAACACAATCGGTCATTGATCGGATCTACCAGAAATCAGGGGAAAAAAACAGAAATTAGAAAACCAAGGCTCAACATTGCCGCATAAATATGAAAATAAGAGTCACAAAAATATAGCAAAATAGATATCTAACATAACAATAAATGATACGTCAAGTAACATTAAGAGAAACAATACAAACACATAATGGAAGCAAAATTGATGAAACAACAATCAGGAAGGAAAATTATTAACACAAATAATGAATAAGATTGATGAAACATTGTTGGAAAAAAAAATAAAAAATGTTTCATGTAGCAGAAGCACAAAAAAGAACAATACTCAAACAAAAAACAAGCATTGATCAAAATCGGTCATTCATCAGAATGAGAGAAAAACAAGCATTGATTGGAATCGGGAAACAAAACTAGAAATCAGGGGAAAAAAATAGAAATCAGAAAACCAAGACTCAACATCCCTGCATAAGTATGAAAATAAGAGCCACAAAGATATAGCAAAATAGATATCTAATGTAACAATAAATAATACGTCAAGTAACATTAAGAGAAACAACACAAACACATAATAGAAGCAAAATTGATAAAACAGCAATCAAGAAGGAAAATTATTAACGAAAATAATGAATAAGATTGATGAAACATTGCAGGGGAAAAAAATAAAAAACGCTTCATGAAGCAGAAGCACAAAAAAAGAGCAATACTCAAACAAAAACAAGCATTGTTCAAAATCAAAAGAAAAAGGAACACGATCGATCATTGATTGGAATGAGAGAAAAAGGAATTGAGAAACAAGACCAGAAATTAGATAATTAAAGCAATCACAAATCAGAAAAGCAAAAGCAAATCAGAAAATTAAAATGCGAACAATGAAGATTAAAATGCGAACAGACATAGAAGTCTCTCCGATATCCTCGTCGGCGTCGTCGAACACGATTCCTCGCCGTCGTCGTCGTCGAATGATTCCTCGCCGCCGTCATCGTCGAACACGATTCCTCGCCGCCGGCGTCGTCGAACACGATTTCTAGCCGTCGGCTTCAGCGAGTTCCGAGCTCTCTTCCTTCGGATTCTAAGCTTCCATCGATTTGAGATTTAGAGATGGTGTTTGGTGACCAAGAAAATGAACAGGAAAATAGAAGATGATGAACGAAACAGAGAAAACTGAAAAAACGGGAAAAAGAAAACGAAAAGCAAAAGTGGCTGAGTGGTAGAAGAAAGGGTAAAAGAGACAATTCATATATTGGGTAAACACAAGAAAAATGAAAAGGGGCTAATAACTTAAATAATCCAAAGTCGGGTCATTTCCTTAAAATTGCAGGAAAATACAGGCCAATTGCCCAAATATCTCTTCAAAATAAATATGAGATATTTTATTTTGATTTAAATCCTAATTGATTTAGGATTTGAAAAATTAAATCCTTTGCTACATTAGTAACGGGCGAATTTTATGACTAAGAGAGAGAGTGATTTTTCTCTTTATCTCAAGTTAAGTATATTTTGATACATTTAATAAAATAAGAAAATATGTATTTATTTTTGAAAAAATATTTTCTCTATTTTTCTTAATATTGCCGATCACCCTAAGCAAGAAAAGGGAAATGAATTGTTTTCTTAATCCCTATTCTTGCTTATTATAATTATTTGATAGTTCTTTAATTAAATATTTTTTTAGAAAATAATTAAAAGAGATATTTGCTATTTTTGAAATTGAAAAATTTTCAAAGGGATAAACCCTAGTCTGGCTGAATTTTTACCCTTGTGTGTGCCTATAAAGATAACCTACGTCATTCCAATTTTCGGTCAACCAAAACTCTTTCCAATTCTCTCAGCTTTTAGGAAGAAGAAATTCTTTTTCTCCAAGCTCTCTTAGTCTAAAATATCGCCGACTACCTTAGCAAGAGAAGAGAAAAAATTTCTTCTCTTGTTGTGTGTATGTAACGACCCAAACTCAAAACGATGTTTTGGTTTCAAAATATACAGACAAATTTGAACTTTTTAAATTAAGTTACGTAATTGAGCTTTAATAATAAACAAATGATTATCAATCATCATCATAACTAAAATGGATTTAATTTAAACATTTACAAAATATTACGAAATTTAAAATAGTTTCTTTGCCAACGATTAGCCGGTAGTCCACGTAAGATCTTACAGGTCGGTCCCGTATACACTCGTTATTCCCGTCGTTGTCGCCTCGCCCTTTCGTTTCTTTCATCTTACATGCGACACGAGCACACTAGTGAGCCAAAAGTCTAGTAAGTAGATTGGATAATTAAGTTGCTAAGTCTGCAGGTAACATACAACCAATAGTTATCACAACACAACAATCTAACAAAAGGACGGACTTGATTATCGAGTCGTTATAGTCCGAAGAGTAAACGTCACTCTTATGCAACCTTGCCCGCGAAGTAGATTTCAGAGATAAGGTGCTGAACCTACGCGGGATACGATACTTGCAAAAGAGTTGTGACTTGGAACGAGGTCAGGCTTAACGACCCATTAATCTCGACTCAAATGTCAATCTCATAATTTGTTCTAAGTTCACTCAAGTTCACAACTCTCTGACTTAGCTTATAAAAATACGTGTGCACACGATTCACATCCAGGCCCCTTACGGGTCGTTCTAAACCTTATACACATTCTAGACCCCTCATGGGTCGTTCTAGAATTTAATACACATTCATACCCATTACGGGTTGTTCTAGAACTTATTCACAATCCACACCTCTTACGGGTCATTATAGAATTTAATACACATCTATACCCGTTCGCGGGCCATTCTAGAACTTTATACACATCTAGATCCACTCGCGGGTCGTTCTAGAACTTTATACACATCTAGATCCACTTGCGGGTCTTTCTAGAACTTCATACGATTCTGGACCCTCTATGGGTCTTTCCGAAACCTCACGCAGACGATGGCCCCGTCAGGCGATCTCGGACTCGATCAAAATCACGACACACAGCATATGAAGAGGAAGGTCATCTACCGACCTCCTCGAGACCCATCGGGTCGTTCCGAAACCTCACACAGACAATGACCCCGTCGGGCGATCTCAGAATCGATCATAACCGCAGCACATAGCATATGAAGAGGAAGGTCGTCTACCGACCTCCTCGAGACCCATCGGGTCGTTTCGAAACCTCACACAGACAATGACCCCGTCGGGCGATCTCGGAATCGATCATGACCGCAGCACATAGCATATAAAGAAGAAGAAGGTCGTCTACCGACCTCCTCGAGACCCATCGAGTCGTTCCGAAACCTCACACAGACAATGACCCCGTCGGGTGATCACGGAATTGATCATGATCGCGGCCCACTTCCGGGCCCTTCAGAGACATACGGTGCTCCTGCAACCCTGGGCTTTACTTTACATTCGATCCTTCCCGAACTTATGAGTGTCTCCGCTCAGGTTGGGCCTTATTTCAGGCCATTTCTTGAGTCTATCTAGGACGCTCACAGTGACGAGGAGAAATCGTTCGACTTAGCTCTTCGGACTCCTTGAGCCTAGCTAGAACGTTTACAGCAACAAGGATGAATCATTGGACTCGACTCCTCGGACTCTTTGAGCCTATCTGGAACGTTCACAGCGACGAAGAGGAACCGTTCGACTTGACCCCTCAATCCCAATGCGTCTCTCTGGAATTTATCTTATCCTGCAATAAGATCTCCACAACAACAATAAACCCCCAAATGGTCGGAGGGGTCTCCGCTTCCATCGAATAGGCTTACCTTCGGCAGCCTGAGACGATCAGGAATGGGGGTGGCCAAGAGGGATTCCGTGAGTGGGGTGAAATCTCCATCTAGGATTCCATCGCGGGATGGTTCGGCAAGGATCCCGCGAATGCGCTCTATCTCCGTGGGTGAGAAATCCTGGGTTGTCTCGGTTTGCCGGCTAGTAGCAGTGGTAGCCGACTCCTCACTGAGGCACTCCCGTACTGGGAGTCGCGCATCTTCGGGGCTGGCCCCAGCGCGCACAGGAGCTCTCCTCGTGGTGTCCCGCGGCAAAGGGCCTAGCCTAGTAAACACCGAGCCGGGCTGACCTGGCGTCCCACCCTCGGCCGCGGGGCGCGACGGTCCCGCCGGGTCAGCCGGCAACTGCGGCCCTCCAGAACGGGTGGTGGACTTATGGGCTGGAGCATTCCTCCGCTGACGGGAATGGTGAGTCTCGCGAGCGGGATCACCGCCCGATGAACCCTCATCAGGCGTCCTAGTGACGTTGCCTGCGGTCCGGAGGTCGGCGGCTGCATCGTCAGCCCTACGCCGCGCTCGGAGCACGTCCGCATGTTCTGCGTCAGTCAGAAGTGGAGGCGAACTTTGGTTGTGAACCAAAGTCTCCACTAATCCGGTCATTCTTGCCATGGATTCCTCCATGCGCCGGATTCGATCTTCGAGCATCTCCTGCTCGGCGGTTAAGGGATTTTTGCCGCTGCTTCTCAAGTTGGGCGCCATTTGATCTCCGATCAAGTAGCACGATGAGTAACAAAGAAAGCGGGAAGAAATCTACAATAAGTGACGGAGGTTCACGCGGGCCTCCCCCTCTAGCGCCAAGCTGTTGGTGTGGAATTTGAACCAACGCCGTGATCCGTGTCTCTAGATTGAAACACGGCAATGAATAGGAAGAAGCGGTGAATAACAATAGGACACCGGTTAATTTTTGAAGTGGTTCGACCCTCCTACGGAGTAATAGTCTACCTCCACTGTTTTTGGAATTTACTTGTAGAGTGTTTTCTTTTTTTTTTATAGAGTATTTTTTGGTGATTTTCTTCCAACCCCTTTCCCCTTCTCCTTCTCTTCCTCTTATAGGTTTTTCGGATGAGAGAGGGGAAAGTGCATTAATGGCACCTGACAAATCATCCCTTAAATTGTGGGATTAGGTGACCATATCACAATCGACCCTACCCTTCCCTAAATTAAGGGGGAGTAGGTTACCAACTAATCAACTCACGTCCATCAAGAATGAGGTGTATACAGTAATTGTCAGATGTTCCTATCATCGGGACTGATCTACTACAACCACCCGGGCTTCATCCTTCGACCGGGGATCTCCTGCTCCGCGAGGAGACCCCCGATCCTTCCGATCTTCTATCTTCTTAATGGCTATCGCGGGTTCAACTCGTCCTCGGGCTTATGGGATCTTCAGCTCAACAGCCTCCCCCCGAGGGCCTCGCTTCATGTCGGGGTCTACCTTCGGTGTCGCCCCTGCTACTAATCGACTCGCGCGTCTGATGTCGTTGATGTGGGTGTTCTTTGGGGTAATTTACCGTAGTTTTCGGCGTTTCTCAGAGAAAGAAGAATGTCTCCCTCGAGGGCTTGAATCCTCGACTCAGCATCGCCTCTCAAGTCTCTCTCCTCTTCAAGAGCAGCCTCGAACACGGCCTTTTCGAGAGAGTACTCTCTTCGCGAGCTCGGCGCTCCTCTGTCAGGTTCTCCCACGCCTCTGACTGCTGAGCCTTTGCTTGAGCTAGCTCCAGCTCGAGTCGGATCTTGGACTCTGCGTGGGCCTTTTTCTCCTTCTCCAGCTCCTCCCGGAGCTTGGAGGTCTCCTCTACGAATGCTCTCCGCTGATCCCTTGACTTCCTCATTCTCTCGTTGGCCATCTCCATCATTTTAATAGAGAGGTCCGCTTGAGTAGAAACTTCTTGAAGCCTGGTGGCGAGCTTTTTCTTCTCTCCTCGGAGATGGAGCAGAGCTTCCTTGCCTTGGGCGAAGAGGGTTTCCGACCTCCGGGAGTAGGTGAAGTTGGCTAAAAATGCCTGCAACAATCAGAAGTTAGTAGGAAGTCGAATCGAAAACGGATGTGGAAGTCGACAGGATTTACCTTCGCGAGCATGCCTTCTCGATTGCCAGCCTGGAGCGGCTCCTCGGAGAGCTGCGTAAAGTTCTCCTCCGACCATATCTCGTCCAGCATAGGCCCGAGCTCTAGCATCCAGGGGAAGCCCCCCGATGGGGCGTATGATCCTGCCCCAAAAGGAGTCCCCACTGGGGGGACTTCGAAATCCTCCAGTGGGTCTCTGGCGGGGCCAGACCCTGCGGGAGAAGTCCGAGGAGCCTCGGCGGGATCTACCCCTGAGGTGATCAAGGTTCGAGCTCCAGAAGAAGGGCCCGCCGCGGATGCTGCATCGATCTGCTCCTCCGGTGACAAGGTCCCTGAAAGAGCGTCTTCCACCACTGGTTGCTTGCCCTTGTCCGCGACGAGAGATTCGCAGGGAAGAGTTGAACGACCAGGCGCATCCCCCAGAAGCGAGGACTGCAAAAATCCAAAAAGTTCGTCTGCAAGCAACACTAATTAGCTCCGATTTAGCATTGAAAGAAAAACCTAGAAGTTCGCGAAGAAGTTGTATCATACCATCATCGATGACGATGGGGGCTGGGCGTCTCGACTCCGAGGGGAGCTGGGTCGAAGGCCCAGCCGGCATCGCCCGTCCTGGAGAGGAAGCTGTTCCCGAAGGAGACGGATCGGCCTGCTCCACCACGAAATCCGCTACACTCAGTAGAGGATCCCGTGCCATGTTGATTGGTGGGCTGGGAGTTGGTGGCTGCTCGCTAAAGATTTTCTCCGCGTCCGAAAGCGCTTGACGAGCAGCCTCGCCAAAGGGGACACCCCTAAGCGTCGTCCCGGGGATGCCCAGGTCCTGAGGAGTGGCACTAGGCGTGACCTCTGGACGATGTCCTTTCACCCGTCGCAGGATGATGACAGGTTCGTCATCATGATCTTCTTCTTCTCCCACGGGGCCAAGAAGAAGTATCCCGCCTCGGACTTCTTGGAGGAGGGCTTGTATAGGTGGCAGACCTCCTTCACCGACGGGTCAACTCCAAACCACAGCCTCCATAGGATGTGTATCCCGGCCATGATCTTGCAGGCGTTGGGGTTGAGTTGACTTGGAGCGAGACCCCAGTGTGCCAAAACGCCGCGGACTAGGTAGTGTAGCGAAAGCCTTGCTCCATGCTTCATGATGGCCTTGTTAAAGGCCACCATCGAAGGCGGGGGTCGTGTCGAAGGCTCCTCCGCAGACATGGCCCTGGTGGTAATAGTCGCAGGAAGGTGGAATTGTTCCCAGACATGCTCCACGTCGACCTCGGAGCACTTGGAGACCTTGTCGTCGGCGGCGATTGTGGCCGAAGGCTCCGGGGGGTTGGGGGCACGAGATCGGTCGGCGGTCGGCGACCGCAGAGGCCAGACGTCCCCAGCCACGGCGGATCGAGAACCAGAGACGGTCGCGGCATGCCTGGTGGGTTTTCTCGCGGCAGGTGCCAGTGGAGGGTCTAGCGTGGCCATGGTTGGTTTTGCCTTTCTTTTCGTTTTTCTTGCAACTGCCGGCGGTAGTGGTGGAGACACTACCGCGGAACGGCAGAGCCAGATTCAAGTCCAGCACCGGAAGAAGGCGGTGTCGAGTGAGATATTCTTCTTTCTCTGAGAAACGCCGAAAACTCCGGTAAATTACCCCAAAAAACCCCACACGAGAAAGAAAAGAAGAAAGAGCTCGGCGATAGCGAATTCGGAGAACGTACCAGTATTGGCCGAAGAACGTCGGAAAAACCTTCAGACTCCGGAAAATTCGCAGAGTTGCAGAACGACGAAGAACGTCGAAAATTTCGTGAAATGCTTTGGGTTCGTAAATTTCTGAAAGAAATGGCGAAAAAAGCAAAAGTTCGGAAAATGGGAAGTGAGAGGGAATTTATAGGCAAAGGAGGCGAAGGGGTGAAGTCCCTTCGCGTCGTTTCGTCTCCGAGTCTCGAGCTCGCTCCCGGACCGTCGGATGAGAATCTTCCCATCGCCATCTAACGATCAGAGGGATTCGATGAGAAGTAATTATTGCCTGACGTCAGCGTATGCTATCGAAAAAGGAAAAACCCCCGAAAAGTGTGTCTGAACATTAACTGCCCGTCACTTAAACGACGCAGCTTTTCGGTAGGGAAGCGTCCTCAAGAAGAAATCCCAGAGGGCGCGACGCGTGTCCTCGGGGATTGGGGGGCAGATGTTGTAAGCTGATTTTTGTCCGAGGATCTATCATCGAGGATTCCCCACCCCCCCCCCCCCCCCCCCCCCCCCCGATCAAGGGCGGCCTCAGGAGAGGGTGCCCGTGTAACGACGTGGCTTCGCCACGTCAACAAGAACACCCACATCAACGGCATCAGACGCGCGAGTCGATTAGTAGCAGGGGCGACACCAAAGGTAGACCCCGACATGAAGCGAGGCCCTCGGTGGGAGGCTGTTGAGCTGAAGATCCCATAAGCCCGAGGACGAGTTGAACCCGCGATAGGCATTAAGAAGATAGAAGATCGGAAGGATCGGGGGTCTCCTCGCGGAGCAGGAGATCCCCGGTCGAAGGATGAAGCCTGGGTGGTTGTAGTAGATCAGTCCTGATGATAGGAACATCTGACAATTACTGTATACACCTCATTCCTGATGGACGTGAGTTGATTAGTTGGTAACCCACTCCCTTAATTTAGGGAAGGGTATGGTCGATTGTGATATGGTCACCTAATCCCACAATTTAAGGGATGATTTGTCAGGTGCCATTAATGCACTTTCCCCTCTCTCCTCCGAAAAACCTATAAGAGGAAGAGAAGGAGAAGGGGAAATGGGTTAGAAGAAAATCACCGGAAAACACTCTGTAAAAAAAAAAAAGAAAACACTCTACAAGTAAATTTCAAAAACAGTGGAGGTAGACTATTACTCCGTAGGAGGGTCGAACCACTTCAAAAATTAACCGGTGTCCTACTGTTCTTCACCGCTTCTTTCTATTCATTGTCGTGTTTCAATCTAGAGACACGGATCACGGCGTTGGTTCAAATTCCACACCAACAACTAGATCTATGTTTTTTGAATATATTGGTATGGTAAACTTTGAAGGTCTAGTTAAGATTAAATGTGACGAAACCCGATTTGATCTCATATTAATATAGGATATGGACCATATTGAAACTAAGGGGAACTCTAAAGATATATAGCATAATAAATACGCACATACAGACTATAATGTAATTGCTTAGGAGTCGTATGTAGCCCATGTGGGAGATTGTTAAGAAATTTATATTTCTTAATATGTCTGGTCAGCATATTCATGCAATAATATTATGAAGTTTTTACACAATCATTCTAGTTAGAGTAACATATTACACATTTATTCTATAATCACAATTATTATTAAATCAGTTCATTATGCTTATATGACAATTTTTACTAGACTATTTTACCCTATGATAGATATGTAGACCTGAATTCCATAAATAGTAATGGTCCTAAATTTTAAATATGACGTGTTTTTTTTTTTTTTTTGTAAATTCCATTCCCTAAAATTGGGGAGTCATTTTTTTTAAAGATTTATTAAATAAATTATTGATTCTAGCCAATTATATCTTTATTCTTTTATCATCAACGTATAATAACCTTCATATTTTGTCTTCAAAGATATGAGTTGAATGCTCATATATTCTCACGTTTTTTTTTTTTTCAAATTCAATATTTTAAAAGTTTCATTTTCCTGATAATACAATTTATTCTTTGCTTTTTTTACCATGATATTTGTTGTTTGAAAATTATTAATATTCTAATTGTATTCTTGAAACTTTTTGTGCATGGAAGAGTTTTTTTTTTTTTAGTCCTACACACCTATATATTTTTGTCTATAAGTTCTTTCTTATATATTTAATATCATATTATAGTTTTGTATTGCATTTTTTTGTGAGAATCAACTGAGGAAACAAAAACGTGGTGACACTCAAGGAAGGGAAGAAAACGTGTAATTGCACCTTTTTTTGTACGGATTTTCTTATTATATTTTTCTTTTAGGTTTATTCTGTAATTAGTTTAGTTGAATTTTGTTTAGATACTTATATAATTATGATAAATTACTATTTTTAATTTTTTTATTAGATAATGGCAGTTAGTTTTTAATCTTGTATCAAATATAGTAGATATTTTTAATTTTGCAATAATTAAGCAATGTTTTCGCAATTTATTTTCAAATATAATTTTTTTGTAATATGATATTTTACATATTCAATTATGAAACAATCATATCTATTAAGTGGTTCAAGAGTTTCACATTTCACATTTACTTTTTCGAACGTTTTGGTACATTTGCATAGCTTTCGATACAAGAAAAATTCGTGAGAATTCTAGTCATTCTAATTCAAGTGAGTCGAAATTAATAAAAATTCTTTTATATAATATTAATATTTTAATGTCATATTAAGAATTCTTTTAATACTTCAAATATTTTAAAATTGCAACCTTCAGCATCTTTTGACTCCTTTATTTTTTGTTATCTTGAAAGAATTATTTTGTTAGTAGGTGTTCCTTGCTGGTGTTGGAACACTTACGAGAAATAGCTAAAATTGAGATGAAAAAATATAACAAGTGAACAGTAACAAAAAGTGCAGCAAATAAAGAAAATGACACATGGAAATTGATAACGCAATTCGATAACGCCTACGTCTGCAGGGTCATGCCCACTACAAAAACTCCAACCAAGGTCTTTCGAACTTATACAAGATTGAATTTCTTCAAACTCTCTTCCGCTGTTACACTATTGTCCTAGTCAACCCTGACGAGATCCCATCATCTTACAAATCAACCCTGACGAGATCACATTGTCTTACAAATCAGACTCCCGTGAAATCACTCACCAATTTCCTGAATACAAAACATGAACACTTGTAAGAAAACTTGCAAGAACACTCACAGGACTACTCTTCTCACATAAGAGTACAAAACGTTGTATAACTCTCAATCATCTTAAAATACAGAACAATATACTCACAAACTATAATGAGGAATACCACTGAAGAACACCTAGCCAGTTTTAAACAAAACTATCTAGATTCATTCTCTCGTTAATATGGACGAAAATTCACTTTTCAAATGGAGAATATACATAGAATATATGGTCAGCTCATGCAAATCATACAGCTTTTACCCAATAAAGATCAAATCAATCAATCAAATACCAAATATCATGAACAATCAATTTGCAAACAAAATACCAATTATAAAAACATTGACATATCTTATTGGCTAACTTCCCTACAACAAAATCAAGAACTAAAATTAGCAAAATAACAGTACATTATGGGAAATATGGTGGTTCCAGTTCAAGTGAACCAAAATAGCAAATTATTTACTTTATAGTAATGCTTCAATATAGGCCTGTGCATTGGGCAGGTTTTTCGATTTTTTAGGCGATTTCGGTAATTTTAAATATAACCAAAACTCTAATTTTGAAAACCAAAAACCACCCCAAAAAAATAGCGGTCGGTTTCGGTATTTCATTTTGATTTTTGGTCGATTTTCAGATAACCTAAAAATTAATTAAGCAAAAAGAAAAAACAACGAAAAAAAAAACTCAAAATGTCAAGAGCAACATATAATTACGTAAGATTAATACATCCATAAACCAACCAAATTAATTACAATTAAACAAGAAACCAATAAACTGAAGAAAAAAAATTATGTATATATATATATATATGACAATTCAAGAAGCAAAATTGCAGTTTACAACAAAAACAATAGTGAAAACAACTAATTTGAAATCAAGCACAGCCTAATACACTAGCATAAATCATTGGGCGGGCTGGGCAAAGGCAAGGGCAATTGGGCTGGGCACAAACAAAGACAACTGGGCTGAGCACATGAAAGGGCAATTACGCTGGGCACAAACAATGCTGATTGGGCTGAGCACATAAAAAGGCAATTGGGCTGGAAGCATGCATGTGTCTAAACTGCCCCCTCAATTTGGGCGGTTTTTTGGTGAACCGAAATTTTTTTTTTACCAAAACCAAAAACTGCACACAAATATTTCCGTAATTACCGAAACTACCCAAATTTTTTCGGGCCCCAAAATTTCAATTTTTTTGGGCGGTTTTGGTAATGGGCGGGCAGTAAATCGGGTTACAGTTATTTGTGCACAGGCCTACTTCAATATGGTATTAAGTTTTTTTGGCACTTCAAATTTTCTTTTGTGATTCAAAGAGCAAAAATCATAATGCTAAATTAGAAAATAAAATGATAATCATGTTTGCATAACCATTGACGCCAAGAGAAAAAATCACCTGCTCTAATTAGTAAACAAATGAGCAATAGGAAAAAAAGTTATTATATCAAAATTAGAAAATTATTATGTTATAACATATTATAACGAAAATATGAAAAACTATTTTAGAATGAAATCAAGATATACCGATCATATGGAACCAACTGTTGTAACTTAAAGACTTATATCGAAATTTTTAACAACTATTGATGGATCTTCATTGACTAGCTCTTGTTCCTTTATGATTTTGGGTTTACTTTGTAGTGACTCTTTCGCTGTCATTGATGGTGGATCTATCCCTTTTTTCACACATTTGGCATCGCCGAAGGAACATCTAAACTAACCCGCGCCATGTAGTACGTGTAACATTCTTTACATTGCAAAAATTGTGCAACGTTTTGGGTCTTCATGGCTATTTATGGCAGGCCTTCAATGGGCATTCATGACCAACGTTTGCTCTTGCTCTTCAATAGCCATTGATGATGGCTGTTATATGGACGTGGTAATGCACCGTTCTTGATGGTAGAATGTGTGACTTGAGTCTCTAAATAGTGTTTGGTCCCTAAGCTTGGCTATCAATCTTTTCAACATTCTACATCATCTAAAGAGACAGTTTTAAGCTTAGAAGAGTAAAAAACACATTGATAATATGCGGAACACCAACACCGACAATGGTCGGAGGTTTGACGATCTTTCGGGTCTTTGGTTTTTTATCCTTTTTGTTTTATTTATTCTGCATTTTGGATCGTTATTATGTTAAAATTTGGTATCAGAGCAAATTTAAGCCTCTGCCTTGTTCTGTTTCTCTTGATCATTTTTTACGTTCATGGTCATCATTCATGGCTTTTTTCCAAGCTTGTTTTCTGAGTTTTTGTTGAAAAGTGATTTAGAGATCATAATATTATTAGATTTCTATCATTTTCTATGATTTTGAACAATGAAAATGGTGTAGGGGGCATTAAGAAACCGTTGGGTTTCATTTGGGTCTTGAACGATTCTTATATCATATATTAGATTGGCTGGAGGTTGAAGATGATAGAAAATGACATGTCGTTTTTGTCAGATTAAAAACGACATGTAGATTTCTTTAAGTTATATTCAACCATTAAGTAAAAAATGACATGTAGTTTTTTAAATTATCTTCAACCATTAAGTGAAATTGAAAACGACATGTCGTTTTGCCAAAAAAAATGATATTTTTGTATAAGGTTACAAAAGTGGCATTTTTTTTGAAAATTTCCAATTTTGAGTATTTTTGCAAAATTTTCATAAATATGCTAATTTTTCCAAAATTAATATTATGGCACATTTTTGTGAATTTTGGCTCGGTTTTGTGTATCTTTATAGCACTTATTAGTGTGTATACATTTATCATATATATATTTTAAAATATGTTGTTTTGCAAATAATTTCTATTAGATGCACAAAAGCCATAATTCAAATAGAGGACTAAATTTTATTCTTGTTTTGTGCATGTCGATATAACGTTAGAATAAAGTGATATTTTTTCTGACTGTGTGCTTCCAGATATTTGTGCACAATTTTCTTTAAAATAAAATAAAATAATTTGCAAAATGAGAATTTTGTACACGTTGGTGTAATTATTTATGTGCATAAATTATGTGGTTATAATGTATATTTTAATTTTATGCATGCAATAAAGTTTAAATTGTTTTAGCACATAACAATAAATGTTGGGCATTTTTATTATTTTGCTCAAATTAAGTCTCTATTTGCACGAAAATGAATGAATTATTTTATATGCATTTTTGGATTATTTTAGGCATATAATTATATCAAATGCATAATATTTATGTTCTAATTATGCATTTTATGTTTTATTTATGAGAAATTTTTATTTATAAATTATAACTTATCATTTAGTCTAGATATTGTTAGAATTTATAAAAAAAAAATTAGGTATATTCTCATAAGACTTTAGTTTTCGTGCATAAAACTTAATATTAGTGCTTAAACTTTAGCACCTTAAGATTCATAAAATATTCACTAAATAAATTTAGATAATTATTTAGGTGAACTATAAACTTATGAATAATTATGTGATTAACACGAGAAAACATAATTTAAGAGAGAATTCTGTCTAAGGAGGCTAGTTCTTGATTGTCATAGTGCGACTAGTCTTTCCTGGGAACGTTGTTCTATCTAGGAAGTTAGTTTTTAAGGAGGCATCACCCTACCAATCTTTCCTAGGAGCACTCTGTAACGACCATTAAAAAAAATTAAAAAAAAAAACAAAACAAAACAAACCTGATTCTAAAATTATTGGGTCAAAGCCCAAAGTCCTCTTTTTTTTTCCCTTTATTTTCCTAAGCAGCATTATAAACCTATTCCTACTGTTCTTTGCCTTCCACGACACATTCCCCACTTTCCCTATTTCTTCTCTAATCAAGCAGAGGCATGAGTGGGTTTTTCTCAAATCTTTTGTAGCCTCCTCCTCTTTCCGTTTGGATCATGCTCATAGCTCATTGTGAGTATAAGTCCCACCTTGACCAGCCAATAAATGATGTGTTGTGGTGTAAGAGCTAGCCACCTGAAGTTGTCAAATCCTTGTTGACCGAGAGAGCCATGCTTATGCCTTTCTCTTGCTGCTCAATTTGTAAGTTCTATCTTTCCCTTTGAGATATATATATATATATGTGTGTGTGTGTGTGAGAGAGAGAATTTCAAACAATGTCTGTTTTGAATGAAGTTGTATTTCAAGATAATTCCTTTTAGGTGAAAAACTGTTTCAAAGTGATTGGTTTTATTTCTTTGGCCCTTTTTGTTCTATTTGTTTTGCGTCTTGCAATATCGATCTTTAGTTGGTGGCTAAAATCTATATTGATGGCTTCTAATTATTCCACTGTCTTCATTGTTTGGTAAATTTCATTTATCTATATTTAATTTCATAGTAACAGTCATCTAGAAAAAAATACTATAAAATGGGTATATTTGATTTAAATGGATTTTTACCAAAGTCAATTTATAGAACAATAGTTCATTCCTCAAAGAATTGGTTTTAATTCCCATGGGCCGATGTCATTTTGGATTTATTTTGATCTACAGTGTTTTAAAACCAGAGAATGTGGTCTTTCTAGAATAAGAGATTTGTTTGAATCTTCTTTGTCTTACCATCTAGTATCAAGTTGGTTGTGAAAGTGAAATACATATGTTTCCCTTGCTTTTACTTGTTACTTAATTTCGGAGTTTATTGTGATTTGAAGAGTCCATACCCTTCGAGTCATTGACTAGGATGTGTGAGTCAATTATTAATTTCTTTATTAACGAACCGAATTAGCAGGACATTTGCAGAGGATTGTGTTATGCTGGGATGAGAAGCTAGAGTATGGGTCATTGCTCAATTCTAAGTAGGAAATCTATCACTTACCTTTTGTTAGGATTTTGTTAAGCAATTGGTAAATGGAAAGAAATATAAAAGGATATATATTTCCTATTTTGTAATGCATATATATCACCTATAAAAGAAAAATAAAAAATAAAAAAAATGACATCTTCAAAATTTTGAAAAATTATTTGACATGAAAGTCTTTTTTGCCCTACTCGTACAGCCATGTCAGGTTTGCTTTTCCATTCATTTTGCATTTCGATCCCTTTTTAATTGTGTTTTATACCCTATATTTTATACTATTCACACATGGACCATATTTTTTTTATAAAATATATCGTTATTGCCCGCTTAAAAATGCGTTTTTACCTATAAAAAAACACCAATAAAAGGGAGACAAAACTATTTTGTCAAAAACGGCCGAAACCCCCTGATTAAACTCATCACCACTTTAACAAGGTTAATGGTGCTATTTAATTGTAATGGGCTTATATTAAATGATCTATTTCAGAAAGTCCATTGACTTCTATTGATTATGGGCTTAATGAGTAGAGACCCAATATTAATCTAATTAGGGTTTAATAGAAGTCCTAATTAGGTAGTATATAAAGATATTTAGGGTTATCGTCCCCAAGATACAAATCATTATACAGTTTTCCTTCTTCCCATCTGGAAGAGAAACAACAGTCTCATTGAGGAACTAAGGTGATTTAGTTGAGGAAGACGATAACTCACTAATTGATCATTGAAGAATTTTCACACATTGGATTATTATTGCTTTTACGGATTCATGTATTTATTCCGTTGTATAATCTTTGATAATCTGACATGATTTGATCCTAGGTATGTTTTATGATATTCTAGGGTTATAAAAAATTACGAACATATAGAATAGAGAATTATTGTTTAACACTAAATGCATACTTTGTAATTTTGATCTACAAAGTGGATAATTTTATGATATAATCAAAACATATAGGACACTTTTTAATTTTCTTAGATAAAAAATAAAAAAATATAATTATTCAGAAAATAATTTAACCAAATGGGTATCAAAACATTGTACAAGAAAAAAAAATCTAAGCATGATAAAAATTAAATTTTGAGATCGTTAAGGTAAAATAATCATGGCTAAAACATTTTTAGCCGAAAAATAAAGAGGAAAAAAAATAGATAAAATGGAAAGAAAATATGACGAAATAAAAAGATAAACAGTAGCCAATTAGGGTCAGGGTCATTAGTGAGTACAATTTTGCATTAAATTTTAGAAATTAAGCAATACTATGAAAAATAGATTATGTAGTGAGATGAGGTGTAAAATATTCTGTCTCCATTGTTTCTTTCGAAGATTAAAAATATTAATATTTATTAATTTAAAGTGGCATGCATATCATAATAAGGGCAAGCTCGATTATATCATAATTTTAACTTATTGTGTGTACCATTTTTTTTAATCCTCATCGTGTAACATGCCATGTTCCACATTCAAAGGGTATACTTCGTGATGCATGCATTTGTTCATAAAATATAAGTGACTTTAACATGCTTGTAGCTTTTTTTTTCCTCATTAAGCAAGACCAGAGAGAGAGAGAGAGAGAGAGCTAGCTGAGGAGTGAAGTCATCCATGGAAACAGAGCTTTCAAAGAATGAGAACCATTGGGGGTTTCAGGGGAACAAAGAGCTTAACACAACTTCTGTTTCCGTTCGCAGCGTTCTCAACAAGCTGATGGAAAACATCAACGAAGACCAACGAGAACGACAAGTCATCACTCTCGCTCGCACTGACCCTTCGCTCTTCCCTTGCTTCCGAACGACACCGTTCGCCATCGACGCCGTTGCTCACGCCATTAAGTCCTTCCACTTCAATGGCTATGCTCCCACTGTCGGTGTGCCTTCCGCTAAAAGGTACTCTTCATTTCTTTCGTATTAAAACACAAGATTCTTTTAAAATATACTAGTTTTTATAACACGCGTTTTAGCGCAAAGCACGTGTAAATTTTTCAAGTAAATAATTATAAAAATATATATAATAAGATATATTAAAAAATAAATTAATATTTTTATTTTTAAAATTTTTTAAAAACACTTAAAAGATGCCCTTAAAGGTAATTTTTAAATTTTTTTCAAAAACTCTTAAAAAAAGCCTTTAATTGCAATTATAAAAAAAATGCCACGTGTCGAAACGTGGTGAATCAAAGTTTAAGAACCTTAAAATCCTTAGAATATATAGTTAAATATATATTTATATATATACAAAAATTTATTAGGGTTAATTTATCTTGTAATTATGTGAAGAAAAGACACATACTATTCTTGGTTTTTATGTTATCTTACTGTTACTAGTAGAATAAAGACAAAAAAATAGAGCAAAAATGAAGTCCATTCAACTATTGTAACGCCCCTAAAACTAAATGGGTGTTGGGAGAAATAAGAATTAAATAGTTAAAAATAAAATTTTAAAATAATAATACATCTTAAGAACCTTGAGCTTTAAAAACTTGTACTAACCTAACAATTTTGTTTTAGAGTCTTTTTACTAATAAAATAGGAAAAATACCAACCGTAAATAATTATGAAACCAAGAGTATACGTACATCTTAATACAAATACACAAAAAAAAATACTAAAAAAACAATTGTTATAGTCTCCAATGAGATAGCGTAAATACTACGTAATCTCTATACACTTAATTTCTTAGCTAAGAATTCATAGAAAGCAAAGCATACCATTAACCACCAAATGACCATCTAATGCATTTAAGACATAAATTTGACTCGAGTCAACTCGACTCAATAGATTGTTTACTCAAAGACACCGAATTTGACCGAACTGAACCGTGCCTGTAAGGGAGAGGAAAGTAGGGGGTGAGCATTCACATGCTCGTAGGAAAACCACCACTTACCTTTTGCTTTTTATTTACCATTTTATAACCACATGCATAGTTAGGTCATACAAACCAAGTCAGAAGAAATTACACAAGAAAAATATTAAGTATGCTTCAAGTGGAATGCATCATTTTTACAAATAAGGTTTTTATCGTCATTATATATATAATAAAAGACAAAAATAAGCATTCTGACCCTGTCAAACATAGCAAACCCCGGGAAATTGAACATTCTACGAGAACCTAGTTTGTGCATATCTAGAAAGGCATCTAGACTATGCAAAAATAACCGCATATAAATTACATATATAATTGGGATCATACTGAATAAAATCTTGTTCATTTTTAGATAATCTTGTTTTACCAAAAATATGAAACATACCAAAACCATAGGCCATGCCGAGACGTGCCTCTAATTTCTTTCATAGGAGATATATATACATTACAAAATAGTGAATATACAGGCTTTTATTTTTCTTTTCACTAACCAATTATTTAACAAAAATCCTCAGAAAATATAAGTAATAGAGTTCCTACCTCGAATTGAGCAATAATTTACACTCTAACTCGATAACCCTGCATGACTCAATCTCCGCAAAACCTACCAGTTCGGTTCGTTCAAAAATAAATTAATAACTGACTCAGGCATCATAGTCAATGACTCGTAAGCTATGTCTCTTAAAACCACAACATGTATTAAAGACAATAACCATGGACTCTAATTGACGTCAATATCAAAACCCAAAAACAAAGGCCATGTCGAGTCCACATGATATCATGAAAGTGTGAAATTTATATCGTTGTCAAAACCCAAAAACAAAGACCATGTCAAGTCTACATGATATCATGAAAGTGTGAAATTTATATCGCGGTGAAAGACATCAACAAACACAAATAACTGAGTAAAATTCTAAATTATTTAAATATGATCCAATATCCAAAACAGAACTTAGAGGACCATATAAACAACCGAATATACAATATGAAGCACTTTTTGAAAAACATGTAGCTAAAAGGTTACATTTTTTGCATAGTCAAATATTTGGAACTAATCATTTTTCAACAATGAGACCATTCATATTAAAATTCCAAAAGTTTACCAAATTGGGACTAGGGTCCATGTAAAATAAACAAACTCACAAATACAGTTTTCCACCAAATGACATAAACTAAACCCAAAGCTAAGCAAAATTCCTCAACAACACTAGTTGAAATTAGTGACAAATTGATAGATCAATAGCCATGGGAAATTCCAAAAGCTAAGCAAAATTCCTCAACAACACTAGTTGAAATTAGTGACAAATTGATAGATCAATAGCCATAAGAAATTCCAAAAGCTTATGAAAACAGATTGTTTAAATTCATAGGTCATATAAAATATGTCAAAATCAATTAAACCCACCAAAATATCCTTACAACACAAAATCCAATATATAATCATAAAAACAAAAGAATATTGCACCTTAAATAAACTTCCACGAAAATATATTGGAAACGCTTAAGCCCAACACAGCAGTCCAACATAGAAGAAAAATCTAGGCACCAAGATAGAAGTCCAACATGGAAGTCCAAAACAAATTTGGAATTTGAGAATAAATCAAACATGGATAATGACAAATCTAGGCACTCAGCTAAAATGCACTAGTAGAGCCCTTTCAAGTTAAACATATAATTAGATAAAGAAGAAAAATTCAAAAATTACAATATCAACAGGAATTGAAAATAAATAATAAATATCTAAAATCTTAGTCGTTACAGCTATATAAGTTTGAATGGTTTTAATAGAGACCAAAATGTATATAGACATTTAAAATGACATGAAAAAAAATATATATATATATATATCAAAAATTGGTCCTCTATTTCCCCATCTCACTATATATATATATATATATATATATATATATTGTGTGTGTAATTAGTAGCAACTAAAAAGTAAGACCTAGCAGTAACATATAAAATTCGTTAATTGTTACCAATTACAAACTGGTTTAAAGCTTTAAAATCAATGCAAATATTAGAAGCAGTTTGGAAAACAAGTTAATTGTGATTTGTTAAATTAGAAGTGCACAAATACTTTGCATAATCAAGTCCATGTTATTCACATGTTGATCGTGACCGTAGGGCTATCGCGGAGAATCTCTCTCGCGATCTCTCATATCAACTATTGCCTGAAGATGTGTACCTCACCATGGGCTGTACACAAGCAATAGAGATCGTAATATCGGTTTTGGCTCGTCCTGGTGCCAACATTTTGCTTCCAAGACCAGGATACCCTCAGTACGAATCTTGCGCAGCTATTGACGGACTCGAAGTTCGCCACTTTGATCTCTTGCCCGAAAAGGCTTGGGAACTCGACCTTGATCGTATCGAAGCTCTTGCAGATAAGAACACTGTTGCTATGGTCATTATCAACCCGGGAAATCCCTGTGGCAATGTCTTCACTCATCATCATTTGAAAAAGGTCCTAAATGAGATTAGAACTTTAGTCAATAGTCACAATAGTTTTTTGTTTCTCATCTAATTCTTTTGATATGGTGTGCCTAGATTGCTGAGACTGCACGGAGACTTGGAATTTTTGTGATATCAGACGAGGTTTATGGCCGTCAAGCTTTCGGGAGTAATCCATTCGTCGCAATGGGAGAGTTTGGACCAATTGTCCCGGTTGTGACACTTGGTTCTCTGTCAAAACAATGGGTGGTTCCTGGCTGGAGAATTGGTTGGATTGTGACATGTGACCCCAACGGTGTCCTCAAATCTTCTGGGGTTTTTCTCTTTTCCACTTTTCCAATCTTCATTCACTCTTTTTTTTTTGTTAATTATTATTTATTTAGCTTTTAATTTGAACAACTCTGTTTCTTCATTTTTCATTCTAGTTTGTCGACTGTGTGAAGAGATATCTTGAGATCGCCACTCATCCTCCAACATTCATCCAGGTACTTCAAACCGATAACTCAGCGATCAGCTGGTTTTCTATGCATTATTATATTTCTACTTCATTTCCAATCATTTTTTGAGTAAGTGTCTTGTGTCTTGGTGTGGTTTATGTTGTGTGTTTTTTAGGGTGCACTTCCGCAAATTTTTAAGAAAACAAGAGATGAGTTCTTTTCAAACATTCTTAACATATTGAGAGAAGCTGCAGATGCTTGCTATAATGCAATTAACGAAATTCCTTGCCTCACTTGCCCATATAAACCAGAAGGATCAATGACATTGATGGTACATTTAACTGGCATTTTCTTTATACACTTATTATGCTTTGATTCGAAAGAACATTTTTAATGAAAACACTTAATAAATTATAAGATTTTTTTGTAATTGCAGGTTAAGTTGAACTTATCATTACTTGAAGACATTGCAGATGATATGGACTTTTGCCTCAAGCTGGCTAAAGAAGAATCTGTAACTATTCTTCCGGGTAATTAGAATCACTACCATTGTGGATTGTGGTCAAAGTTAGAGTAATTTACTTCCTCGAATTAGCTAACAGCACAATTGGTTTACCGTTGTGTATTATATTGTATTTTATGTATAAGCTTATAGGAGCCCTGTATGGTCCAAGGATATATAAAAGTATGAGAAAATGATCATAGACATTCAGATAATACGGTCTAATATGCAGAATTTTTTCCGTTCCAGATCACACGATTGATATTATATTAAGTGTGCTTTTTTCATTACACAATATGATAGTTTGAACACGCTAAACTTTCTATTGTATTATCTGTCTAGTACAATCGGTGAGCTTATATGGTGCACTAATCTGCTTCAAACATTCGATGTTGTCTCTTGGCAACCTCTGTTTTTTTGCCCAAGCTATAGGCTAAAGTCTTTGAAATCGAAGGACTACTATCTACTATCTAAACTTTTTTTTGTTTTTTTTTTTTTGTTTTTTGTTTTTTTTTTTGCACTGAGCTTTGTGAGTTAATAATATACATTGTTTGTTGGTTTTTTGCCGTTGCAGGGTTCGTTGTTGGTCTGAAAAACTGGCTCCGAATTACTTTCGCCATTGATCCTTCTACTTTGAATGAGGGGCTTAAGAAGGTAAGAGCTTTCTGCATAAGGCATGCTAAGAAACCAGAACAGTAATATTATAGTCTGTGTTCATTGCATTATGATTGGCTGTGTGCCTATGACTAGAGCTTCATGTAATATACAATATAATTATATTTCATGATCAATTTCAAGTGGTGTATATCGCCATGACAAGGGTTCGTGTTGTCATTGCCATAGTGTTGAGGTGTTCGTTAATTCATTAAACAGTTGTTTTATTTCAAACTTGTAGTTTTTAGTACAATGCTCTCCTTAAGATTTAGTCCTGTGTGAAAAGAGCTACATAATTCTTTTCTTTATGAGTAGTACCAAAAATTCATAAAGTTTTAAGATTTTTTTATCTTATTTAACGATAAAGTTTTAGGATTCTATAAATCTTTGTTATTCAATGTTAATATTTTCATGTTAAAAATTTCGAATAAAGTGGCATTTTATGATAAATAATATTTGTATACGTTTATGTAATTAGCTTCTTTTTTTTTTGTGATTTCTAGTTTAATAAAAACTTTAACACATTTGATTGTCATTGCTCTTGATAATGCATTATATAATTTGCCACGAGAAAATACTAATTGTGGAAGATATATATACTTACAAAATCTAAAATTTGGCCTTGAAATTTATTTGTAGACATTGCAAAGTTTAAAAATATAAGGAATTGTGTTCTCTCAAATAAAAAATTGATAGTTCTACTATTTTCATTTGGTATGAACATAATTTTAAATAAAAATACTCTTTTACCAAATTAATAGCCATGTCGAATTTTCACATCAATCGTTTATTAATTGAAAGATTTATCTTGATAAAACTTCAAAAATTCAAATTATAATGGTACACGTGTACTCAACTCCAAAACCACCCTTGAATATATTTAAGAGCTGTAAAAAAGAAAAAAAAAAAAGTTTAACTAAAGGACAAAATCAAACCAAAGTCTATTATGGGAACGATATAGCCAAGACTCCTCTTACCCAAAGAGAGATAAATACGACAAGTTTTTTGAGTTTCAAGATTTCATCAGTTTCTCTTGACTGAAAGGGTCTCGAAACAATAAAAATTAAAATAATCACACACGACAAGAAGTGCTGACCATTTGTGACTTATTACAGTACAAGAAAGTAAAAATAACTAATATATATATATATATTTACATTAAATAAAAAATAAAAAATATAGTTCATATAAATGATATTTAATTTGAGAAAAAAAAAACACACAAAAAATGGTGAGAAATTACTTTTTTCTGAGATCAAAATAATAAAAAAATAAATAACCATAAAAAAATTAAAATAAAAAGAGAAACTCTTATTTTTCTTAATTAAAAGTAGAGAATATTTGGCTTTTAGCCCATTTCAGGCTCATGTTTTAAGAATTTAGCCATATAGTATTACGAAATTAGGAAATTAGTTATTTTCATATTTGATACATGTGTATCATATTTTGATATACGTGTGTCAATGTTAATTTATAAATTTCGTAAAATTATGGCTAATCCTTAAAAAAAACTAAAATTTTGGTTAAATAATTAAAATTAGGCCCATATTTTAAGAATTTAGCTCTAGTTTCATGAAATTAAGAAATTAGTCATTTTCATATATAATACACACGTATCATATTTTTTATACACGCGTTTAGGAATGTAATTTTGGAATTCCATGGAATGAATCCATTGAATATCCATGGAAGAATCGGTTAAAATCCGGGTAATTACCCGGATTTAAGAAATAATAATAATAAAATTAATTTTTTTTTGGCCATGACTAAAAAATGTTGTAGAATGGTATAACTTATCCGGGTAAAAGCCGGGCAAAAAGCATTCCAAATTTTATCCCGGGTAAATACCGGGTAAATGCCGGGTAAAATATTTAATTTTTTTTTTTTGCTTCCTGGGTAATTCCGGGTATATACTCGGATTTGCTATCCGGGTAATTTCTGGGTAATACTCGGAATTTACCTGGGAATTATACCGGGTACTTATTTACCCGGAAGATTTTGTTCCATAATTGCATGCCTATAGTAGATATAAAAATGACTAATCCCTTAATCTCATGGAACTAGGGCTAATCCCTAAAAAATTAAGCCAAAAATTTGGTTAAATCCTTAAAAATCTAAAAAAAAAAAAAGCCTCTGTGCAACAAATTAATAAAAACTCATATTGAAAACTAATAATAAAAATCTAATCAGACAACACAATGAGCGACAATATAATCTACACTTTACATAATGCAGAGGAAGTGTGAGAAGAAAAAGAGAAATTGCAATAAATAGAAAAAAAATCATTTTTAAAAAATAACTCATGTTTCAAAATATTAAAAAAAATAAATTTGTCAAAAATATTATAACAAAAAGCAATAAAAATATATTCACACATTATATAAGAAATTTTTCAACATTTCAAATTTTATTTGTTAAAATTTGTGGTATTCAAAATTTCTTACAAATTTATAAATATATTTTAAGATATGTGTTATGAAAGACCCATTTAATTTTGGAACATTTTTACAACTCTTCCGAAGAAAAATCATAAACAATAGCCAATTAGGGTTAGGGTCATTAGTGTCACTTTCATCTTCGATGGACTACTTTTTTTTTTTTTTTTTGCATTAAATTTTAGAAATTAATCAATACTATGAAAAATAGATTATGTAGTGAGTTGAGGTGTAAAATATTCTGTCTCCGTTGTTTCTTTCGAAGATTAAAAATATTAATATTTATTAATTTAAAGTGGGACGCATATCATAATGAGGGCAGGCTCGATTATATTTATATCATAGTTTTAACATATTGTGTGTACGGATTTTTTAATCCTCATCGTGTAACATGCCATTTCGACACTCAAAGGGCATACGCAAGCAACTTGATTTTTTTATGATATTTCAAAAACCTATGCTTTTTTTAGAAATACATTATAAAAAAAAAGGGTACAACATTTTTTTTTTTTTGTTTGAAATCATTTATATTTTTTTTCTCCTAAAATGCTCTTGGTATCATTTATGCATCATCATATTGGGCGCGAACGGTTAAAAAACTCATGGATGGGGAACAATTTTACAAGTTGTAATTGGATAATATTTAGAGCGTATAATAACTAAAAAAAAAAAAAAAACACCTTCACATGCTCAATTATTTTCAGAAATTAAAAAAGAAAAAAATTCATTCTTCTTTGTAGGCCACCGCCATTATCCCACGCTCGTCGTCGCCGCCTCGACCGCCTCCTCCAAGGCGCTCTGATTCTCGCCGGACCAAGACGGAAATGGATTCTTCGTCTCCTCCGGCTCTCCGCGTTGAAGAATAGCACTGCGAATAGTCGTCCTCAACTGGCGTGGTCTTTGAGCCATTCGCGAAGATCGAGAAAGAGATCGATCTCGTCCCGACCATTCCTCAAGTCTCGATCGCTCTGCAGAAATCCTTTGACGACTATAATGCTGCCATTAACGAGCATATCAAATACGATTTTAATTTCGAACATTCTTATTTTATTTTATTTTTTGTCTTTTCTAAATTTTGTGATTTTGACAAGTTCTTGATTGTTCTTTTTCTTTTTTGTCTGAAAATATTGATTTTTGTTTTGTCTTAAAAAATATGATAAGTTTGGTTGGATTTGTATATGCTGATTTTGAGTTCAAAGATTCATGGTCTTTGAGTTTGTGTTGATTGACTTTCACAACAAGTGTTTGATTGAATGTATTTTGATTTTTTTGCCTTAAAAATTATGACAAGTTTGGTTGGATTTGTATATGCAGATTTTGAGTTCAAAGATTCATGGTATTTAAGTTTGTGGAGTTCAAAGTTCATTGACTTTCACAACAAGTATTTGATTGAATGTCATTGAGAGATTCAACATTTTTTTTTTCCCTAAAATTTGGAGAAAAAATGTTGCAGAGCCAAACAATTTGTACTGCATTAAAGATATCTAGCATCAAATATTTATAGAAAGGATGAAAAACTTATAAGGAAAAAAACAAAAACAAAAAAAAAATCTCTAACCGTGAAAGGAATGAAAAAGTAAGAGAAAAATATGAAAAAAAAGGGTATAATAAGGTGTATGATAAATCGTGTGCACTCTTTTTAAGATTGAATAATGGCTTTAATATTGGTTCTCATCGATGAGTTTTTCTTAGTCGTACCCCAATTGAGCCGCGCCAAATTATATTCTTCTCATTTTATTTTGGAAAATTATAGTAAATACCCAAATTTGTTTTATGTTTTTAAATGAAAACATATGTTTAAAAAAATTAAAAAATAGTCATGTCACAAATTATATAACAGAAAAGTATCATACAAAATATTATATATCTGTGAAAATTTATAAGATATTTTGTAATATTTTAATTTTTATTCATCATTTTTTAAAGTATTAAATAATATCTTACAAATATTTATAAGTGTGTAAATATTTTTTTGATATTTTTTTGTTACAAAATTCTTTACCATGGCTATTTTTTTAATTTTTTGAAACATAAACTACTATTTTTAAGACACATTTAATTTTGATATATTTTTACAACACACCCTATTATTTTCACACCCACTCTTATTCTTTTTTTTTTTTAATATATCATTCATACACCCACGTTACTTTTTCTCTCATGTATAAAAGAAAGGAAGAAAAGTAAAAGGAAAATACCATAACTGACCCCCTGGGTTTTTGGGTAATACCATGACCCCTTCTTCAGTTTACTATAATTCCTTAATCACCCTTAAGTTTTTAAATTCGGTTCAATTTTAACCTTCCGTTGACTGGGCTTTGAAAAATCAGTGAATTTTTTCTACAATTCCATAAACACCCTCGTTGCCACGTCAGTTATCCGTAATTGGAATTGCCAAGTAAGTTATTCCGGTTTAAGAACATCCTAATCCCTAAATTAGGACAAAAACCAAATAATAATAAAAAATCTCTAAGCTCAGAGATTTTCAAGCCAAAAAAACCCAAAAAGAAAAAAAAATGCTCTATGGTTGGCGATTGGGGTTGCAGAGGACGTGGGTCGGCAGTTTGGAGGTCGTGGGTCGGCGATTTTGGAGGTCGTGGGTTGGCGGTTTCGGAGGTCAAGGGCTGGCAATGCGGGGGTTTCGTCGGAGCCGGTTAGGTTGGGGATGAATGTTCGTCGGGATCTCGGGATTGGGGGTTTTGGGCTGGGGATCTCGAGCTTGGGGTCGTCGCGACGGGGTTCGCGATGGATTGGGGTTCATCGGCTCGGGGTTCGTCAAGGTGGGGTCACGGTTCGTTGCACGAGTTTCAGAGGTTGGGGTTCGTCGGGTAGCTCGGAGGTTTAGGTTGGGGGTTCTCTAGCGCCGCCGCACTGAAGGTGAGCAATGATGGGAGGTAGCGGTGTTCAGAGTGGATTCAAGTAGCGGGGTTTCACGGGGCTCCGCGATCTTCCATGTGCTGGGGGTTTTCGCCCTCGTGGATGAACAACGAGGGGTGGCCGCCTTCGTCTTTGGGTTTGCGCCGACGAGTGGTGGGTCGCCACCGATGCGTGGTTCTTGATCACTTTGATTGCGACTGGTTGAGTTCCAATTAGAGTTAGCAATAAGTCTTCTGGGATTTGGTTTGAGGTTTTCATGACTTGTATTTGGTGTATATGTGTGTTTTTATTTTACTTGTAGATCTTTTGCCCGCCTGAATTTTATTTTTATTCTTTGGAATGCTTACTTGCTTAGTTTTAATTTCATTACCGATTGCTTCAATGGTGGAAAAGAAATGAAAGCCAAAAAATGACAAACCTTGGGTTGTATTTAGGTTCTGGTTTTAGGGGTATTATTGTATATGGTTTTTGGTGTTTAATCTGCTTTGGGTATTATTGTATGATCTGAGTTTTGGTGTTGGTTGTATGGGGGTCGGAGGCGGAGATCGAGGACGGAGGCGGAGGTAGAGATCGGGTGGTCAGAGGTGGAGATTGAGGGCGGGGTTCGCGGGCTTGGAAACTTTTTTATTTTTTATTTTTATGTTGTGCATTGTGTTTTGTTTGTGTTTGGATGCAAGTATAAAAAATAATCTTAATAGGTTTTTTGATGAGAACGTCAAAACGACGTAGTTTTATATGTGGGTATTATTGACATTTCGCACTATTTTTCAAAGCTTAGTCAACAAAAGGGTTGAAAATGGACCGAATTACAAAACCGATGGGTGATTAAGGAATTTTAGTAAACTGAAGGAGGGGTCGTGGTATTACTCAAAAATCCAAGGGTCATTTATGGTATTATCCCAAAAGTAAAAGGTACCTTCTGAAAGAAAATATGTATGTACATATACATAAAACGTAATATCAGTGTGGTCATAATTAAATAAAAAAAATGAAGAAGAAGAGCGTCTCCGAGAAAATGGAAGAGGGTGAAATTATGAATAAACACATTACTGATATTTAAGGAATAATAACTAATAAATAAATAATTTAAAATTGAGTTTATCTATAGTACTTTATTTATTAGTATGACAATATAACACTATGAAAAGAAAGAAAAAATTATAATAAATACCCAATTTTTATCCGGGACTTCTTTGTTGGGTAATAGTAAAATTACCACTGATAGGGGACAAATTAAGAGTTTTTATTAGTTCTTATTGAGGACACATAATAATTAATGTGAACCCTCATCTATCAAATGCTTTTTTTTTTCTTTTTCTTGTTCTTCCCTGCCACCTCTAACACGAAGCCTTCATCTTGTACATGAATCGCCATAGCCGTCACCGAGAGGAGCTTCGGAGAAATTCCTTGGTCTTGGTAGACATCGACGGAGTTGCGCTCGAAGTATGACAATCAACGGTCCTTCATTCTCAGCTCCGTACACTTCGTCAGCCAAATGTCCCTCCACAGCAGCTTGGTCCTTCATCGCCGCCGAGTTCGGCATACAGAGGCGAGCAGTACAACCGCATATCCGCAATATGGCTCAACGATGTCGAGATCCTCCGACGTAGGAGTCGTGTCGACGGTCACCGCAGAGCCGGATTTGGCATCGGCTCTGCTGCTTTGACGACAAACTCCAATCGGTTCGGATGAATTCGTGAAGAGAGAGCGATTATCTGGTTTCTAAACCTCTAGTTGGACGACGAGGATGAGTGCTTAATGTAATAGAAGCTTCGCAATGGTTTCAAGATTCTTCACCATCATCTTGCTCTGACCTCAACCTCATCGTCAAGCTCGAGAACACCGACAACGAGATTCTCCTCTGTCGTCTCTCTCTCTCTTCTGCTCAGCTGACGTCACTGTGCCTATTGGCGACTGAACTTGAACAAGGAAAGAGAAGGATTTCTTGGATTCCTAGATCTTCAAATGTGAAAGCTGATGTCATCAACAAAGTGGCCATTAGAAATCACGTCTTTTGTTACAAGCCTCTCACAAAAAAAAAAAAAAAAAAAAGGATTTTTAGTTCTATTAGTCTATGGACAGACTACAATATGCACAATGAGTTACAACCAATCTAATCTATTGATTTTGTAATTGTCGCTCTTGATTAATCTAACCTAGGCGTTTCCTACCGGTCTACCCAATTTAAATTAATAACTAATTTTTAAAAAAGTATAACAAAATTGATTAAATTACTTATATAGTGATAAGTAGTGGTAATTAATTTAGTTACTAATAAAAGCACGTGCAAGTAATTAACGAAATGCCAAGGACACCTGCTGAATCAAATGTTATGCTACTGACACCCCTTGTTTTCTTGAAAAATGCCACTGATAACCCCTTAAAGTCAATTCCCTCAATTTCCGTTAAAAAGTAGCCGTTTCATAATTCTTAAATACCTAAAATGCCCTCAAACGATAAAAAACGGGCATAAAACGGCCAAAATTGATAAAATTAATTTTGTTCTTAAAAAAAATAGATATCTTATGTATATAAATACTCTCCCCCTCTCATTCATTTTTAACATACCTACATACCCACATTTTAACATACCCACTCTCTCAACTATTTTTGGAATTTTATTTTCTCTACTTTGTATTCATAGATTGAGGGGAATTTTTTTTTTATAGGTAAGAGATGAAATCTTTTGTTTGTTCTTAATTTATGCTATTTTCTTATTCTAGAAATACTCTAATTTTAACTTCTTCTTTTTTTTTTTTTTTTAATATGTCTCAATCTAGTACAACAAGCTCCATCAAGATTCTAAGTATGAGAAAAAGATTTGCAAATGTGGTCGGAAAACAACAATAATGTTGGTGGAAACAAGTAAAAATCCTAGAAGATTGTTATACCATTGTTCTAATTGTGGTGGTTTTGTACGTTGGTGTGACATTGTGAATTTGCAAGAGATACAAATGAGTTTGGAAATAACTCTCAACAAGATCATGAAGAGAAGAACTACACATCACAAGAGTCATATGCTATTAGAATGCAATTAAAAGAGCACGAGATTAGACTTAGGTACTTAGAATCTAAGCAAGAGTTCCAAATGAAATTTGGAATTATTATGAATGTTTATCATTTTACTATTGTTTATAGTGTTGAAAATGTAATTGAAATGTACTTGCGAAGTTTATCACTAATTTAATATAAAATAGTTCATTAGTACATGACAAAATGTTTCTAAGCAAATTTATAGAAAGTTTGTCATCATCAACAAAATATAAAGTGATATACTAACAAAGCGTTGACATCGTGCAAAAGTGGGAATATGACTCAGATGGCCGTCAAACCTCGAACTTAATCAAGACATCGTATCATCTATTACAATTGAAACAAAAAAAAAATTTAAAGCAATTTACTAAATCATATTTTACTAATATATAAAATTTTTTGTTCAATTTAGATGTAACCTATGCATCATGAAGAAGATGGCCCGCTACCCAACCGTTGTGGTCAACTACGTTGATTGCCCCCAAAATTCTTGCAAAGAAGACACCGATATGAACCTTGTGTATTTGCTTGTTCTGTGGAAGGGGCAGCTTCACCTTTTTCCCTACGTCTATTCTTTTTAGGCCTTCCGGCACCACATTTGATTGGGGTGGTGCCACTACATGATGCTCAACATCTGACCACCTAGATTCAGGAGGCATAGGGTGAATCATATTGCTATAACACATTAAATATGTGTTCTTACTAAAATAAGCATCAACGTATTCTTTTGGATCTGCTCTTTTGAATCGAATTGCTGCAATTGCATGCTTGCAAGGAATTCCAGTCACTTGCCAGCCTCGACATTCACATGTTCTTCTTTCAAGATTAACTACAAAGTGTACATCCCATCAAGCACTTCATATTCATCTCCACCAGCAAAGATAAGTGTACACCTCCTTGATACATTACACAGATCTTCTAATTTCTTTCTAACCTCTAGTGTCACTTTACCTTCCCAAGTAAGACCTTTTTGATACCTTTTTTGCAAGCTTCCCATCAATTTTCTTCTAATGTATTCGAACATGGTATGAATTGGCTTTTCTCTTGCATTTCCCAACCAACTATTTCTGCATCAAAAGCCTGTGTAACTTGAGATTCATATAACTCCATACCTATTCTCAGTTTGATCTCTTTCACACCTTTATAAGCTTCAAACATACTCCTCATGTCATTTTCATCTCTCAAAAGCTTGTATGTATTACTAATACGATCACCATAAACCAACTCAATAGCCTTAGGAATGATTCCATCATCAGAAATGACAGCCATAATTTCGTCAATTAATTCTTGAAACAAAATATTTTTCTTGTTGAAATCATGTAAATGATAAATTTCTCCGCAATATAAAACTGCAAAATCATGTAAGTATGCCTGCAAAATCATGTTTGTACCACAATTATCCTTCGTATACTTATAAAGTATAACCTTATAATCGAAGACATACATTTATAACTATTTTTTAGGAGTCATAAACAAATACTAAAAAATTCAGAATAATACAAAATACGGTTAGGGAATAAATACTTGGTTTAATTTGCCTTAGCAGGTACTAGGTACATAACATAAGTCACTGCTTTTCTTCCCATAACCTCTCTCAAATTTGAAGCTAACCAAGAAAAGATTAGAATCTAAGTCATAAAATTTGAAGACAAATTTAATTAATTTTTTTTGTTATTTACTTTGTTCTATTTTCTAGTTTACGAGTAGATAAAGTATGCAAATTTAGTGGCGATAAAGGTTAAAAAGAAAAAAGGAAGATAAAAATATAATTTGTTGGAAGCAAGTGTTGCTTTTGTGTGTGGACCAAAAAAAAACGCCATATGTGACCCAAATTTCTTTTAAGCTTTTATGTAGAATTCTTTATTTACATTAATCAGATATGTTCTTTACAGATTAACAAAAGCACCAAAAAGAAAAAAAAAAAAGAGAGAAATTTATTAATGTAAGATTGAAGATGGCAAAAAAAAGGGGAAAAAAAAACCTAACCATTGCCCGTGGAAGAGAATGAATCGCGACTGCCTATTGCCCGTGGAGGAGAGCCGCGGCGGTGGAGGAGTGACGACGCCAGTGGAGGAGGAGGAGTCATGGCTGTCGACGCCCATGGAAAATAGTAGCGGCGGTGGAGGACTCGTCGCGACTGGCGACGCCCAGCCGTGGAGAAATGGCGGAACAAGTCTTTTTTTTTTGGCTTGGCTTGGCTGGTTTGTGTCTGATGAAAATAGGAGTGATTCTACCCTAGAGAAGGGAAGGCCAGAATGTGATGAACATTATTCGATGGCTAAGATTTCATGGTATTATAGACATTTTACAAATTTAACTAACAGAAGTTAATAAAAAAGGTGTGATTGGCATAACATTTAATACAGAGTGTCTCTGATATTTGGTCAAAAGTGAGGGGTGTCAATCATTTTTTTTTTCTTATAAAGTACTATAAAATTAGCCTTTAAATTTTTTTAAAAATAATTTTTTAAAAACTGACGTCGTGATGCATTTGTTCATAAAATAAATATAAAGTGACTTTCATCACATATGCTTGTATCTTTTGTTTTCTCATTAAGCAAGACCATAGACAGAGAGAGAGCTGAGGAGTGAAGTCAACCATGGAAATAGGGCTTTCAAAGAATGAGAACCATTGGGGGTTTCAGGGGAACAAAGAACTCAACGCAGCTTCTATTTTCGTTCGCAGCGTTCTCAACAAGCTAATGGAAAACGTCAACGAAGACCAAAATGAACGACAGGTCATCACTCTCGCTCGCACTGACCCTTCACTCTTCCCTTGCTCCCGAACGACGCATCTTAAGTCCTTCCACTTCAATGGCTATCCTCCCACTGTCGGCGTGCCTTCCGCTAAAAGGTACTCTTTATCTCTTTCGTATTAAAACAAAAGATTCTTTTAATATATATATATATATATATATGGACACATATTTATTAGGGTTGTTTTATCTCGTAATTATGTGTAGAACAGACACTAAATAATTCATGGTTTTATGCTATCTTACTTGTAAAACGAAGACAAAAAGATAGACCAAAAATGAAGTCTGTTCAGCTGTACAAGATTGAATGGTTTTAATAGAGACCAAAACGAATATAGAAAATTAAAATAACATGAAAAAAAAATTATTGGGTCCTCGTTTCCTCATCTTACTCTACTTTTTTTTTTGGTGATAATTAGCAACAGTAACTTAAAAAATTCATTAGTTGTTGCTATTTACAGACAGGTTTAAAGCTTTAAAATCAGTGTGAAAAATAGAAATAGTTATTGGCTTGGAAAACAAGTTAATTGTGATTTGTTAAATTAGAAGTGCACAAATACTATGCATAATCAAGTCCATATTCACATGTTGATTGTGACCGTAGGGTTATCGCGGATAATCTCTCTCGCGATCTCTCATATCAACTATCGCCTGAAGATGTGTACCTCACCATTGGCTGTACACAAGCAATAGAGATTATAATATCGGTTTCGGCTCGTCCTGGAGCCAACATTTTGCTTCCAAGACCAGGATACCCTCCATACGAATCTCGCGCAGCATTTGACGGACTCGAAGTTCACCACTTTGATCTCTTGCCCGAAAAGGCTTGGGAAATCGATCTTGATCGTATTGAAGCTCTTGCAGATAAGAACACTATTGCTATGGTCATAATCAACCCGGGAAATCCCTGTGGCAATGTCTTCACTCATCAGTATTTGAAAAAGTCCTAAATGAGATTACAACTTTAGTCACAATAGGTTTTTCTTTGTGTTTTTCTCCCAACTAATTCTTTTGATATAGTGTGCCTAGATTGCTGACACTGCACGGAGACTTGGAATTTTTGTGATATTAGACGAGGTTTATGGCCGTCAAGCTTTTGGGAGCAATCCATTCATTCCAATGGGAGAGTTTGGACCAATTGTCCCAGTTGTGACCCTTGGTTCTCTATCAAAACAATGGGTGGTTCCTGGCTGGAGAATTGGTTAGATTGTGACATGTGACCCTAGTGGTGTCCTCAAATCTTCCGGGGTTGTTCTATTTTCTACTTTTCCAATCTTCATTCACTCTCTTTTATTTTGAATTATTATTTGTGTTTTTAGTTTTAACAACTCTGTTTCTTCATTTTTCTTTCTAGTTTGTCGACTGCGTTAAGAGCTATCTTGAGATCACCACTGATCCTCCAACATTCATTCAGGTACTTCATACCGATAACTCAGCGATCAGCTAGTTTTCTATGCATTAATATGTTTCTACTTCATTTTTAATCATTTTTTGAGAAAGTATCTTGGTGTGGTTTATGTTGTGTGTTTTTCAGGGTGCACTTCCACAAGTTTTTGAGAGAACGAGAGATGAGTTATTTTCAAACATTCTTAACATATTGAGAGAAGCTACAGATGTTTGCTATTCTTAACATATTGAGAGAAGCTGCAGATGTTTGCTATAATGCAGTTAAGGAAATTCCTTGCCTCACTTGCCCACATAAACCAGAAGGATCAATGACAGTGATGGTACATTTGACTGGCAATTTCTTTATACACTTATTATGTGTTGATTTGAAAGAACATTTGTAATGCAAACACTGGATTAATTATAAGATTTTTTTGTAATTGCAGGTTAAGTTGAACTTATCATTGCTTGAAGACATTGCAGATGATATGGACTTTTGCCTCAAGCTGGATAAAGAAGAATCTATAACTATTCTTCCGGGTAATTAGAATCACTACCATTGTTGATTGTGGTTAAAGTTAAAGTAATTTACTTCCTTGAATTAGCTTGCTGCACAATTGGTTTACCATTGTGTATTGTTTTGTATTGTATGCATAAGCTTATACGAGCCTTGTATTGTCCAAAGGTATTGAGAAAATTGTCATAGACGTCAAAGTAGATGATACGGTCTAGTACGAAAAATCTTTTACGTTTTAGATTACACGATTTATATTGTATTAAGTGTGTTTTTTGCATTATACAATATAATAGTTTGAACAGGCCAAACTTCCTATTGTATTATCTATCTAATACAATCGGTGAGCTTATACGGTGCTGTAAACATGCCCTAATTTGCTTCAAACATTCGATGTTATCTCTTGGCAACCTCTATTTTTCTATCTAAGCTATAGGCTAAAGTCTTTGAAATCGAAGGACTACTTTGACATCTACTTTGTAAACTTTTTGTTGTTGTTGTTGTTGTTGTTGTTGTTTTTTTTTTTTTTTTTTGCTCTGAGCTTTGTGAGTTAATAATATACATTGTTGGTTGGTTTTTCCCTGTTCCAGGGTTCGTTGTTGGTCTAAAAAATTGGCTCCGAATAACTTTCGCAATTGATCCTTCAACTTTGATTGACGGGCTTAAGAGAGTAAGAGCTTTCTACCTAAGACATGCTAAGAAACCAGAATAGTATTATTATAGTCTGTGTTCATTGCATCATGATTGGCTCTATGCGTATGACTGGAGCTTCATGTAATATACAATATAATTCTATCTCTTGATCAATTTCAAGTTGTGTATATGATATCTGCATGACACGGATTCGTGACAAGGATTCGTGTTGTCATTGCAATGGAGTTGAGGTGTTCGCTAATTCATTAATAACAGTTGTTTTATTTCAAACTAGTAGTTTTTAGTACAATGCTCTCCTTAAGATTTCCTCCTGTGTGAAAAGGCCACATAATTATTTCTTTATGAGTAGTACCAAAACTTCTTAAAGTTATAAGAGTCATTCATCTTATTTAACGATAAAGTTTTAAGTTTCTAAATCTTTGTTATTCAATGTTATTGTTTTCATGTTAAAAAATTTCGAATAAAGTTGCATTTTATGATAATTAATATTTACTTAGTTAAATGTACAACCATAATATGAAAAAATCAACGCAAAAAATATTTTACTAATAATTCCTTAACTAATTAAAATTTTAACAAATTAGCATACAATAGAATTCACAATGTAATTCCTCTTTCCTTTTTTTCTAAATAATAAAATCATTATAAAATGTGGTTAATCAAATTGACTAATTTTAAAAATTAATTAAAAAAATGCACATAAACTTTCACATAGAAAAAGGTTGAGTGAATATCACAATTTTAATTAGAGTAGTGGATAAACATTCCAATTATTTTACCAACTTTTTTATTACTAACTTAGAAGTCTTATTATCATTTATGAGTGTTTATCACTTAGGTGGAATGATATGATATTCAGCTAATCAAATCATGACACTCCAATTGTCACATAAGTTGATATTAAAAAGTTCGTAAAAGAGTTAATATATTTAGCATTATTCATATAATTATCTACTTCATTTTCCATCGCAGCCTGGGCAAAGCTAGCGCACGCAGCTCATACACATTGTGCGTGCTAGGCTGATAAACATCTTCGGATTGGCATTAAAACCCTTCAAGCCACCTAAATCAATAACTCAAGTTTTAAGCTACCTGAAGACTATTTCAAGCCACAAATTGACCACTTTAGCCTTAGTAACCCAAAGAATCTCTGAGGATTTTTGTATGAGCCAAGAATGTATAGAGGCTATGTTTGATAACATTTTTCTTTTTTGTTTTTATACACAAAAATTTGGAAATGATATTGCTATTTTGTTTCCATAATTTTAAAAACACAAAACATGTTTGGTAATCACTATTTATTACTTATTTTTAAAAACAAAAACACAAAATGATAGTTTGTAACTGATAAAGAGGGAGTGAAAAAAATAAGAAATGCAACGATAAAGTATGAGAAGAGTGTAGAATTAAGAAAACACATAAAAAGTTCTTAAAATTTCATGTTTTTGTTTAAGAAAATTTGACAACAATAGTTTTTTGTTTCCTCTATTTTAAAATTTTGTTTCCAATTAAAAAAACAAAAACAAAAACAGAAAACGAAACACAGATTTACCAAACGCGTTTTTAAAAAATTTTGATCAAATTTAAAATAAAAAAAAATGTTAGTGTTACCAAACACAACCCTTAGTGAGTTTTCGAGATTTCTAATCGAGACGTATTTTTACTTGGAAAAGGACACAAAAATTGTCGAGCGGAGCTACAAACAAACTCAGAAAGTGTTGAAAACAGACCAAAAACTCTAAGTAACAGAGAGTCATGATACACTTACAACATCAAGATTGCGTGTAACTAATTTACAATTAGGGTGCAATTTTCTTTGCTTTATGTTCCCTATTAAGTTCTCCCGATAACACTAATGACTAGGCTCGTCTAAAAATATTTAAATAAATAAGATAAGATAAGGTCAGACTAATCTAACTGTGACTCATAAAACTTAATACAGGCTTGAGCCTTAAATATCTTAATAAGACAAAAAAAAAATCTAACCAAGCCTTCTCTTGGTGATTGAATAAGACATAGCCTCGGATCTTCAGATTGCGAACTTCAGGAGGAACTAAAATTTGACATAAGTTACCGCCAAATTAGAACCTGAACGGGACGTCGAGGTTGTTCCAGAGTTATGTCCCGAGCATCCAATAATAACCCAACTAGGATTTCTTAGAGTACTATGGCCCACAATTTTAGCCCACAGGAGTATAGATTGCTTCGAATCAATACAGTGGCTCATTACCTAAAATGATAAGGTACCACTGGTTTTTGATTACTCGTCAACAACTAGGCACAAGAGAATAATTACAGAGAAAGAGTCACTAGAAGAGCTATACAAGAAGGGGGATTAAGAACGAGTAAGGACTGTTGTGTCAATGGTACTATTGGTCCTTTGGGACCGTGACTCCGCATAAGACTCTAATCGACTGGATGCAACGTTGAGTCCCCCAACACAATAACCTCGTAAGACTCAAACCAGGCTGAAAGTAGAGTGAGTCATGGCTAGGAGATGCTCAATTGGAAGAGCTGGCTCATTCTTGATTAGTGCATCCACTAAGAAAAGAGAAAAATTAGTTGTTACCATCAGTAGATCTCATACATAATTAATGCCAAAGAGCTGCCATAGGCAATAAGAGAATTATGAGAACAATATAGGAAGTCATGGAATAGTAAAACATTAAAGTTAGTCATATGGAAAAATGGGCTAGTTGGCATGGGACAACTAGTCTCTATAATCTTTGATCAGTATAATAAGCTATTTGTGATTCACTTGGTATGGGATAGGCGAGTTTATTTAAGCATTAGAATCGCATGTATAAGGTTTTACCTTGTTCTTATTTGTTAGCATGATATATAGAAATAAGTTAGTTTCGATTACAAAGTTTAGCAACTCATTAGGATCTTGGAGTTTTAGATAGGGGTAAAAATAAGGTTGAGTAAAGACGGAGAGTGCCGAGAAGATGAAGAGCATGTGCGGGCAAACTAGTAGGCAAAGATAGGAAAATACGACTCACACTATATTTTTGTGTCATGTAATTATCAAATGAAACAATGATGTATTTTAAATTGTAGTTACCGATTGTAATGTAAATTTGTGTGTGTATGTATATATATATATATATATATATATATACATGTGTGTACTTTTATTAATGTATTTTGTGTTTTTATGAATTTAAGTATGTATATGTAGTGTAAGGAAAAAAAAACGTCGCAGCCCATAGAAGCCGGTCATGAGAAAAATATTTCGTTGAAACTCAAAATTTCCCAAAAATCCACTACGTTATTTAAATCTTACAGCTGCTATTTTTTGACTTTAAATTAAATGTATATTTGAGTGATGGACAGAAAGAATTTAATTAACATAGAAATTCTTAAACAAACTATTTCATCTTTAATCCAAAAAATATTATCGATATTTTTTTAAAAATTAAAAATTGCTATACGTCTAAAGAAACACTAATCTAATTAGAGGAGACAATATTTTAAAGAGATTTTTGAGTATTTAGCCAGGTTTTTCATTATTATTTTAGGGATTAGCCATAATTTACTTAATTTAAGGAATTAGCCATTTTCTTATTATCTATTATGTATTGACCTAAATGCCCTTTTGTTATAATTTTCTTATTATCTAATAAGTTATCATAACTAATACAAGTGTGTATATATATATATATGTATGTATATATATTGTTCGGCTTGGACATGTTCTTCGTCACCATCGCCGTCATCGATGATGGCCAATCTAGTTGTCGGTGCTCTTATTTTCTCGTCATTGATCTCTTCGCCGTCGTCAATGGTGGTCATTTGGCTTTGACATCTTCTTCGTCGCCATCACCGTCGTCAATAGTGGCCGATTCCGTAACCGGTGCTCTGACTTTCTCACTAATGATCCCTTCGTTGTCGTCAATAGTGGTTGTTTGGCTTCGACATCTTCTTGGTCGCATCACCTTCATCAATGGTGGCCAATCTTGTAATCAATGCTCTGATTTCTTGTCATTGATATCTTCGCTGTCGTCAATGGTGGTTGTTTGGCCTTGACATCATTTTCATCTCCATCTTCTTCTTGTTAATCGCTCCCTCCACCTCCTCAACGACTCTTTTTGCTTTGTGTTTGTTTCACTCTCCGATAATGGAGCGCTTAGAGGCGACGTCACCAAAATCGGAGAGGGAGATGATGGTTCCAACTAGAAGAGCTTGAGGGTCGAATTCTAGATCTCAAGCACGCTGCGAATGGAGAGATTTTCGATGGCAATGGTGGAAGGTGCATAGAAAAATTAGATTTAAAGTCAATGGTTGAATAGCACAAGGTTGAGGAGCACGTGGACAAAATAAGGATATTCTTGATGGCGTCGATCGTCAGCCGGCCGGCGAGGATGACGTTCATGGCAGCAGACATCGACGTCTAGATGAATCAGGAATAGGCTCTAGTGGTCTCTTTTTCTGTGCTGTTGTTGCCTGTTGATAAAGGATGATTAGTTAGATCATGATCAGTAAATGTATGATACAAATTCTGTTACACTTGTTACATTTTTAGTAATATTCTTGTAATAGTTTTGTGTTTTTTATAGCAAGTCTATGTTTCAATATTTTAATAACAATTTTATGTTCAGAATACCTTTTTTGTTGTTGCTTCTGTTTGTTTTGTTGTTTTTGCAACCACTTTTGCTTTGCCTTTGCTGGTGTCTTCATTCTTTTCATCATCTTTTTCTTCTTCTACTACTGATTCCTCTTCTTCTGATTCCTCTTCTTCTGATTCTTCTTCCTCTCCGCTTCCTGACTCACCTTCTTCTTCTGATGATTCATCTTCTTGTTGCTGTGTTGTTGATGCATATGAAAAAGCATGATTAGTTAGATAACGATCAGTAAATGTATGTTACAAATTCTGTTATACTTGTTACATTTTTAGTAACATTCTTGGTAGCAGTTTTGTATTTTTTTGTAACAAGTCTATGTTTCAATATTTTTAATGACAAGTTTATGTTCAGAATACCATTTTTTGTTGTTTCTTCTGCTTGTTTTGTTGTTTTTGCAACCACTTTTAAGTTACCCTTACTGGTTTCTTCATTTTTCTCATCTTCTTCTTCTGATTCCTCTTAATCTCCACTTTCTGACTCTTCTTCTGATAATGATGATGATTCCTCTTCTTCTTGATGTGCTGTTGTTGCATGTGAAAAAATGATGATCAGTTAAATAACGATCAGTAAATGTATGTTACAAATTCCGTTACACTTGTTACATTTTCTGTAATATTCTTGTAATAGTTTTGTATTTTTTGTAATAAGTATATACTTCAATATTTAATAACAAGTTTATGTTTAGAATACCTTTTTGTTATTGCTTCAGCTTGTTTTGTTGTTTTTGCAACTACTTTTGCTTTGCCATTGTTGGTATCTTCTTCTTCTTCTTATTCCTCTTCTTTTGATTCCTCTTCCTCTCCACATTCTGACTGTTCTTCTTCTGATGATGATTCCTCTTCTTCTGGCTATGTTGTTGTTGCCTGTTGAAAAAAGATGATTAGTTAGATCATGATCGGCAATGTATGTCACAAATTCTATTACACTTGTTACATTTTTTGTAACATTCTTCAAACAGTTTTGTGTTTTTTGTAACAAGTCTATGTTTCAATTTTTTTAATAACAAGTTTATGTTCAGAATACCTTTTTTGTTGTTGGTTCTGCTTTTTTTGTTCTATACATGTCAATTATTCGGTAACAAAAATTATTTTTTATTCTATACAGATATAACAAACTTTGTTATAAAAATAAACAAAAAAAAAATTAAAACACAAAATTAATGTAATTTTTCAAGTAAATTATTCGGTAACAAAAATTGTGACATCGATAATCAATTTTGTTGCAGTCGTAACAAATTTTGTTACAGATATAACAAATTTTGTTACAAAAATAAACAAAAAAAATACTTAAAGACAATATATATTACTTATATGATATTTATTGATTATCTCTATATGTTTACTGTTTGGTATTGATATTTGTTTTTTTTTTTGTTACATTGTTGATTTATTTGGTGTTTTGATTGATTGTTTTTTTTTTTTTTTGAACATTTTTTGTTACAAAATGATCTTTTATTGTTACAGGAATCGCTGAATTCGAATTTGGCACGTTTTCGAGTTCTGCTCCTATATATTCTGGTATGATGTTTTGTTACTTGTCATGTTGTTAGTTTTTACTCTCAAATATGGTATATGCTATTTATTTGTATCTATTGTGTTTTTTTATTAGTGTCACAACCTCGCTCCCACACTCACCCACGAAAGATTTCGTCGCCAGTAGGACGTTGCTGTTTTTTGGCTTTTTCGTCAAGCACTTGAGAGTGAAGACTGCTCGGCGACGCAGCGGAGGTGTGGCAATGACAGAGGTACGTGCTAGAAGTTCTTCAACAAACTGAAGTTCTAAAGAGCACAATTCCGGCTAGCGACGATGACAAGATCGTAAAGGTCGACTAGCTTTTTGAGCAAATCGTCGATTACTTCTTCAGGCTACTGATTGAGTTTTAATTATTCAATGAGCACTATGTATTATAGTTGCTTTTATTATGAAGGGCTTTGTTGATGACTATAAGGATAAAACGAAAATACGATCTTTAGTCTTTTTGGATTTATTTTGACAAATTTAAATTTGTTACAAATTTTGTTGGTCACAAATTTGTTACGAATTTAAATATATATATATATGTTGACAAATTTAGTATAATTATTTAATGTCTTTTTGACCTTTCCACGCACACACATCATGCTTAATACTTTGAAATTCTTTACTCTTTCTGTTTGTTTTTTTTTTTTTGAAAAGAATGTGAGTTATAAAAAATTATAATGTTTTTCATGAAACTCGTACATTTGTTTCATGTTGTTGTTTTTCTTTTTGTTACATTGGTCCTAACTTGTTACATGTATCAAAATTTATTATTCATGTATGATTTACTGTTGAGCTGCCTGATTTGTTTGTTTTTGTTGATCTTCCATCGATATCTCTGGAAACACAATTTGTTTCTTCGTTTTTCTCCTGTTCTTCGTCTTCTTCTTCCGATTCCTCTTCACCTCCACTTCCTGACTTTTCTTCTTCTGATGATGATTCTTCTTCTTCTTGCTGTGCTGTTAATGCCTGTAGAAAAAAATGATTAGTTAGATCACGATCCGCAATGTATGTTACAAATTCTGTTACACTTATTACATTTTTTTTTATAACATTCTTCAAACAGTTTTGTATTTTTTGTATCAAGTATATGTTTCAATATTTTAATAACAAGTTTATATTCAGAATACCTTTTTTGTTGTTGGTGCTGGTTGTTTTGTTATTTTTGCAACCACTTTTACTTTGCCCTTGCTGATTTCTTCATTTTTTCTCCTCTTCTTCTTCTTTCGATTCCTCTTCCTCTCCACTTTCAGACTCTTCTTCTTCTTCTGATGATTCCTCTTCTTCTTGTTGTGCTGTTGTTGCCTGTGGAAAAATGATGATTAGTTAGATCACGATCCGCAATGTATGTTACAAATTATGTTACACTTGTTACATTTTTTGTAATATTTTTCAAACAGTTTTGTGTATTTGTATCAAGTTTATGTTTCAATATTTTAATAACAAGTTTATGTTCAAAATACCTTTTTTGTTGTTGGTGCTGGTTGTTTTGTTGTTTTTGCAACCACTTTTGCTATGCTCTTGTTGGTTTCTTCTTCTTCCGATTCCTCTTCTTATGATTCCTCTTCCTCTCCACTTTTTGACTCTTCTTCTTCTTCTGATTTCCTCTTCTTCTTGCTGTGCTGTTGTTGCCTATGGAAAACAGATGATTACTTAGATCACGATTCGCAATGTATGTTTCAATTTCTCAATTTAACTATGAAAAAAAAACTTGATGTGGCATTTCATCAAACATAAAGCATACGTATCTCAACAAGCATTTCCAAACTCACTGTCCAAACTCCATATATGCTCTATACACATGCCATATTTGAGACCAACACAATCAACTGAACAAATAGTAAAAAAATGGCTAACAATTTTCAAATACAGAAAAAAAAAACGTATTTACATAAGAATTCAAATTAAAAAGGACTCAAAAGTTAGGGTTTCGAATCTAGAAAATTTACATTAGGATTCAACAATGATTTTCCTTGTTTTTTTTTGCTCAATGTTACACGTATTTCCAGATTTCTAAGAACCAGCAAAGCATCTATTCAAAAGGCAAAGTTTATGAAGTGAAGAACAATTACCAATTTTTTTGTTTGGATTGTGAATTACAGCAAAGTCGATCCAAGTTGTTGAACCGTGGAATACTAGATTCTTCGTCGCGATTTTTATCCCCTTGTGTATAAGTTTGGAGTTTCTTGAAGATTTTCTCGAGAAAATCTTCTTGATCGATCGTTGAAGTTTCTGATTTTGGGTTTTTTTTTTCAGTTTGATGGCGATTTTCAATCTGTTAATGGCGCAGGGGTATTATTGTCTTCACATGTTTTAAATCTGGGCCCATTGGTTATATGCCTAATTATGTGAAACTTAAGCTAAATCTTTAAAACATGGGCTTTAGAATGGCTATATGCCTAACTAGCCCTATTTTAAAATTATATTTTCTATAAAAAAAATTGTATTTAAATTAGAAGAAATTACGCAGTAGTTCAATTTAGAACAACATATTACATTCTATGACAAAAAGTACAATTATTATCACAGTAATTCATTGTGCTTAGGTGGCATATTTTATTGGACATATATACCCTTTAATGGATCCGTTTTTTTTTTAACCCGAATTTACATTTTTTTTAATTACGATTAGATGATTTAATAGCTGGTTAGTCAAACTCCTTATTTTTAGGGATGACCAAATCAAATCAAGCTATTAACACTAACCATATATTCGAATATTAAATAAAAATAAAAACGTACTCAGTGTTTATGAATTTTCAAGCAATATACATATTCAAATTTGAATATTTTTGTAACTTTCAAATACCACAATTCTTGGAAAGTTTTTTTATAAATTAATTTTAGCACAAAAAATAATTTTCTATTGCAGGAGTTTTTGTTTTGCGCGTATCCTAACATCGAAACGAACACTTTAAATTTATAATATGATATTCAAGTATTAATATTACATTTAAGAAAAAAAAAATCAAAAGAACCAAACAGTAGATTGAATTCAAAGTGGAACAGATTACCGAACTAAGGCAAAAATCTAATTCCTAATTCGATTCTCTAAGACGAACTAAAGTAATGTCTCTAAGCAGCCAAGGCAAAGAGCAAGCAGGAATATGATAATCGAAATTGAATACTATATTAAATAATGTAATAATCTGTTGGGTAAAATGCTCATAAAGCTCTTTGCACAACCCAATCTCAGAATATCATATTCAAATATTAATATTACATTTGAGTAAACAATTCAAAAGAATTGAAGCCGGTACCAAAAATCAAACAAGAGATGGAATTCAAAATGCCACACATGATATTCAAGTTTGAATATTATATTTGAAATCAAGTATTATGCCAAACTCACATCACCATCATTACGGCCGTCCGTTGGTTGCTCCTCTCGCAAATGTTTCCTCGCACCACCTGATTGGGGTGTGTACTTGAATCTCGCCATCTCAGAGACGACGGCCGGGGACCAGTGTTTGTGTAGAAGCGGGTGTCGGCGTTTGGGTTGAGGCTGGTTGCCTTGCGTTTGTGGAGGACTCCAAGGCTGATGGATGAGCGAACGGGGGACCACCGATTTGGAAGTGGGGGGCAACTCAAATGGCGGCGAATCAGGGGGCAGCGTTGCAGGGCGCGGCGATTCGGAGGGTGGTGACTCGAGCAGCGGCGATGGAGAGGAGGGAATGGCAATTTATAGGAAGCCAGAGGCGTCGATTTCGCGGTGGCTAGAGGCGGCGATTTTTGGAGGCCGTAGGTTGGGAACGGTGATTGTGGGAGGTGGACAAACTGAGGGAATGTTGCTTTAGGTTAAAAAAAAACTACGTGAGATAATAAGGGTTTTTCAAAAAAATTTGAAATCCTATAATTAATTCCTAAAATTAGGATTGACCAAAAAAATTTCCCCGAAAATATGTTTTTTTTTTTTTTTTTTTTTGTAAATTTTCTGTTGGGGATCCGGATTTTTAAATGGGTAGGGGTATTATAGTACTATAAATTTTTAGTTTGAACTAATTTAATATATGTTGTAGATAGTGAATCAAAATGTAATATTCACTCCCAAAGTGAATATATATGTAAATAACCCTTTAAATTATCTTTACTCTTCCTCTATTCATCTGTATTTTGCTATTTTCTTAAAGCTATATTAATGGTCATTTAAATACTTAAAAAAGAGAGAGAATTGTCCTTTGTTTTCATTCCTCATACAATTAGAGTTCCATTTCTTTTTAACTACTTTTTACTTTTTTAATATTTTTTTAATATTTGTATATTATTTTTATCTAGTAATCTGTCTTATAGTGTGCTTTTGTTCATTTATTTTGGTGGTAAAAATTAAAAAGTATGTTGAAAAATATATATCAATTTAAAACTAAAAATTTAAGAAATTCCTGAATAGGCCTCTTTACAGATGTTGCCTAAGGCCCCGACAACTGTTCGGTTGACCCTGGTAATTTGTTAACCGAAAACATTAAGATCTTAAACTAACACTGTGTAATGACCTGAATTTAATATCACTGTGCTAGTTAATTAATTTATATTTTTGCCTCAGTTGTGACCAATTTGTAAAATTGGTCAGTTTCGTCAAATCTGATAAATTTAGAACTATGAGAGAACTTATGAATTTAGCGTGGTTAACTTATATTTTTGAAATTTTAGACGTGTTAGGAATTTATGTTTCATTCGAAAATGATATTTAAATTCCTAAGTTTACGTGTTCAAATAACGTGTGCAATTTTAAATTTCTCGGAAAAATTTGTTGTATTTTCGTTGTCAATTATCGGCCATTTTGACCCAATTAAGCCCAAGCTCATTAGGGCATTTTTATTTTCTCCCTTTCTCCTCCCACAGCCGACCAAAACCCTCTTTCCTCACAAAAAATTTCTTTTTACGTGTCAGTTTTTTGGTCGTTACAAAGTTGGTATCAGAGCTCGAGGACTCGGACAACGACGGTGCGAGAGAAGCGTCGACTTTGCCGACGACGGGCAAGGTGGACTCGGCGCGATGGAGGGGCACGGCTGCTGCTCGAAGGAGGCCGCGACGTGGCGAGCAGACCCGGGGCTCAGCGAGGGCGAGCAAGGCTCGCGGGGGTTGCGCGGCTGCACGCAGGCGAAGCATCGCCGGGGTCGCGCGGTTGCCGGACGGAGACACGACGGCGGGAGAGATACAACACGTCGCGAATCCGAGGCGGCGACGGCGCGGGGGTCTTGCGCTGACTTTGAAGGGGCTGAGAGGGGCTCGACGTGGAGCTCGGGCGGCCGTTGGCCGAAACTTAGAACAAGTGAGGGGGTAGGATTGTAATGACCTGAATTTAATATCACTGTGCTAGTTAATTAATTTGTATTTTTGCCTCAGTTGTGACCAATTTGTAAAATTGGTCAGTTTCGTCAAATTTGATAAATTTGGAACTATGAGAGAACTTATGAATTTAGCGTGGTTAACTTATATTTTTGAAATTTTAGACGTGCTAGGAATTTATGTTTGATTCGAAAATGGTATTTAAATTCCTAAGTTTACGTGTTCAAATATCGTGTGCAATTTTAAATTTCTCGGAAAAATTTGTTGTATATTCGTTGTCAATTTTCGGCCATTTTGGCCCAATTAAGCCCAAGCCCATTAGGGCATTTTTCTTTTCTCCCTTTCTCCTCCCACAGCCGACCAAAACCCTCTTTCCTCACAAAAAAATTCTTTTTACGTGTCAGTTTTTTGGTCGTTACACATTGAACTATTATGGACTTTGGTTTTAGCTATGATTTTTTTTATAGATCTTTACTTTTGAAAAAATTCAATACTATTAAGTTGCACTTTTTTATTCCTATCTTAAACGATAGGCATTTTTACAATAAAAATGGGGCCAAAATATATATAGGATAAAGAATAACTGAATAGTGATGAACTTTTTTTTTTTAAATACCATAAACATCTCTTGTTTCATCTCTTGAGCTTTTAGTTATACATATATTTAATTCTCATTTTTTTATTGATAAAAAATTTATATTTTTCTCTAAATTATATAAATATCTTAGCGGCCTCTAGATTATTAGGATATAAAAATTTTATAGAAATTTTTAAGAACATAGCTATTTTTTTAGCGTGATTTTAAAAACTAGCTAGCTATTGTTTTAAAATTTTAAAAAACTAAAACTAGTCAGTTATAATTTTTATTATCTTGGTAAGAAATTTAATATAGTGAATTTATGTATAATTTTGTTATTACCTTGGTAATAAATTTTATATAATTATTTAAAATTTTTGAATATGTGACTATTTTTTTCAAACAGGACCTCTAAAATAGCTCTTTACCTTATTGATTCAACTTTGTATGCGTATTTAGAGTCAAAGTAAGATTTTTTTTTTTTCAATCTAGAAAATGAAAAGATAAACTACAAACTCAAGGTAGAAGCTTAAGAGTTTCAATAAAATACAAGTGATACATATGTCAAACTCTCTTTTATTATTTTTAAATTTATATACACGGTTCAATTTTTTTATTCGTCTATTACGTGTGAAATTTTGAAAAATGTCACTTATGGATAATTTATTCCAAAAATTGCCAATTTGTAAAAAAAAAAAAAAAATTGTTGCAATCAATGCCACCTTTTAATAATAAATTTGACAGAATTGCTTTTTTTTTTTTAACAAATAAGCAAGTAAGAGGAAAGGGGGCAAATTAATCATTTATTGATTAAAAAAAAAGTAACATGACTTGCAATAGTGATATAAATTATAAACTTAATTTTCAAAAGTCGCATTAGATCAATTTTTTTTCCCTTTTTTTAATTAATATTTATTATGGGATAATTGCATTGGTCATAGCTCACTAATAATAGGGAAATTTTAAAAAATGCCACTTCTAAACAATTTATTTTGAAAAATATGACTTTAAAAGATATTTTGTAGTTTATGCTACTTTTTAGAAGTGAATTTAACCGAATTGCCCTTTATTATTTTTTACAAATGAGACAGACAAGAGGAGAGAAGGGAGGGCAACATAGTAATTTGTTGATGAAAAAAGTGGCATAATATGTAATAGTGTCATAAGTTGTAAACTTGACTATCAAATGTCGCATGAAATCAAATTTTGAGAAATTTTGAAAAATGTCACTTTTGGACAATTTGCTTTGAAAAATGCTATTTAAAGATAAAAGTTTGTGGTCTCTACCACTTTTTAGTAGTGAATTTGACCAAATTACCCTTTTTTTTTTTTTTGTACAATTGAGTAAGACAAGAGGGAAAAAAGTGAGCAATATAGTAGTTTGTTAATGGAAAAAAAAAACATATAATTGTGACATATATTATATACTTGAATATCAGATGTGGCATCAGATCAAATTTTCTCCTAATATTAACAAAGAATTATAAAATAAGGTCATTCTTAGTGCTACTTAACAATTTATGCCTCAAATAGTGTGCTTCATTTCGTTTTTACATTATGATTGTAGTGTAAATTTTAAGTCATAAATTATCATTATGAAAAAAAAAAAAAGGCATTCCTCGAAATCTTCCATTATCCAACAAACCCATTGCGAATAGAAAAGAGGCCCAAAACAGTTAATAAAGTCCAAAAACAGTAGGCAGAGGAGACAACAGAAAAGCCCTGTTTCTTACCGTTGCGCCCCACTTCCACTCCTCATCACTCATCACAGGCTTCACAGCCATACCCATCCCCGCCGCTAAAGTTCAAAACATTTTAAACAAATAATTATAATAAACAAAAAAACCGTTCTCTATCCCAAACCCAACGGCTACTTTGAAGAACCAACAAAAACCCTTCCCAAAACTACTTCCCTTCCACTTTCTTTCCACAACCAAACAAGTCTCACTTCACTTCATTTCATTCATCAAAACCCTCACTACACATTCAATCACTCAATCAATCAAACAAGGTCTCTCATGGATTCAACGCCGCCAAACAAGGCCAAGTCAGTGGCCAAGTCGGCATCGCGCTTCTCCCAAACCGAAGAGCTCCCCCACCTCTCCATCGGCCTCCTCCACGCGCCGCCGTCGCCCTCCACTCCCTCGGCCGCCAAGTCCCCCCCGCCTTCCGTCCCTCTCCACGACCTCCTCCTCCTCTCCCCTTCGCCTCTCCGGAGATCATCCAAGGCCGCCCGCCTCGCCGACAGGCTCGAAATGCCCGAAGCCGACGGGTCCCGCCGGAGGTGCAAGAGCAGGGCTGCGCTGCTGGGCTGCGCCTCGCCCAGGAACGCGAGGAGGTCGTCGCGGAGGCGGTCGGAGCTCGACCTCAGCCGAGAAGAGAAGGATTTGGGCTTCGCGGAAGAGGCGGCCGGGAAGCCAAGGAAGAGGCGGCAGAGCGTGAAGTCCAAGAAAGAGAAGCTGAGCTTGGTTCCTTATTCTTCTCCTTTGCCCTCTTCCACTTCATCGCTTTCGCCGAGTATGTAATCCTTCTTTTTATTTTGTACTCAGTTTCGATTTTTTCTTGTAACTTCTTGTGATTTGACAAAGAGGGGTTTTTTTTTTTTTTTTTTTTTAATTATTAGAAACTGACGAAGAGGTTCAAGATGGTTTGGACCGAATTGGGCAGTTGATTAGTGATCTTGTGATGTGGAGAGATGTGGCAAAGTCTAGCCTTTGGTTTGGTATTGGGTCTCTCTTCTTCTTCTCTTCTTGCTTTGCCCAAGGTGTCAGTTTTAGGTACTTCTTCTCTCTCTCACACTCTTTTCAAGTCCAGTTGTTGTGGCAGTAGTCTAATTGCGGTCTAATTTTCAATCTTCAGCGCATTTTCGGTGATTTCCAAGCTGGGAATTTTGTTTCTGGGTGTGTCTTTCTTCTCAAATTCAGTATGTCAAAGGTTAGATTCTCTTTTGACTTCTTGATCCGTGTACGTTGACACTATGTTTTACTAATGGTGTCTATTGAAATTCACAGGAATAGCGTTGAACAAAACAGTGAATTCAGGCTTAAGGAAGATGATATTTTGCGAGCCGCAAGAATGATACTTCCTTTCACTAATCTTGCAATATCAAAGTTCAGAGAGGTTTTCTCAGGAGAGCCTTCCATGACCCTTAAAGTAATCACACAAACCTCATGCTTTTTACGTACAGCTATTCTTTTGATAGTCAATTCATCAGGGAAACTAAAGCTTAAAATTTTATTGGGACAGGTAACTCCTTTTTTCCTTTTGGGAGCCGAATATGGCCACCTAATTACGCTGTGGAGACTCTGTGCGATTGGTATGTTGAGAGTTGCCTTTAAGAATCATTCAAGTTTTTAAGTTTTCTTTATTACCAACACGAACGTAATATGCAATGAATTTGACAGGATTTTTCTTCGCGTTCACGATGCCAAAAATCTACTCGTGCTACACCACTCAGATAAGCCAGAGAGGTAACAAAAACAACGCATCAGCCGAAGTGTGTTTTAAATCTTGTTATTTTTTGTGCAAGAATGGTACTGAAGAACGGTTTGGACAAATGCAGTTGAGTACTTGAAATGGCGGGCATTGGAAGCGTGGGGAGCTTGCTCGCACAAAAAGGTTGTGGCAGCGACAGCAGTCACCGTCTTTTGGAATCTGTCCACGATAAAAACACGAATTTTTACGGGTAATTTCTATCTAGACGACATTAGATCTCTCTGTGTTGCAACTCTTGTTACATAGCTTTCACAGGTATGTGATTTTTTTTTTTTTTTTTGCTTCATCTGCTGCAGCATTTCTCTCTCTGGTATTACTTCGTTACTGCCGACAGAATATGGTGCAAGAATTAGACGATAAAGTGCTGGAAGATGGAGAAGAGAATCATCAGCAGACATTGGTGTTGGCGGATGCCGTGAATTGTGAGCAGATCAAGCAGTAGATTGAATTGATTGGGTAATTGAATTGCCATAATGATCATTGATCAGATAAAAAGACTAGTTTTTTCAAACTATATGTATGTACAAATAAGCAGTGCTTTGTACTAATGGTCCAACTTCTTCAGTCTACTACAGTGTCAAGTTATTATGTGAAAACTTGTCGCTCTATCTATATAAGTAGATCAATAAAAAGAAAAATTACTTGCATATTGGAAAGATTCATAAGATGGAGAAAAGAGAATATAAACGCAGGTCACTGACGAAGTGTCAAATTATCTCAGGCAAATATTTCCTTTATTTACTATGCTGAAGAAGTTCAATATATCTACGGAACGTTTTCAAGTCAATAAAATTTTGGACAATTTCCTTAACTTTAAATTCACTCATTTTTCGTAAACAACAATTTCTCGCTTTGTAAAAACAAAAAATAATTATTTTGGAAACAGCGAAATTATCTATTGAATTATGGTTGGTCAATGGGAAGATTTATTTTCTTTTTTTCTTTTTTGGTAATTGGCGATTGTAGGTAGTAATAGCCTAAGTTTTTCAAGAGAATATCATGTCAATCACACTTAAATTGTATTTCATATTTGTCACTTAGATTAGTCTCTATCATAGAATAAATATGACATATTATGTGTGATAAGATATCTAACTTATTCCTAGTGTTTTGTTCTAAACGTAAGCTCCGTAACCCTTGAAGATTAGGTGAGTTAGATTTATTTCACTAAGTAGAACCTAACAAAAATAAAAATACAGTAAAATATAGGGTAAACCAAAACAAAAAGAATGGTCATTTCCAACTTAGCACGAGGTGGCAAAAATCGTCTTACTTAGAAACGTTCGATGCTAGGTTTTGTCATCAAGCTAAGCTATGAAAATATAAGGCCTCTACTTTGAATTAAGATTGATTTAGAGTTTCTTTTACTTGATTCAAGCATTCAAAAGTATAATTGTTAAAGTAAGCAAATTGATTAGTTACAGGAGAGGTTTCACCGAAATACTATAGTTCAGTTTATGTGGAACCAAAACTAATGGTCAAACTTTGATCAAAAGGCTCTAAAGTAGGTTGCATCCTTTTGGAATGAGATTAAGCATATTTTAGCATTAGGAATGTGCATTAATCAGCTTGTAGTCATTTTCCTTAAGAAACCTAACAACAAATCTAAAAATTCTAACTTTGTCCTAACTTTATCTTTAAGTAAGCTTTAGTTTATTAAGCTAGTTCCTCAATTAATTCAACTTACAAAGCATGTTCAAAGAATAGAAAAGCTTTTCTAGGGTTCCTTTGAGTGATTTTAACCATTTTCAAGTGGTAGAAGTTCAGTTGGAGCCATAGAATGCAAGTTAGAACCGATACAACGACAGAGGTACACTAGTTTACTATTCTATTAGGTTTTTCTTTGTAAGTTGAGGACCATGACTTTGAGTTGAGTTTTCAAGCTTTAAATACGCTTTTTCAAGTGATTTGAAAGTGTGTTAGGTCTTAGGAGCTTAGGGGTTTTGTTGAGAAACCGAAAACAACGCTTGATAACCAAAAGTTTCACCCGATTTTCACTTGTTTCTCTTGAACTTTTTAGCAACCAAATTTGCCCTCTAGGTGTTTGTTGAAATGCAAATCATATTAGATTGATATAATAATATTTTTAAATTGTTTTGTTGTTGTATAAGTCTTACATGTTTATTTTAGTGCATTATAGTTTGATGAAACTGAACTCTAACCCACGTAAACCTAGTTTTGCTCAACTAGTTTCTTTAGATGTTTTACTTTATTCTATTTGTATAAAAACCCTAAAATCAGTATGTTAACCATGCTTATAGTGTTTTAGACTCTCCAATATATTTGTTAAATGTTTTTTTGCCCTTCGGATTTATGGAAAAAGTTGTATTTCTGCTTATTGACCTAAGTGTATCGATGTGTCAAATTTGCAATGGATTCGTGCCCCAATTGGGACTTGTTGTTAAATTGATTTATGCAGGCTCTAAATGATGCTTTGGACTTTGGGAAAATATCAATCAATAAGACGATATGCTGCCCGTTTGAAAACAAAACCGAAATGATAATGTTTTACAAAAAATAAGCTAGTTTTCCATTTAGGACGTTATTTCGAGTATTCTTGCTAAAATTCTTAAACTTATGTAACTCTACTTTATCTTAAACCTTAATTCAAATATTTATTTCTACCCTAGGGTTAGTATTAAGTATTTGAATTTATGTTCTTTGAGTATTTAAATCGTCTTACGTTAAACAATAAGAAATCCCTTAAATTGCGTGTTCTAGGTGATGTAGCATACTTTGAACTTTGAGGAGACTAATTCTTCTCTTCAAACCATCTTGTAAGAGTTAAAGGTAAGTAAAAACTCACTCAACTACGCTACAAGGACAATACGTGCTAAGTGTTTATTGCACGTTTTGTGCATTACTATGGATTTGATGATCACGTGTGCATTCACGACGTATATCAATTCTTTGCTGGGTTTGGGTAGACGGCAGACCTGTCTCTGAAGTCCCGACCTAAGGGGATTATATGCTCCGATGCGGTGTGGGAAGTCCTTTGTCGATCGCAAGGGAACATGTGATTTTATAAAAACCCCACATGACGACGATTATGTTTGTGACATATCACCACATCTGATATGATTTATTTGGCCACCATGTAACATGTCTTGCAAATAAAATCGTCTCCTGGCCCCAGTGTAATGACATGAATTTAATATCACTGTGCTAGTTAATTAATTTGTATTTCTGCCTCAGTTGTAACCAATTTGTAAAATTGGTCAGTTTCGTCAAATCTGATAAATTGGAACTATGAGAGAAATTATGAAATTAGCATGGTTATCTTACAGTTTTAAAAGTTTAGACGTGTTAGGAATTTATGTTTGATTCGAAAAATGATATTTAAATTCCTAAGTTTATGTGTTCCAATAACGTGTGCAATTTTAAAATTTCTCGGAAAAATTTGTTGTATTTTCGTTGTCAATTTTTGGCCATTTTGGCACAATTAAGCCCAAGCCCATTAGGGCATTTTTCTTTTCTCCCTTTCTCCACCCACAGCCGACCAAAAACCCTCCTTCCTCACACAAATTTCTTTTTCTTCTTCTTCTTTCCTTTCTTCTCTCTCTCCCTCTCTCCGCCGGCCAACCAGCCCTCCCCTGCCGGTGCTGCAGCCCCTCCGCCCAGCTCGCGTGCACAGCTCCCTGTGCCGTCCCGCCGCCAGCACCGCTCGACCTCGAGCCTTCCCAGCCCGCACGCGCAGCTCTGCCAGCGCGAGCCCCCGAGCGCCTCTCCCTCCCTTTCGCGCCCCGCGTGCTTCCTCCGCACGCCGAGCAGCAGCGCGCCTCTCCGTCGAGCTCGCCCAGCCTCCGCGCGCTCTGCCGGCGCCGACCAAGCCGCGCCCGACCCCGCCAAGTGTGAGAGCACTCAGCCCAAGCCTCCCCTGTCTCGCGCGCGCAGCCCAGCCGGAGCGCTCACTGACGCCGCGCCGTTCAACCCTCCGCGCGCCGACCTAGCCTCCGCACACCGCAGCCGAGCTCCTACGCGCGAGCTCCGCCCGCTGCCGGCCACCTCAGCTCTGGCCAGTTCCTCTCGCGCAGCCGCACAACCCCGCAGCCCCTCATCGCGCCGCGGTCCCCTCCGGGCAGCAACCGTGCCCCTCCTCGTGTTGAACCCCTTTTCGTACGTTGTCGTTGAAGCCGACACCGAGGTAAGCTTCGTGTCCGCAGCGTTGACGTCGAATGTTCATTTTGAAGCTTTATTTCAGCGGGTTAATTCTTGTTTTCGTTTATGTTTAGAGCTCGTCGTCCCTTCACTCCGCCACTGAAATTTCTCGACAGCCGCAACGCGCTTCTTTGAGCCGCAATTGCTCAAGTTTGGTGAGCCTCGTTACCTTTGTGGTTGTTGAGAAATACTTGATTTTCGTCGGTTAGGATTTTGACGAAGTTTTATCTTGTCTACTGCTTGTTTTCGTGAGGATCGTAATGAAATTTATGTTACGCGTTGTGAGTGAATGAAATTAGTTTGCGTTCAAGAATCGTATCATTATGGGCTTGAACTTGTTAGACGCCTAGAGGTCGTTTTTAATTCGGTTTACTTTGAGCTTTTGACACCTTAAAGTGTGCTAATTTAGTAACGAACAAGTTGGGAGTTCGTTTTTGTGCGGCAAACTTCACGCGTTTAAGTGTTTATTTTTCACACTATATTTGTAATCGTTGAAATCCCGATTTATCCGTGCTTAGACGAGCGGGAACTTAATTTTCTCTTTTAGACGTGGTTTTAGAAATAAAAAATAAAAAATAAAAAATAAAAAAAATAAAAATAAAATTGCCAAGTGATATTGTTTTGAAAGTTTGATTTGGAGATTTAGTTGTCAAAAATCAAATAGTTGAATGAGCCTTTTCGAAAAGAAAATTATGCACGTTATTGGTTATTCAACCGTGTGAAGTTGTATTTTGGCAAGTAGGCCATTCAAATGTGAATGAGTTATAAATTTGGGTCACAATTCTGAGTGTTTCCCATCGTGTTGCATTTAAGTTCGAAAATTGATTCGATCATTTTATTATGCCAAATTGTGCAGGATCACCACCGAAGTGCTTAAGGACGCACGACCCCTCACCGTCGTATACTAAAGGTATAACCAAGCGGCCAAAAATCGAGTTCTTGTTGTAAAATGATACGACATTGGAAGTGTGACTTGAGTTAGGATATTGTTGGAATCCTTGAGAATTATGTTATGAGTTTAGCCTTTGAGGCTCAAGAATAATTGTTGTTATGAAGTTTTGGAAATGTCTTGATATTGTGTTAAATGACTCTAGTTATTGTTATGATGGATTGTGACCGAAATTAGTTCGGTGCTGGGTTGATATTAGGTGAAGGCTTCGGCCGGGATATCCGAAAAACAGGGGAAACTCTGCCGGATTTCCGGCTCGAAGCCTAGGCACTTTTATTGATTTAATCATTGTACGTGTAAGGCTAAGAACCTATTCCTCACATAAACTAATCCAATGACAACACTTAGGACGGAAACAACCTTAGATGGGTTTTCTCAATGAATTATTAACCGTTCCACTAACTAGAGTCACATTCTTCGAGTCCACCAATCGCAAGTTCTTCGTCTCCTGTATTTAGTGGTAAACCTTGGCGTTGATCATTAATTTCTCGTGTGGAACAGAAGCATCTCACGCAAAGCACGAGAAAAGACGCCCCTAGGGAAAGGATTTCGAGGACCGAAGCGAGAAGCTTAGGACCTCAAGTAAGTGGATCTCCTCTGTAACACGAGTAGGCTTTACCTTGTTTGATTGTTTCTCCTTGTTGTGATATCGTGAAATGTTAATTATGATGTTTAGCTTCCTAGGTGCGTGAGTATGGGCTCACGTGCTTATACCCCGTCTTCTAACTCGCAATTATGGGGTTGCGAGTCTGCATATATTTTAGGAACATGTGTGATTGCGTGTATGAGTCTCCTGTCTGTGGGTATGGGACCACGGACATAAAACTATTTCTGTGGTTGTTGAGAATTTATTGCAGGTAAGAGAGAAACTCTAAGACAAGCTAAGAGGGGTGAAAACACTGTATGTGTACGGGTAGGGCCTGACGAGGCCGCAAGTCATGATCGGTTCTGAAATAGCTCGACGGGGCCACTTATCATGTTTCGGGACGGCCTGAGGGCCTCGGGGAGGTCGGTGGACGACCTTCCTCTGTGTGAGTACCTTGATCATTTGTGTAGGGCCCGACGGGGCCGCGATCATGATTTGGTTCCGAAATAGCCTGACGGGGCCAGCAGCCATGTTAGATTTCGGAACGACCCGAGGGACCTCGTGGAGGTCGGTGAGCTATTTTTCGGCATGATTCAGCGGGCCCAGTTAAGAGTTAATAAGGATCCTCTAAAACATGAAAGTCGTGTGCACATGTAACTCAATCAGGGAGATTGAATTCTAGAGTCTTGTGTTGAATCCAACTTTGGATGGTCTTGAGGTATAGCCATGATCGAGCCGCCGGAGACTCGATTTTAGAGGAGGGTAGACTTATTCTGACTCAATTATAAATTCTATGCGTATATGTTTAAATAAGTCTCGATGTAAAGTATTATACATCTTTAATCCACTTATTGGGCTATTAGCTCACTAGTGTGCTCGTGTTGCAGGTAAGTTGAAGGGGAAACTGGAAAACTAGGCGACATGAAAGGATAACGGCGAGTGCATACGGGACCGACCTTGGGAGCGTCGGGTATACCGCCGGCTAGCCGTTGGCAACTATTTTGAGAGTTGATGTTTTTGTTTTGAAAATCCCACATGAAAACTCTTTTGATGGTCGTGTGGTCACGGTTACATCCCGTGTTAGGCATTTAAATGAATTTCCTTATTGTTATGTAAAAAAGTTCAAATTCTACCGTATTTTTGGGACTTGAAAAATGCTAAATCTCTTATGTTTATTACGAATTTTTATTTTCTTTTACGTGTCAGTTTTTGGGTCGTTACACCCAGTGAGTTGAGCACGTTATGTGCCTAACAAGTGTTTTTAAATGGTTATGAAGATGTTTTTATAAAATTTACGGTGCAATGACAAATGAAAAATGATATGTTTCATATCATTCACATTTAGTATTGTTTTTACTTGATGGGCATTCGCTCATCGGTGTTCTTGTGATGCAGAGAATGAAAATTTGCAGTAAACGTTGATGACGTTGACTGGACTGCTTCCAAGCTCATGATCTGATGATGCATATTGGACGACTAAATTTTTTGGTGTTGTTTATGAATTATATGTATATAACAACTAAACTACGGAGTACTTTTCTTTTCAACGAATACTTATACATATATTTTGTAAAAATACGTTTACAAATACTTTAGATGTATAAACTCTTCACGGTGTCTTTATAAATCTATTTTGAAAGGTTCAAATTGGTCTCAAGTTTATAAAGAGTTATGTATGATTAATGCTCTTTAACGTAAGTATGCTTAAAGTATAATTACGTTAGAGGGTGTTATAGGTAGTCCTTAATTTTTAGACTTGATAGTCTATGATCTATTTTAATAGTAAAAATCTCCATAAATTAAATTGCTTTAGCAATGATAGTCTAATTAGTAACAGAAAACAGAAAAACTCATGTGGAAAGCACATAACTTGAATTGTGAGGGCATTTAAGGAAATTTTCTTCAAAGAGCTTCAAAATGATGGGAGTTCCCGAGGGTGTAGCCAGACGTCCCTTGAACAAGAGCCAATCGACCTTACTTCATGATGTAATTCAGATTGGTGGGTGTGCTCATGATAAGGTACTCTTTGGTAGAACAAAGATGTGGGTCTTATTACATGTGTAAATCAAAATCAATGTGGATAGAGCATTAGGAGCCTAGTTCTTTGGGCCGCATTTTTTTTTTGGTATGAATGTTCTTTGGGCCTCGTTGATACAAAAGGCTAATAGTGTACTTGAGGATCTTTAACAAAACCACTCATGGTTCTCCACGCTCACTAACCGTTGCTCGAGCAATTCGCTCCACAGATCTGTGAGAACCACATATCGGCACCGCAAAAGGTATATGCACTATTGTTGGATAGTAATCACTATGGCCATCAATTCTATTTTATAAACCAACTTGAGCTAGGCTCGAGGTGGCAAAACAAGGTTGAAGTATGAAATAGGGTGCTAGTTCTACAGCAACACAACCCAACTCTCAAGAACAAAGGGTGTGGAAGTCTGACAAGGCCATCATAAGCATTATGGACAGACCTGAGAGTGAAAAACAATTTTGCTGCCACGTCGTACGTCTTAAAATTATCCTTATTAAGACAGCTTCGTGAAGTGCGAAGAAATTGTGCCGAAGTACAAAACAAACTTGTGATAGTAACCTAATAGTGGAATTTTTATAGGTAGTCTATTTTTTAAATCATATTAAAAAAAATGTCTACAACATTTTAACATTAGGTGAATGGCCTGTTCTTGGTAAGTTGACAAAATACTACGGTAAGCGGATGAAATACCAGCTATTTTTAGCTTGAATTTTGTCTACTTGAGTAAACAGATAAAGTACCATGGTAAGTGGACAAAATTCAAGCTAAAAATGACTGATATTCAACCGCTTACCATAGTATTTTGAATACTTACCAAGAACGGGACATTCACCTAATTTTAAAAAGTTGTGGACATGTTTTTAAATAGGTTTTAAAATTAGGCCATTTAGCGACAAGCCCCTGACCAATAAGACCATGGAATCCGTAAAAATCTTGGACCGAGTAGAGAGTTGGCCAATCGATAATGGCCTCAATCTTAATGGGGTCACGGTGTTAGGAAAGTGTCTTAGGGGAAGTTATGATTAGCATACCTCTTGTTCTAATCTGAAAAAAATAAAATAAGTTTAAGCACAGTCATGACCAAATTTGTTTAATTAAACATTGCACGAAAAACTATTACCATGTAACCATGTTCATTATATGTACATAAAGAGAAAGTGCCAAGAAAGGTCGAGCAAGCTTGAATGCGCGCCTGCAAAACGAGTCTGAGCAAGCTTGTGCCGAGCAAGGCCAAGCAAGTGTGAGCACGCATGTTGTGGGCCAGGTTGAGCTAGTCCAAGCACGCACATGCCAAGCAAAGTCGAGACAACCCGATCACGGACGTGTTGAGCAAGGCTGAGCAACTTCAAGCACGCTCGCTCCGAGCAAATCAAAGCAGGCACGTTGCAAGTAAGGTCGAGCTAGTTCAAGCATGCGGGTGTTGAGAAAACCCAAACATGTACGAATGCGTAACTGCCGGGCAAGTTCCAGCACACTCGTGGCGAGCAAGGTCAAGCAAGTCTAAACGATCACGTGCTAGGTAAGACCTGCATGATCCCCAACATATATGGAATATATGTATTTAAGGACGGCGTGTGCTAAGTACGTAGACCTCCTCCTGACAACTGTACACATCCAAACGCGTCGTCCCACTACTTGTTGACACCCGACAGAAGGACATTACCACATATAGTATAAATAAAAGGTTTTACCCGTACGTCCATATGCGAGACACAATCTGACTGAAGATGGCAAAGTCACATCAATGCTAAGGTAGATCCAACCCGCTACTCCATCTATAAATACAACCTACCTTGTCGCATAACACATGCTCATTTTATTGGTGCAAACTTGTATCAAGTTCTTAGCATCAACTTGTACTATTTAGTATTTACAATAGAGATGTCAACAGGTCGGGCCTACCGGGTCGACACGTAATACGACACGATTTTTAGTGGCACAGCACGCACAATACGATATATAATGGGCTTAGATACAAAACGATAAGTCGGCAGGCCTTACACAAGGTTTAAAGACACGAAACACTATACATGAGCGCGATTAGGAACAATACGAGCACATTAGTGGAATGAGCACGATGAAGCTCAACATAAATTTGCTTAAAATTTATACATTTCTTTTACATATTATACATATATAGTTCAATTTTAAACACAAAATATATCTAATGTCGGCTTTATTTTATAAAATATTATATTTTCTTCGTAAGATTATTATCAAATAAAATTTTAATTAGATAATATTATTGGCTTTGTATTCAGTACACCGGTTGTATTTGTACACGAAAGTAATGAATTGAAAAGACAAAGTAACAGAAAGGTAAGTCATTGCATCAAAGTATATAATTTTTTTTTAATTCGTTACAAACTTTTGATTTTTTTACTTTTGCTTTATGGCAGACTAGTACACCAACTGTACTGAATATAGACCCAATATTATTTTGTTATTATTAATCACTAACTTTCTCTTTAATTATGGTAATCTTTAAATATTTTATGTGTTTGCATCAAAACAAATATAAAAACTCTAATTAAATAATAATGGGTGAAGTAAGAAAATACTCAGAAATTATAAAATAATAGAAGTAATTACTCATAGTTTCCAAGTAATTGAGTAATTACCCAATTCATTAATTACGTGCACATGTTTTCGGTAATTAAGTTAGTTACCACCAATTATCACTTTGTAAGTAATTAAACCATCTGGGTATTTGGTTGTATTTTTTAAAATATTGGGTATTTACTTGAATTAAGTTTGAAAATTGGGTATTCACTTGAAAATTGGGTATTCACTATAATATCTCAATAATAATTTCTTTGATGGACATGAAATAAGTATAAAATTAGCATAAGGATGCGCACATGTGTCACGATAGAAGCACGGCACAGCAAAAGTACGACACATTTATAAACGAGCGGTAGGCCGAGCTTGGCGCTCATTTCGTGCCTACACAATCTACATAACTAGTTTCCAAAGAATTGTGTTTCTAAAAGCTTATTTTCGTAGAATTACAACAAAATGTCTTTGGCACGTTCAGTTTTAGCAGTCAAATGTGTCGGATAAATGGCTGAGCCATGATATGAATTGCGGCTCAAGTGGGGGTGAATGGATTGTGGAGTGGTAGTCAGAGAGAGGCGAGCCATGATTTGTAGACGCCGGAAAATCATAAGAGCAATTTCAAGGCGAGTCATAATAGGATTTCGGCAATGAACTCGAGACAATATAATCCGATGCCAATGAGTTGAGTTTGTTACAAGCAAAATGAGAGAATCCAAATCGCTCTTCGTGGCACTGAAAAATATACAAAGTTGGATGTCGTTGCACAAAAAATTACCCTTAAAGGCTGAGTTTGCCTCTTTTGTTCTTTTGCTATGTGTTTAAACAAAACAAACGAAACGCACCAGCAAAACCTAGTGGATACACCACATACAAATATGCTATATGCACGTTACATTAAGATATTTATTGCTCATCTATCATAATATATAAGATATTTATTAATTAGCATGTACCATAAATTTCATTAATCTGCAAGAACTGTTTTTGCCATCAGTTTCCTTCATCCAACCTAAAAGCTCTACCTATATGTAGCCAGATCATAGGACCAAGAGTAGAGATTTCCTATCAGCCAAAAATGAGTCAATCAGAAAGTCCTAACTTCAAACCATATATCACAGTTTGGGAGTAGATTATATATATAGAACAAGATTTACAAGATACAGAACATGCTTATTTTCAATACTATAAGCATACCATAATACATTCATGACCCATCCCCAAGTCGGATGTGTCATAGCACAAAATTACCTTGAAAGGCTAAAGAGACGACCCTTTTCAAATCAAACAAAAAAAAATCCCAGTTGAGAGACTCGTTTACATCAACATTATCATAAAATGATCTTCTTCAGCCAAAACTGGAGAAATCCATATATATTCAAAAAAAGGAAGGAAAAAAAAATGCATCTCAGTTAAAACAAGTTCAAGGTAGGAGTTCAACGCGAAATCCAACCTTATAACCAACTTCAAAATATTCACTCCCCAATAAATATACTACTTCACCCGTTTTTTTTAATTACCTAATTGTCAACATTAACTAATTCATATTCAACCAAGGAGAGATTATTGTCCTCCTTAACTTCAAATTTGGCCGGCTCGGTCACTTCAACGCGCCCCCATTTGTCCACTGCTAGCCTCATAGTTCCCTTGAACATGTCAATCTTCGCATTGCGAAGAATCACAGTAGTCCCGGGCGTCATAAGATCAACTGCATAAATCAATACAATACATAAGGTTTAGTTAATCAAGTGTATCAGTCAGTTAATTCATTTTAACAAACTTAAGCGTGAATACTAGTCAAATGTTCATGAAGAAAAACTATTAAGTAATCACTAATTATCACAGCTTCTGAGAACCTCGTAAGCGTTACACAAGAGGACTGAATGATAATTCCCCAACTCTGTTGCAGTTCTGATCTACAAAGCACAAAAGACCAACCAATTTTTCTACAACACTAAAACCCAACTCTCTCTCTCTTTTTTATCCTCAATTACCAAATTTCCTTTTGTAAAAAAAAAAAAAAAAAAAAAAAAAAAAAAAAAAAAAGAAGCAATACTTTCTTCAGAGTCCACACAAAACCTAAAACGAAAAAAAAAAAAAAAACAAGGAACTACCTTGATCGTTGCGAGCGGTGAATAGGATCGTCCCGGTCTCGTCTCCGACGAGGCACTCAGAGATGCGAGCGGGTTGGGAGGAGCGAGCCATGATCATCGCCGAGGATCGCGAGGGTCCCTTGTTGCCGACCTTGACGGTCTTCGATGACACGACCTTGACGGTCAAGGTGTGGCCGTTAGTCCCGGGCTTGAGCTGATCGACCTTCTTGAAGACCGGCTTTCTCTTCTCCGTCGCCGTGCCGGCCGCGTTCGTCGCCATGGCTGACCCCACAAAAAAAAAAAAAAAGCAGAAAGCACAAGGAATATAATCTGTGACAGGTTCGAGTTCCGAGAACTCGTGCGTTGGGTGGGCGACGAGCGGAAGAAGAAGGAAAGGCGCTAAACCCTAACCCTAGAATCTGATTTTGGGAGATTTTGTGGATTTGGGATTGGGCCTTAGAGGGCGAGACTTCACTCGGCCTTTATTTCATGCCAGAATTTTGAAGGGAAATTTCGAAAGCGCTATTAACATATATAGTGCTAGTTTGACATGGTAGTACTTGTAAAAAAAAGTGCTTCAAACTATACTGATAAAAAAAGCTGTTGAAGTTATAAACATATAGGATGTTTGATTATTTTATTTTTGAAATTGCTGTTAAAATAATATTGGTATGTAAAGTCACCAAATAATAATGTTAGAAAGATAGTTAGTAGATTATGGGTAGTTAATTACTTAATTATGGATATTTTACTAATTTAAACTGGAGAAGCAGTTTCGGTTACAGAAAAACAACCTTTAACCTGCTTCTCAAATTACATTACGTAAAAACAGAAACGATTATTTGCTTCTTTAAGAAGCAGGTTTACCAAATACCAGCTTCCAAAAGCAATGCCAAACTAGCCCATAGTCAAATTATAACCCAATATTACATATCTATTCAGGATTTACAACATATGTTAAATCTATTCATTCTACAATTTGATAGTACTATAATGCCCTTAATTAATATACCCGATCCTTAACCCGTTTTACACAATTATTTTTTACATTATGTATAACTGAGAACAACACTATTTGTGATATACAATAAATACCAAACAAATTTAAATAAATTACGCATTGGTTTTGAATTTTGAATAGAAGCATATCTCACTACCCCTAAAGTCACGTAATCACATTCTCAGCTGGTTTTCTTATATATATATATATATATATATATATTTAGTATCGGCGTACCTCCGGTTATGACAAAAAAAATAAAAAAGTGGGATAGATCAACCACTGACAGTAACAAAATTGTCATCGACTTTACAACCTTATTCCCAAATCACAGAGGGACAAGGGCTTCGGCGATTATCAATGAAGATCCGCCCGCTGTCCATAAGAATTTATTATGTCAGTCTTTAAGTTATTGTGTTCAACAATGCGCATAATTGATTTTTATTCTAAAATATAAGTTTTCATATTTTCATTATAAAATTATCACATTATGATTTTTCAATTTGATATAATTTATCATCTTTACTTTTTTTTTTTTCCAAATTAGCGTAAGTGTTTTTTCTTGTCTTGAACCGAAGGCTGGTCATTTTCGAAAAATAAACACACAAAAAATCTTAATATCATATTAAAGTATTAATATAAAATTAAGGACTTGTTTGTTGATTTTGGCTCACAAGAAATGGATTCACCTGATTTTGGTTCTTGGCTTTTGTTGAAGGCCAACCAACAAGATTAGTAACAAGGGAGTCAAAAGATAATGGAGGTTGCATCAACCCTAAACCCTAAAATCACATAAGAAATAAAAAATTTAATATCATATTAAAATATTAATATTAAAGTAAGGACTATTTGTTAATTTTGGCTCACTTGAATATGAATCAATATATTTTTGATAATTTAGTATTGTTTTCCCATGTTGAGAATAATTTGTGATGACGATGTTTTTCTCCTTGCACTAAAAGCTATAGAAATGAACCAAACTTTCACAAAAGTAAAAGTGAAACACTAAAAACAAAATCTTAATATCATATTATATTAGTAATATTGACCGAGGAAATGCTAATTATTTTTGGTTGACTTGTATTTGAATTCAGATCTTGGTTCTTCAGTGTTTTTAGTGAACCAAGATCCAAGTACAAGAGAGTCAAAAGATGATGAAGGTTGCCGTAAACTTCATAAAATTAAACTTTTAGTGATTATGATTGTTTTGTAATTTAATATATAAATATAATATAATCTAATATTGTATAAAAATTGGATAGTTGCGTTTCATAAAGGTTTTTGTATTTCAATATATAATATGTAATATCATACTACTACTGCTGCATTTTGTATTATTAATAATGCAACAATTATATAGGTTTGTTCTTCGCCATGTTGAAAATAATGAGAATGAATAAAGTCATCATTCGGTTGAGTGTAAACAAAAAGAATCACATTAAAATCGGAGAAGAATTTGGCAAACAATATTAATTTACAAAATTCATTCAAATCCATGTTATTAGGGGAAAAAAATCAATTATTAATCAAATTATTCATTAATCATTAATTCTTTAAAACCAGGGAGTAAAAACTGTAAAATAAAAAAGTCAAATGTAGATATACGGATCACATCCAAATATACCCAAATGAGGGATTCGGATCTATACCAAGGTTAAAATAGTCTCACAAAAATTGCCACGTAATCAAAATTAACTATTTTAAAAATAAATGTGATTATTGAATATATATGTGTAATATTGGATTCTAGATTGACTTATTATGTAAAAACTTCATTTTGAAAAATGCCACTTTTGGACGATTTATTTTGAAATATGTCACTTTTAAAAAAAAAATTAGAGCCCATGCCACTTTTTGGTAATGAATTGACAAAATTACCCTTCTTTTTCTTACAAGTGAGGAAGACAAGAGGGGAAAATGGGTGTAACATAGTAATTTACTTGTGAAAAAAAGGGCAGATTAGGGAAATAGCCAATTAAAAGCTCAAGTTTTAAGAAATTGACCCAAGAATGCATAAATTAGCTTATTACCCATCCCGCTCATTTTTACATAATTGGAATGTCCAAAAAGCCCCTAAATGTTATAAACAAAAAGTAACTGCACATTCCAAAATCAAACTCCATTGGAAACACGAAAAAACTTGAAAATTCAAACCAAAAACCTAAGGTTTTGCCATAACCACTAGATTCTCATCCTCAAATCCTCCCCAAATTTGATAGCAAACGAGGTTTTGGTTTCTTCTTCTCTGTCATCGTCCTAGCATGACTCGAGCCCATCGTCGTCCCTCTCAGCGAGCATGAGCTTCATCTTCGACCAAATCTGCCATCAAGAGAGAGCGCTCGGAGAAGGATGAGACTTTCCAGAGGAGGCGCGCCTGGCGCTAGGTTGAAAACACTCAGAAATCAGGCCTCGACTTGGGTCTTTCCAAACATGTCAAGACCGCAGCGAACTCGACAGACTTGGAGTCGCGTGAGGCCGAGCTAGAAAGGGACGAGTCGTTGGAGTCGCGTCGGTAATTATCTCGGTGCTCGCTGGAGCTTAACCGTTCTTCGCCTTCTTCTTCTTCTTCTGCTGTCACGGTGGTTCGAGCCCATCGTTGGTCAGGTCGAGATCAGCCACCGACAGCCAGATCAGATCGTCAAAGTTGTCGTCAAAGTTGTGGTATTGTTTAGGATTTGATTGCTTTGATTGGCATTTGTGATTTTATTCTTCGTTGGTGGTTTGAGGCAATGTGAGAGGTACTAAGTACTAACACAATGTGGTATTGTTTAGGGATAAAAATGCTTTCTTCTTTGTTGGATTAATAGTTTTAATTTTTGCTAGTTTTGCTAGGCTGCTAGTCTCGAACACTACATGTTCGATAAAAATCCCAAGTCAAAATCATTTTTGTTTGCTTATGAGGTGGTGGAAAATTTTGTTAACAATTTGTAACAAATTTTGTTACGCTATGTAACAAATTTTGTTATGCTATGTAACAAATTTTGACACATATATAATAATAGATAAATGTGTAATAAAATTTGTCAGTTACGATATGTAACAGATTTTGTTACAACTTATTACAAATATATTACAATTTGCTACAAAATATGTTACGATATATTATAATAAATTTGTCCCAATTGTAGCGAATTTTGATATAATATGACATATCGTAATAAAATTATTACGATATGTACTAAATTTTGTTACAAAATGTGTAACAAAATTTGTTACAGTCTGTAACATTTGTTACCTTCTGTAACAAAAGTAAAAAAAGTCAATACATAATGTCTAAAAAAATAACAAAAAAGAAAACAGACTAATAACTTAATTATAACAAACCCAAGTCAATTCCTTAAAACTAAAGCTAACAATAGGTTTTTAGCCAAAAAACTCGTGAAAAAAACTAGCAAGATATGCAATAGTGGCATACGATGTAAACATGAATATCAAATGTGATATGAGATCAAATTTTTCAAACTTCGAAAGAGGGATTTTGAGGAATGTCATTTTTTTGACACATTAATAATCTATATTTATACCTCAAATTTTATACTATAAAAAAAAGAGTAGAAACAAATAAAGCCCACCATTTCGGGTATATATTATTAACTGACACTTCGAATGACCTTATTTTGTAATCTTCCCATTTTAAAAAGAAAAATCGCAAAATAAAGTTATTTTTAATGCCACTTAATAATCTATACACCAGGTGGCGTGTTATTTTTTTTCTACTATGTTTGCAATATAAAATTAGAGCATAAATTAATAGTGCAATACAAAATAGGTAAAAATTAGTAACATACCAAAAAAGAGACATTCCTCAAAATCAATCAAAAAGTTTGGGAATTAACCGTTGTCACTTAATAATTTATGTCAGTGACATATATTTTTTATTTTTACTTTATGTCTATAATGTAAAATTAAGAATATAAATTAAAAACACAATATAAACAGGTATAAATGATTAATGTATCGAAAAATGAGCATTCATAAAATCCCCTTTTGAAGTTTGAACAATGTATCTTTTTAGGTCATGTGTTTTTAAAATAGAGGATTTTAATGAATGGTCATTTTTCACACATTAATAATCTATACATCATTTATTTTTTACTTTTAATTTATTCTTCTACTTTTACACTATAAACATAGAGTATATATAAAAGGAGAACATTATTGGAAGCATAAACTATTAAGTTTTTTTTTTGTTATTATTATTATTATTATTATTATTATTTGTTATTATTATTATTATTTTGTTTTTTGCAATTCCCCTTTTAATATTGCCTTTACCGTTTATATCATTTTATAGAAATATATTTGATAAAAGTATTCTTTTTAAAGAAGGCAAGAGAAATGGTAAAATAGTACTGGTGGGTCAATAAGTTAATTAAGCAATAATCCCATAGTTGGGAGATTTTGATGAATGTCCACTGTTGTAGGTGATTTTTCGTCAACGAATGTAGCTTCGAGGGCTAAGTCTCCGAGGCACATTTAATGCGAATACAAGCCCCTGATTCCAATAACAAAGCAATGCCACGTCATCACAAGAGCTTCTCTCAGACGAAGAATGGATGAGGATTGTCCAAGATGATCCTCGATCTTACACCCACGAAGATAAGCACGAAAAGCACCACCGAATGTGGTGTCGACTTTATAACAAGACCCTCGGAGAGGGATTGACGGACAAGAAGGTTGCTGATCCTCGAAGATAATCCACCCCTGCGAAGCTAACCTCGGAGAGAAAACAAGAACTTCACTCAAGACGGAAGGTTCGACCCGCGAAGCTAGTGGCCCCCAATCTAAGATGAAGTCCACGCGTGGTAGTTTAGGTCTTTTTTTTATTCCGCTTTTCTAGCCCCGATCTTGGGATATTTTATAACTAAGCCCATAAGACTCGGGATTGATATAACCGTAAATATTCAATTCTCGAGTCATTATGGAGAAATAACTGCACATTTATTTTGTAAATTAATCCCGAGATTTATGGGATCGTGCGTTATGCTTTCCCTCTTCGTAACCGTCATTCCACGACTATATAAAGGAAAGGACGAAACAGAAGAGGGGGTTGGTTGGTTGATGGTACATTAGAATTCTAAATAATCAAATACAACTCTCAGTAGACGTAGGCTATTACTCCAGAGGAGGGCCGAACAACTTTAAAAATCTCTCTTTTATTATTTTTCCGACCAACTTTTATTTTTCATTGTCGCATCACTTTCAGAGGCGCGGATCTCATCATTTGTTCAAATTTTACACCAATAGTTTGGCGCTTGAAGGAGGGTTCACTGCCCTTTCTTTCCAGTTTTCATTCCAGTCTTTTCCAGAAGCTTTCATCGTCCTACTTGATCGGAGATCAATGGCGCCGATGACAGGAAATAATAAAAAAAACCCAATTACCTCCGAACAAAAGCAATTCGAGCAAAGGTTGTAACACATGGAGGAATTCATGGCGCGAATGAGCGGCATGATGGAGACTTTGATTCAAAACCAAAGTCAGGCGTTGCTCCTCTTCGACAGGGAGCAAGCAGATGTGCTCCGAGCGTGGCTCCAGGTGGAGCGAAAGAAGGCCGCGGCAGAAGTGGCTGCCGGAGGCATCACCGAAGCCGACCCGGAGGAGAAGTCTGCTGACGAGTCCGAGTCTGAAACCCGCAATCCCTATAGCCGCAAGACTACGAAGGCGAGCCAGCCCGTGGCCTACATTGGAGGTGTGCGGCCGCCGGTGGTCTGAGTCGGAGGTTCGCGACCTACCGTCAACGTAGTTGAGGATTTGGCCCAGTCAAGGTCTGTCTTTAACAGACTGGGCCCACTTTCGCGGGAGCTAGCAAGGCGTGCTTCTGCACAACACGGGGAACGCATGGGAGGTGCGCGACCCCTGGTGATAAATCGACCTCACAATGGGTCGGCTACCATCGCCACTAGTGGGCAGATCCTTGGAACCCAGGGATTTTTGCCCGTAGAGATCGAACGTCTCCAGGGGATCCTGGACAATACTACCGCGATGGCATCTTAGACGGGGATTTTACTCCCCTGACCGAAGATCTACTCGCCGCTCCTATCCCCGATCGACTCAGGCTACCGAAGGTAACCCTATTCGATGAGACCGGAGATCCTACTGACCATCTGGGGATTTACTCCTCGTGGGCCTGCGCTTATGGCTATTCTGATGCCATCAACTGCCGACTGTTCGACACCATCCTCGCGGGCTAAGCATGCAGGTGATGGTACCGACTTCCAGCCAACTTAATCGCATGTTGGCAGGATCTGAGGGCGAGGTTCGCTTCGCAATTCTTGAGGGGCCGGAGGCACCTCAAGAATCCAGCGTACGTTGGTCGCATCAAACAGAAGGACGATGAGACCCTCCAGGCATAGTTGAAGCGATTCACCAAAGCCACTGTGGAGGTTGGGCATCTGTCTGATGATGCCCTGCTAACGGTCGCGAAGAAACTCCGTTCGCATTTTCTATAAACAAGAAACCACCGCGGACGTATTATGATTTCTCGGATCGGGCCAGGAATTACATTATGCTTAGACCTTGACTTCAAAAAAGTCCGAGACCACGAAGACTTTCTGAGAGAACCCCGAAAGGGACCAACGGAAGTAGAAAAAGAGACCCGCGGAGGACCCCGCAGAAGGAAGCCAGTAGCTTCGCGATGACAAGAAGCATCGCGACTCACGTCCGGGGAACGAGGCGCTCTGAGCTCGTAAGCAACGGTATAGAACGTACCACAAGTTTACTACCTCGATTGAGGAGACTACTTTCAACTCGCGAAGCGAGGATGACTTCCGACCCCCATTTTCAATAAACGTGAAGGTCGGAACCCGCCCAACAGAGAGATCGAAGCGAGATCCATATGATCGAGGCGAGACCCATATGATCAAGGGCGAGACCCATATGATCGAGGGTGAGGCCCATATAAGCATAGGAGACCCATATCTTGGGGGGCAAACTCAGCGATCAATGAAGAACTATACCTGGGAGGTATGACAGAAGCGTTCCAGAGGTGTTTTTCATCAAAAAGTCTGCGGAGTAGATTATAAACTCAAAGTCTGCGGAGTAGACTATAAACTCACAAAAAAAAAAGTATGCGGAGTAGACTATAAACTCAAAAAGTCTGCGGAGTAGACTATAAACTCAATGTATAAAGGAATGAACCGCGAAGCGGATGATTCCAAAAAACACTACCCTCGACTGCCTTCTTACCTGCAAAGTAGCGGCCAAGAAGACAAGGGGGCACCCGAGGTACCGTAAAGAAATAGGTGCGCCTTATAAGTACTTCAAAGACGTGCGAGGCTAGAACGTGTGAGTTCAGAGGGCTTACGCAGGCTGTAATCGTTGAAGCTTCCTACCACACAAAGGTTTTTCTTATCAGGTCTTAACATGTTTGGGGATTAACTTGGGAAGCATTTAGCTAATTTTCTCTTAGAACCATTCTATACTTCGAAGAAGATAGAAGACCTAGGTATGCTTAAAGGGGGAACCTCGAGGTATGAAAAACTTAGGAAAATTTTGAAAAAAATTGGGCAAAGTTTGATTACTGAAGCATAAAGGTAAAGAGGCCAGGCTCTATTTAGAAGCATCGGAGATCGATGCGAGTAATAGGGTGCTTACAAATTTCGTCGGTTATTAGATTTGACCAAGGTCTACCTTCGGAGAAGGAGCTTGGTTCAGGATAATCCTTCGGAGAAGGAAGAGCCCAAAGTGACTTAGAGCATCTTTCGAAGAAAAGTATGTTCAAGTTACGATCTAATTAAATCGCTTAATTTGCTTTAATTATGACCATCGGAGATGGCGTGATTTAGAAGAGTTGTAATCCTCGAAGAGGACGCGACTTGGAACTACATGATTGATCCCGGAGGGACTCAATCATTTTAGTCAAAGGCAACAAAGCGTATCAAGTTAGTATTTAAAATTTTTATATAAAATGCTTCATGTGTTTGTTTTGCAGGTAACAGCTACTTACCCTCGTCTAGGAGGATCGAAGTTGAACGTCCCAACCCAGGCATAGTTTGGGTCGGTGCCGGAGCTGGCGAAGTCAGTTTCGGTGGAACATCTGACTCCGCAAGAGTCAGATCCCCCCTGATCGAAGATGATCGTCGTTGAACGTCACGACCCAAGCGTAGTTTGGGTCGGTGTCGGAGTTGGCGGAGTCAATTTCGGTGGAACATCAGAATCAGACCTTCCCGTTCCTCTACAAGAAATCCTCCTCTACCAGAGAAGGATCTTCTATCCAGGCAACTGGATGATTCGGCAAAGTCGAGGAATCATCTTTGTAGATGACTTTCTCCGCAACACACAATGCCTCCCCGTTAACGATCATCAAAAGACCCTCCCTCGGGAACTGTCATCGATGGGGCCTCCGGGAGCGCCTGAGTTGTCTCAGACTCGGGGATGACCCAAGCCTAAAAAGTCTGAACATCCTCTCTCCCATAGGGAGGACGATCCGATGGAGCTACCTTCGAAGAAGTTGGCTCCAACTCCTTTGTTGTCGTCTTCTTTTTCTTCCTCTTCACAGGCTTTGGAGAAGACTCGACTTCGACTGCCTCCATCGAAGTCGGAGCAGGTACAGTCGGGGGTTTATACGGAGTTGGTCTCTTCGAAGAAGAGGAAGCCTCCTTCGTTTTTGAAACCCCGAAGGAAGTGGACTTCTTCGTAGAAGAAGCAACACTCTCTTCGGCCGCAATGGAGGATGCCCCGACCTTAGACTTGGGCTTCTTCGAGGTCGGCATGTACGAACGAAGGCTTCCTTGAGGCCAACAATAAAGAAGATAGAAAAAAGAGAAATAAAAATTCAAGTATGGAGCTCACCAGGGACATTGTAGTTCATTGGGACACTCTGCGCTCTCGCGACGGAATTGAAGGGTTTGGGATTTTCGGAGAAAATCTCATCATGAACTGACGTCAGCAAAACTTATCGAACTAAGGGAATCTCCTAAAGAGTGTCAAAGCATTAAGGAAGAAATCCTACAAGGCACGATTCGTACCTTCAGGATTGGGGGCAGATGTTGTAGGTGATTTTTCGTTAGCGAATGTAGCTTCAGGGGCAAAATCTCCGAGGCCCATTTAATGTGAACACAAGTCCCTGATTCCAATAGCAAACCAATGCCACATCATTACAGTAGCTTCCCTTGGACGAGGATTGTCGAAGATGATTATTGATCTTACACCTACGAAGATAAGCAGGAAAAGCACCACCGATGGTGGTGTCGATTTTATGACAAGACCCTTGGAGAGGGATTTACAAACAAGAAGGCCGCGGATCCTCGAAGATGATCCACCCTCGCAAAGCTAGCTTCGAAGAGGAAACAAGGACTTTACTCAAGACGGAAGGTTCGACCCGCGAAGCTGGTGACCTCCGATCGAAGATGAAGTCCATGCATGGTAGTTTCGGTCTTTCTTTTGTCCCGCTTTTCTAGCCCCGATGTGGGATATTTTATAACTAAGTCCGTAAGACTCGGGATTGATATAACTGTAAATATTCAATTCTCGAGTCATTATGGAGAAATAACTACACATTTATTTTGTAAATTAATCCCGAGATTTATGGGATCGTACATTATGCTTTCCCTCTTCGTAGCCGTCATTCCACGACTATATAAAGAAAAGGACGAAACAGAAGAGGGGGTTCGTTGGTGGATGGTACATTGCAATTCAAATAATCAAATACAACTCTGAGAGTATGTAGGCTATTACTGCGGAGGAGGGCCAAACCACTTGAAAAATCTCTCTCATTTATTATTTTTTCAGCCAACTTTTATTTTTCATTGCCGCATCACTTTCAGGGGTGCAGATCTCATCGTTGGTTTAAATTTTACACGAACATCCATTTTTTTGGCGCACCATTATTTTATAATCTTTTTTGTTTTTTTTTTTGCACTTGTGATATTCTTACCCATATTTTTAGTTTAATATACCAACCAAAAAGATTGCATCCATGCAACTAGCGTATTTAGTGTCATAAATTGTAGACTTAGGTTCGAAGGTTATTCGGTCAAATTTTCTCTATTTCCCATGCATTATATACCAATTAGGGGTGTGGATGGAACCTGATAACCCGATCACCCCTTAACCCAACCCGACAACCCAATCCGATCTATCCCGAACTCAATGCTGGTTCAACCTAACTCAACCCCGATATTTGTAGAGTTGGGTTAGGACTCAACTTTTCGGGTTTTGGGTTAACCCCACCCAACTCGACTACTATTAAAAAAATAAAAATATATAAAAATTTATGTGTAGTCTATTTATTTATCTTATTTGCTATTAGCTATTATTTACTCTGTGTTATGTATTTTAGTTTTTTTTTTCCATGAAGATGTTCACTATTAGTTTTTTTTTTTTTGGTAAATTTTACTTTCCTTTGATCACGTATGTTATATTAATTTTTATGGGTTTTTTTCAACAAAAAAAAAAAAAAGACAACCCGATCAACCCAACCCGACTCCATAACGGGTTCGGTTGATATTTTCGTTGGATCGTGTTGGGTTGAAATTTTGTCAACCTGACGATGTCGGGTTGGATTGGGTTGAATGAGCTAACTCGTCCCACCCAACCCGTGAACAGTCCTAATAATACCAATAAAAATATTGTCTCATTTAGTAGCACGAATATGTAAACATAAGCTTGATGGTTTTCGGGACAAATTTTCTCTTTTCTTTTTCATCGACATGAAATCTAATGATCAAATTTGACGTCTACTATTTTATTTATAAATAATTTATGCTTATATTTGTATTACATATTACAGGTTATCATTAATTCAAATTTGTTGATTTTGATGTAGTGAAATATACTCACGAAGCTAAAGTGGAATTACATGCCCAAAGTTTAATTGTTATATTTTATTATTATATAATATTTTATCATGATTTAATATTTCTCTTTAAATTATAAAGATTATTAAGCAAATATTCATTTTTTGAATGATATTTTAAGAAAAATAGTCAACGTTTCAAATATTTAGAGAAATAGTCATTTTTGTAATTACATAATATTGTGATTTTACATTTGTACTCTTAGTTGTTTAAAGACTAATGGCTAGTTTCTTAATTTTTAGAATCATTGGCTATTTCTTTGAAACATGGACTAAACAATAGCTAAATACCAAATAGACCCTAAATTATATTATGTGAATTTTTTTCCAGGCTGTTAAATTATTAATTTAATCTAATGTGTTAAATGAATCAAGCGTGATAATTATCTAACATATTTAGATTTTTCTAAACTCAGTGAAAAAATTTGATCAAATATCATATGTTAGCGAGAAAAGGGAACATAGGCCTGTTAGAAGGGAATAATTGCCAAATATAAAAAATAATAATAATCTAAGTGTCACTTAATAATTTATGCCGCAAATGATATTGATTATAACTCTATATTTATAGTGTAAAACTATGATAGAAATTATAAGTGCAACATAAAAAATAGACAAATTAATAGTATATCAAAAAAGGGGCATTCGTAAAAAGCTCCCCATTAGAAAGTTAGAAAAACCTAATCCAATTCTAGTAGAATTCGGGGGATTTGATGAATGTCCCTTTTGTGACACATTATTAATCTAAGTCTCGTTTGTGCTGCACTTTTAATTTATACCCTTTGTTTTTATACAATAAACATAAAGTAAAAATCAATGGAGTACACCACTTGAAACATAAATTATTAAGTGATACTTAGAATAATCTTTTTTTTTTAGAACTCCCCCATTAAGAAACCTTATTTAATGAAAATAAAAAAACAAAATTTATCTTATCTTAAAAAAAAAAACAAGTTATTGCATTGAGGTCGCTTATAATTATAAAACGAGCAAACATTTGATTACTTGCTATCTCACTTTCTCTCTCTCAAGATGAATATAATTTTAGAGGTAACCATTTGAGCATTTGAATTATTTATTTTATTGCATAAAGCTTTTGTTGCGCAGAGTTTAATACGAGCAGGCAGATTTTTATTTTAGATATTGTGATCTTTTAAAAGTAGTATATGATTTTAATTAATGCTGGAAAAATTATTAAACCTATGTCGTGTTTGTGTCATAATTTTTTCAATGTAATCCAATAAGTGTTTTATGGATTATAGAATTTTCTTTCTTGTGTTTTCATAGAATAGAAATTTTTAATCTATTTTTAAACTTTTGACGATTTTCAAACCATGTTTTCCATATTAAAAAATAGGGTATCTTGCACCTATGGCCCCTCAACTTGTCGGGTTATTACACTTTGGCACCATTTTTGGCATTAAGCACCCTGAATTTATAAAACGTTGCAATTAGCCTAAACTTGATAACGCTTGTGGGGTGTCGTATCTACATCGTACGACAAAGAGAGAAGCGTTGGGCCCGGCTCGTCAAATATGGGCCTTGGATCAGATAAGGAACTGGATTTCGATAAGGCACTAGATTTGAATTGGTGGCCCGCTTTCGACGAACCAGTGACAGTTTTCCCCCATAATGAGATGCTGGATGACAAGCTGGAGTGACAACCACAAAGGGAAGTACCCCTACCCTACGTTATGTGAATCAGTGTCTGCAAAAATTTAAAAGACGGACGGGTTGAAGAAACCCTAATAACAACCGCAGTACAGGCCATACAAGCCGATAAGGAATCTTGTAAAAGTAAGCATGAAATTCGTAATATATAATAAAAATAGGCCAAGCCCAATGTTAAGATATCTAAAAGCAATGTGTCACAAAGTTATAATGTAAATATGCAACAAAGTATAAAATCGACAGTTCAACATATAATCGGCGATTAAATATAACACACGTGATTATATGATAAATCAACAATATGCACATAGGCAAGTTATAAATCAGATAGGCAATCCAAACAATGGTCAAAGAGTGGGAATAGCCTATCGGTGGTAGCAGCCAGGATCGGCGGTAGGCATGATGACCGTTATGTAACGATGTCAGGGCATAGAGTTGAGGCTGGAGCCATGGGATGAAGTATTAGTGAGTACAAGTAGGTTCACATAGTCAAAATAGTGGAGAATTATCCTTTATACATATGTTAAATCATGTTTATCGATGATTTTTATTACAAAACACCCTTGTGATAACCATAGAAAGCCACACATGAATTGGTCTCAGATGACACATTTGTATGGGGGACACAGTAATCTACTCACAATGGACGGTCCTGGAGGATTCTAAGATAGATGGTCCCGGAGGACGATGATATGATGTGGTCCTGAAGGATAGTAATAGAATCTTGGAGGATAGTAGCATAGTCCCGGAGGACGATAATGTGTGAGTGGACGAGTAAGATGAGAAGAAAGAAAACCATATGAGGGTTATTCACTAGGACATCATTGATAGTAAATTCCTCGGTTTAGGTGAAAAAACATATGCCTACGGGACAGCTTCTAGGTCTAGGGTGATGCACGTAATCACATAACCATATAAGATGCAAGTGGGCACTAGCATGGTTATACTACATGAATATGACAGATAAATAAGATAAGCAATCAAGATGATTAAGTAAACCCTGTAAACAAATGGACAAATTAGTGAATCAAATAAAGCAAATGGGCAAGTATCATAAGCATATGCATGATAGTATGACAAAGTATATATATGAATAGCTAATATGCCATGACAAGTGTGATGTATAATTATGTGGCTATCGGTGGTAAGATATACGTGCAAGTAGGATATGGCTCCGTTGGCTTTAAATAAAGTGTATAGGGACACTTCATCAGATGGTTTGATTTTATACATAATATATGTCATCGCAAAGTAATCATGTCATACGACGCCCTATTCCCGTTGACTTAATAGAGACGCATGAGAACGTTTCATTAAATGATTGTGTGCATCATAATGTTACGGGTCGAGACCATGACACGATGCCCCATGTTAATGTGGATGCTACTACACCAAGGACGTGGGGCCGAGTAATGGTAACTGCCACGATCTTGCGTAACGACCAATAGAAATGGTACGATGTTGAGACAACACGTAGTCAAATCTGCCTACATCGACCGAAGTCACATCATCAGGACAACTCAAGGTCAATTCCACAGACGACTGCTTTAGGCACGTAGTATGATACACGGGCTAGCTAAGCACGTCGCTCTGCGTCCATAACCTACGGTCGGATAAAAAGATGTATTTGAATATATGGACAAGTGTACATATACTCAAATATACAAGAAAGAGAAAAGTACTAAAATGTAAATTGCGGGAATGTAAATTGTAAGAACGTAAATTGCCGAAGAAATAAATGAAAATAAAGCATAGGACGAGGGCCTGATTTGTAAAAGAAATAAAGAAATAAAGCATAGGACGAGGGCCTAATTTGCAGAAGAATTAGAGAAAATAAAGCACAAGACAAGGGTCTGATTTGTAGAAGAAATAAAGAAAATATAGCACAAGACGAGGGCCTCATTTGCAGGAATTTAAATGACTGAAATGTAAATTACAGAAAAAATAAATAAAATAAAGCACAGGAGGGGGCCTGATTTGCAGGAATTTAAATGACTGAAATGTATATTATAGAAATATAAATGACTGAATAAATAAATGATATGGTACAGTATTGCGATAACTCATGGGTCAAATTCAAATACATTGACTGGGATCACGTACGTCACTAGGACAACACGAAGTTAAATCCATAACTGACAATTTTACATTGTAAATATATATATATATATATATATATAGTATAAATATGGTACTTATTATGTACCTAATATGTAATATAGTAGATGTTAGTGTCATATAAGTTATATATAGTATACATATATATGTACATATATATGTTAAAGGGTTAGTATATTAGCATGGTACTTACTAGTACCTAATAAGTATATATATATATATATAAATATTTATATATATAGCATAGTATAGTTTAATATAGTATAGTATAATATGGTATAATATAGTAGTGGCATAGTATAATAATATAGTAGTATAATACTATAATATAATAGGAAAGGGTGATAATGAGATAGATGTAATTAATGAGTTATGATATATCACGAGTTAATATAATATGCATGAATGATGATATGGGCTAATCAAATAATTATGGGGGCCATTTACATATATATTCATTTTAAAATCCAATATTACGTATTTGTTCAATGATTATAACATATTTTACATCTATTCATTTTAATAATTGATTGGACAATAATACCCATAAAGCCTTAACAACCGAATTTTTCATCAAATAAAAAAACTAACTACACAAAAACTGCCTATATTTAAGGTCAATTTAAATACAAAAACTAAAAATATTGAAACTAAATGTTAACAACTATTCGTATTTAAATTTAAAATATGTTACGTAATATGAATCTTACGAACTACAAAAATTGAAAGAAGGAAACAAAGCTAATGGGATAAGAATAATTAAAAAAACAGTATCATATTCATGCCGAACAACTAGAAATTGAAATATCATATTCTAAAATTTATAGACCAAACATCTTAATAAAAAAAATGTAATATCAAATTAAAATATCAGAATATTGTAATATAATACTAGTAATTCTAAGATAAAACTAAAATATCATAATATTATAATATCGTATTAGTAATTGTAATATATAACTAAAATATCATAATATTTTAATATCATATTAGAAATTGTAACATCAAATTAAAAAAATCATAATATTATAATATTTTATTATAATATTATAAATATAATATTATAAATTATAATATCATATATTAGCAATTGTAGACTTAACCTTAATAAATTCAAAATCAGTACGTACATTCTAAAAGCAACAATAAAAATCTAAAACTGATCATATTGTACTACTATATTAAGAGCACCAAACAACTATTAATTCACACAATCATAAAAAAGTTCATTCGTACCTGTTAATGCCAAACACAAACACATGAATGATGATGCACACACAAAAACGATAACACCATAAAAGAAAAACGTTTGTGAAAATTTGGTAGGTAAGGAGCCATTGCATATTTATAAATATGAGAAGAAGAAGAAGAAGAAGAGAGTTAGATACCAAGTGACGGAGAAATATTTGGCTTCTAAACATTTAATAACATTTTGAAATTTGTTAAAAGTATCATAAAAATCCCACAAAAAGAGGAGACAAAATAATTATAGATCCACTATTAAAAGAAAAGCCATGAAATAGAAAGAATGATAACACAGCCCTCTATTCATACGTTAATATTTCACAATTTCTATATTATGATGATTTGGAATTTTTTTTAATTCTTAATTGTAATTTATAATTAATATGGGATTTCATTTCAGTATGCGTATATTACATTTTTTTAAGTTGCAATTGTAAAAAAAAAAAAAGGCAAAATCTTAATTTGCACACGTTAATATATAAAATTGGCTGGAGTCAAACCCAAAAAGCCTAAAATCATGGCCTTAAAACTGGAATATTGAATCAGGAAAAAAAAAACGTAAAATCTCTTTAAAATATTTGAGTATACCTAAATATAACAACATGATTTACATTAGGGCTAAAATGGTCTCATAAACTATGCCACATAAGTAAAATGAACTAATACGATAATACTTGTAATTGTTAGATAAATGTGTAATATATGACTACAAAATGACTGATTATGTAAAAACTTCTAATTATGGATCAAAGTATAATATAAAGGGCCTACACTATATTAAAGCATATGGGCCCAAAATATGGTTAAACCAAATGGGCTAAGACATATATAACATTAAGAAGAAAGTACACAATCTGTAATAACCTAAAATTGAGGCTACTTATACGAGTATTTATTTTGAATTTTGAGACAAATGCGTTTTTAATATTATCATGGTTATTTTAACTTTGAGGAAAGTTGGTCAGTTTCGTCAAATCTGGCCAACTCATGGGCATGTAAAAATATTGGTTAATTGTGCATTTTCGAATAATTGAGCATTTTAGGAATCAAATTTCAACTGGAATGTGATATTAAAACTCTTAACTTGTCGTGTTCAATTTATTAGCGCAATTTTAAAATTTGATTCGGAAGATTATACCATTTTATTTTATTTTATTCTATTTGTAAATTTGCTAGCCATTTTGGCCCGATTATTGGCCCAAGCCCATTAGGGCTTTTTCTTTTTCTCTTTTCCCCTCCCCCTCGTCAAAACTCCCTCTGCTTTCACTCTATATCCCTCTCACTCGATCTCCATCTCTCTTCGGCGGCGAACAGTCGCGCCACGCCGCCCCCACCCCACACTGCCTCCAACTCCGGCGAGCCCTTCGCGCGCTTGAGCCCCCTTCGCGTGCCACCTCTGCCAGCGCGAAGCCCAGCTCCCCCACCGTCGCGTCTCTAGGAGCGGTCCCGCGCCGCTCGACTGCCCGAGCTCCGTCCGAGCTCCGCAAGCAACGTAAACCCGAGCTCCTCCACACCGTGCCGCCGCGTCGCCCAGCCTGAGCCCCCGCGCGAGCGCGACTGCTCCGTGCTCTTCGCCTCCTCTGCGCCGGCGACCCAGTAATAGCCCAAGCTCCGCCTCGCCTCGCCGTCGCCCCCTCCGGGCAGTAGCCGCGCCGCCGAGCTCCGCCTCGCCTCGCCGTGGCCGCCTCCGGGCAGCAGCCGCGCCGCCGAGCTCCGCCTCCACGCCGCGACCAATGAGGCAGCAGCCGTGCCTCCTCCGCGAGGCTCCGCGACGGCCACTCCGAGCACGCCGCCGCCAGCCGCCACTCGCCGAGCTTGCGTTTAAGCTCCGCCGACAAACCTCTGTGTCGCTTCTCCCGCGACGTCCGACGAGCCCAATGGTTAGCAACCTCAACCTTGCTGCCCGTTGTGGTTTCAGTTCCATCGAGTAAGCTCGTCGATGCCGTCGCTGTCGCTAGCGAGTCGTTGCCGCTCGCGCTAGGTGAGCTTACTGTGGCTGAGCGGGTTTACTTGTCTTGATAAATTAACATTGTTGTGTTGAATTTCGATGTTGTTTATGGTTGGATTAATAATATCGCGGAGAACATATTAGTTTGTTTGGATGTGTTTGTGCGAGATTAGTGCCTATTGTGTTTCTTAGTCTTGCGAGTTTGTGGGCGTGCTTGGCTTAGTATACTTTTGTCTTTTTGCTGCTATCAAGTTTGGTGGATTCATGTCGTTTTGAAATCTGACGAGTTGTCATTTTGGTGGACTTTTGTGAAAACCTCATTTGGGCCATGACAAGCTTTTGAGTGGCCTTATCCCTTTAATTGTGGAACCATAATTAAAAGGATTAATGTTGAAAAGCCATACTTTGTGGGATTGTGATTGCGATGGCTTTATTAATTCGTTTAGCTTAAATACTTTTTGGTGAATGTACTAGTTTGATTCAAGGTGTTGATTAGAATTTTCTAAAAAGAAAATTGTGTGATCTTGAGGATTTGGTTTTGTTGCACGAGCTCTAGTTGTATTGGGTTGTATTTTTGTTAATGTGACCATTTGAGCTTAAAGCGAGTATCAGGTCGCGGGTCTGAGCGTTTCGCACCATGTTTTTGTTTTAAGTTCGAAACTTGATTCGATTTATTTTATTCTTGCAAATTGTGCAGGATCGTCAACAACGCAAGTTCGAACGCTCAACCCTTCACTGCCTTTTATTAAAGGTATAAATGGCGGTTGGAAACAAAGTATTAGCGCTAAGCCACGACAACATTCTCAGTGACTTTCTTTTGTGGTTTAAATGTCCATTGGTCTATTGTGAATCTGAGCCGCTGAGGCTCGGTGTTGAATTATGATTATATTGAAATTAATTATAATAAATGATAAAAAAATTGCATGTGTGGTTGTTGTGACGGATTGTGACCGAAATTAGTTCGGTGCTGGGTTGAAATTAGGTGAAGGCTTCGGCCGGGATATCCGAAAAACAGGGGAAACTCTGCCGGATTTTCGGCTCGAAGTTTAGATGCTTAGTAAAGCTAAGTTGGAAGCTAATTAGATTAAAGAATCCATTTCTCGTCAAAATAAATCAAACAATATACTCGTTGGCTACGGGTTAACGTATAAAATTAAGTCACTGGCGAACGGGGCGAGGATACTTCAAATTACAATTTGATATCCGTTTGTCTGCTCTTGGTTAAAGACCAGCTCGAGTAGTCCGTCAACCCTTTGAGCAATTCTTCGATTTATGTCTAGTGGAAAGTGGCTTTTGACCCTATTACTCGCGTGTTGGACAGATTTGTCGCACGACGAGTTTCAAGGGAGGACGCCACTAGGAGAGAGTCACAAGGACCGAGGCTTAGGACCTCAGGTAAGTGGATCTCCACTGTGACACGAGTATACTTACCATGCTTGAATATATTGTGCATGTGTTGAGATTGTATAAAGCGTGCGATGCTCCTAAAATTGTGGCTACCAAACTATGTGGATCCCCATTCTTGCTAAGGATGTGAATACGAGCTTTTGATCGTGTTTGTCTTGTTTGTGCAACGAGCCTGCATGTATGGGACTGTAGGTTCGTTTATGATGTGTTGTGTTTCTATAGGGGTGTAATTGTGCATGTGTTCATTTATATGTTTATCTGTCTGTGGGTATGGGACCACAGACATAAAACTACTCAACTTCGTAGTTCAGGTTCTAGTGTAGAGTGTGGGTCTGTTTGTGTGTGTATATATTAGTATGACTTATCGGTGGGTATGGGACCACAGACATAAAATTATTTCTGTTGTTGTTGAGAGTTTATTGTAGGACAAAGAGAAAACTCTGAGACAAGTCAAGGGGAGCGAAACCAATGTTTGTATACGGATAGGGCCCGACGGGGCCGCGAATCATGATCGGTTCCGAGATCGCCTGACGGGGCCATCGTGCGAGATTTCGGAACGACTCGAGGAGGTCGGTGGACGACCTTTCTTTGCATGTGTAGTTTGATCATTCGAGAGGGGCTCGACGGGGCCGCGATCATGATTCGGTTTCGAAACAGCCCGACGGGGCTACTGGCCATGAAAGGTTTCGAAACGATCTAAGAGATCTTGAGGAGGTCGGCAGACGACCTTCTGGAACGGCCTGAGGGGTCTTGGGGAGGAGAGCCACGGCCCTCCCCACATATGTGACTTTGGCGATCCGGATCGGTCCGATGGGGTGATTGTGCAATCAATTCGAAACAGTCCGATAGAACCCCAGTCGTGAGGAGTTTCGGATCGACCCACAGAGGGTCTAGAAAGATAGTAGTTCTAAAACGACCCGTAGAGGGTCCAGAGTCGTATTTGTTCTAGAACGACCCGTAGAGGGTCTAGAGTTGTATAAGTTCTAGAACGACCCGTAGATGGTCCAGAGTCGTATTTGTTCTAGAACGACCCGTAGAGGGTCTAGAGTTGTATAAGTTCTAGAACGACCCGTAGAGGGTCCAGAGTCGTATTTGTTCTAGAACGACCCGTAGAGGGTCCAGAGTTGTATAAGTTCTAGAACGACCCACAGAGGGTCCAGAATCGTATTAGTTCTAGAACAACCCGTAATGGTGTATATTAAATTCTAGAACGATCCGCGAAGGGGTCAAGATGTGTATTAAGTTCCAGAATAACCCGTGAACGGGTTTAGATGTGTATTAAATTCTAGAATGACCCGTAAGAGGTCTAGAATATGTATTAAATTCTAGAACAACTCGCAAAGGAGTTTAGACATATGTATAAGTTTTAGAACGACCCACGAGAGGTCTAAAGAAGGGGTAAGGCCGACGTGACCTCCCCAATATTATAGAATCAAGAATTCTTAAATAGTAAATCGTGTGCACACATATTTTTATAAGCTAAGTCAGAGAGTTGTGAACTTGAGTGAGATTAGAACTAAATATGAAATTGACTTTTGAGTCGAGATTCATGGGTCGCTAAGTCCGACCCCATTCCACGTCACAACTCTTTTGCAGGTATCATACCCCACGCAGGTTTAGCAACCAAGATTATTTAAGAGTGACGTTTACTCTTCGAACTACGACGACTCGATCGTCGAGTCTATCCATTTGTTGAATTATAATATTGTGATACCTCTTGATTGTATGTTGCCTGCAGACTTAGCAACTTATCTATCTAATCCACTTACTGGGCTATTAGCTCACTAGTGTGCTCGTATCGCAGGCATCTTGTCACTAAATCAAAAAGGGCGAGGCGACAGTGACGGGAACAGTGAGTGTAGACAGGACCGACCTGTAAGATCTTAAGTGGACGTAGGAAAAGTTTTAAATTACAGATATTTTGTAAATGTTAAAATTATATATATATATATATATATATTTTGGTTATGATGAGGAATAGTGAACCTCATGTTTAATATTAAAAGCTTGGTTTTGTAATTTAATTTAAAAAGTTCAAATTTGTCCGTATTTTTCGGAACTAAAACACCATTTTGAGTTTTGGGTCGTTACACAATCATTCGAATTATAACAACTTATTACGCACTACGGCAAAAAGTACAAGTATTATCACAATAATTCGATGAGCTTATGTGGCGATTTTTATCGGTCTATAATACCCCTTATTTTTGGTTAAGGATCAACCCAACCGGGTTTGTATTTATTTATGGATGTTATTTTTTTTCTTATTAAATGTAGATGTTTTTCAATAATGCCCATGATTATAAGATGAGTTATTAAGCTCAAGTTGTTACAGTATATTAACTTCATAGTCAAACCCCTTAATTATAGGTATGAATAAAGCAAAGTAAGTATTGATAAATCAAAGGAAGTTGTTAATTCCATATATATTCGTTACTATATATGCACTCATATTTAAATATAATAGATCTCATAATATTTGGAGGTTTTTATTTCGTGAGATAAAGATTCGTAATTTAATTATCAAATTATTTGTAAATTATTTATAGCATAAAAAAAACATATCCAGTTTTTCTATACATATATGAAATTTCAAAGCAATGTACATATTCAATTTTGAATATCAGATTACTAACATTAAAACCAAAATACTTCAAATTTATACTATAATATTCAAATTATTACATTTCAAAAAATTAATTCAATGTCAGATTTACCAATACGTTTAAAAAATTACTCTATGATATTCAATTTTGAATATCATATTTAAACTCAAATTTTAGGTCCACAGATACCAAATTCTGTAACACTACATTTGCAGGCAGATTTAAAGAAATAATCTTTTCATATTGAAAAGATCTTTAATATCATATTAGAAAAATACAATCACACTCACATCGGTGTCCCGATTATATTTTCATTGCACGTGTTTTTTGATAGAGGCTGGTGGCGGAGAAGGCGGGCGTCGGCGTTTGAGAGGAGACGGGGCCCGGCGTTTGTGCAGAGGTAGGGATCGGGATCGGGTTTTCTGTTGAGGCAGGGGGTGGGTTTTTATGAAGAGACTGGTGATGGTGATTTTTGAGGAATCAGGTGGCGTCGTGTCTAAGGAGTGAGGCTGTGGTGTGTTTAGTAGATGCTGGTGGCGGAGGAGGTAGGTGCCGATGTTAGAGAGGCGGCGGAGGAGACGAGCACTGCTTTTCGTGCGGTGGAAGGGGCAGTTTGTGTGTGTGTGTGTGTGTGTGTGTGTGTGTGTGTGTGTGTGTGTGTGTGTGTGTGTGTGTGTGTGCGCGTGTGTGTGTGTGTGCGCGTGTGTGTGTGTGGATGGGGGGGAGGGGGCGGGGTTCTCTATAGAGACTAGTGGCGGCCTTCTTTGAGGAGGCGGAGAGCAGCGTGTGTGTGGCAGCAGCGAACGGCGTTGGCAATTCTTGATGAAGAGGAGGGCGATGTTTTTTGGGAGACAGGGGATGAATTTTTGGAAGAGGCAAAAAAAAAAAAACCACTTTTAGAATATGTAGAGTGAATTCAAAAAAAAAAAATTGAAATCCCGTATTTAATTCTAAAAACAAAAAGAGATGAAGGAAATTTGTTTTTGTTTTGTTTTTTTTTTGTTACACCCGTTTATGGATCTGGATTGTTTAGTCTGTTAGCCCATCAAGGGTATCATTGGTATTGTAAATTAATGTTTGAACTGATTTAAAATTGATATAAACCCCATGCGTTACGCTCGTGATTCACGTTTGATTATGGATCATCTACGGAATTAGGCTCGGATTGTGGATCGATTGGTGCTCGAACGGTCGCAGAGAGTCCGTTCGATAAGCCAGCGAACGCCATAAGATAAATTCTTGTGTGAACGAGATAAATTCTCGCCTATGCTCATTGTCCAAGGTAAATCCTTTGGCAATTTGGTAAATCTGGGTTAGTTCTTCGAAGAACTCAAGGGAAGAGATTAACTCTAAAAAACACACAAGGTTTTTCTGAATCGTACGTCTGACTGAATTATTTTTATTGAATAATTAGACTCCCTTTAAATAGAGCCATAATGTTTACAACAAAAAATAGACTCTAAAAACCCTAATTGGACTTAAAATATTCGAAAACTACTTAAAATAACCCAAAACGCGTCAAAATATCAATTTCGGTACACAATAGCGTATCCGGGCGATCGGTCGCCAAATTTGGCCGATCGGTCACCAAAATTTGTCTTGATGGCCGATCAGTCGTGGGTATGGGGCGATCAGTCGGCCATGGCTCTGCCTGAGGCACTCTGACACGTGCTTGATGCACGTCGTAGCACACTCGGACGCACTCGGTCGCATTCTGACGCATTTTGTCAAAACTCTCCTGCACAACCCTCGACCAAACTTTTTTCTAACCCTCTAAAAATGTCAATAAACATAATAAAACTCAAAAATAAAAAGTTACAACAAATTGACTCTAATAAGCAACTAAAACCCTAAATAAACTCATAAAACAAATTACCATAACATAATTAAATAAATATGACTAGTGCCACGTTGTTGTTCATATTGGTTTCCTCTCGGGCCGATTACGTGCAAGCTTTGACAAAAAAGGCCATGTTTTATTAAAGCCCAACTCCTCTACGGATGCTTGCATTATCTTCAAGATCTCTTCAATGACACGATCAATCTCTACCTTTCCCTCATCATTCCCCTCCTCTTGAAAGGGATTTGTCCTCAAATCCAGCAATGGCATAGTAAAAGAACTTGAAAGTCAAGGAATTGAAGCTGGAGCTACTACTTCATAGCATTTATCCTCGTGTTGTTGCATGCTCTCTGACCCATCATGATCTTCTTTGCTTAAGAGGATTGGCTTGCTATCTTCGTGTGATTCTCGCATTACTACTCTTGTTACTTCGTCTTCCAACTACTCAAGAAGCTCTTTTAACTATGCTTCTCACCTCTCGGTCTCTTTCTTCTCTTCTTTTCGCTTTTCACATTCTCTTTTGTGGTATTGGAGATCTTCATACACCTCGCTTGGAGATAACGAAACTAAAGTAAACTTTTTACCCTTATGAAAGAACGAGTATTTATTGGTGTAGCTGTCCTGTTTAACTTGTCGATCAAATAGCCATGGTCTTCAAAGTAACATGTATACAACCTCCATTGGCACCACATCACAAACAACCTCATCTTCGTGCTTGCCATTGACATAGGAATTTATCTTGTGGCGTTCGCCGGCTTATCGAATGGACTTTCTGCGACCGTTCGAGCACCAATCGATCCACAATCTGAGCCTAATTCCATAGATGATCCGTAAACAAAAATGTAAATCGCTAGCGTAACGCACGGGGTTCATATCAGTTGGTATCAGAGCTACAATTAGGTTTGCCTATCCCTTTATTTTGTTTTGTGTATTCTTAGAGTAAAAAATTAAAAAAAAAATCCGATTTCTTCGTGTCCTTGTTTGATTCTTTCAGCTCGTTGAATTCTGTTGAGGTCTCCTTTTCGTTTCGTGTCAAACGGGTGTTTCTCTTTGAATTTGTTAATTTTTGTTTGGGATTCATTGAGTTTATGTTTCGTTTATTCTTTCGTCTTGTTGTTCTTGATTTCTTCACGTTCATGTTCTTGTGCAAGTAGTTTCTTGTTTAGGTGTTTAGGATTTTTGTTTGGGAAATTGAATATTGTGGAATTTGGGGTTTTGATTCATCAATTCTTGTGTTAATCTTGGTTTAGAGTTGTTAGATTTGTGTTTTAGTGTTTAGGAGTCAAAATATTTTGTTTAGAAGTAAAAAATGGCGCACAAGTTCGAAGGGCAACAACAAGAACCCTATCTCACACCGAGGCAGAGCTGCAACGCCCTTAGTGTATCGCCGCAGCGCCCGACGCAGCGTTACAGTGCCTCATAGCCTGCGCTGCAGCGCCACCGTACCCAGAAAGAAAAAAAAAACCGTATCGCAATGGTTAATTGAGTGGAAAAAGGCAAAAGTATGTGAGATCATTCGAGCGTAAAAGCCATATTCTTATACAGGAGCGTTGAGTGATTTTAACAATTATATGAGTGAAACACGTGAGGGAGCGATGTTGTGAGGTTATCTTTATTTTCACTAACTTTGTTTTGCAGTAACCATGCCAAACGACGATGACGAAGACGTCCACGGAGGTCTTGGTAAACATGGCTTGACGTTGTTTATGCAGAGACCATTGACGATTCAAGCACTTAAAGATGAAGGAGCACAAAGAGAGAATATTTTTCGTTCACGATTTCGAGTGAAAGACAAGGTATATAGCGTGATCGTTGACGGTGGGAGTTGTGTGAACATAGCAACCACTCTAATGGTAGAGAAGCTAGCATTGCCTTTGCTTGCACATCCTCAACCTTACAAGCTGCAATGGATGAACGATGATGGAGTTCTGAATGTAACGCAACAAGTCTTGCTGAAGTTCAATATTGGCAAGTACGACGATGAGGTTGTTTGTGATGTGGTGCCAGTGGAGGTTGCACACATGCTACTTGGAAGACCATGGCTATTTGATCGACAAGTCAAGCACGACGGCTACACCAATAAATACTTGTTCTTTCATAAGGGTAAGAAGCTTACCTTGGTTCCCTTATCTCCAAGTCAAGTGTATGCAGATCTTCAATACCACAAAAGAGAATGTGAAAAGTGAGAAGAAGAGAAGAAAAAGGCCGAGAGGCGAGAAGCGGAGTTAAAAGAGCTTCTTGAGTGGTTGGAAGACGAAGTAAAAAGCATCGTCACGTGAGAATCACAGGAAGATAACAAGCTAATCACCATAAGAACAGAAGATCATGATGGGTCAGAGAGCATGAAGCAAACTGAACATAAATGCTATGAAGCAGTAGCTCCAATTTCACTTCCTCGACTTTTGAGTTCTTTTACTATGCCACTGTTGGATTTGAGAACAAATCCCTTTCAAGAGGAGGGGAGTGTTGAGGTAAAGGTGGAGATTGAGGGTGTCATTGATCGAGTAATTGAAGAGGTCATCAAGTTGATGGAACAATCCGATGAGGAGAAATTGGGCTTTAGCAAAAGCTTGTTTGTTGCGTCAAAGCTTGCACGTAATCGGCCTAAGAGGAAGCCGAAATGAACAACAAAGTGGCATTAGCCGTATTTATTTAATTATGTTATGATAATTTGTTTTATGAGTTTATTTAGGATTTTAGATGTTTATTAGAGTCAATTTATTGTAACTTTGTTATTTTTGAGTTTTATTATGTTTATTGACATTTTTAGAGGGTTAGGAACAAGTTTGGTCAAGGGTTGTGCGGGAGATTTTCGACAAAATGCGGCGGAATGCGATCGAGTGCATCTAAGTGTGCAACGGCGTGCATCAGGCGCGTGTCAGAGTGCCTCAGGCAGAGCCATGGCCGACTGATCGCCCCATGCCCGCGACCGATCGCCCCATGAGCGCTGCGAATCTGGGCACCTAGGTGTGTTTGGTGCCGCGGTGCTCGTAAATGGGTTCCGTGGCGCTAGGGGGTTCCCGAAAAGTGTGAACTAGGGTTCTTCTCGAGCTACTTCGAATTTTAGATGCCGTTTTGACTTCTAAATTGAATATTTTGATACCCAAACCCTTAAAACACTTATCTAACAACTATAAACCAAGATAAACACAACAATTGATGAAACCCACCCCAAATTCCACAAGAGTCAATTTACCAAACAAAACCCTAAACTCCCAAACAAGAATAAGAACATAGACACGAACAAAATAACGAGACTAATATGACAGAATGAACAAGATCGTAAAGAACAACAAAAACGCAATTAATCCCGAATGAAATGACTAACACAAAAGCTATAGACTTGATTGACACGAAACGAAAAGGAAAACTCAACAGAAATCAACGAAACTATCAAGAACACGAAGAACACTGATTTTTTTATTTTATTTTTATATGATATTTTTTGGATGATTTTTTTTTTGATTTTTTTGACTCTAAGCTAAAACAAAATGAAAGTAAGGATAGGCAAACCTAACGTAGAAGACTGTGCTCGGACACCAACTGATATGAACCCCGTGCGTTACGCTTGCGATTCACGTTTGATTATGGATCGTCTACGGAATTGGGCTCACATTGTGGATCGATTGGTGCTCAAACGGTCGCGAAAAGTCCGTTCGATAAGCCAGCGAATGCCACAAGATAAATTCTTGTGCCAACGAGATAAATTCTCGCCTATGCTCGTTGTCCAAGGTAAATCCTTTGGTAATTTGGTAAATTCGGGTTAGTTCTTCAAAGAACTCAAGAGACGAGATTAACTCTAAAAAACACACAAGGTTTTTCTGAATAATACATATGACTGAATTATTTTTATTGAATAATTAGACTCCTTTAAATAGAACCATAATGTTTACAACCAAAAATAGACTTTAAAAACCGTAATTGGACTTAAAATATTCGAAAACTACTAAAAATAACCCAAAACGCGTCAAAATATCAATTCGGTACACAACAGTGTATCTGGGAGATCGGTCGCCAAATTTTGTCTTGATGGCCGATCGGTCGCGGGCATAGGGCGATCGGTCGGCCATGGCTCTGCCTGAGGCACTCTCACACGCGCCTGATGCATGCCGTAGCACACTCATATGCACTGGGTTGCATTCCGTAGCATTTTGTCAAAAATCTCCCGCACAACCCACCCTCGACCAAACTTGTTCCTAACCCTCTAAAAATGTCAATAAACATAATAAAACTCAAAAATAAAAAAGTTACAATAAATTGAATCTAATAAACATCTAAAACCCTAAATAAACTCATAAAACAAACTATCATAGAATAATTAAATAAATACGACTAATGCCACGTTGTTGTTCATATCAGTTTCCTCTCGGGCCGATTACGTGCAAGCTTTGACACAAAGGGCCATGTTTTATTAAAGCCCAACTCCTCTTCTACGGATGCTTGCATTATCTTCAAGATCTCGTCAATGATGCCCTCAATCTTTACCTTTCCCTCATCAAAAATATCTTACAAATCTTGAATTAATGTGTAATATCTAGTCATATATTGAATATATATGTAAATAACCCTAACATTAATGTAAACATAAGATCAAAATAACATGGACAAACTAACATTAAAACATGACATAAACAAAATGGGCTCGGATTGGTGACCATGTGGTGGTTTTGGGTCATTTTGGAAGCCTAAACACTTTATCTAAGTTAAAATAACCACTGGGCTTTGTGGTATACTCATTAAGGGAACATTTGAAAGTTTTAATTTCATGTTTTAGTGACATTTAGGCTATGAAAACAGCCCTTGAAACTGAAAAAAAAAGGGCAGTTTTGACAGTTTTTCAGTTTCCATTTTGTACAAAATAAATACTTCCAAGGACCATAAAAATAAAAGGGAAGGTAATATAGCATATATAGACCATGGGTAACATAAACAAGTGACTAATAACTCATTAAAGCACATTTTAGTGGGCTGATTTTGTGATAAAAAATGAAGGGGATAGGTTGTATTTTGGTTCAAAAAAGTGTCTAAAATATGATCATATGGTGGATAAGGCACAATGTAACAGAATAATACATGTTTTAGTATTATATGATGACAATATGTTGTAAATGGTATAATATAGACCGGTTAGTACTAGTTTTAGAGTAATAAAATGAGACAACATCATGGTACCAATAAATAGTACTAAAATGGTACAAAAATAATATGAGGGATGTGGATAAAAATGGCAGCATAATGAAAATAATAACTATAATTGTAACGCCCCTAATTGGGAGTTAGTAGAATTATTGAAATAATAAATAAAATCTTTCAAATAATCAAAATAGTAACAATAACAACTTGAAATTTGCACATGGGTCTTAACGTAAAAATAAAAACAGTTATAAAATCCACAGTTTAATACATCACCTCAAGAAAATAAAGTTAAAAGTCTTCATCGGTCACAAACGCTTTAATTAAATAATTATATAGTCATCCAAACTTAAAGTCTGAACCAAAGACTCGAAAAGATACCTACACTTGAGAAGAAGCAAGGGGGAAACGCTTTCAAAGTCTCAAACAGAAATTCTACTATGCATCGTCAAACAGGTCGCACTGTAGACCTCCTCGACGGGGCGAAAAAACGGGTGAGCTCATCGAGCCCATTAGGAATTATATTACTGAATCTCTTTTAGTCAAACCTTTAATTAGTCTGGTTATTTGTCAAGTGAGTTTCTAACAAGTTTTATTACATTTGAACAAGATATAATTATTATTCAATTATTCCATAACTCTCACGAGTATATCTCAAGGTCCCATAATCAACAACAGAAAGACTAAACCAGAGGACGGCCGGTCTCACACGACAGGTGCCAAGAACAACCCTAAATCCTTAAGAAAAGAGTCATAGGACCAATTACAGGTGGACCAAATGTCCCTAACCGTAACCCAGTCTAGTGCAGATGTCAAGACGATTGGTACGCTGTGGGCTCTCAAACCGTCCCTCTACACTAATTTCAGTACCTCAAGTACTGTGCCTGGTCATCCTGATGCATACTGTGCAGCAGCCAGCCACTCGTCAGCGGTAATCACAATCACAAACAACAAGTCATATCACGCGTCAGAGGCCCGCGTCCAAATCTGAAATGTCATAATGCATGTAGAAATAGGTCGAGGATTCACACTCATGACCTCACAATCACAATCTCATTTCAACACGATAATAGTTCATTATTTACTCAATTTCTCATTAACCATCTGTAATTGTTTAGTCCAATTTGACATATTTTATTTGTTCTAGTCATAATCCCTCTTACTAATCAATCAGATGCCCAACACAAACCCTAATATCAGTTACTAACAATTTCATACCTAACAAATAAAAGGGAGAAATTTGATAATAGATACCCTACTTCGATATGCGTGTTGGAGCGGTCAAATAACCGACTTATCTACCGGAGCCGAATCTCACAAAACAGAGGTCACCGCTGGCTTTGTCTCGTCGAACTGATTTCGATGACTATCCTCACTCGACGATCAGAGACTAGGCCTGTCAGGTGACTCGGTGGATCCACACAACTAAGTTGGTACACAAATTGAGGCATCTCTCTGAGTTGAATCTGCATAAATAGAGGCCACCGTTACGATCAGTGCGACAAAACGAGCCAAAAGGTGGTATCGGTTTACGTATCGGAGGTCTGAAAGTACGGGTCTATTTCGTACATAACTGTTTTTTTGCAAGCAAAACGAGGCGGCCAACCTGATGTTTTTTGGATTTACGAAAAGCTTTTCCAACCTATTTTGATCCTTCTAAATCCAATGGTGATGTCAATTTCAGTAAATAACAATTACAACATGTCTAATTTCATCACTAAAGTTCTAAACTTTAAACCGAAATTAAACACTCACTGAGCGTCGGATCGGATAAATTCTTGAGGGCTTTTGCTACTCACGACGTCCTCTACAAGACCCACTGCTCAATTTCAGCAAGGATGACCGGTGGTGAGGCGGATTCCAGCGAGATACGACGACAACACGGTTGCTCCACCTCCAGTCTTATAGTTTGGACCCTCCCGACCTCAATGACGGTGCCCATTTCCCTAAAATCAGTTCGAAAATAGGAAAACCGATGAAATCCAAGAAATCCGAACTTTTCAGATAGTTTTTTTGGTGAATTTCGGCGGTTTCTGATGACAAACCATGCTCAAAATGTTCCTCTCACTGAGAGCTTTCCAACGGTACCAAGTATGCGTCAATCGGACACCGGATGAGAAAGTTATGGGCGTTTGAAGTTTAAGGAATTTTGAAAAAAAAATTGGTGAGGAGAGAGAGAATGCGAAATTGAGAGAGAGTGACGAGGAAGGAAGGGAAAGGAAGAGGTAAAAGAAAAAGAAAAGAGAAAACGTGATTAGTTGGTGTAGTGGATTAATTTGGAGACTAAGATAAACCAAAAATTATACGAATGCCCAACAAAATATCTTTTCTTTACACCAAAAATCTTTGTAATAATTTATTAATTTTGAGGACTTTACAATAATGAAGATAAAATATTTATTTTAGTGTGAAAATGATTGCCGAAATTTCAGCACAATAACGGCTATATTTAAGACTTTTTTCTTAAAGAAATTTCGGCTGAGTAACGTTGTGTTTTAGAAAACACCTCGAAAATTTAAAAGAGTAACACTAAGACATGATTTGGCCATGGACATAATACGGGCATAATAAAAGCACAAAGAACCAGCCAAAATAAAGAAATGTAACAACAATTTGCAAGTATAGTAAAATAGCACCATGATGAACCATAAAATAAACAAGCATGAAAATAGCATAAATGGGCACAAAATATTAGGTAAAAGAGTAAGAGTAATATAAAGTAAAGTAAAGAGTAGAAGTAACCTCCTAGTAGTGGTAAGTAAGGGCTTGAAAATCACTATGTTGAAGAGTGTAGAATAAATGCCATGTATGCAAGGATTTTGACTATTTTAGATTATGGAGACCATGTGGGGACAAGACAATGATTGGAAATGGTTTTAAGAAGCCTAAAAGTTGGGAAATGATTGAAAGAAGTTGGTGGAAAAAGGTAGTGCTTGGAGGATTTTGGTTGGAGAGAATTTAAAGAGAGAAAGAGACTTTTTTGGAGCTTTTCTGAGAGAGACGTAGAAAGTGGAGTATAAGGGGGTGAATGTATGTTGAAGTAGTGTCAAGGTAGTCTTGAAGTGGCGTCTCACCATGTGGTGGGGACCCCTATTTATAGGGAGAAAGCATGCTTTTTCTAGTGTTGTTAAAACTATATTTTTATTGGCAGCTCATTTTTTTTTCCTTTTAAGGTAACTTTTTTCAACTAGAAATTTAAGATAGGATGGCGACTTAACTTTAATCATAAAATAATTAAGGTTACAACTGTCTTTTGATGAAAAATTACCGTTTTACCCTTGTATTGTTTGGTGACTAAGCAAAAGATACTTGGTGACAAAGTAAAGCGAAGCAAGCTCATTCTTATCCATTTTTCTTCTAGAAACTGGGTTGATGGGACTGAATGGGAGTCTATGTGGACAATTTTGGTGGAAGAATTTCTAAAAAAAAATGATAAAAAGGAACCGCCGATAGGTCAACAGTTTCGACCAATCGTGGACTGCCTACTAGGCTGGTTTGGGTGACTTGGTATTTTGACATTTTAAATGTAAGATAATGATAGGATGGCCATATATATAGTTTAGGTTAGTATGGGCTTAATTGGGCTAAACTAATATTAGATTTCATCATGGATTATTTTTGAAAAGTAACCCTTTTGGTTATGGACTTTTGGGAGATATGGACTTGGACTTAAATACATTTGAACATGGCATATTTTGTGATGTCCAAACACTTAAAAAAAATGAGGTTATTCATTCCTTAATCAACTTAAATAAATCCCACTTTGAAATTGTGTTTATGAATTTCCCAAGTAAATTCACAAACTTTCAAGAATGACCTTATATGTTGGCTTTACTTTATATTTTGTGCCTTCCATTCCAAAACCCAATATAGCACCCCTTGAGAGGCTTGGGATAATGGATTAAATAATTGTGTGCTAATTATTATTTTTGATAAAATATTTCATGTTATAAAATATGTCATTTTAGTAAAAATATTCATAAAAGTGAAAGTATTAGCACACAATTATTTAATCTTTATGAGAGTATGAATTCATAATTAAATTAGTTTGTTGGGCTTTAGAAGGGCTTTTTGACCCTTCTTAGAGGCCTCCCACAATAGCACAGTGGCTAGGATCTCCATGTCTGATTTCTCTCTAATTTTTAGGGATTTCAAAAATTCACTTTTGGTCATCAACTCAAATAAACACGTGATAAACCCTCAATAGCGTATGACTCTATTTTAATGAGCGGCACGAGGGTCCGTCCGTCTCTAATTAGACGCGTGTTATCAATTTTAGGCTAATTGTAACGATTTTTAAATTCAGGTTGCTTAGTGCCAAAAAAATAGATGGGGTACCAAAGTATAGCAACCCGACAAGTTTAGGGGCCATAAGCGCAAAAAACCCTAAAAAAATATGATAAAAGTTTCATAAGTATAGAAATTTTATTTTATTTTATTTTTTTGTGAAAAACCAGAAATCATATGTTGTTTACTGAAACTGTGATAACTTAAGATTCTTGAGACTTTTTTACTTGCATTTGCATTAATAATATGTGATCTGTTTATAAAATTTAAAATATCATTCGGATATAGGAATAGTTTTATCTTAGTAAATTATTATTATTATTATTAGAAAACTTATACTGAATACTCAATTTCAAACTTTTAATTTAAATAATTATCCAATATTTTGAAAATTTTAACAAAATACCAAAATGATTCAGTTAATTACTTACATAGTGGTAATTAGTGATAATTAACCTTGTAGTAAAAAATATGTGCAAGTAATTAATGAATTGGCTAGTAACTCAATCACTTTAAAATTTTGGGCATTTATTTTTATTGTTGTGCAAATTTTGGATATTTTTCTATTTGCTATATTATTATTATCATTATTAAAAAATTTTAAGAAAATAGCCACTTTTTAATAAATAATCTTAAAAAATAGTCATAGTTTCAAAAAATTTAAATCTAGTCATTTTAGAAATTTTTTATACATATCAGAAATTTTCTTAAAGCAATTTTTATGTGTAATTTTGTTATTGCCAGAAATTTCTTACATGTGTTATGGCTAATTTTTAAAATTTTTGAAACTGTAGCTATTTTTTAAAAACACAAAGTCCAAAATGACTATTTACCTAACTGACCCTTATTATTATTATTATTATTATTATTATTATAGTTGATAAATTTAAATGATTGGATTTTTACTAGCTTTGTATTAAATGTCGAATGCACTTGATGTCACTTAAATACTAGTTTGTATTATCCGACGATGTATTCAAATAGTTATTAGTTGTATGTTTAAGTTCTTCAATAGAGTGAGAATATCCATTTTGTATTTTAGAATATATCTTATAAAAATGAAATAATAAGGCACGTGGTAAAACTTAAGGGACGTTGAAGTATTCACACTGTCGGTTAAAATTATTGCTAAGGACCTTTTGTAAGTAAATCTCACTTAATTGCTTTAGTTTTTAAGTATATGTTTTTGAATGATTATGTGCTCATATATTTTATGTGAATTTTAAATGTCACTTTTATAGTCACAAATAGCACGTTGCACGTTTATGAATCATTATCATGCATCTATAATATTTTGTCACGTCCCACGACATTTTCTCTGAATTTCTCCCAATAGATTTGTTCAAGCCTATCAAATGCTGTAGATTATTCTTGAAGTGTTGACATCAAATTGAAATAGTCTTGAACACCCTAAAATGATGAAAAAGTGTAATGATTCGAGATGGTTCCATAACCTTCTCAAATGTTCTACAAGGTTATAGAATCATCCAAAATGATCTAGAAGTGACTTGAACTTTCAAGAAGCCTATAGAAGACTCTAAAAGCCTTTAGGAGCTTTGGGAGTACTCTACATGATGCGATCATGGTCGATGAACCGTTAGCCAATCCGAGATCAAGTTTCAAGCTATTTTAGTTTAGAGCTTTTATGTGTTTATTAGAGTCACTTTATTGTAACTTTGTTATTTTTGAGCTTTCTTATGTTTATTGACATTTTTAGAGGGTTAGGAACAAGTTTGGTTGAGGGTTGTGCGGGAGATTTTCAACAAAATGCAGCGGAATACGACCTGGTGCATCCGAGTGTGTTACGGCGTGCATCAGGCGCGTGTCAGAGTGCCTCAGGCAGAGCCATGGCCGTCCGATCGCCCCATGTCTGCCATCGATCGGCTCTCAAGACAAATTTTGGCGACCGATCGGCCAAATTTGGCGACTGATCGCCCGGATACGCTGTTGACTGTCGAAATTAATATTTTGACGCGTTTTTGGAGTATTTTCAATAGTTTCCAAAATTATTTAGGTTTATTTACGAATTTTAATTTATTTAGTTTCCAATTAGGGTTGTAAAATTGTCAAGCCTATTTAAAGGCCAATATCAATAAGAAAAGTAGAATATGTTTATTCAGAAAATTTGAGAGTTCTCTCTTTTGGTTCTTGGAACCGTTTCTATCGAACTTATTAAGATTATTAATCTTGTGGCGTTCAACCCGACTCATCAAACAGTAATTCCGCGACCGTTTGTGGCGTCCTTCGATCCACAACTTATCAACGGCTTCTCGCATCCGTTGTGGCGTCAGTTCAAGCATCTTAACTGAGTCTTTGACGGGATTCTAATCCAGTCCGTGTCGTCCAACAAGAAAATGATCGTCAACCCGGTTCTCGCTACAAGGATCGTATCAATTAGTATCAGAGCTTCGGCCTTTTCTTGTTTGGATTTCTTTCAATTTCAATTGTTTAGAGTCATCTATTCTAGGGTTTTGTGTGCTGGTTCTTGAATTTATTCATCGTTCTTGAACCGTTTTTGTGTCTTGTTAATCTAGGTTTTTAGCCTTGATTTGCGTTTTTTTGTGTCAAAAAAAAAATCGGCAAGTATAAAAAAAAAGAGAAAAAAAAAATCAGCGTTCTTTGTGTCTTGTCTAGTTCTTGAATTTTTTTTTTGTCGTTTTGTTCTTGGGATTTCGATTTGTTGATTCTTATTTTTGTCAATTGTGTCAACCTAGGGTTTCAATTAAGGCTTATCACTCTCGATTGATTTCTTAGGGTTTCTTGCCATCAAATTGGGGGGGTTTTGATTCTTGGTTAAATTTTTGGAAATCGCCATAGATTCTTGTTAGTTCTTGGGTTATAAACCGTTTATATGGCTGTTCATTATCGTGTGTTCTTGTGTTGAGTCTTATTCTCGTGTCATTGTGTCGTTCTTGAGTTCTTGAATTTATTTCTTGATTTTCTTGAACTCTAGTGTCTTGAAGTCTTGTTATATTAAAAAAAAAAAAAGGAATAGCCACAAAATTACCACGAACTACAAAAGAGTTTGAGTGTTAAAAGGCAATTATAGTGAGATCTTTTGAGAGAAAAGCCAAATCATGTGTGAAACACAATTATTGAGTGAAACACGTGAGGGAGTGAAATTGTGAGGTCCATTATTTTTCTTTGTCTAATAGATCTTGCAGGACCATGTTGTACAAAGAACTTGGTCGGGATCACCGCTACCACACGTACGTTGATGTGACACCTCTGTCATTCCATGGAAGGAGTTCCTATAAGGAGTTCCAAAAGTGGAAAGATAGAATGGATGCGATATTCGACGATGACTACTACTTCGAACGCGAAAAGGTTAAAATTGATGCTCATACGTTTGATGACGACGCCTTTGAGTGGTGGGATGAGTTGAAGGCACATAGGCATTTCTATGGTGAGAGGCCTATTGATACGTGGTATGATTTGAAGGCTGCGATGTGGAAACAATTTCGCCAAAACAACTACAACAAATTTTTCTTTCACGACCACGATAACTCCGACCATGAGTTGAGGTTAGGCCAAGGATTAGTCGAGCTTCGTGAGGGAATGGACTAGATCATGTCTCTTTTATCACAGTGGAAAGAGTCAAGTTCTATCCCAAACAAGGTTTGCAACAACAACGTTGAGACTCCGAAGAAGGAAGAATCCTTAGAGACGGAGCATGTAGAGATTCCACCATTAGAAATTGTATGTAGTATAACAATGTAGACTTCTCTGCAACTTTTTTAATTTGCAAGAATAGTCTACGAGCATTTTAGAGTATTTTAGGCTAGGTATCTATCATATTATTCTATAATGTTCGAAGGATGTGCCCTAGCCTATAAATAGGAAAATGCCCCTCATTTGCCATCCATCCTCCAAATTCCTCATACCTACAGTCTCTAAGGGTTGTAAAGTGTACTTACGTAATACAAGTTCTCTTATTTTTAAACACTTACTTAGCCTTCTTTCTTTGTCTTGTGAGAGTTTCCATGAGTTAGACTGATTTAACATTAAGAAAGTGCTAAGGCTGCCCGGTTGCTTAGATGAAAGTAATAAGCTCGCGATAATTGGTATCAGAGTTTTGGTCAAGATGGCAAAGATCATGAAGGACATTGTAGTTGGTCTAACGTTACAACATCGGAGTGGTCACAGCAAGAGTGTGGGCATAACGAGCAGCCCGGGAATAATTACAATGGTGCTAAGGCAAGGGACGTCCTTTCATGATTGGGTGAACGGCTCACCCAAGTGAAGAATAGCATCAATAGCGTGGAGGCACGCTTCGAGGGCATCAACCAATGAGAGGATGGTCTAGAAGAGGAGATATCCTAGTTAGAAACATCTTACAAGGTATAGTTGGACTCATTAAGGAGCTTGTTCGAGGTGGAGATGGACTGCATGAGGGTCGCCAATGAGCGACAACTCCATGTCGTGCTTCAATAGATGTAAGAGATACGGGCGGATCTTGCCTTATGAAAGAAGGCTTGCTCTACGGGGTGACTCCAACGATCGTTGTCGAGGCACGTTCGGTGGGCATGCCCAAACCGAAGAGTTACGTGAAGGCGCATAACGCTTGAGAAGTCGGCAACTTCCTGTGGAGCTTGGAACAATACTGTGGAGCAGCGGGCATCACGGTGGATGCCATCGAGGTCCAAACTGCCACTTTATATGTCACAGACACCATCATGTTATGGTGTAGGCAACGACAAGAAGATATTAAAAAGAGGTTGTGCACCACCAACACCTTCGAAGAGTTTCGGAGGGCGCTCAAGCAGCAGTTTTACCCAGTGAATGCTGAGGATGAGACGGGGGCGTCTTCGACAACTAAGGTAAGAAGGCTCGATTCTAGACTATGTTAAGGAATTCACCAATGTAGTGCTCGAGATCCATTGACATGTCAGATCAAGATTCACTAATCTACTTCATGGATGGTTTGCAAGGGTAGGCGAAGAGGGAGCTAAGACGACGTCGTATACAAGACTTAGCTAGCACCATCGTCATAGTTGAAAGCCTTAATGACTACACAAATCAACGGAAGCCTAGCAAACCGAATTAGAAGAAAGAGGATTTGAGCAACGGTAGGGGAGCAAGAAGACATATCCCATGCAGGGAGCAATTTAGGGCACCAATCCTGCCAAATTCAAAGGATGATAGAGGCAAGCAAAAGGTGACCAAGGGTGGTCAATTTTCCAACTTTAAGGGTTTCCTTTGCGACAGACCACACTTTACTCAAGATTGTCCGCAAAGGCAAGCAATAAGCGACTTAGAAGCCAAGATAGAAAGTCTTGTAACCAATGGTAAAGAAGTGTAATAGTCCTAAAAGGTTCCATAACCTTCTCGAAGATTCATGAATTATCCAAAAGGATCTAAAAGTGACTCGAATTTTCGGGAAGCCTCTAAAAGCTTTGGGAGTACTCTAGAACTCTCTAGAGCATGAGGATTGTATGTACTAGTACATGGTAGACTTCTCTACAACATTCTTTACTTTTTGGGTGCATTTGGTATGCGGTAATCGAACTGTATTGAATTCCAAGAATCTGAACACAATCATTTTATTTTCAGGAATCTTAAATTGCCTTATTTAGTTATAGATTAGTTTTTAATAATATTCTTGGGAATATCAAACAAATGTGTTTGGTTTAACATCGTAATTTAATATTTTTAAGACATCAGACTATTATGCCCTTTATTTGATGAATAATAGTAACAAGCTGTTCATTATGTTTAACAAATAAACTTTATACATGCAAAATAAATACATTCGTAATAAATCCAAGACCAAGAAGACTGAATTGGCTATGGAGAGGGGAAAGTGAGAGTTTTCTGTGATGATGGTCATTGATGGAGAGGATGGGAAAGAAAGATGGTTTTGAGATATGTTAGATAATAATTTTTTAGTGGATCAGCCTTTTTTTTCGTACTAAAAAAACTTTTATGTCATTTGTTGAGAAGAAACGTGAAGAGTGGAGAGTCAAAGACGTGGCATGTAATTTTTATTTTTATTTTTGGTAAAAGGGATAATTGAGTAATTTTTTAGAGATTACTGTGGTAATTAGATAACAAGAATCTAAAAATCATCTATTCTAATGATTTCAGATTACCATGTTTTAAGAGTATTCAATTTATGGGAATGAGATTTATGGGGATTTAAATTTTAGATTACTACGTAAAAACGTGGTAATCTTTACGATTCTCATCCCCATGTTTAAGATTACCACATACGAAACATACCCTTTAAGAATAGTTTAGGGGCATGCTAGAATGTTCAAATAATGGACCTTGGAATATAAATAAGAGAATGCCCCTCATCTATCGTACATCCTCTGAATTCCTCGTACTTACAATCTCTAAGGGTTGTAAAGTGTACTTACAAAATACAAGTTCTCTTGTTTTCAAACACTTTACTTAGCCTTATTCTTTTGACTTATAAGAGAAATTTTATATGGGCTCTCATAGATGAAAATGGTTGCTAGTTAGAAGACCGCAAGCAAATTGGCAAGCATCTTACCACAAAAAATGGTGAGCTCTTCACTGTTGAGGCAATAAACATCCCAAGACAACTGGAAAATCACATAATTCCAGAGATCTTAGCGGAGGAAAACCAATGTCTTGTAGCAATTCCAGACAACCAAGCAATATGTGACTGTGTGTGGAGTATGCACGCCTTAGATGGCCTTCAAGGGATTTTTTACACAACCTACTGGGATATAGTGAGGGTTAAATTAGTGGCGTTTGTACAAGATTTTTTCAAACACAAAATATATTGTGGCCGCTTAATAGAACCCAATTAATCCTCATTCCAAAAACACTAGATACCACTTCTTTTGACAGTTTGTTCAATTTTTACTTCAAAGTGGTCCCAAAAACCTCACCAATCACCTACGACCTCTCATGTATCGCCTCATCTCCCCCTTTTAATCAACCTTTATACCGAGTCGGGGCATCGAGGAGAACGTTATTGTCTCTAGAGAAGTGATGCATGTAATGAAGAAGAAACGAGGTAGAGGTGGCCTTATGGGAGTCAAAGTTGACATGTCAAAAGCCTACGATAGGCTTGAATGGGGGCTTATAGTAAGAGTTCTTGGCTCTTTTGGCTTTTCAGCTGAATTCATCAAACTAATCCACCAATGCTTCTTGACCTCATCCTTTTCCATTCTCCTTAACGGGAGTCCACTTTAACCCTTAAATTCATGAAGAAGCCTCCATTAAGGAAACCCTCTTTCCCCTTTCCTATTTATCCTTTGTGCAGAGGTGTACACGAGGCTTATTTTATAGGAAGAACAAAATGGAGGAATTCACGGGATCCACATTACGAGAGAATCTTCGTCTATCTCCACCTTATGTTTGCTGCAATTTGTTTTTGTTTTGTAGGGATAATACAAATGAAGCTTTGTGCCTTCTTCATTGCCTTGAAACTTATCAACATTGGTCGGGCCAACAGTCAACAAAGAGAATTCAGCCATCATCTTCTCCAAAAACTGATCCAGAGAAGTCCAAGCTAGAGTCGTAGCCATTCTCGATATTCCAAAATCGCAGGGAGATGTCACCTACCTAAGAAACCCACTGTTCATAGGAAGAAGTAAGTTGGGTAGCTTTGACTTCCTCAAAAAACGAGTCTATGATAGAATAGAAAGATGGAGAAGCAAAACCCTATCAAGCGCAAGGCGATGCACCATGATCAAAGCTATTGTCCAGATCATTCCAGCATATGCTATGACTACCCATCGCCTCCCTAAGAATTTATGCTCCCAAATAGACACTGCCACTCGTCACTTCCGATGGACATCCGACTCTAAAAAACAACACTTCCTGAGCCTGCTCTCTTGGAACAAAATTTTTCAACCTAAAGCATTGGGAGCGCTAGGGTTTTGTTTGGCCTGTGATATCAACTCTTCCATCCTAGCAAGGGTAGCATGCAAACTAATCTCAAAGCCTCACGTTTTGGGCCAAAATCATCAAATTTAGGTAAGGAATTTCCTCTGATGTCCCAAGAAAAGCTCAAACTCTCCGGGTTGGAAAGATATCCTCAACATCCAAGAGCTAATGGCGAACAACACTCATTTTCAGGATGGCTCGGGAAACACAATCTCCATAATGCACAACAAGTGGGGATATTTGGATAAACCATTGATCCCTTTTAACCCATCAGATGTCCACTCCTTTCTGGTTCGCGATCTTCTCGTTAACCAGACTCGGACATGGGATAGAGGAAAAATCAAAAGTTTATTCACCCCAGAATCAGCTGCTCGTATCACCCAAGTCAACATTAGTTTGGAACTGCATCAAGACAAACCCTACTGGGTAGGAACAACAAGTGGAGACTTCACTGTAAAATCAACATACAAGTTGAGCACTCAACAATGGAGTGAACCATCCAACCCCCTCTGGCAGTGTCTTTGGAAACTCCCTATCCACGAGAGACTTAAAACCTTCCTTTGTCGGGTAGCTAGGAATATGTTACCAATATCTTGTTTACTTTGTTAAAGGGGGATTCCCATAGACGATCACTGCCCATTTTGCTTCCAAGAAGGTCAGACCCCAACATACTTATTCTTTTCATGTTCCTTTGTGCGAGCTTTCTGGTTTGGCCTTGGCTCTATTTGTCTAAATCCAGCCCAAACACCACTGCCAAATGAGGATTTCATAAATGATATTTTCTGTTCATCCACAAACCCACAACCCATTGAATCTATAACCTTGTTCGCCGTAATTCTATAGCATATTTGAAATATGCGCAAAAAGGTGAAATTTGATGGCCTCCAACCTAACCCAAAGCAATCAATCAGAACTATCAAATTAAAGGCTGCTGATTAAGAAGGAAAAAGAGAATTTAAATAACCAATAGTGGTGACGAAATATTTTTTCGACAGGCGAGTGGCAAGAAAAAGAGAATTTAAATAAAAAAGAGTATAAGAATTAAGAGGAAAGACTAAATTTCAAATAAAAATTATTTATCTTGTAATCCCTCTTGCAATAGATGGCGCAAAAAGTTTAAATATATATATATATATATATATATATATATTATCATATTTTGGATACCAATCATCCTGTAGATTTGATTTAAAAAAAATAAATCAGCAAAAGTATAACATAATGGGTGTTTATAGATTAAGCACGAAAAATTACAGAGAGAGAGAGAGGGACTAAATTGTAAATAAAAAATATTTATTTTGTAGTCTCTATTTTATAGGTCAAATCTCTTTAGTTGGTGCCAAAGATATTTCGTGAAGCTCTATCTTTTTGTGCGTTGAAGCAAAATAAAAAAGATAAAGGAAAAATAAAGAGCCCACTAGCGGGCTACACGCGTCCCTCCCTAGTTGATTTGAGAACGAAAACTGTCTTAAACGGTATCATTTAAAACAAAATTTCGTCCTCTTTCGAGTATTATTTTATATAAGGCTTTGGACACGATTTGAGACCGAGTATTTTAGAGTGGTGCTGCTTTTGCCTAGATTAGGTAATATTAATTTATAAAATTAGAGCTAACAATCAATCTGTTGGGAAATACAGTTTCATGCAACATCAGAACTCAAACAAACGAGAGGTAGGAATTGCTCGGACTTGTTAAGGTGAAAAACTTCCATTGTCCGAAAGACAGCATTCCAAGGACTCTTGGAAATCCATATTTGAACCTTCATGCAGTTCTTATCCTTTTTTTTTTTTTTCCTTTCTGTTTTTACCGTCTCTGTTACTTTAGGTTATCATATATTAACTGTACGCTCCAATTAGTCAAACTGGGTGAACCAGCATATTGTATAAACTTGTCTGAACTTATTTGGATTAAACGTCAGGCATTTATTAGTACATGTAGAATTGCAGATTCAGTAAGTTTTACAAACGGAAAATCAAATGTAAACTGATGTTGAAACTTTTCTACACTCTCACTAGAAGTGTAGTGACCTTTTGTTTTTGCAGCCAGAAACAAGAATATTCTAATTCGGTCTACCTTTAAAACTAAATAGATGAACGAAAATTGAAGCTAAGCTTATGATAACAAAAGACAGACTAAGCTTATTTTTTAGGCTGAAGTGATCAACATAATTGGGGAAACGGATCAGCATTCCTCAAGAATCTGCGAATGGATAGACAAGAGAAGGTTAAAAACACAAGTCAGCTTCTTGTGGCAATCCCAAAACTGCTATTTACATATGAAAAGCAGTAGTTTTGTGTCTTATTATTGAGAAGATGACAAATTTATTGAGTAGTCTGAAATACAATATTGTTCGCACTTAGCTTAAAAATGTACTCAAGTATCTCAAAACCGAGAGAGAGAACGACAGGATTGTGCTGCTCTTGACGGGAAATTAAAAATAATAAATAATAAAAAACAACTACAGGGTCAACTATTTGATCTAAGTTTGGAAGGGACAAGGCATTATAACTTCTCTCTTCTGCTGCTCATACTCCTAAGTTATGAGCCGTCACTGCCTGAGAAGGAAGAATTAAGTACATAAAACTTGCTTGAATTTGAACCCTTGGAACATTTCATCACACATCATCATTGCAAGCTGGTTAAATAGAATTAATTAGTAACAAACTCAAAGATCACAGAGATCCTTAATACATTTTCTTTTAAAAATAATTAAAAAAAAAAAGTATCAGTCTTTCATAGTACCAACAGCCAAGGCCATGTAAGCAATTATCAGAGAATATAAAATGGTATAAGATCACAGCCAAATTCATAATACTATAAAAGCTTCAGTAGCATATCTATAAACCAAGAAAACAAATCATAAAACAACATTTTAAGAAGAAACTCAGATGATGCTTAATTATTTCTCTCCACAGGAAAAAAAATATCCCTACTGTGCCTCATCCATTAGGAGGATATCATCCCTACAAATTTCGAGAAAAAAAAAAAAAAACAAAAAAACAAAACAAAACAAAAACTGAGAATGCTAAGAAATCCAAGTCACTCCATCTTCGCTTCTTGCTCTTCATCTAGTCTTGTCTTGGCCTACAACAAGAAGAGGAGTGTGTTCCTTTTCACTAAACATTCAGGATTAACAGAATAACTTATTCGACTACTTTGAAACAGATAGAGGGCGTGAAAATAACAAGGATGTGGCATAAGTATGACACCAAATTTGGGTATAGTACCCGATCAGTCAATTTGTGGCTAAAGAAAATTCGGCTAGGTCAGGAAGGAAAAAAACACAACCCAATTACGAAATCAACTTTAATACAGAAAATGACTCGATATCAAAGGTTCTGTCCTCTGCTTTATGCATATATCATGCAAATCAATAATTACACAGTACAATTTTCAATTAATTTAGATACCAATGCATTTATTTTTAACCCGTCGGAGAAGTTCACTAACTTACCAGAAAATGAGAAGAAAATGACATCAAGAGATCCTACAAATGTTCGCTAGATACCTAATTCAAAATAAAAACCCACTTTGTTAGGAACCTATAGGAGACACGAACTAGTCAATACGCATATTTTAAAAGCCTAGAAATCCAAGAACATCAAGAGTCTTCGAATACGATTCACCACCTATAGAATTCTCTTCCACCACCGAAAAAACCTTGTTCGTGCCCCAATACAATTCAAAAACACATTTTAGCACTCTTTTGCTTAAATGTTGTCTACTCTTCTCAGAGTAAATTATGGTTTTGAAGTGTATGTTACACATAATACTTATAACAACAAGAATAACACCAATCAAAATAACCACAGTAATCAAGAAATGAAATATTGGTATCAAATAGATTAAAACACAGACATTTCAGCAGCACAAAGCACAATTAGCAAAACGTAATGTAGAATGGAGCGTTTTGATCTAACTTTTATACACACACATATATATGTATATATACGTATAAAAGTAGGTATATGAAACCGAGAAAGCACCTTCAGGAAGCCAACCGTAACTACGGCGAGTGATGGACAACATCGAAGTCATAAGAGCCGATGACGTAGCGGTGTGGTAAGGCAGCATCGACTCCACGCAGAAGCTCATCTCAACGGGACACCTTTTAACAAAAATTCACCATCTTTACCACCCATTTTCGCATATATATATATAATTATTATATATATATATATATAATAAGGTAAGAAATTGCAATCATGTGAAACCTGAGAGAGCGCTGCGAGAGAGGCTTCTTAGAGGCCGCCCGAAATGGGGAGGAGGAAGAGCGAGCGCCTTTGGCTTCGGAGGCAAGGAAGGTGGCAGCGCTTCCGGCGCGAGACGAGACCGACCGGAAAATGGATCTGGCGGCGCTTGTGGCGGCCATATTCAATGTGATTGGGGTTTGGGGGTTTAGGGTTTTGAGTCGGAGGAGTGGTGTGTGTATTTCTTTCTATAACCGTTCCATTTCCACTATATTTGAAGAAGTTACAGTATGTCGTTTCTGCAAATAAACGGCCAACTTTTTTTCTTGTTTTTGTTTACTAGTTTTTTTGGCACGTGCAATATTTTTTTTTTAAAGCTTATTATATTATTAGTTTTTGCACTCGCGCTCTGTGCGTGTAGAACACGTGTAAAATAATATAACGTACAAAAAAATATGATAAAAAAAATTATAAAGTTACTTTTATTTAATTTTTTTAAAAAATTAATATTTTTTGTACTTTTGAAAAATTAAATTGTTAAATTTATAATTTAATATAAAGACAGGGGCTTTTTTAAAATTGTTCAACCTTTAAAATTAAAAATAAAAGCTTACAACAAAGAAAATAAATAAATAATAGTTATGGTAAAAAATATATATATGACACTGGGTGTCAAAAGATCGAGAAAAATATTCTGAATCCAACCGTGTCAAGAAATTTTTTTTCGAGATCATTACATCAAACAAATAGCCGTTGAAATGATTAGAACAAAAAAAAAATAAAAAAGATGAGAGAGGAGAGAGAAATTGCAAAAAAATAGTCCTAAATTTACGCAGAATTCCTCCAAAATTTCTTATAAACCCCAAAAGAAGCCCTCAAATGCAATTTTTTTAAAGAAAAAAATTAAAAAAAAAAAAGAAAATATAGGGGATGCCATGTGTCGTCCGCTGGGGATGCCACGTGGCATCCCCTTGTGAGCCATTTTTTTTAAGGCGTGAAAGGTTTTCATGCCTTAGTAGTATAGTAAAGATTCAACTAAATGAATTCAAAGAAAAAATATTATAAAAATTTGATCATTTAAAAAATTAGTAAAAAAAATTTAAAATTGAAAGACAAAATAAAAAAAATTATAAAACAAAGTAGTAATAAAAAATAAAAAATAATGTTATATTAAAAGAGAAATAAAAAAAATTGAGAGATAAAAAGATGAAAGAAAAAATGTAGGATTTAAAGTAAAAATAGAGGAGCAAAAAAAACTAAAAAGGAAAGTCTTATAAAATAATTGAATAAAAAAATAAAAGGAAAATAATAGAGGAAAAACCAAAAAAAGGAAAGAAAAACCGTAAAAAAAAAAAAGGAAAAAAAAAGGGGTGGAGGGGCTGGCGTGTGCTTACACGAGCCAGAAAAGAGAGTTGGGGGGGGGGGACAGCCCCTAATACGTAGGCCCCACGCGCGCGGACCCGCTTCAGGGGCTATTTTCTTTTGCGCTCAAGTCCATTTTTTTTCATTCTAGTACTATTTAATTGCATTTCAGTCCTTATCATTTTATTAAATTATATAATGACCTAATTTTTGGAAAAAAAAATCATTTTAACACCCAAAAAAACACATTTTTTTTTTAGTTTCGAACAGAAAAACGCAAAAAAAAAAAAAAAAAAAAAAACGGGGATCAAAATTTTCGGGCTAGCGCGGACGAAACGCCGGCCCCCTTGATTCTTTTAATAGTTCTATAGATAAAAAATTAAAGAGAAAATTCTAAAATACTACCTGAGTTTTACCGAAAATTTGGTTTCGTCCCTCTATTTTTAGTAGTTTCGAAATGGTCCTTTGATTTTTCAAATCGGTCTCAAAATATCTTTTTGCGTTGACTATATTTTAAAATTTTTCAAAATGACAAAAATACCTTTTATAAAACCATTAATTCAACCTTCAAATTTTTTTTAGAAATGCATCTATAACCCAAATATTCGGTATAAGTGTAATTTTTAAAAATATTTAGAAAATAAAAGTAAAATATTGTGTATTAAGTATAATTTTTAAAAATATTAGAGGTTGGATTAATAATTTTTATAAAGTGTAGTTTCGCCATTTAGAAAAATTTTAAGTTTTAGTCAAAGCAAAAGGATAAGTTTGAAACGATTTGAAAAACTGATGGACCATTTCATAATTACTAAAAGCATAAAGATGAAATTAAATTTTTTTATAAAACTCAAAGACTATTTTAGAATTTTGCTAAAATCAAATAATCTATTTTAGAATTCCAATCAATTAGAGGCATTGGACCTCAAAAAATTAAGAGGTCAAGCAATTCAGATTATGTTAAAGATTCTTTTATCTACCGATTTCTCTATCTTGTGCTTCATCCTCTTAGAGAAAGATCATTAAACTATCGCCAACTAAAGTTGCTATTAAGTCACCTGTTTTTTAGAAGATAAAAAATACAAGGAGATATATACGGATCTATTGTTCTACCATGTTGACCATTTTGTTATTTCATGGTATTGATTGATGTCTCGTCACGTTGGTCACATGTTTCTTTATTGTCAACCCACAATACTGCATTTGCAAAATTCCTTGCCCAAATAATTCTGATACGAGCGCAATTCCTAGATCATTCGATCAAGAGAATCCGCTCGATAATACATGAGAATTTACATCTCAAGCATTTGATGATTACTGCATATATATAAGAATTTTGGTAGAACTCCCTGTTGCTCACGTATATACCCGAAATGGGTTAACAAAATCATTGACTAAGCATTTGTAGTTAATTTCTAAGTCATTGCTTATGAGAACCAATATGCCTGTTTATGCTTGGGGACATACAATTTTACACGCTACAACATTAATTCGTATTAGGCCATCCACTTGTATTTGGGAAAGAGCCTGATATATCCCACCTAAAGTCTTCAGTTATGGAGTATATGTTCCAATTGCTCCACCACAACGCTCAAAAATAGGCCAACAAAGAAGGTTAGGAATATATGTTGGGTTTGAATCACTATCCATAATAAAATATCTCGAGCCTTTAACAGGTGATATTTTTAGGACGAGATTTGTTGATTGTCAATTTAATAAGACAGTTTCCCCAACCTTAGGGCGAGAAAAACCACAGCTGAAAAAATAAAATATTTCTTCGAATGCATCCACTCACTTTGATCCTCATACAAATATATGTAAGTTGGAAGTTCAAAAAATTATATATTTGTAAACGGTTACAAATCAATTACTAGATGCACTTACTGATAATAAAAGGATAACAAAGTCATATATACCGGTTGAGAATGCTCATGTTTGAATTCAAGTTCTTCTTGGTCAATCAATAAGTGAATTGAGAAGTACATTTGCGGCATGTCTGAAGCGTGGTAGACCAATTGGTTCCAAGGATAAAAACCAAAGGAAACGAAAGGAGTTAATAGAGTATGTTGGCACATCTGACATTATCATTACTCCCGAAGAGAATTTGAAAAAAGAACTAGTACTAGACAAAAGTGAAGAAGCACCTCCAGAAAAGGCTCACATACCTGAAATATAGATTGTTGAAAATGAAAAAATCTCGATAAATTATGTCAATACTGAAAAAAGATGGAATCGAAATGAAGTCATTATCGATAATATTTTTGCTTATGCAATAGCTATTGATATTATTAATGAAAGCGAGTGTCACGACCCGCTTGCTCGGCCGTAGCGGGGACAAGAGAGTAAAACTCTTTCTTTGCTACTATCAACACTTTAAAACACTTTCAACGACGTCGTCATATTTTTTTTGTAATGCGGAAGTTTTAAACATTGTTCATAAATAAAAGCTACTAGGGTGGAATATAAATACGTTTTACACACACATAATAAATCATCGGGATCTCGTCCCAGATACAAAATACAATATTGTATTTTAAAATATAAAATGTAGAAATATAAATAATTTGCCACGGGTCTTCACTTACTCCTCGAGCATACCATGCACATTATCTCTCGTTAGCTCCTAGTCTTTGACTTTTACTGTTTTCTTAGCTACAACACCGAGAAACCTGTGAGTTGATAAGCTCAATAAGGGCGAACTACTCTATCTTAAATATGCAATGCAGCACATCATCCAATCAATGCATCATACAACAATTATATAGAGAATTATTCGTCCCATAGCGACCAATTCTCGCCATATAGCACCTAGCTTTCTATCCACTTGGACTACTAGTCTCACAGTTAAGACTATTCGACTTGACTTTAGGAGACTACCTTGTTCCAGGCAGTCTCTCGCACTGTCAGTCATTCAGTCAAGACTGTCTAACTTTACTCTATGAAACTTACCTTATTTTAGGCGGTCTCTCGCTCTCTCTAATCACACCGTTAAGTCTATCCAACTTCATTCCATAAGACCTACCTTATTTCAGGCGATCTCTAGCTTCACTGAACACATCACATCATCGTTCTTTTATTCACACAGCCACTTAAAACTGAGGTACTATCTTTAACCAGGCAGTCTCTCGCACATAGTCAAACAGCCAAAACTATATAACTAGACTCGGGAGTCAAACAGCCAAGACTATATAACTAGACTCGGGAGTGTCCCCTTATTTCAGGTAGACTCTCGGATTGGTAATCGTATAATCAAGACTGTCCGACTCAATTCTATAGCACCCTTTATTTCAGGCGGTCTCTCGTACTACTCATCGCTACAAAATTCTTTCTTCGATAATCTCATCAGAAGGGTAAGAGGTTCGATTGCCGTGGAATGATTGAACACTTACCATGGTTCTAGTCCATGGTGTCACCTTTCGGCATTTCTCAATTGGTCATAGGCCCACCTCGCTTCCTATAAAGTCCTTCTGGAGTGCTCTCCTTGGAGCTAACTCTAAACTTAAGTTTTGACTCAACAACTTGCCATCACAATGACTCAACACACAGATATCTTTATTCTTTTAATTTTACCTTTGTCTGGGATCCACTGATGGTCACCGCAATATCAATAGCGCGCAGGCGGGGAGAAGTCTAATCTCCCTGTAGTCTCACGGACTTCATTCCATACCCAACTGTGGAGGACTGAGGTTTATTTTAGAATCTTACCCGTTATACTCTTATTAAGAGGACTGAGAGTTCTATCTGATCTTTATCCACTTATCAGATATTGTTCTTTACCCCCTTGTAAGACCATACAACAGACTGGGATTTTTCTGTTATTTATCTCCTTGTTAATTCGTTAAGAGGACTGAGATATTGCAAGAGGCCCTAGATTTCGATTAGATTCAATAATCAACTTCAAAAGTTTGGTCTACTGCGCTTTGGGTTTCAGAACCCTTAATTATCTCGGTTAGGGATTTCACAGCAAAAACAAACAACAAGGCTTGGTGACATTTTGATTCTAACTCTCACTTTACTTTTTACAATCTGTTTTCCTTCTCTTAAGGTTATTTATTGACAAGGCTCGGGTTAGAGCCCGGCTTAGATTTCCTGCACGGGCTAACGCCTCGCTTTGTCTTCTCGCACGGGTCAGACCCCGACAAGGATTTCAACACAGATCGAGGTCTATTTTATTAATGTGTCTTATTCACATTTTATTCAGTCTCTTACAAAGACTTATAATAATTTGTCTATATTACCTTACTCATCCCTTTATATCTCTAGAGTCACTTTGGAGCGAAAAAAGCCCCTTAAACGCTATATTTCTGCAAAATTAGTTATAAGGATTTATTTTTTGCGCGAACTGACTTTTTAAGGCTTGTTTGAGCTCCAATTGAGTCCCTAATACGTATTACTATATATTATATATTCAAATACTAAGTTGGAATAAAAAAAAACCTTTCTAGGGTCACTTCAAAGCCAAAAAAAACCCTTTCAAGGCGATATTTCGGCAAAACTAGTTATAAGGACTTTGTTTTGGTGCAAAGTGACTTTTTAAGACTTGGTGGTGGTCCAAATGAGTGCTTTAGACTTATTATAATATGTTTGGGATCAAAACAACTTTGCTAGAGTCACTTCAGAGCAAAAAAAAAAACCCCTTTAAAGGCTACGTTTCAGCAAAACTATTTATAAGGACTTAGTTTTTGCGCGAAGCAACTTTTTAAGGCTTGTTGGAGCTCTAAAGGAGTCCCTACTACTTATTATAATATATTATATGTTTAAATACTAAGTTGGGAAAAAAGCAACATTGCTAGAGTCACTTCGGAGCAAAAAAAAATAGCCTTTTAAAGGCTATATATCGGCAAAACTAGTTATAAGGACTTTGTTTTTGCGCAAAGTGTCTTTTTAAGGCTTGTTGGAGCTCCAAATAAGTCCTTTAGACTTATTATAATATATTACAAGTTCAAATGCTCAGCTAGGATCAAAACAACTTTGCTAGAGTCACTTCGGAGCCAAAAAAGCTCATTAAAGGCTATATTTTGGCAAAACTAGCTATAAGGACTTTGTTTTTACACAAAGTGACTTTTTAAGGTATGTTGGTGCTCCAAATGAGTCCTTTAGACTTATTATAATATATTATATGTTAAAATAATTATTTGGGATAAAAATAACATTGCTAGAGTCACTTCGAAGCCAAGAAAGCCCTTAAAAGGCTATATTTCGTCCAAACTAGTTATAAGGACTTTGTTATTGCGCAAAGTGATTTTTTAAGGCTTGTTGGAGCTCCAAATGAGTCCTTTCGACTTATTATAATATATTATATGTTCAAATTCTCATTTGGGACCAAAACAACTTTGCTAGAGTCACTTCGGAACGAAAAAAATCCCTTTAAAGGCTGTATTTCGGCAAAACTAGTTATAAGGACTTATTTTTTACGCGATGTGACTTTTTAAGACTTGTTCGAGCTCGAAAAAGCCCTTTAAAGGCTACATTTCGAAAAAAGTAGTTATAAGGACTTTGTTTTTGAAAAAAGTAAATTTTTAAGGCTTCTTGGAGCTCGAAATGAGTCCTTTAGACTTATTATAATATATTATATGTTCAAATACTCATTTGGGATCAAAAAAACTTTGCTAGAGTCACTTCCGAGCCAAAAATACCCTTTAAAGGCCATATTTCGGCAAAACTAGTTACAAGGACATTGTTTTTTCACGAAGTGACTATTTATGGCTTGTTCGAGATCCAAATGAGTCCCTAATGCTTATTATAATATATTATATGTTCAAATCCTCATTTGGGATCAAAACAACTTTGCTAGTCACTTTGGAGCCAAAAAAGCTCTTTAAAGGCTATATTTCGGCATAACTAGTTTTAAGGACTTATTTTTTGTGAGAAGTGACTTTTTAAGGCTTGTTCGAGCTCCTAATGTGTCACCCATACTTATTAGAATATATTATATGTTAAAATACTCAGTTAAGATAAAAAATAAAAACCTTGCTAAGGTCACTTTGGAGCCAAACAAACCTTTAAAGGCTATATTTCGACAAAACTAATTATACAGACTTTGTTTTTGCGCGAAGTGACTTTTTAAGACTTCTTGGAGCACCAAATGAGTTACTAATACTTATTATAATATATTATCTGTTCAAATACTCAGTTCGTATAAAAAAAAACTTTGCTAGAGTCAATTTGCAGCCAAAAAAGCCCTTTAAGGGCTACATTTCAGAAAAACCTGTTAGAAGAACTTTGTTTTCCAGCAAAGTGACTTTTTAAGGCTTGTTAGGACTCGAAATATGTCCTTTAGACCTTTTATAATATATTATATATTTAAATACTCATTTGGGATCAAAACAACTTTGTTAGAGTCACTTTGGAGCCAAAAAAGCCATTTAAAGGCTATATTTTAGCAAAACTAGTTACAAGGATTATTTTCTGCGCGAAGCGGCCTTTTAAGGCTTGTTGGAGCTCCAAATGAGTCCCCAATACTTGTTATAATAAATTATAGGTTCAAACACTCAATTGGGATTAAAACAACTTTGCTAGAGTGACTTCGGAGCCAAGATGCTCCTTAAAGGGTATGTTTCGTCAAAACTAGTTATAAGGACTTTGCTTTTGTGTAAAGTGACTTTCTAAGGCTTGTTGGATCCCCAAATGTGTCCCTAATACGTATTATAAAATATTATATGTTTATATACTCATTTGGATCAACAACAACTTTGCTAGAGTCACTTCGGAGCCAAAAGAGCCCTTAAAGGCTATATTTTGGCAAAACTAGTTACAAGGACTTTGCTTTTACATAGAGTGAATTTTTAAGGTTTGTTGGAGCTCCAAATGAGTCCTTTAGACTTATTATAATATATTATAAATTCAAATACTCATTTTGGATCAAAACAACTTTGCTAGAGTTACTTCGGAGGTAAAAAATCCGTTTGAAGGCTATATTTCGGCAAAACTAGGTTTTAGGACTTAGTTTTTGCGCGTAGTGACTTTTCAAGGCTTGTTGGAGCTCCAAATGAGTCCCTAATACTTATTAAAATTTATTATGTGATCAAAACAACTTTGCAAGAGTCAATACGGAGCCAAAAAAGCCCTTTAAAAGCTATATTTCGGCAAAACCTATTATAAGGACTTTGTTTTATTGCAAAGTGACTTTTTAAGGCTTGTTGGAGTTCCAAATGAGTCCTTTAGACTTATTATAATACATTATATGTTCAAATACTCATTTTGGATGAAAACACCTTTGCTGGAGTCACTTCGGAGCCAAAAAAGTCCTTGAAAGGCTATATTTTTGCAAAACTAGTTATAAGGACCTTTTTTTTAGCGCGAAGTGACTTTTTAAAGATTTATGCAGCTCAAAATGAGTCCCAAATACTTATTATAATATATTATGTGTTCAAATACACAGTTGAGATCAAAACAACTTTGCTAGAATCGCTTCGGAACCAACCCTGTAAAGGCTATATTTCGGCAAAACTAGTTATAAGTGCTTTGTTTTTGCTTATAGTCACTTTTTAAGGTTTGTTGGAGCTCCAAATGAGTCCTTTAGATTTATTATATTATATTATATTATATTATATCACATGTTCAAATACTCATTTGGGTTGAAAACAACTTTGCTAGAGTCACTTCGGAGCCATTAAAGGCTATATTTCGGCAAAACTAGTTATAGGGACTTTGTTTTTGCGCGAAGGGACTTTTTAAGGATTTTTGGAGCTCCAAATGAGTCCCTAAGACTTATTATAATATATTATACATTCAAATACTAATTTTTGATCAAAACACATTTGCTAGAGTCACTTCAGAGCAAAAAAAGCTCTTTAAAGGCTTTATTTCGGCAAAACTAGTTATAAGGACTTAGTTTTTGCGCAAAGTGACTTTTTAAGGCTTGTTGGAGATCAAAATAAGTCCTATTACTTATTATGATATATTATATGTTCAAATACTCAGTTGCCATCAAAAAACCCGCGCTAGGGTCACTTCGGAGCCAAAAAAGCCGTTTAAAGGCTATATTTCGGCAAAAGTAAATATGAGGACTATGTTTTTGCGAAAAGTGACTTTTGAAGGCTTCTTGGAGCTCGAAATGAGTCCTTTAGACTTATTATAATATATTATTTGTTCAAATACTTATTTGGGACTAAAACAACATTGCTAGAGTCACTTCGGAGCCAAAAATACCCTTTAAAAGATATATTTCAACAAAACTAGTTACAAGGATTTGGTTTTTTCACAAAGTGACTTTTTCAGGCTTGTTCGAGATCCAAATGAGTCCCTAATGCTTATTATAGTATATTATATGTTCAAATCCTCATTTGGGATCAAAACAACTTTGCTAGAGTCAGTTCGGAGCCAAAAAAGCCCTTTAAAGGCTAGATTTCGGCAGAACTAGTTTTAAGGACTTATTTTTTGTGCGAAGTGACTTTTTAAGGCTTGTCGAGCTCCCAATGTGTCACCCATACGTAATATAATATATTATATGTTCAAATACTCAGTTGGGATATAAAAAAAAACCTTGCTAGGGTCACTTCGGAGTCGAACAACCCTTTAAAGGCCATATTTCGGCAAAACTAGTTATGAGGATTTTGTTTTTGTGCGAAGTGACTTTTGAAGGCTTGTTGGAGCACCAAATGAGTTCTTAATACTTATTTTAATATATTATACATTCAAATACTCAGTTCGCCTAAAAAAAAAACTTTGCTAGAGTCACTTTGCAGCCAAAAAATCCCTTTAAAGGTTACATTTTGGAAAAACCTGTTAAAAGGACTTTGTTTTCTCGCAAAGTGACTTTTTAAGGATTGTTGGAGCTCCAAATATGTCCTTTAGACTTATTATAATATATTATATGTTCAAATAGTCATTTGGGATAAAAACAACTTTGCTAGAGTCACTTCGGAGCCAAAAGAGTCCCTTAAAGGCTATATTTTGGCAAAACTAGTTATAAGGACTTTGTTTTTGCGGCGCAAAGTGACTTTATAAGGCTTGTTGGATCTCCAAATGAGTCCATAATACGTATTATAAAATATTATATGTTTAAATACTCATTTGGGTCCACAACAACTTTGTTCAAGTCACTGCGGAGCCAAAAAAGCCCTTTAAAGGCTATATTGTGGCAAAACTAATTATAAGGACTTTGTTTTTGCGCGAAGTTACTTTTTAAGGCTTGTTGAAGTTTTAAATGAGTCCCTAATACTTCTTATAATATATTATATCTTCAAATACTCTGTTGGGATCAAAACAACTTTGCTAGAGTCAATACAGAGCGAAAAAGGCCCTTTAAAAGTTATATTTCGGCAAAACATGTTATAAGGACTTTGTTTTGTTGCAACGTGGCTTTTGTAAGGCTTGTTGGAGTTCCAAATGAGTCCTTTAGACTTTTTATAATACCTTATATGTTCAAATACTCATTTTGGATCAAAACACCTTCGCTAGAGTCACTTTGTAGCAAAAAAAAAGTCTTTTGAAGGCTATATTTTGGCAAAACTAGTTATAAGGAATTTGTTTTTGCGCGAAGTGACTTTTTAAGGCTTTATGCAGCTCAAAACGAGTCCCAAATACTTATTATAATATATTATGTGTTCAAATACTCTGTAGGGATCAAAACAGCTTTGCTAGAGTCGCTTCGGAGCCAAAAAAGCCCTTTAAAGGCTATATTTCGGCAAAACTAGTTATAAGTGCTTTGTGTTTGCTTATAGTGGCTTTTTAAGGTTTGTTGGAGCTCCAAATGAGTCCATTTGATTTATTATTTTATATTATTATTCAAATCCTTATTTGGGTTCAAAAGAACTTTGCTAGAGTCACTTCGAAGCCATTAAAGGCTATATTTCGGCAAACCTAGTATTTTTGGAGCTCCAAATGAATCCCTAAGACTTATTATAATATATTATATGTTCAAAAACTCATTTTGGATCAAAACAACATTGCTAAAGTCACTTTGGAACCAAAAAATCCCTTTAAAGGCTGTATTTCGGCAAAACTAGTTATAAGGACTTATTTTTTACGCGAAGTGATTTTTTAAGTCTTGTTCAAGCTCCATGTGAATTAATTTTTATTGTTTTGAAATGACATGATTAGTGTTGAAAATATTACTGCATGGTTGTTTGGAAACTTGAAAATTAGTATGTGTTTGGAATTGTTTGTTCACATAGAATTCACATCGGCACAGTGCACGTGCCGCTAGTTACCTTGTAGGCTAGGTCTGGGAGGTATCGAGTCCTCACGGGATGAGTCATGGTATAAGGTTGGGCTGTCCACGTTAGTAGGCCCTCGTGCCACATGTAGGTTGATGATTTGGATGTTTTTTTATGTTTTATCTCATTTTGTGATTTGTAAATATCGTTTTGGAAAAGGAAAGAGAAACATCCATAGAATGCACACTAATGAAATTATTATATATACGTTATTATTTGTAAACTCTAACCAAGCAGGTTTATTTTCAAAGCAAAACCGATAAAACCGAAAAGTGAGTAATTGTTTCTCTACTGGGCGCGTTAGCTCACCCTTTATTTTTCCCCCCTCAGGCGGAGTTCATAGTAATATTCTTGCCGGTAAGTAATTGGAGCGTTGGACTAAAGTTAAGCTCGAATTGCTAATCTCTAACTGTTAAATCTTTTGGTGTAAGAATCTTATTACTTTTGGATGACTGTATGAGATATTTTGGACTCTTGGTGCTTATCCGATGATGATTGGTCATCTTGCTTTTATTTTACTTATACTTGGTGCTACACTAAACTGTGAAATTTATATTGTTTATTTCTAAGCATTTATATGTTTGAATTTTTTTTAAAAAAATTCCCCAGGGAAAACCGTTTGATGTGTTTATAACGTGTGTATTAAACTTTAAATCTAATGTTTTAATTGATTATTTTCACTCTTAAACTCCAACCCCCACATAGGGGCTTTACAGATTTTGGTATCCGAGCCGAGGTTCGGTAAATCTTGGGAGTGTAGCACTATTTTTTTTATTTATTTAATTTGTTTTTCAAATTTTAAAAGCATGGCCTTATCATTGGAAAGCAAACCTTTGGATAAAATTCTCTATAGTCAAAGAAAAATGCCACCTAGAATTAGAGGTGGAGGAAGAGGGCAAGCGAATGTAGGACGAGGTCCAGATGTTAGAGATATGTTTGGTGATGCCCCATGAGCTCCTAGGGTGCAGAATCGTAGACAAAAGGACGGTTCCTGAAGGTGACTCCTGCTATTTTTGAGAGGGAATATGATCCTGAAGCGGCTGGCAGGTGGCTGAAGGAGGTTATGCGAATCTTCAGACTAGCAGTGATGCCAGAGAATTTTCAAGTTGAATTTGCAGCCTATTTGATGCGAACCTCGCTAAGAGTAACGAGACCCGGAATAAAAAAAGAACCCAAGATCGTTCTACGATCAGATCTCGACCCAAAGCTTAGCAAAGCACGAACCTCGGTATGTCGAAGACGCCAGAAACGGGAATGGATGAACCGTTTGGTAAGTCAAAAGGGTGAACGCCGAAAGGAAAACCTTGATAAGTTCAAATCAGTTCACAAAGAACCAAAGAGAAACACTCTCAATTTCTGAATAATACTTGTCTTTTTGTTTTATTACCTCATAAGCCTTTAAATAGGCGGAAAATACATAATAAATTTCCAATACTAGCTTAATGGATGTTCATAATGCCTAAGGAAAGATTATTGGCTGATTTGATAGCCTTACATGCCAAAGAAAAGGAAAGTTGACTAGTGCTGAAACAAACAAGGAAATTGAAATTTGCCTATAAAAACTAACTTATTTGAGCAACAAATAAAAGGAAACTACCCTATACACACTATGAACGAAATTAATAATTAAAATGACATAATTATTCAATAATGGACTTGTTCTACGTTCACATAGGCTGGGCATTCATATGGGCTTTCTTTCGGGCCGAATTTGAACTATCTTCGTCGTAACTGGCCAATCTTTTCTCCAGCCCAACTCCTCGTATTGAACTTCTTGCATCAAACTTATAATTTCTTGAATAACTTGATCTAGCTCACTCATGATCACATCATTCCCTTCCACTTGAAAGGGATTTGTCTTCAAATCCAAAAATGTTGTAACAATGTATTTTGGAAATCGTGGTGATGAAACGGGTTCTTGTACAGCAAAGCAATTCTGTTGTGTCTCCACGAAGCTCTCGGACTTCTTTTTATCTTCTTCACCTTCATAGTAATATTTGCTACCTTCTTCAACGGTTATTTCTCTTGGGCAGCAAGAATGACATGATCGCTCTTCTTGTTGATAAATGCCGTCTTCTACTTGGGAACATTGCTTGTGCCTTGGATCAAATGACACTTCTTCCTCCAAATTCTTCATGCTAGTGTCTTGAGCATCATCAACTGGTGGTGTTGGCATCTTTTGCAAAGATATTATAATGTTCTCCACTCTTGCGGTGAACTCATCAAATCTTCTATCAAACAAATCAAATTGAGTACTTTGAGCTGATGTTCGGACGTTGCTACTTGTTTCGACCTGCTTGACACGTGCCTTTACTATTCGATCGACGTGTTCATGAATCGGCTTCATCTCTTCATGTGCCATGCATCTGATCTCTTTCTTCATAGCCTCCATGTACAACTTTGGATCTGTCCCAACTCGAACAAACTTATTCTTGCATTAGAACATGTTGGTTGCTACAACAGCCTATAAAAGGAATACAAAACCTCACAAATCACTCCCTCACGTGTTTCACTCTATAATTTTTTTCTCTCAACACTCTTGTATCACACATGATTAGGCTTTTACTCTAATTTGATCTCACAAACTTTTTTTTTTTTTTTTTGCATTTTTCTCTCTTTGGGTTCTTTATCAACTGATTCAAATAGTGAAACAAAAATTCCAGCAGCAATTCACAAAGAAATCAAAATTCAGAGAATAACCTAAGTTGACTCCTTTTTTTTTACGATTTTTTTTAATCTGAACTATTTAGATTGAGAACTAAAAGAAAATAACGGAAAAGATAAGAAAGCGACAAGAAAAAAATAAACTAGATGACAATAACACTAGATTAGAAAAAGGGTAACAAGGCAGAAAATATGAAACTTGAACTTTTTTTTTCTTTGTGTTTTTTTTTTGGACGAATTTTGGATTTTTTTTTTCTTCAGATTAATGGAAAACTAAAATAAGATTAATAAAAGGATAAATAAACCTGAAAATAGACCAAAGCTCTGATACAAAATGATGCGAACCTCGCTAAGAGTAACGAGACCCGGAATAAAAAAAGAACCCAAGATCGTTCTACGATCAGATCTCGACCCAAAGCTTAGCAAAGCACGAACCTCGGTATGTCGAAGACGCCAGAAACGGGAATGGATGAACCGTTTGGTAAGTCAAAAGGGTGAACGCCGAAAGGAAAACCTTGATAAGTTCAAATCAGTTCACAAAGAACCAAAGAGAAACACTCTCAATTTCTGAATAATACTTGTCTTTTTGTTTTATTACCTCATAAGCCTTTAAATAGGCGGAAAATACATAATAAATTTCCAATACTAGCTTAATGGATGTTCATAATGCCTAAGGAAAGATTATTGGCTGATTTGATAGCCTTACATGCCAAAAATAGAAAAGGAAAGTTGACTACTGCTGAAACAAACAAGGAAACTGAAATTTGCCTATAAAAACTAACTTATTTGAGAAACAAATAAAAGGAAACTACCCTATACACAATATGAACGAAATTAATAATTAAAATGACATAATTATTTAATAATGGACTTGTTCTACGTTCACGGAGGCTGTTCTACGTTCACATAGGCTGGGCATTCATATGGGCTTTCTTTCGGACCGAATTTGAACTATCTTCGTCGTAACTGGCCAATCTTTTCTCCAGCCCAACTCCTCGTCTTGAACTTCTTGCATCAAACTTATAATTTCTTCAATAACTTCATCTAGCTCACTCATGATCACATCACTATTTGTTGCGGGGTTCGGCATTAGAATGGTGGGAGATGTAGGAAGAATATTATGACACTGAAAATCTTACTTGGAATGAGTTTGAAAGACTATTAAGAGAAAATTACATTCCCGAGGCCCACAAATATGAGACGATTGCTCAGTTTAGTGGCTAGTTCAGGCGGACATGATGGTAGCTAAATATCATGCTCGCTTTATCAACTTGTCTCAATATGATGAGTGAGCAATATACTCACTCATATATCGCACTTTCCATATTGAATTGTTGTAATTTCCTCAAGTTTTATGTATTTTAACAAGTTTCTTGAGTGTATAGATGAGTTGATAAGAAGCACGGAAATCGAGGCGGAGAAGCACGAAAACAAAGATTTTTTGAAGCAAGGATAAACTCCACAGCAGAACAAGCGCCGGTCGTTTGCCTAAGTGGGGCGATCGACCGCCCAAATCAACGCAAATTGGAGTTCAGCAAAGCGATCGCCGGTCGTTCGCTCAATACGAGCCGGTCGACCGCCCAACATCGCCCAACAAAGGAGAAAAAGCAGAGCAATCGCCGGTCGTTCGCCCCGAACGAGCCGAACGATCACCCCGCGCTAGATCGAACAAAGCCAATTGGGGCGGTCGTTCGCCCAGATGAGAAGAATGACCGCCGAATCACGAACTTCTCCCAGTGCCAATTGGGGCGATCGTTCGCCCGGATGAGAAGAACGACCGCCAAAGCCCGAGTTTCTCTATTATCAGATGGGGCGGTCGTTCGCCCAAATGAGAAGAACGACCGCCGAAATCGCTGTTTCGAAAACGTTATCGTTTTGTCCATAACTCCACTCCGTTTTAGCCTCAAAAATTAGGTCAAATGATGAGAACCTATAAATACTAAGGTTCTTGGGACGAAAAAGACACGGAAGAATTCCAATCATAGATATTAGAGTGAAGGTTTTGCAACGAGTCTCTCAAGAACGGGAAGAACTTGAAGAACACGAAGAACGCTTCTCAACCGCCACCGTGAAGAGTTTCTTCTAATCCTTTATTGTTCTTTCTCCACCATGAACTCTATGCTTCTTGTTATTGTTTTCCTTTCCATTATGTTCTAGAATTTTTATGCTAAGGCTACGATGTAGCCTAGAACAACATTTGTGTAAATTCATAATTTCATGCAATATTAGTTATTGATTCTATGCCTATGTGATTGATTTGATTCGTTCTTAATGCTATTATGTGTTTGGCCAACATATGATTGATGTTTAGGGTTCAATTAGAGATTCGAGAGAGGATAATTGAATTGTGCACCAAGTTAAATCAACACAAATCGATATTAGATTAGAGATAATTAATACGTTTGTGCGGCTTGATAAATTCTTGTTCTTATTGCTGGTTTGTATATGTGGCTCAAGATTCGAGAGAGGAGAGTCCATTATAGACTTAGGTTCTTAATGCTTGAGAGAGATTATTGAACAATTCGTAGAGTAATTTGCCGTCACATAAGAATCATTAATTAATGCAGAAGAATTTGAATTATGCAATAGTGTGTCTAGGTGAAATCGGATGCCTTAGCCTCGTTAACATTGATTGAAACCAAAGTAATTTGTGCTGCGTTTTTATTGCATTCATTTTATATTTAAGATTTTATTTCTTTAAATTCTATTATCAACATTTATAATTAATCGTTCGAATAGAGTTAGGATTAAACTAGTTTGGTAATTAGGAAACCAAGTCCTCGTGGGATCGACACTTGATTTACACTTTATTACTTGCCACGGCACGTGCACTTGCGTTGTGTTAGAAAAAGCCTAACAAGTTTTTGGCGCCGTTGCCGGGGACTTGGCGTTTTTAATATCAAACAAAATAATTCTTTCATTAATTCGAACATTCTTTCTTTGTGATTTGTTTATTTTATTTTATCTTTTGTAATATTTCACAGTTATTTATTTTGTTTTCCTTTCTTGCTCTTTTTATGTGGTGACAGGCTTATGCGCAAATTTGGAGACTGTGCATTGTTTCCATTTGACAGCGAGATAGAGCGTTCGTTCCGCCGGAATCGAAAGCTTGCTCGCGAAGCTATATTACAAGCCCAACAAGAACAAGAAAGGGAATTTTCATCTTCTTCCTCTCCACCATCTTCACCAATTTCAATGGAGAACAATCCAGCTTTCGCAGAGGAGGCTGCAAGGACACTGCGAGACTATGTCCTACCAACGGTGGCTGGAGTTCATTCGGCCATTCGAAAGCCAGCGATCGCTGCCAACAACTTTGAAATCAAGCCCGCTACTCTACAGATGGTTCAGAATATTCAATTCAGTGGGCTTGGTTCTGAAGACCCCAAGGATCATATCGCGAATTTCATGGAGATTTGCGACACATTCAAGTACAATGACGTTACTGATGATGCCATTAGACTCCGCATATTCCCATTTTCACTGAGGGACACGGCGAAGAGTTGGCTCAATTCTTTGCCGGCTAATTCAATCACTACTTGGGAAGACCTATGCCAGAAATTCTTGACAAAGTTCTTTCCACTAGAGAAGACTGCTAAGCTGCGCAATGAAATAGTCAACTTCGCACAGCATGATGGGGAGACACTATATGAGTCATGGGGGAGGTTTAAAGACCTGCTTAGGAAGTGCCCACAACATGGCCTCCCTAAGTGGATGCAAGTTCAGACGTTCTACCTTGCTCTCACACCCGCAACAAAGACCCTAGTAAATGCTGCAGCTGGCGGGGCACTCATGAATAAGACTGAAGACGCAGCATATTCTTTGTTGGAAGAAATGGCAATGAACAATGATCATGGGGGATCGGGAAGGAACATTCTGAGAAAACAGATGCCTATCAGTGAAGTAGAATCAGTCAAGGCTTTAACAGAGCAGATAGCAGCCCTAACCAAGCAACTTCAGAGCAGTCAGTTGGGGGTTAATGCAGCCATTACTTGTCAGTGGTGCCAGGGACCTCATCCTAGTGAAACTTGTCAGGCAGGAAACCCGATGATGACTGACGGAACTGAGCAGGCAAATTATATTGGCAACAACAATCCTTTCGGAAACACTTTCAACCCAGCATGGAGAAATCATCCCAACTTCTCTTGGAGGAACACACAGAACCCTCAGAATTCGCAGAATCATCAAATGCAACAAGCTCCTCCTCCTAGAGAAAAGAAAGCTGACTTAGAAAGTCTTATGGCTAAGATGGCAGAGCATACCAATTCATTCATGGCAGAAACTCGAACAGCTCTTCAGAATCAGTCAGCTCAGATCAGAAGCCTCGAGACTCAGATCAATCAGCTTGCCAATGCTAACAACACCAGACAACAGGGAACGCTACCAAGTAACACGGTGGTGAACCCTAAAGACCATTGCAACGCCATTACACTCCGTAGTGGTACAGTTGTTGAAGACAAGGTTAAGAAGCCATGCTCCACAGAGAAAGCCCGAGACAAAGAACCAATAGTTGAAGAAGGTACTAAAGAAGAAGTCACTGAGACCAAGACTGCACCTCAAAGGATACCCTACCCTCAAAGATTGGTCAACAACAAGCTCGACAAACAGTTCTCAAGGTTCTTGGATGTGTTCAGAAAGCTTCATATAAACATCCCATTTGCTGAAGCTTTGGAGCAGATGCCCAGCTATGCCAAATTCATGAAAGAAATCATCTCTCGGAAGCGCAAGTTGGAAGACTATGAGACCATCGCACTTACTGAAGAGTGCAGCGCTATCATTCAGCGCAAACTCCCTCAGAAGTTGAAGGATCCAGGAAGCTTCACGGTCCCTTGTGAAATTGGAGGGTCAGTTTTCGAGAAAGCCTTATGCGACCTCGGGGCAAGTATCAACTTGATGCCCTTGTCTATTTTCAGACGCCTTGGGTTGGGCGAAGCAAAGCCGACACGGGTTACTTTACAGATGGCAGACAGATCGATCAAGCATCCCAGTGGAGTTATCGAAGATGTGCTTGTCAAGGTAGATAAGTTTATCTTTCCAGCAGACTTTGTGGTGCTAGACATGGAAGAGGACAGAGACATTCCCATCATCCTAGGTAGACCATTTTTGGCAACTGGAAAGGCACTGATTGATGTACAGAAGGGTGAACTGCGATTGAGAGTGCAAGACGAAGAAGTAACATTCAACGTCTTCAAGGCAATGAAGCTTCCCGAAGCTAGTGATGATGTGTTCCGAGTGGATGTTCTTGATACAGTAGTAGCAGAGATCTCAAACGTCCCAGCAGATACTTTGGAAGCTTGCTTGGTAAATTGTACCGAGCAAATGTGTGAAGGTACTGAAGTCCGTGAAACTGTTTCGTGGATGGATGCATTTGAGCCGAATAAAAGGAAATATTTTGAAGAACTTGGCACAGGGCCCAGCCGCACTTTACCATCCATTCAGAAGCCGCCGGTACTAGAACTGAAGCAACTGCCTTCTCATCTCCGATATGCATTCCTTGGAGAATCATCTACTTTGCCAGTCATCATTTCGTCAGAATTGTCATTGGAAAGCGAAGAAAAGTTGTTAAGGGTGCTGAGAAAGTATAAGGAAGCAATTGGTTGGACATTGGCAGACATTAAGGGGATTAGCTCATCTCTATGCTCTCATCGCATTCTTATGGAAGCAGAGCACAAACCTTCGGTGGAGCATCAACGTCGCTTAAACCCGACCATGAAGGACGTTGTCAGAAAAGAAGTACTCAAATGGTTGGATGCAGGTGTGATTTACCCGATTTCTGATAGCTCGTGGGTTAGCCCTGTCCAAGTGGTGCCAAAGAAAGGAGGGATGACAATTGTGAAGAATGACAATAACGAGTTGATTCCAACAAGGACAGTCACTGGATGAAGGATATGCATGGATTATAGGAAGCTGAACAAGGCGACCCGCAAAGATCACTTCCCCTTGCCATTCATTGATCAGATGCTCGACCGGCTCGCCGGACAAGACTATTATTGCTTCCTAGATGGCTACTCCGGGTACAACCAAATAGCCATTGCACCTGAGAACCAAGAGAAAACCACCTTTACTTGTCCTTATGGCACTTTTGCATTCCGCAGAATGCCATTTGGACTTTGCAATGCACCGGCGACGTTTCAACGTTGCATGATGGCTATCTTCTCAGACATGGTAGAGCGAATCATTGAGGTATTCATGGACGATTTTTCTGTTTTTGGTTCGTCTTTCGATCACTGCTTGAATAACTTGTCAAAGGTCCTGGAAAGATGTGTGGAGACAAATTTGGTGCTTAATTGGGAGAAGTGCCATTTTATGGTTAAGGAGGGAATTGTGCTAGGTCATCGGATCTCTTCAAATGGCATTGAGGTAGATAGAGCGAAAGTGGATACAATTGAAAAACTTCCACCGCCGACTTCAGTGAAGGGAGTTCGAAGCTTTTTGGGGCATGCTGGGTTTTATCGTCGATTCATCAAAGACTTCTCCAAGATCTCAAGACCGCTATGTAACCTTCTTGAAAAAGGGGCCGCCTTTGAATTTACCGACGAGTGCTTGGAAGCATTTAATGTTTTGAAGAAAAAGTTGGTCACCGCCCCAGTAGTGATGCCTCCAGACTGGTCTTTGCCTTTCGAGATTATGAGTGATGCTAGTGATTTTGCAGTGGGTGCAGTTTTGGGGCAGAGAAAGGACAAGTTGTTTCACACCATTTACTATGCAAGCAGAACCCTCAATGATGCACAACTGAATTATGCTACAACAGAGAAGGAATTACTTGCAGTGGTATTCGCATTCGACAAATTCCGGCCCTATCTCATTGGCAACAAAGTCATAGTCTTTACGGACCACTCGGTACTCAAGTATTTATTGGAAAAGAAAGATGCTAAACCAAGGTTGATCCGATGGGTACTATTGCTTCAGGAGTTCGATTTGGAGATTAAAGATAAGAAAGGAACGGAAAACCTGGTAGCCGATCATTTGTCAAGGCTTGGGAATGAAGAGGAAAAGAAAGACTTAGAGCAGCCCATTGATGACAACTTCCCGGATGAACGGTTGCTAGCAGTGAAAAACCTACCGTGGTTTGCAGACTTTGTCAATTACCTTGCAGGTCATGGCACACCACCCGACTTCACTTATCATCAGAAGAAGAAATTCCTCTCCGATGTGAAGTATTACTATTGGGAGGAACCACTCCTCTATCGACACTGTGCAGATCAAATCATCAGGAGGTGTGTTCTAGAAGAAGAAATGCATAGCATTATAACCCATTGCCATACTTTAGAGAGTGGTGGGCATTTTGGGGGCAAGAGGACAGCGGCCAAGGTACTTCAATGTAGATTTTATTGGCCTACATTGTTCAAGGACGCCTATCGCTTTGTGCTATCTTGTGATCGTTGTCAACGATCGGGTAACATCTCACGCCGCAATGAAATGCCGCTAACTAACATCATTGAAGTCGAACTTTTCGACGTGTGGGGGATTGATTTTATGGGGCCCTTCCCTTAATCGTTCAACAACAAATACATCCTCCTCGCGGTTGATTATGTCTCAAAATGGGTAGAAGCAGCCGCGACTCTTACAAACGATGGCAAGGTAGTACTCAAGTTCCTCCACAAGCATATTTTCACACGGTTCGGTACACCACGGGCTATCATTAGTGACGAGGGCACACACTTCTGCAACAAGCAATTTGAAGCTCTCCTCTTAAGGTATGGTATGCGACGCAGGAAGGCACTCGGTTATCACCCGCAATCCAATGGCCAAGCTGAGATTTCAAACCGGGAGGTTAAGCAAATTCTGGAAAGAACTATGAGCTGCTCGCGAAAAGATTGGGCACGACGACTTGATGACGCTTTATGGGCATATCGAACGGCATTCAAAACGCCGTTAGGTATGTCCCCGTATCGTCTTGTCTTTGGCAAGGCATGCCACTTACCTGTGGAACTCGAGCATCGAGCACTATGGTCATTGAGGAAGCTCAATATGGACCTAAAAGCCGCAGGAGTCCAACGTGCTCTACAGCTCAACGAATTGGAGGAACTTCGTCTTGAATCGTATGAGAATGCGAAGATCTACAAAGAAAAGACATAGGCATGGCATGACAAGCATCTCATTAGGAAAGACATACAACCGGGACAACAGGTGCTACTGTTCAACTCGAGATTGAAGCTCTTTCCCGGGAAGCTGAAATCAAGATGGTCGGGACCATTCACCGTGATCAAGGTTTATCCTCATGGAGCTGTTGAATTGAGCAATAAAGAGGGAGAGTCATTCAAGTGAACGGACAAAGAGTCAAGACATACGTCACGGGCGAACCAATCGGCCCGACATCAACCACAATTCTTCAAGATGCTTGAAGACAACGAATCAAGCTGGACGTTAAACGTAGCGCTTGTCGGGAGGCAACCTGACTGTTAGTGAGTTTTCTTTCATTTATTTTTAGTTTCTATTTCTTAATTTCAGTTTTTTTTTTTTTTGCTTTGTTTTCGTTAGTTCTAGCTCTTTTGATTTTTAAATTTTTATCTTTTATTTTGCGTTGGTTTTCATATATAACCTTTTGGGATTTGATATTATTTTTAGTTTTGCAGCAAAAAAAAAAAAAAATCCGACAGAGCTAGCGCCGGTCGTTCGCCTCACTCTGGCGATCGACCGGCTGGTTCTCTACATACGAATGCTCAGGGTTGGCGGTCGTTCGCCCATATTGGGGCGATCGACCACCCATGCCACAAAATGCACGTTTTGCGCAAGGGTTAAAGGGGTTAGTACACCCCTTTTCCCCATCTCTTCCATCGACTCTCTCTCTCTCTCTTGCAACTCTTTCCCCCGCCCCTCCGTCACATCACGCCGCGCTCCTCCCCACGAGCGTCGCTCCGTCATCGTTCTCCGCCGCGCTCATCCCAATGAGTGCCGCTCCACCATTCTTCTCTCCGTCGCCCTTCTCTCCGTCAGCCCGCATTTCCTCGCCGCGCGCTTCAACAAGCGCCGCACCAGTCCGCTCCGCCGCGCTTCTCACTAGCGCTGCGCCGCCGCTCCGCTCCGCCTCTCCGCCGCGCTCCGCCCCGAGAGCGCCGCCCCGCTCTCCCATTCCACCATCACCGCGCTCTTCAACGAGCGCCACTCCGCTCCGCCAGTTCGCATCACCACCGTGCTACCTCCCGCGCTGTTTCTCCACTTCGTACCTCCACGTCCTGCAGGCCGCCTCTAAGCTGTTTCTGCTTCCGCTGTGACATAGCCGCGCCACTCGAGGTACCGCTTCGTCGTTGTTTTTTCTGTTGCGGCCGTATTTAAACGTTTGGTGGGTGTTTGTGGCCACGTTAGCGGTTGGTTACGGGCGTATTCTCGGCTATCTGTACCTACTTCTGTGTATATTGCTATCGTGTCTTTGGTTTTGGTCGTCCTCTTTACTCCCTTGCAACATGCCGCTTAAGCGCAAAGTCTGCAATCCCGCTGCACTAGTCTCGAAGTCTGCCCCTTCCATCCAGTAATCTTTCGTCAATCGGGATGCCGAGCAACTCTATCAGCAGTTTGTGAAAGATGGCCAGCTCTTGGCCGTCGAATTCGAATTCACACCTTGCGCCGACCCACCAGATGGACTTTTGGTTGAGCAAATTGAACGGTTAGGATGGCAACAACTCTGTGTGCAAAAGTGTGCGGCTAACGTAGTGGTGGTGCGAGAGTTTTATGCCAATGCACATTACAATCGGCCCGGGAATGTGGTCTTGGTTCGCGGGAAGGACGTATCCTTTAGTCCGGCCACTATCAAACGCCTATTTGATTTACCGACGGTTGACAATGACGACTTCCATCGACTCCTAAACCAGGGTGCTGACTATGACCAAATTTTGTAAGAGATGGGTTTTCCCGGAGCCCGATGGACTTATTCGATCAATAATCCGGACCGACCTGTCAACGTCCCAGCCAATGTCTTCATCGATTTGCTCACGCCTGGTTCCACTTCATCCACCACAACCTCATCCCCACATCCCAGCGCTATGAGATCACCACTGACCGCGTTCTTCTTATGTACTGCATCTGCTCGGGTCAGTCTATCGATGTCGCCGCCATCATCAAGGACTCCATTTGCCACCGGGCCAGCCTCGGCAAGAACAAGATCAAGATGCCGCACGCCATTCTCATCACCTACTTGTGCGCTCAGGCGGGCATACCGATGAGCGATTCCGAGATGACTCTTGGGCCTACCAAGTTTGATCATGACAGCCTCATGAGATTCGAGCAGTGGCCCGGCGGTACACCCCAGCCAGATGGGATGGGTTTTGTGCCCTTTCCTGATCGCCCACCCGTGCCGCCACCACCGCCTGTTCTCCCTCGGATTCGCCATGCTCCTCCTGTTGGCGATCGAATCCACGGCCCGGCCATTGATGACGTACGCGAGCAGCGCCAAGACCTGCGACGGTCGCGTCGTCAAACGCAGCGTGGGGAGGGGTCTTCTTCGAGTGCGCCTGCACCCGAGCCCCATTCCTTTGACACTATCGCCACGATGATGGCGCACGGCTTTGAGACGCTCACTTTGGGGCAGGATCGTCTTCTACGGCACGTGTCCGACTTACAGCAACGCCATCTTGACTTGGCACGACACGTGCAGGATCTCGAGATCGCACTCCCGTATCAGCCCGCGGAGCCATTCCCGACATATCTTCTCGATGCCTATCGCAGCCCATCTCCCGAGCGGACGGTCGACGATTCCGCGGACAGCTGGGGTTCGTGGCCGGAATAGGCATCCTCCCTTCTATTCACTAGCGACAGTGCGGAGACTGTTTGTCTCAAGTTTGGGGGGGTGCCTTCACTCATTACCAGCGCGCAGACGAGAGCAGTATCAGTTATCTTACCTTTTCTTTTTAATGTATTGCAGATTTATTTTCTGTCCTTAAATCTATTTTCCGTCAGGTTTATTTTCTGTCATTAGGTTTATTTTTGTATTTTCGGTTATGTATTCACATAAACCTACGTTCTAATGAGTTATCTAGTGTTTTCTTATTTAGTGTTATGGCGTGATTCGATGATGAGGACTGGCATGAAGTCGAGTCCTATGCTATGTCGTAAGTCTTCCTCCTTCTGTGAACTTGACATGTTTAGCAAACTTAGAATTTGGTTGTTTCATATTTTGCACGATATTTATCTTCTCCCTGAGTCTGATTGATAAATATATGCGGTAAGAGTTCTTTTTATAACATTTGTTTGAGGTTGCTAGAACCCAACCTTGAAGTTGACGAGGCGAAATCTTGGTGGCAATAACTTGAGAAAATGGTTAAGGCATTCTTTTGGACCGTTTGAGCTTAAATAGCCTACCTTGTTGTATCCACCACTGCACCCGACTTTGAGCCTATACCCATTGTTATTCAAAATCATACCGAACGTATCAATTAAGCATCCACCAACCATGTTTCCATCATATTTACCTTGTTCACCGGGATTTGTAATTCAAAAACATTGTGAGTAGGAGTAATGATGACTTCCAAGCTTAGTTCAACGTGCCCTTAAAAAGACGGATCACCTATGTCTATCTACTTTAAAAAAAAAGAGAAAAAGAAAAAGAAAATGAAAGAAAAGAAAGAAAGTTCAATTAGGTGTATCCATCAATTCTAAAACATTCGAGGGAAATGTAGACGAAGTTTGGGGGAGTGCCATGTTGGTCAAAAATGGGGTAAATGGAAGTCAAGGGTGTTAATGCCGAAACTTTTGAATCCAGGTGAACTCTTGAGCCTAAAAATATCCTTCGACATACCTTAGCCGAGGCCGTAACATTACAAGCCAATAAAGTCCTTCTGATTCTCAGTTAATTGCCTTCTAAATTAGTGGAGATTAGCGTCAGAGTTGGGCTTATGGTGTTCCTCTTCATTGTGAAAAATTAAGACTCCGAACGCGTGCAAAAGTTAATTAGATAAAAGGGAGAAATAAAGCATACACACACTTCTAAATGACCATTTTCGAGGAAAGCTCAACTTGTTGAAACTATAGTTGGTTGCGAGGGCTTTGATGTAGCAAGGAACTGACAATTGTCCCTGAGAATTATCACATGCCAGGCATTACGGAGAAACCTGATTTCGAGTTAGATTCGTATTCCGTTTTGATTTCAATTTTAGTTTAATTATTCATTCATTGTTAGGAAAAGAGTCATGAGTTATAAAATCAGAATAATGCTTAATTGTTACTTGAGGACAAGCAACAGTTTAAGTTTGGGGTGTGATGAGTGAGCAATATAATCACTCATATATCGCACTTTCCGTATTGAATTGTTGTAATTTCCTCAAGTTTTATGTATTTTAACAAGTTTCTTGAGTGCACAGATGAGTTGATAAGAAGCACGGAAATCGAGGCAGAGAAGCACGAAAATAAAGATTTTTTGAAGCAAGGATAAACTCCACAACAGAACAAGCGCCGGTCGTTCGCCCAAGTGGGGCGATCGACCGCCCAAATCAATGAAAATTGGAGTTCAGCAAAGCGGTCGCCAGTCGTTCGCCCAACACGAGCCGGTCGACTGCCCAACATCGCCCAACAAAGGAGAAAAAGCAGAGCGATCGCCGGTCGTTCGCCCCGAACGAGCCGATCGATCGCCTCGCGCTAGATCGAACAAAGTCAAGTGGGGCGGTCGTTTGCCCAATCCTGAAGAACGACCGCCGAATCAAGAACTTCTCCAGCATAAATTGGGGCGGTCGTTCGCCCAATCCTGAAGAACGACCGCCGAGTCACGAACGTCTCCCAGTGTTAATTCGGGCGGTCATTTGCCCAGATGAGAAGAACGACCGCCGAAATCGCTGTTTCGAAAACGTTTGTCGTTTTGTCTATAACTCCACTCTGTTTTGGCCTCAAAAATTAGGTCAAACGATGAGAACCTATAAATACTAAGGTTCTTGGGACGAAAAAGAGACGAAAGAATTCCAATCATAGAGATTAGAGTGAAGGTTTTGCAACGAGTCTCTCAAGAACGGGAAGAACTTGAAGAACACGAAGAATGCTTCTCAACCGCCACAGTGAAGAGTTTCTTCTACTCCTTTACTGTTCTTTTTCCACCATGAACTCTATGCTTCTTGTTATTGTTTTCCTTTTCATTATGTTCTAGAATTTTTATGCTAAGGCTACGATGTAGCCTAGAACAACATTTGTGTAAATTCATAATTTCCTGCAATATTAGTTATTGATTCTATGCCTATGTGATTGATTTAATTTGTTCTTATTGCTATTATGTGTTTGGCCAATATATGATTGATGTTTAGGGTTCAATTAGAGATTCGAGAGAGGATAATTGAACTGTGCACTAAGTTAAATCAACACAAATCGATATTAGATTAGAGATAATTAATACGTTTGTGTGGCTTGATAAATTCTTGTTCTTATTGCTGGTTTGTATATGTGGCTCAAGATTCGAGAGAGGAGAGTCCATTATAGACTTAGGTTCTTAATGTTGAGAGAGATTATTGAACAATTCGTAGAGTAATTTGCCGTCACATAAGAATCATTAATTAATGCAGAAGAATTTGAATTTTACAATAGTGTGTCTAGGTGAAATCGGAAGCCTTAGCCTCGTTAACATTGATTGAAACCAAAGTAATTTGTGCTGCGTTTTTATTGCTTTCATTTTATATTTAAGATTTTATTTCTTTAAATTCTATTATCAATATTTATAATTAATCGTTCGAATAGAGTTAGGATTAAACTAGTTTGGTAATTAGGAAATCAAGTCCTCGTGGGATCGACACTTGATTTACACTTTATTACTTGCCACGGCACGTGAACTTGCGTTGTGTTAGAAAAAGTTTAACACAATACGATCCTAGCGGGGTGGCTAATGTCATTTCACGTTGTATGAAGTTTAGAGAAGGATTGAGACCAAATATTAGATCTCAGTCGGCGCCGTTCCCCTTTACAGAATTCCATGAGTTATTTTCTTCTGCACAGTGCATAGAGAATGATATATTGCGGAAGACGGAAGAAAGGAAGAAGGACAAGAACTCTGGCAAAAAGATTGACAAGAAAGCGTCATTGCAAGGACAAGGATCGCAAGGAAATGCTATTAGTGGCAATAATGGGTCTTCTGGAAGTGGTCGTTTCATGCCATATGCTTATTACTCTTGTGGTCAGGTGGGTCATCGTAAACGGGAGTGTCCCCTAAGGCGACAACAAACTTTGTTGGTTGAAGAAGGACAACAACGAAGTCAGTCTGGTTCAGTATCTTGGGAAAATCAAAGTAGGTAGCCTTGACCTACCGGTTTTCAACACCAGGCTCCATCAAATCTTGGTTTTATTGCACCGCAACCAAGATGGCATCTTCCACAGTACTACCCTTAGCCACAACCTCAGGGATCGGGTTTCCAACAAAGTCAAGCCACACTTTTTGCCTCGAGGGCATCTGGAAGTCAAGGTGGCCATCAACAAAGGGGAGGTGCTAGTCCAAGCAGTGGACATAGAGGCAGGGGTAGAGGACGCAATGGGAATGAGATGACCCAAAGCCAAACTTATGCAGTTACCGAGGCTCGTGCTGAGAATGCTGTTATGGATGGTATGATTTTTATCTCTCATTCTTAGCCTCATGTGTTGTTCGATACTGGTTATACCCACTCTTTCATATCTATGTCATTTGCTGCTAGTTTGCAACTAGAAATGAATTTATCTACCTCTCCGTTGTTACTTACTACGCCAATGGGCAGAGTAGGCGAGGTCTCGATGATATATAAATCTTATTGTGCGGTTATTGGAGACCATAAGCTTTTTGCAGATCTTTTTGTGATACCCATGAGTGAGTTTGATGTCATCTTAGGTATAAATTAGTTGTCCAAATACCAAGCAACAGTAAATTATTTTAGGCGGCGATATATTCTTATCACTAGTGACGGATAACTCATTGAGTACTCAGCTAAGTCAAGAATTATAACTCCTTATCCTTTACTCAAGGCATGCATATATGGTAGGAAGAATTTAGAGTATCTGGGAATGATCTTTGCGCTCGATGGAGAGTTGGGCACTACGAGTCCCTCTGTTGTTGATGTGGTGGAAAGTTTATGGAAAAAGTCTGGCCTTCCACAGGATAGAAAGATCGAGTTTTGCATTGATTTGATTCCCAATATCTATCTTGTTTCCATCCCTCCGTATCGCATGGCTCTTACCGAGTTAGGTGAGTTGAGGAAGCAGTTAGACGAGTTGTTGGAGAAAGGGTTCATATGTTTTAGTGTGTCCCCTTATGGAGCGTCCAAAGAATGTGTCAGAAATCCGAAGCTTTCTCGGATTGGCAGGATATTATAGGCGATTTATTGAAAACTTTTCTCGAATAGCCACTCTAATGACGAGACTAACAAAGAAGAATGTCAAGTTTTTATGGGATGATGATTGTGAAGGGGCATTTGAGGAACTAAAGCGTCGACTCACTAGTGCACTTGTTTTGGTGGTGCCCAATTGTGATGAACCTTATACAGTTTATACTAATGCTTCTAGAAGTGGGTTAGGTTGTGTCTTAATAAAACATGGGCAAGTAATTGCTTATGCATCGAGACAACTCAAGCCACATGAGAAAAATTATCTTACTCACGATCTAAAGTTAGCTGCGGTAATATTAGCGTTAAAAATTTGGAGGTGTTACCTTTATGGTGCTACATTCGAACTGTACACTGATCACCAGAGTCTCAAGTACTTGTTTACCCAAAGAGACCTCAATCTGAGACAACGAAGGTGGGTTGAGTACATGGAGGACTACGTGTTCGATCTCCAGTATCACCCCGGTAAGGCAAATGTCGTCGCAGATGCTCGCAGTCGAAAGAATTAAGGGATAGTTACATGTATAGCTCTGGAAAACTGGAAAACAAATGTCACGGTTGGGAAGTTTGATTTGCAATTTTGTCAAGATGGTGATAGAGCATATGTTTGCAATATAGTAGCTACCCCTTCTTTGATCCAACAGGTGAAGCAAGGCCGATGACAAGATGAAGAACTCTGTAAAATTTGGAATCAGCTTCAGAACGGAGAGTAGATAGACAAATGAAAGGTAGGACATGACGGGTTTCTCCTTTACAATGGGAAACTTGTAATGCCTATGGACCCTTACCTTCGGGAGTATGTATTAAGTGAAGCTCACCGCTCTAGACTCTCGGTTCACCCTGGAAGTACCAAAATGTACAAAGACCTTAAGTGTCAGTGTTGGTGATGTGGGATGAAACGCGATGTAGCCCAATTCATTTACAAGTGTATGGTTTGTCAGCAAGTTAAGGCGGAACATCAGAAACTGGGTGGAACTCTTCAACCCTTACCTATTTCTGAGTGGAATTGGGACCACATGACTATTCTAAGTTGAGTCGGTTATATGTTCGGCACATAATTAGGCTGCATGGTATGCCAGTTCGAATTGTATCAGATAGAGATTCCAGGTTCACCTCAAACTTTTGGAGGGGTTTACAGAAACACTTGGGTACTGAGTTAAGCTTAAGTACTGCATTTCATCCTCAAACGGATGGTCAATCTGAAAGAGTTATTCAGATCATCGATGACTTGCTTCTTTGTTGTGCACTAGACTTTGGAGGTAGTTGGAGTGTACATTTACCTCTAGTTGAGTTTTTCTACAATAACAGTTACCAAGCTAGTATAGGGATGGCTCCTTATGAAACATTATATGGTAGGACTTGTAGATCTCCATTGTGTTGGACGGAGGCAGAAGAACGTTTGGCACTTGGGCCCGAGTTGGTACAAGAGACCACATATAAAGTCAGGATTATCCGCGTCCGTCTTCGAGTCGCACAAAGTCGCCAAAAGAGTTATGTTGATACAAGAAGGCGACCCTTAGAGTTTATGGTGGGTGATTTTGTTTTGTTTTTTTTTTCAAAGTGACCCCAAAACACGGTGTGTATCGTTTCGGCATAAAGGGAAAGCTTGCACCAAGATACACAGGACCCTTTGAGATAATTGAGCGGGTCCGTTCTCTTGCTTATCGTCTTTCTCTACCGCCTCAACTATCTCATGTACACAACATTTTTCATGTCTTGATGTTGCAGAAGTATGAACCGGATCCTTCTCATGTCATTATGTGGACTGATGTACCTATTCCAGAGGATGTGTCGTACGAAGAGATTCCGGTGCAAATTCTAGAACGTGAAGTAAAGGCTTTGCGCAGACGTGAAATTCCATTGTTCAAGGTACACTGGCAACACCATGGAGTGCATAAAGCTACATGTGAGCTCGAGTCGGAGATGTTAGAATGTTTTCCCTATCTTTTCTTGTGATTTGATGTGTTGTAATTTCGAGGGCGAAATTTTTTAAGGAGTGAGCTATTGTAATGCCCAAAAATTTATTTTTGGATTAAATCGCAATGAAGAGTTATTTTGTGGGGATTTTTATAAATTGTAAATGTTTAAGGGTTAAAAACACAATTTTTGGAAATTTTGCAGCCCATTAAACCCTTCTCTCTCTCCCCCTTCCCTCCCTTTCTCGGGCATTCCCTCTCTCTTTCTCATTCTATCTCTCACACAAAAGCCCAAATATCGTCATCCATTGTACCCACTTTGTGCGCGCTTTTCGGTCACCACAGCGAGAGTTGGTGTGAACCACCACTAGAGAGTCGAAGTAGAAGTGGCGGGGAACACTGAGGACCCACCGTCCGACCTCGGAGACGTTGTGGCTCGCCGAAAATCGAAGACAAAGTTTGAAAAAAACTCTCGGCGGAGTTTTTGGGCGCCAGAAATTTGACGAGCCGTAACTTTTCCGTCCGAACTCCGATTGACATGATTCTTGTTGCCTTTGATTCCTTGTGAAGAGTACTACAAGTCTATACATTATTGTGGTGAAATTCCACCGAGATGGATGTCGTCGTAGCTTCATCGAAAAATGGGATTTTTGAACTTCCGGCTTAGATCCCAATTACCTCGGGACGAGTTTGGGAAAACGGCCACCGTCACTGTGTTCGGGGAGTCGAGAGCTTCAAAGCCCAGCCTTTCTTAAGCAGATTCGCTGTTGCCGGCCATCGTTGACTGCCGTTGGCTCTGGCGTTGACCGGTCAACTTCCGGTGAAATCGGGTAAGCGAGTTCTCGGACATCGTTTCAATCTCCTAAACGCAATGGTGAACTCGGTTTAACCAAATTCCATTTGAGCAGGAAGTTCGGTCGACGCAAAGTTTCTTTCTAACGATGAAATGAGAAGAAATTAGCGGGAATTGTTGATCCGTAGATTTTGCTAACATTTTGGTTGGTCCAAAGTGGTAGGGATTCTATTGCTCACTTTTCGTGAGATGTTTTGCACGTAAACGGTAAATTGGAAAGAAAACAAAAACTAAATTATATTATTTTGTTCTATATTTATGTATCACTTGTGAATTAATAGTTGTTGTTTTGAAATGACATGATTAGTGTTGAAAATATTACTGCATGGTTGTTTGGAAACTTGAAAATTAGTGTGTGTTTGGAATTTTTTGTTCACATGAGATTCATATCGGCACAGTGCACATGCCGCTAGTCACTGAGCATGCTAGGTTCAGGAGGTATCGAGTCCTCACGGGGTGAGTCATGGTATAAGGTTGGTCTGTCCACGTTAGTGGGCTCTCGTGCCACATGTGGGTTGATGATTTGGATGTTTGTTTATGTTTTATCTCGTTTCGTGATTTGTAAATATAGTTTTGGAAAAAGAAAAGAGAAACATCCATAGAATACACACTAATGAAATTATTATATATACGTTATTATTTTGTAAACTCTAATCATTCAGGTTTATTTTCAAAGTAAAACCGGTAAAACCAAAAAGTGAGTAATTGTTTCTCTACTGGGCGTGTTAGCTCACCCTTTATTTTTCCCCCCTCAGGCGGAGTTCATTGTAATATTCCTTGCGAGAAGTGATTGGAGCGTTGGACTAAAGTTAAGCTCGAATTGCTAATCTCTAACTCTTAACTCTTGTGGTGTAAGAATTTTATTATTTTTGGATGACTTTATGAGATATTTTTGACTCGTGGTGCTTATCCGATGATGATTGGTCATGTTGCTTTTCATTTTATTTATACTTGGTGCTACACTAAACTGTGAAATTTATGTTGTTTATTTCGAAGTATTTATCTGTTTGAAATTTATTTTAAAAATTCCCCGGGGAAAACCGTTTGATGCGTTAATGACGTGTGTTTTAAATATTAAGTCTAATGTTTTAAATTAATATTTGCACTCTTAAATGCCAACCACCACATAGGGGCGTTACAACTAGGGTCACTTTGGAGCCAAAAAAGCCCTTTAAAGGCTATATATCGGCAAAACTAGGTATAAGGACTTTGTTTTTGCGTAAAGTGACTTTTAAGGCTTTTTTGAGCTCCAAATATGTCCTTTAAACTTATTATCTTATATTATATGTTCAAATACTCATTTGGGATCAAAACAATTTTGTTAGAGTCACATCGGAGCCAAAAAAAGCCCTTTAATGCTATATTTTGGCCAAACTAGTTATAAGGACTTTGTTTTTGCGCAAAGTGACTTTTTAAGGCTTCTTGGAGCACCAAATGAGTCGCTAATACTTATTATAATATAATATATATTCAAATACTCAGTTTGGATATAAAAAACTTTGCTAGAGTCACTTCGGAGCCAAAAAAGCAATTTAAAGGCTACATTTCGACTAAACTAGTTATAAGGACGTTGTTTTTGCGTAGAGTGACTTTTTAACTCTTGTTGGAGCTCCAAACGAGTCCTTTAGACTAATTATAATATGTTATATGTTTAAATACTCATTTTGGATCAAAACAACTTTGTTAGAGTCACTTTGGAGCCAAAAAAGCCCTTTGGAGACGAGATTTCAGCAACACTAGTTTTAAGGACTTATTTTTTGTGCAAAGTGATTTTGAAGGATTGTTCGAGCTCCCAATGTATTACCCATACTTATTACAACATATTATATGTTCAAATATACATTTAGGATCAAAACAACCTTGCTAGGGTCACTTCAGAGCCAAAAACCCTTTAAAGGCTATATTTCGGCTAAACTAGTTATAAGGACTTTGTTTTTGCGCGAAGTGACTTTTTAAGGCTTGTTGGCGCACCATAGGAGTTCCTGATACTTATTATAAAATATTATATGTTCAAATACTCAGTTCGGATCAAAACAACTTTGCTAGAGTCATTTCAGAGAAGAAAAAAGCCCTTTAAAGGCTACATTTTGGAAAAACCAGTTAGAAGCACTTTGTTTTCTCACAAAGTGACTTTTTAGGGCTTGTTGCAGCTCCAATAAGTCCTTTAGACTTATTAGAATATATTGTATGTTCAAATACTCATTTGGGATCAAAACAACTTTGCTATAGCCACTTCGGAGGTAAAAAAGCCATTTAAAGGCTATATATCAGCAAAACTAATTATAAGGACTTATTTTTTTTGCATGAAGTGGCTTTTTAAGGCTTGTTTGAGCTCCAAATGAGTTCCCAATTCAAATACTGCGTTGGGATCAAAACAACTTTGTTAGAGCCAATACGGAGCCAAAAAAGCACATTAAAAGCTATATTTCGCCAAAACCTGTTATAAGGACTTTGTTTTGTTGCAAACTGACTTTTTAAGGCTTGTTGGAGTTCCAAATAAATCCTTTAGACTTATTATAACATATTATTTGTTCAAATACTCATTTCGGATCAAAACACCTTTACTAGAGTCACTTCGGAGCCAAAAATGTCCTTTAAAGGCTATATTTCGGTAAAACTAGCTATAAAGACTTTGTTTTTGCGCGAAGTAACTTTATAAGGCGTTTTGGAGCTCCAAATATGTCCTTTAAACTTATTATCTTATATTATATGTTCAAATACTCATTTGGGATAAAAAAAACTTTGCTAGAGTCACATCGAAGCCATGAAAGCCCTTTAAAGGCTATATTTCAGCAAAACTAGTTGCAAGGACTTTATTTTCGCACGAAGTAACGTTTTCAGGCTTGTTCGAGATCCAAATGATTCCCTAATACGTATTATAGTATATTAAATATTCAAATACTCAACTGGGATCAAAACAAGTTTGGTAGACGCACTTCGGAGCCAAAAAATCTGTTTTAAGCCTATATGTCGTCAAAACTAGTTATAAGGACTTTTTTTTTGCGCTAAGTAGCTTTCTAAGTCTTGTCGGAGCTCCAAATAAGTCCCTAATAATTATTATAATATAATATATATTCAAATACACAGTTGGGATTCAAAAAAACTTTGCTAGAGTCACTTGGGAGCCAAAAAAGTCCTTTAAAGGCTTTATTTCGGCAAAACTAGTTATAAGGACTAATTTTTTGCGCGAAGTGGCTTTATAAGGCTTGTTGGAGCTCGAAATGAGTCCTTTAGACTTATTATAATACATTATATGTTCACATACTCATTTTGGATCAAAACAAGATTGCTAGAGTAACTTCATAGCCAAAAAAGCCCTTTAAAGCCCATATTTCGTAAAACTAGTTATAAGGACTTTGTTTTTGCGCAAAGTTACATTTTAAGGCTTGCTGGAGCTCTAAATCAGTCCCAAATACTTATTGTAATATATTATAAGTTCAAATACTAAGTTGGGATCGAAACAACTTTGCTAGAGTCACTTCGGAGCCAAAAACACCCTTTAAAGGCGATATTTCGGCAAAACCAGTTATAAGGACTTTGTTTTTACGCATAGTGACTTTCTAGAGCTTGTCGGTGCTCTAAATGAGCCCTTTGGACTTATTATAATTTAATACATGTTCAAATACTCATTTGGGATCAAAATAACTTTGCAAGAGTCACTTCGGAGCTAAGAAAGCCCACTAAAATCTATATTTTAGCCAAACTAGTTATAAGTACTTTATTTTTGTGTGAAGTGACTTTTTAGGGCTTGTTGAGCTCCAAATGAGTCTATAATAATTATTATAATATATTATAAGTTCAAATACTAAGTTGGAATCAAAACAACTTTGCTAGAGTCACTTCGGAGCAAAAAAAAAAACCTTTTAAAGGCTATATTTCGGCAAAAGTAGTTATAAGGGCTTTGTTTTTAGGCGTAGTGACTTTCTAAAGCTTGTTGGTGCTCTAAATGAGTCCTTTAGACTCATTATAATTATTTCATTTTCAAATACTCATTTGGGATCAAAATAACTTTCCAAGAGTCACTTCGAAGCGAAGAAAGCGCTCTAAAATCTATATTTCAACCAAATTAGTTATAAGTACTTTGTTTTTGTGTGGAGTAACTTTTTAGGGCTTGTTGAGCTCCAAATGAGTCTAAAATAAATATTATAATATATTATATGTTCAAACACTCAGTTCGGATCAAAACAACTTTGCTGGAGTCACTTCGGAGCCAAAAAGGCTCTTCAAAATCTATATTTCGATAAAACTAGTTCTAAGGACTTTGTTGTTGCATAGAGTGACTTTTTAAAGCTTGTTGGAGCTCCAAATGAGTCCTTTGGACTTCTTATAATATATTCTAGGTTCAAATACTCGTTTGGGATAAAAAAAACTTTGCTAGAGTCAATTCTGAGCAAAAAAATCAATATAAAGGCAATATTTCGGCAAGCTAGTTAGAAGGACTTATTTTTGGAACGAAATAACTTTTTAAGGCTGGTTCGAGCTCCGAATGAGTCCGTAATACTTATTATAATATAATATATGTTTAAATACTCAATTGGGATCAAAACAACTTTGCTAGAGGCACTTCGGAGCCACAAAAAAAAACTCTTTAAAAGCAATATTTCGGCAAAACTAGTTGTAAGGACGTTGTTTTTACGCATAGTGACTTTCCAAAGCTTGTTGGTGCTCTATATGAGTCCTTTAGACTTATTATAATTTATTACATGTTCAAATACTCATTTGGGATCAAAATAACTTTGCAAGAGACACTTCGGAGCCGAGAAAGCCCTCTAAAATTTATTTTTCAGCCAAACTAGTTATAAGTACTTTGTTTTTGTGTGAAGTGACTTTTTAGGGCTTGTTGAGCTCCAAATGAGTCTAAAATAAATATTATAATATATTATATGTTCAAATACTCAGTTGGGCTCAAAACAACTTTACTAGAGTCACTTTGGAGCCAAAAAAGCTATTCAAACGCTATATTTCAGTAAAACTAGTTATAAGGACTTTGTTTTTTAGTGTAGAGTGACTTTTTAAGGCTTGTTTGAGCACCAAATGAGTCCTTTATACTTACTATAATATATTATATGTTCAAATAATGATTTTGGTTCAAAACAACTTTGCTAGAGTCACTTTCGAGCCAAAAAAGCCCTTTAGAGGATATATTTCGGGAAAACTAGTTATAAGGACTTTGTTTTTTCGTGAAGTGACTTTTTAAGGCATGTTCGAGCACCAAATGAGTCCCTAATACTTATTATAATATATTATAGTTTAAAATACTCAAGTGGGATCAAAACAACTTTGCTAGAGTCATTTCGGAGCCAAAAAAAGCCTTTTAAAGCCTATATTTCGACAAAACTAGTTATAAGGACAGTGTTTTTATGCGAAGTTTTAAGGCTTCTCGGAGATTCAAATCAGTCCCAAATACTTATTATAATATATTATTAGTTCAAATACTTAGTTGGATCAAAACAACTTTGCGGGAGTCACTGCGTTGCAAAAAAAAAACCCTTTAAAGGCTATATTTCGGCAAAACTAGTTATGAGGACTTTGTTTTTGCATAGACTGACTTTTTAAGGCTTGTTGGAGCTTCAAATGAGTCTTTTATACTTACTACAATATGTTATATGTTCAAATAATGATTTTAGATCAAAACAACTTTGCTAGAGTCACTTCGGAACCACAAAAGCCCTTTAGAGGCAATATTTCGGGAAAACTAGTTATAAGGACTTTGTTTTTTCGTTAAGTGAATTTTAAGGATTCTTGGAGTTCGAAATGAGTCCCTAATACTTATTATAGTACATTATATATTTAAATACACAGTTGGGATTAAAACAACTTTGCTAGAGTCATTTCGGAGCCAAAAAAGCCTTTTAAAGGCTATATTTCGGCAAAACTAGTTATAAGGATGTTCTTTTTGCGCCAAGTGACCTTTTAAGTCTTTTGGAGATCCAAATATGTCCCTAATACTTATTATAATATATTATATATTCAAATACTCAGTTGGGATCAAAAGAACTTCGCTAGAGTCACTTTGGTGCCAAAAAAGCCCTTTAAAGGCTATATTTCGCCAAAACTAGTTATAAGACATAGTTTTTACGCGAAGTGACTTTTTAATGCTTGTTGGAGCTCCCAATGAATCCGCAATACTTATTATAATATAATATGTGTTCAAATACTTATTTGAGACCAAAACAACTTTGGTAGAGACACTTCGGTGCCAAAAAAGCTCTTCAAAGGCTATATTTCGATAAAACTTCTTCTGTAGAGTGACTTTTTAGAGCTTTTTGGAGCTCCTAAAGAGTCCTTTAGACTTCTTATAATATATTGTAGGTTCAAATGCTCGTGTGGGATCAAAACAACTTTGTAGAGTCACTTGCGAGCCAAAAATGCCATATCAAGGCTATATTTCGTCAAACTTGTTAGAAGGACTTATTTTTGGCACAAAGTTACTTTTTAAGGCTGGTTCCAGCTCCAAATGAGTCCTTAATACTTATTATAATATATTATATGTTCAAATAGTCATTTTCGATCAAAACAACTTTGGTAGAGTTACTTCGGAGCAAAAAAAGCCCTTTAAAGGCTATATTTCGGCAAAACTAGTTATGAGGACTTTGTTTTTGCGTGAAGTGACTTTTTAAGCCTTGTTGGAGCTCCAAATCCATCCCAAATACTTATTATAAAATATTATAAGTTCAACTACTCAGTTGGGATAAAAACAAGTTTGCTGGAGTCACTACGGAGCCAAAAAAAAAACCCTTTAAAGGCTATATTTCGGCAAAAGTAGTTATGAGGACTTTGTTTTTTTGCATAGACCGACTTTTTAAGGCTTGTTGGAGCTCCAAATGAGTCCTTTATACTTACTATAATATAATATATGGTCAAATAATGATTTTGAATCAAAACAACTTTGCTAGAGTCACTTCAGAGCCAAAAAAGCGATTTAAAGGCTATATTTCGGCAAAACTAGTTAGAAGGACTTTGTTTTTCCGTGAACTGACTTTTTAAGGCTTCTTGGAGCTCCAAATCTGTCCCAAATACTTATTATAATATAATATAAGTTCAAACACTCAGTTGGGATCAAAATAACTTTGCAAGAGTCACTTCGGAGCAAAAAAAAAAACCCTTTAAAGGCTATATTTCGGCAAAACTAGTTATAAGGACTTTGTTTTTGCGTAGAGTGACTTTTTAAGGCTTTTTGGAGCTCCAAATGAGTCCTTTATACTTATTATAATATAATATATCTTCAAATAATGATTTTGGATCAAAACAACTTTGCTAGAATCTTTTCGGAGCCAAAAAAGAGCTTTAAAGGCTATATTTCGGCAAAACTAGTTAAAAGGACTTTGTTTTTCCGCGAACTGACTTTTTAAGGGTTGTTGGAGCTCTGAATCAGTCCCAAATACTTATTATAAAATATTATAATCTCAAATACTCAGTTGGGATCAAAACAACTTTGCTGAAGTCACTACAGAGCAAAAAAAAAAACCCTTTAAAGGCTATAGTTCGGCAAAACTAGTTATGAGGGCTTTATTTTTGCATAGACTGACTTTTTAAGGCTTGTTGGAGCTCCAAATGAGTCCTTATACTTACTATAATATATTATATATTCAAATAATGATTTTGGATCAAAACAATTTTCTAGAGTAACTTCGGAGCCAAAAAAAGCCCTTTAAAGGCTACATTTCGGCAAAATTAGTTCTAAGGACATTGTTTTTGCGCGAACTGACTTTTTAATGCTTGTTGGAGCTACAAATCAGTCCCAAATACTTATTATAACATATTCTAAGTTCAAATACTCAGTTTGGATCAAAACAACTTTGCTAGCGTCACTTCGGAGCCAAAAAAAAAACCCTTTAAAGGCTATATTTCGGCAAAACTAGTTATAAGGACTTTGTTTTTGTGTAGAGTGACTTTTTAAGGCTTTTTGGAGCTCCAAATGAGTCCTTTATAGTTACTATAATCTATTTGTTAGTGTGGAATTTGAACCAACAACGAGATCCGCATCTCTAGGATGTGATGCGCAATGAAAAAATTTGAACGGAAAATAAACAGGCACTGAAATTTTTATAGTGGTTCGGCCCTCCTAAGGAGTAATAGCCTACGTTCACTTGTTTCTGGAATTAATTATATGAAGGGTTTTACAGAGTAATTTTCTCCCTTTATTTTTGTCTTAATTTTCTCCGTCTCTCCATTGTCCCTGTCCTCCTCCTCTTTATAGTCGAAGAAGGAAGCTACAGCCACAATGATACAAAACATCCCATCCCTTAAATCACGGGTTTGGGTCACCTACTAAAGCTGTACTTCTGCAGAGAGCAGTTATCCTGAACTTGGCAAGAGAAGACTGCTGTTACAGCGAATTCCCTGTTTAACGAAAGGCGGGAGAATAATTGAAGTCTGAGTTACCGCGAACGTTCTATCATCGGGGGAGGTCGCTAGCTTCGAGGGCCGAGTGATTTCTCGTTCGTTGCGATTTCCTCGGTGATCGATCATCTTCGGGGGTCCTTATACCTTTTTATTTGTCAATTCCTCTTCGAGGGGTTTCTCAGGCAGCGTTCTGTCGGTACGATCGGTTACATTAGGGGATGTAGGATCGAGGATCATTCCCGGTAATCCTAGTCCGTCTTCATCCCGGGAAACGGTGTTGCGACATCGCTTGGTTTGGTGGAGTCGGGGACTCGTACTTCCTCAGGCGTGCCCTGGAGACTTCACCCCCGGACCTATCGACTGGCGAAAAATCACTGACAACAATATTATATGTTCAAATAATGATTTTGGTTCAAAACAACTTTGCCAGAGTCTCTTCGGAATCACAAAAGCCATTTAGAGCCAAGATTTCGAGAAAACTAGTTATAAGGACTTTGTTTTTTCGTTAAGTGAATTTTAAGGCTTGTTGGAGTTCCAAATCAGTCACTAATACTTATTATGGTATATTATATTTTCAAATACTCAGTTGGGATCAAAACAATTTTGCTAGAGTCACTTCGGAGCCAAAAAAGCCTTTTAAAGGCTATATTACGGTAAAACTAGTTATAAGGACGTTGTTTTTGCACCAAGTGACGTTTTAATTCTTGTTGGAGAACCAAATATGTTCCTAATACTTATTATAATATATTATATGTTCAAATACTCAGTTGGGATCAAAAGAACTTCGCTAGAGTCACTTTGATGCCAAAAAAGCCCTTTAAAAGCCATATTTCGCCAAAACTAGTTATGAGACATAGTTTTTGCGCGAAGTGACTTTTTAATGCTTGTTGGAGCTCCCAATGAATCCAAAATACTTATTATAATATAATATGTGTTCAAATACTCAGTTGCGATCAAAACAACTTTGCTAGAGTCACTTCGGTGCCAAAAAAGCTCTTTAAAGGCCATATTTCAATAAAACTAGTTATAAGGACTTTGTTCTTACGTAGAGTAACTTTTTAAAGCTTTTTGGAGCTCCAAATGAGTCCTTTAGACATCTTATAATATATTGTAGGTTCAAATACTCGTGTGGGATCAAAACAACTTTGCTAGAGTCACTTCCGAGACAAAAAAGCCATATCAAGGTTATATTTCGGCAAACTAGTTAGAAGGACAAAGTTACTTTTTAAGGCCGGTTCCAGCTCCAAATGAGTCCTTAATACTTATTATAATATATTATACGTTCAAATAGTCATTTTCGATCAAAACAACTTTGCTAGAGTAACGTCGGAGCAAAAAAAAGCCCCTTAAAGGCTATATTTCGGCAAAACTAGTTATAAGGACTTTTTTTTTGTGCGAAGTGACTTTTTAAGCCTTGTTGGAGTTCCAAATCACTCCCAAATACTTATTATAATATATTATAAGTTCAAATACTCAGTTGGGATCAAAACAACTTTGCTGGAGTCAATGCAGAGCAAAAAAAAAAAACCCTTTAAAGGCTATAGTTATGAGGACTTTGTTTTTGCATAGACTGACTTTTTAAGGCTTGTTGGAGCTCAAAATGAGTCCTTTATACTTACTATAATATATTATATGTTCAAATAATGATTTTGGATCAAAACAACTTTGCTAGAGTAACTTCGGAGCCAAAAAAGCCCTTTAAAGGCAATATTTCGACAAAACTAGTTATAAGGACATCGTTTTTGCGCGAACTAACTTTTTAATGCTTGTTGGAGCTACAAATCAGACCAAAATACTTATTATAATATATTATAAGTTCAAATACTCAGTTGGAATTAAAACAACTTTGCAAGAGTCACTTCGGAGCCAAAAAAAAAAACCCTTTAAAGGCTATATTTCGGCAAAACTAGTTATAAGGACTTTGTTTTTGCGTAGAGTGACTTTTTAAGGCTTTTTGGAGCTCCAAATGAGTCCTTTATACTTATTATAATATAATATATCTTCAAATAATGATTTTGGATCAAAACAACTTTGCTAGAATCTTTTCGGAGCCAAAAAAGAGCTTTAAAGGCTATATTTCGGCAAAACTAGTTAAAAGGACTTTGTTTTTCCGCGAACTGACTTTTTAAGGGTTGTTGGAGCTCTGAATCAGTCCCAAATACTTATTATAAAATATTATAATCTCAAATACTCAGTTGGGATCAAAACAACTTTGCTGAAGTCACTACAGAGCAAAAAAAAAAACCCTTTAAAGGCTATAGTTCGGCAAAACTAGTTATGAGGGCTTTATTTTTGCATAGACTGACTTTTTAAGTCTTGTTGGAGCTCCAAATGAGTCCTTATACTTACTATAATATATTATATATTCAAATAATGATTTTGGATCAAAACAATTTTCTAGAGTAACTTCGGAGCCAAAAAAAGCCCTTTAAAGGCTACATTTCGGCAAAATTAGTTCTAAGGACATTGTTTTTGCGCGAACTGACTTTTTAATGCTTGTTGGAGCTACAAATCAGTCCCAAATACTTATTATAATATATTCTAAGTTCAAATACTCAGTTTGGATCAAAACAACTTTGCTAGCGTCACTTCGGAGCCAAAAAAAAACCCTTTAAAGGCTATATTTCGGCAAAACTAGTTATAAGGACTTTGTTTTTGTGTAGAGTGACTTTTTAAGGCTTTTTGGAGCTCCAAATGAGTCCTTTATAGTTACTATAATCTATTTGTTAGTGTGGAATTTGAACCAACAACGAGATCCGCATCTCTAGGATGTGATGCGCAATGAAAAAATTTGAACGGAAAATAAACAGGCACTGAAATTTTTATAGTGGTTCGGCCCTCCTAAGGAGTAATAGCCTACGTTCACTTGTTTCTGGAATTAATTATATGAAGGGTTTTACAGAGTAATTTTCTCCCTTTATTTTTGTCTTAATTTTCTCCGTCTCTCCATTGTCCCTGTCCTCCTCCTCTTTATAGTCGAAGAAGGAAGCTACAGCCACAATGATACAAAACATCCCATCCCTTAAATCACGGGTTTGGGTCACCTACTAAAGCTGTACTTCTGCAGAGAGCAGTTATCCTGAACTTGGCAAGAGAAGACTGCTGTTACAGCGAATTCCCTGTTTAACGAAAGGCGGGAGAATAATTGAAGTCTGAGTTACCGCGAACGTTCTATCATCGGGGGAGGTCGCTAGCTTCGAGGGCCGAGTGATTTCTCGTTCGTTGCGATTTCCTCGGTGATCGATCATCTTCGGGGGTCCTTATACCTTTTTATTTGTCAATTCCTCTTCGAGGGGTTTCTCAGGCAGCGTTCTGTCGGTACGATCGGTTACATTAGGGGATGTAGGATCGAGGATCATTCCCGGTAATCCTAGTCCGTCTTCATCCCGGGAAACGGTGTTGCGACATCGCTTGGTTTGGTGGAGTCGGGGACTCGTACTTCCTCAGGCGTGCCCTGGAGACTTCACCCCCGGACCTATCGACTGGCGAAAAATCACTGACAACAATATTATATGTTCAAATAATGATTTTGGTTCAAAACAACTTTGCCAGAGTCTCTTCGGAATCACAAAAGCCATTTAGAGCCAAGATTTCGAGAAAACTAGTTATAAGGACTTTGTTTTTTCGTTAAGTGAATTTTAAGGCTTGTTGGAGTTCCAAATCAGTCACTAATACTTATTATGGTATATTATATTTTCAAATACTCAGTTGGGATCAAAACAATTTTGCTAGAGTCACTTCGGAGCCAAAAAAGCCTTTTAAAGGCTATATTACGGTAAAACTAGTTATAAGGACGTTGTTTTTGCACCAAGTGACGTTTTAATTCTTGTTGGAGAACCAAATATGTTCCTAATACTTATTATAATATATTATATGTTCAAATACTCAGTTGGGATCAAAAGAACTTCGCTAGAGTCACTTTGATGCCAAAAAAGCCCTTTAAAAGCCATATTTCGCCAAAACTAGTTATGAGACATAGTTTTTGCGCGAAGTGACTTTTTAATGCTTGTTGGAGCTCCCAATGAATCCAAAATACTTATTATAATATAATATGTGTTCAAATACTCAGTTGGGATCAAAACAACTTTGCTAGAGTCACTTCGGTGCCAAAAAAGCTCTTTAAAGGCCATATTTCAATAAAACTAGTTATAAGGACTTTGTTCTTACGTAGAGTAACTTTTTAAAGCTTTTTGGAGCTCCAAATGAGTCCTTTAGACATCTTATAATATATTGTAGGTTCAAATACTCGTGTGGGATCAAAACAACTTTGCTAGAGTCACTTCCGAGACAAAAAAGCCATATCAAGGTTATATTTCGGCAAACTAGTTAGAAGGACAAAGTTACTTTTTAAGGCCGGTTCCAGCTCCAAATGAGTCCTTAATACTTATTATAATATATTATACGTTCAAATAGTCATTTTCGATCAAAACAACTTTGCTAGAGTAACGTCGGAGCAAAAAAAAGCCCCTTAAAGGCTATATTTCGGCAAAACTAGTTATAAGGACTTTTTTGTTGTGCGAAGTGACTTTTTAAGCCTTGTTGGAGTTCCAAATCACTCCCAAATACTTATTATAATATATTATAAGTTCAAATACTCAGTTGGGATCAAAACAACTTTGCTGGAGTCAATGCAGAGCAAAAAAAAAAAAACCCTTTAAAGGCTATAGTTATGAGGACTTTGTTTTTGCATAGACTGACTTTTTAAGGCTTGTTGGAGCTCAAAATGAGTCCTTTATACTTACTATAATATATTATATGTTCAAATAATGATTTTGGATCAAAACAACTTTGCTAGAGTAACTTCGGAGCCAAAAAAGCCCTTTAAAGGCAATATTTCGACAAAACTAGTTATAAGGACATCGTTTTTGCGCGAACTAACTTTTTAATGCTTGTTGGAGCTACAAATCAGACCAAAATACTTATTATAATATATTATAAGTTCAAATACTCAGTTGGAATTAAAACAACTTTGCTAGAGTCACTTCGGAGCCAAAAAAAAAAACCTTTTAAAGGCTATATTTCGGCAAAACTAGTTATAAGGACTTTGTTTTTGCGTAGAGTGACTTTTTAAGCCTTTTTGGAGCTCCAAATGAGTCCTTTATAGTTACTATAATATATTATATATTTAAATAATGATTTTGGTTCAAAACAACTTTGCTAGAGTCACTTCGGAACCACAAAAACCCTTTAGAACCAAGAATTCGAGAAAACTAGTTATAAGGACTTTGTTTTTTCGTTAAGTGAATTTTAAGGCTTGTTGGAGTTCCAAATGAGTCACTAATACTTATTATAGTATATTATATTTTCAAATAGTTAGTTGGGATCAAAACAACTATAGCGTTTTAAAGGCTGTATTTCGGTAAAACTAGTTATGAGGACGTTGTTTTTGCGCCAAGTGACTTTTTAAGTCTTGTTGGAGATCAAAATATGTCCCTAATGCTTATTATAATATATTATATGTTCAAATACTCAGTTGGGATCAAAAGAACTTCGCTAGAATCACTTTGATGCCAAAAAAGCCCTTTAAAAGCTATATTATATGAGGGCTTTGTTTTTGCATAGACTGACTTTTTAAGGCTTGTTGGAGCTCCAAATGAGTCCTTTATACTTACTATAATATATTATATATTCAAATAATGATTTTGGACCAAAACAACTTTGCTAGAGTAACTTTAGAGCCAAAAAAGCCCTTTAAAGGCTACATTTCGGCAAAATTAGTTATAAGGACATTGTTTTTGCGCGAACTGACTTTTTAATGCTTGTTGGAGCTACAAATCAGTCCTAAATACTTATTATAAAATATTATAAGCTCAAATACTCAGTTGGGATCAAAACAGCTTTGCTAGAGTCACTTCGGAGCCAAAAAAGTCTTTTAAAGGCTATATTTCGCAAAACTGGCTATCAGGACGTTGTTTTTGCGCCAATGACTTTTTAAGTCTTGTTGGAGATAAAAATATGTCCCTAATACTTATTATAATATATTATATGTTCAAATACTCAGTTGGGATCAAAAGAACTTCGCTAGAGTCACTTTGATGCCAAAAAAGCCCTTTAAAAGCTATATTTCGCCAAAACTAGTTATAAGACAAAATTTTTACGCGAAGTGACTTTTTAATGCTTGTTGGAGCTCCCAATGAATCCACAATTATTATTGTAATATAGTATGTGTTCAAATACTCAGTTGGGATCAAAACAACTTTGCTAGCGTCACTTCGGTGCCAAAAAAGCTCTTCAAAGGCTATATTTTGATAAAACTTCTTCCGTAGAGTGACTTTTTAGAGCTTTTTGGAGCTCCAAATGAGTCCTTTAGACTTCTTATAATATATTGTAGGTTCAAATACTCGTGTGGGATCAAAACAACTTTGTGGAGTCACTGCGGAGCAAAAAAAAAAACCCTTTAAAGGCTATATTTCGGCAAAAGTAGTTATGAGGACTTTATTTTTGCATAGACTGAATTTTAAGGCTTGTTGGAGCTCCAAATGAGTCCTTTATACCTACTATAATATAATATATGTTCAAATAATGATTTTGTATCGAAACAACCTTCCTAGATTCACTTCCGATCCAAAAAAGCCCTTTAAAGGCTATATTTCGGCAAAACTAATTATAAGGACTTTGTTTTTGTGCGAACTGACTTTTTAAGGCTTGTTTGAGCTCCAAATCAGTCCCAAAAACTTATTATAATATATTATAAGTTCAAATACTCAGTTGGGATCAAAACAACTTTGCTAGAGTCACTTCAGAGCAAAAAAAAAAAAAAAAACCCTTTCAAGGCTATATTTAGGCAAAACTAGTTATAAGGAATTTGTTTTTGCGTAGAGTGACTTTTTAAGGCTTGTTGGAAATCCGAATGAGTCCTTTATAGTTACTATAATATATTATATGTTCAAATAATGATTTTGGTTCAAAACGACTTTGCTAGAGTCACTTCGAAACCACAAAAGCTCTTTAGAGCAATATTACGGGAAAACTAGTTATAAGGACTTTGTTTTTTAGTTAAGTGAATTTTAAGGCTTGTTGGAGATCCAAATATGTCCCTAATACTTATTATAATATATTATATGTTCAAATACTCAGTTGGGATCAAAAGAATTTCGCTAGAGTCACTTTGATGCCAAAAAAGCCCCTTAAAAGCTATATTTCGCCAAAACTAGTTATAAGACATAGTTTTTACGCGAAGTGACTTTTTAATGCTTGTTGGAGTTTCCAATGAATCCGCAATACCTATTATAATATAATAAGTGTTCAAATACTCAGTTGGGATCAAAACAACTTTGCTAGCGTCACTTCGGTGCCAAAAAAGCTCTTCAAGGGCTATATTTCGATAAAACTAGTTATAAGGACTTTGTTCTTCTGTAGAGTGACTTTTTAAAGGTTTTTGGAGCTCATAATGAGTCCTTTAGACTTCTTATAATATATTGTAGGTTCAAATACTCGTTTGGGATCAAAACAACTTTGCTAGAGTCACTTCCGAGCCAAAAAAGCCATATGAAGGCTATATTTCGGCAAACTATTTAGAAGGACTTATTTTTGGCACAAAGTTACTTTTAAGGTTGTTTCCAGCTCGAAATGAGTCCTTAATACTTATTATAATATATTATATGTTCAAATAGTCATTTTCGATCAAAACAACTTTGTTAGAGTTACTTCGGAGGAAAAAAAGCCCTTTAAAGGCTATATTTCTGCAAAACTAGTTATGAGGACTTTGTTTTTGCGTGAAGTGACTTTTTAAGTCTTGTTGCAGCTCCAAATCAGTCCCAAATACTTATTATAAAATATTATAAGTTCAACTACTCAGTTGGGATCAAAACAGCTTTGCTAGAGTCACTTCGGAGCCAAAAAAGCCTTTTAAAGGCTATATTTCGCAAAACTGGCTATCAGGACGTTGTTTTTGCGCCAATGATTTTTTAAGTCTTGTTGGAGATAAAAATATGTCCCTAATACTTATTATAATATATTATATGTTCAAATACTCAGTTGGGATCAAAAGAACTTCGCTAGAGTCACTTTGATGCCAAAAAAGCCCTTTAAAAGCTATATTTCGCCAAAACTAGTTATAAGACAAAATTTTTACGCGAAGTGACTTTTTAATGCTTGTTGGAGCTCCCAATGAATCCGCAATTATTATTGTAATATAGTATGTGTTCAAATACTCAGTTGGGATCAAAACAACTTTGCTAGCGTCACTTCGGTGCCAAAAAAGCTCTTCAAAGGCTATATTTTGATAAAACTTCTTCCGTAGAGTGACTTTTTAGAGCTTTTTGGAGCTCCAAATGAGTCCTTTAGACTTCTTATAATATATTGTAGGTTCAAATACTCGTGTGGGATCAAAACAACTTTGTGGAGTCACTGCGGAGCAAAAAAAAAAAACCCTTTAAAGGCTATATTTCGGCAAAAGTAGTTATGAGGACTTTATTTTTGCATAGACTGAATTTTTAAGGCTTGTTGGAGCTCCAAATGAGTCCTTTATACCTACTATAATATAATATATGTTCAAATAATGATTTTGTATCGAAACAACCTTCCTAGATTCACTTCCGATCCAAAAAAGCCCTTTAAAGGCTATATTTCGGCAAAACTAATTATAAGGACTTTGTTTTTGTGCGAACTGACTTTTTAAGGCTTGTTTGAGCTCCAAATCAGTCCCAAAAACTTATTATAATATATTATAAGTTCAAATACTCAGTTGGGATCAAAACAACTTTGCTAGAGTCACTTCAGAGCAAAAAAAAAAAAAAAAAACCCTTTCAAGGCTATATTTAGGCAAAACTAGTTATAAGGAATTTGTTTTTGCGTAGAGTGACTTTTTAAGGCTTGTTTGAACTCCGAATGAGTCCTTTATAGTTACTATAATATATTATATGTTCAAATAATGATTTTGGTTCAAAACGACTTTGCTAGAGTCACTTCGAAACCACAAAAGCTCTTTAGAGCCAATATTACGGGAAAACTAGTTATAAGGACTTTGTTTTTTAGTTAAGTGAATTTTAAGGCTTGTTGGAGATCCAAATATGTCCCTAATACTTATTATAATATATTATATGTTCAAATACTCAGTTGGGATCAAAAGAATTTCGCTAGAGTCACTTTGATGCCAAAAAAGCCCCTTAAAAGCTATATTTCGCCAAAACTAGTTATAAGACATAGTTTTTACGCGAAGTGACTTTTTAATGCTTGTTGGAGTTTCCAATGAATCCGCAATACCTATTATAATATAATAAGTGTTCAAATACTCATTTGGGATCAAAACAACTTTGATAGCGTCACTTCGGTGCCAAAAAAGCTCTTCAAGGGCTAAATTTCGATAAAACTAGTTATAAGGACTTTGTTCTTCTGTAGAGTGACTTTTTAAAGGTTTTTGGAGCTCATAATGAGTCCTTTAGACTTCTTATAATATATTGTAGGTTCAAATACTCGTTTGGGATCAAAACAACTTTGCTAGAGTCACTTCCGAGCCAAAAAAGCCATATGAAGGCTATATTTCGGCAAACTATTTAGAAGGACTTATTTTTGGCACAAAGTTCCTTTTAAGGTTGTTTCCAGCTCGAAATGAGTCCTTAATACTTATTATAATATATTATATGTTCAAATAGTCATTTTCGATCAAAACAACTTTGTTAGAGTTACTTCGGAGGAAAAAAAGCCCTTTAAAGGCTATATTTCTGCAAAACTAGTTATGAGGACTTTGTTTTTGCGTGAAGTGACTTTTTAAGTCTTGTTGCAGCTCCAAATCAGTCCCAAATACTTATTATAAAATATTATAAGTTCAACTACTCAGTTGGGATCAAAACAACTTTGCTGAAGTCACTGCGGAGCAAAAAAAAAAACCCTTTAAAGGCTATATTTCGGCAAAAGTAGTTATAAGGACTTTATTTTTGCATAGACTAACTTTTTAAGGTTTGTTGGAGCTCCAAATGAGTCCTTTATACTTACTATAATATAATATATGTTCAAATAATGATTTTGAATCAAAACAACTTTGCTAGAGTCACTTCAGAGCCAAAAAAGTGATTTAAAGGCTATATTTCGGCAAAACTAGTTAGAAGGACTTTGTTTTTCCGTGAACTGACTTTTTAAGGCTTGTTGGAGCTCCAAATCAGTCCCAAATACATATTATAATATATTATAAGTTCAAACACTCAGTTGGGATCAAAATAACTTTGCTAGAGTCACTTAGGAGCCAAAAAGCAAAACCCCTTAAAAGGCTATATTTCGGCAAAACTAGTTATAAGGACTTTATTTTTGCGTAGAGTGACTTTTTAAGTCTGTTTGGAGCACCAAATGAGTCCTTTATACTTACGATAATATAATATATGTTCAAATAATGATTTTGGATCAAAACAACTTTGCTAGAGTCACTTCGGAGCCAAAAAAGCGCTTTAAAGGCTATATTTCGGCAAAACTAGTTAAAAGGACTTTGTTTTTCCGAGAACTGACTTTTTAAGGGTTGTTGGAGCTCTAAATCAGCCCCAAATACTTATTATAAAATATTATAAGCTCAAATACGCAGTTGGGATCAAAACAACTTTGCTGAAGTCACTACAGAGCAAAAAAAAAAAAAAACCCTTTAAAGGCTATAGTTCGGCAAAACTAGTTATGAGGGCTTTTTTTTGCATAGAATGACTTTTTAAGGCTTGTTGGAGCTCCAAATGAGTCCTTTATACTTACTATAATATATTATATATTCAAATAATGATTTTGGATCAAAACAACTTTGCTAGAGTAACTTTAGAGCCAAAAAAGCCCTTTAAAGGCTACATTTCGGCAAAATTAGTTATAAGGACATTGTTTTTGCGCGAACTGACTTTTTAATGCTTGTTGGAGCTACAAATCAGTCCCAAATACTTATTATAAAATATTATAAGCTCAAATACTCAGTTGGGATCAAAACAGCTTTGCTAGAGTCACTTCGGAGCCAAAAAAGCCTTTTAAAGGCTATATTTCGCAAAACTAGCTATCAGGACGTTGTTTTTGCGCCAATGACTTATTATAGTATATTATATTTTCAAATACTCAGTTGGGATCAAAACAACTTTGCTAGAGTCACTTCGGAGCCAAAAAAGCCTTTTAAAGGCTATATTACGGTAAAACTAGTTATAAGGACGTTGTTTTTGCGCCAAGTGACGTTTAATTCTTGTTGGAGAACCAAATATGTCCCTAATACTTATTATAATATATTATATGTTCAAATACTCAGTTGGGATCAAAAGAACTGCGCTAGAGTCACTTTGATGCCAAAAAAGCCCTTTAAAAGCCATATTTCGCCAAAACTAGTTATGAGACATAGTTTTTGCGCGAAGTGACTTTTTAATGCTTGTTGGAGCTCCCAATGAATCCAAAATACTTATTATAATATAATATGTGTTCAAATACTCAGTTGGGACTAAAAAAACTTTGCTAGAGTCACTTCGGTGCCAAAAAAGCTCTTTAAAGGCTATATTTCAATAAAACTAGTTATAAGGACTTTGTTCTTACGTAGAGTGACTTTTTAAAGTTTTTTGGAGCTCCAAATGAGTCCTTTAGACTTCTTATAATATATTGTAGGTTCAAATACTCGTGTGGGATCAAAACAAGTTTGCTAGAGTCACTTCCGAGACAAAAAAGCCATATCAAGGTTATATTTCGGCAAACTAGTTAGAAGGACTTATTTTTGGCACAAAGTTACTTTTTAACGCTGGTTCCAGCTCCAAATGAGTCCTTAATACTTATTATAATATATTATACGTTCAAATAGTTATTTTCGATCAAAACAACTACTCTAGAGTAACTTCGGAGCAAAAAAAAGCCCTTTAAAGGCTATATTTCGGCAAAACTAGTTATAAGGACTTTTTTTTTGGGCGAAGTGACTTTTTAAGCCTTGTTGGAGTTCCAAATCAGTCCCAAATACTTATTATAATATATTATAAGTTCAAATACTCAGTTGGGATCAAAACAACTTTACTGGAGTCACTGCAGAGGAAAAAAAAAACCCTTTAAAGGCTATAGTTATGAGGACTTTGTTTTTGCATAGACTGACTTTTTAAGGCTTGTTGGAGCTCAAAATGAGTCCTTTATACTTACTATAATATATTATATGTTCAAATAATGATTTTGGATCGAAACAACTTTGCTAGAGTAACTTCGGAGCCAAAAAAGCCCTTTACATGCAATATTTAGGCAAAACTAGTTATAAGGACATCGTTTTTGCGCGAACTAACTTTTTAATGCTTGTTGGAGCTACAAATCAGTCCAAAATACTTATTATAATATATTATAAGTTCAAATACTCAGTTGGAATCAAAACAACTTTGCTTGAGTCACTTCGGAGCCAAAAAAAACCCTTTAAAGGCTATATTTCGGTAAAACTAGTTATAAGGACTTTGTTTTTGCGTAGAGTGACTTTTTAAGGCTTTTTGGAGCTCCAAATGAGTCCTTCATAGTTACTATAATATATTATATGTTTAAATAATGATTTTGGTTCAAAACAACTTTGCTAGAGTCACTTCGGAACCACAAAAACCCTTTAGAACCAAGATTTCGGGAAAACTAGTTATAAGGACTTTGTTTTTTCGTTAAGTGAATTTTAAGGCTTGTTGGAGTTCCAAATGAGTCACTAATACTTATTATAGTATATTATATTTTCAAATACTCAGTTGGGATCAAAACAACTATGCTAGAGTCACTTCGGAGCCAAAAAAGCCTTTTAAAGGCTATATTTCGGTAAAACTAGTTATAAGGACGTTGTTTTTGCGCCAAGGACTTTTTAATTCTTGTTGGAGATCCAAATATGTCCCTAATACTTATTATAATATATTATATGTTCAAATACTCAGTTGGAATCAAAAGAACTTCGCTAGAGTCACTTTGATGCCAAAAAAGCCCTTTAAAAGCTATATTTCGCCAAAACTAGTTATAAGACATAGTTTTTACGCGAAGTGACTTTTTAATGCTTGTTGGAGCTCCCAATGAATCCGCAATACTTATTATAATATAATATATTTTCAAATACTCAGTTGGGATCAAAAAAACTTTGCTAGAGTCACTTCGGTGCCAAAAATCCTCTTCAAAGGCTATACTTCGATAAAACTAGTTATGAGGACTTTGTTCTTGCGTAGAGTGACATTTTAAAGCTTTTTGGAGCTCCTAATGAGTTCTTTAGACTTCTTATAATATGTTGTAGGTTCAAATACTCGTGTGGGATCAAAACAACTTTGCTAGAGTCACTTCCGAGCCAAAAAAACCATATCAAGGCAATATTTCGGCAAACTAGTTAGAAGGACTTATTTTTGGCACAAAGTTACTTTTTAAGGCTGGTTCCAGCTCCAAATGAGTCCTTAATACTTATTATAATATATTATATGTTCAAATAGTCATTTTCGATCAAAATAACTTTGCTAGAGTTACTTTGGAGCAAAAAAAAGCTCTTTAAAGGCTATATTTCGGCAAAACTAGTTATAAGGACTTTTTTTTTGGCGCAAAGTGACTTTTTTAAGCCTTGTTGGAGCTCCAAATCAGTCCCAAATACTTATTATAATATATTATAAGTTCAAGTACTCAGTTGGGATCAAAAAAACTTTACTGGAGTCACTGCGGAGCAAAAAAAATACCCTTCAAAGGTTTGTTTTTGCATAGAATGACTTTTTAAGGTTTGTTGGAGCTCCAAATGAGTCCTTTAAACTAACTATAATATAATATATGTTCAAATAATGATTTTGGATAAAAACAACTTTGCTAGAGTCACTTCGGAGTCAAAAAAGCGCTTTAAAGGCTATATTTCGGCAAAACTAGTTATAACAACTTTGTTTTTCTGCCAACTGACTTTTTAAGGCTTGTTGGAGCTCCAAATCAGTCCCAAATACTTATTATAATATATTATAAGTTCAAATACTCAGTTGGGATCAAAACAACTTTGCTAGAGTCACTTCTGAGCCAAAAAAGCCTTTTAAAGGCTATATTTCGGCAAACTAGTTATAAGGACGTTGTTTTTGCGCCAAGTGACTTTTTAATTCTTGTTGGAGATCCAAATATGTCCCTTGATATGAACCCCGCGCGTTGAGGTCGTGATTCACGGTGTGTTTACGGATCGTCTACGGAATTAGATTCGAAGGTGGATCGAATGGTGCTCGAACGATTGCTGAAAGTCCGTTCGATAAGCCGGGTTAACGCCACAAGATAAATTCTTGTGTCACGAGATAAATTCTCGCCTATGTTCGTTGTCCAAGGTAAATCCTTTAGCACTTTGGTAAATCCGAGGTTAGTTCTTTGAAGAACTCAAGAGGGGAGAATGCTCTCACACACACAAAGTTTCTGAATAATACTTCTGATATCATTTATTGATCAAAGTTGGCCTTTAAATAGGCTCATAAGTTTTACAACCCTAATTAGACTTTAAGAATTCGGAAATTACCCTAAACAATTCGAAATTACTAAAAATAACTAAGAAAACGCGTCAAAATAAAGTCTGCCGAAAATTAATCGCTTTGGCGATCGATCGGCAGGAACTGGGCGAACGATCGGCAGTGCTCGCGATCGATCGGCTAGAATCCCGCGATCGATCGGCAATGTGTATGTCTGTCTTCGCTCGATGCTGGCGATCGATCGGCTAGAACCTCGCGAACGATCGGCAACGCCTCTGCCTGTTTTCGCTGGATGTCTACTTTTGGCGATCGTTCGGCTGGATTGGGCGAACGATCGGCGATGGCTCGGCCCTCCAATTGCTAAAATTTACATTTAAGTTCCGAAAGCTACTAAAACAAGTCTAACATGTTCCTAAACTATAATTAAGCTATTTAACTTCTAATTACATAAAAATTGTCTTCAATTTCTAGCTAAACTCTTAATGACTCGTCTCGGCCTGAATGACATGCACGAGCCTTTGTTGTTGAGCTCCTTTGATTGCTTCCTTCTCGGCAGCGTCGAGTTCTTGATCTTGAAGCTTTGTGATTAGGCTTCGGAGTTCTTCCTTGAATCGCTTGGCTCGAGCTCTCATAACTGGACCCGTGGGTACGGTGTATCGTTCACCAAGGGCTTGCATAGTTACGTCCTCGTCATCCCTAATACTTATTACAATATACCAAAACTAGTTATAAGACATAGTTTTTACGCGAGGTGACTTTTTATTGCTTGTTGGAGCTCCCAATGAATTCGCAATACTTATTATAATATAATATGTTTTCAAATACTCAGTTGGGATCAAAACAACTTTGCTAGAGTCACTTGGGTGCCAAAAAAACTCTTCAAAGGCTATACTTCGATAAAACTAGTTATAAGGACTTTGTTCTTGCGTAGAGTGAATTTTTAAAGCTTTTTGGAGCTCTTAATGAGTCCTTTAGACCTCCTATAATATATTGTAGGTTCAAATACTCGTGTGGGATCAAAACAACTTTGCTAGAGTCACTTCCGAGCCAAAAAAGCCATATTAAGCCTATATTTCGGCAAACTAGTTAAAAGGACTTATTTTTGGCACAAAGTTACTTTTTAAGGCTGGTTCCAGCTCCAAATGAGTCTTTAATACTTATTATAATATATTATATGTTCAAATAGTCGTTTTCGATCAAAACAACTTTGCTAGAGTCACTTCGGAGCAAAAAAAGCCCTTTAAAGGCTATATTTCGGCAAAACTAGTTATAAGGACTTTGTTTTTGTGCAAAGTGACTTTTTTAAGCCTTGTTGGAGCTCTAAATCAGTCCCAAATACTTATTATAATATATTATAAGTTTAAATACTCAGTTGGGGTCAAAACAACTTTGCTGGAGTCACTGCGGATAAAAAAAAAACCCTTCAAAGGCTATATTTCGGCAAAACTAGATATGAGGACTTTGTTTTTGCATAGACCTACTTTTTAAGGCTTGTTCACTATAAGAATTTAGGTATTAAGTGACGGTCGAAAATCGTCCCTTTTAGTACTAGATGACGGTTCGGAAAACTATCTTTTATACTAGTGTCACCTATAGTGTACTCATATAGGGGACGGTTTAAAACTGTCTTCTTAAGTCCTTGAAGATGACGGTTCAAATTGTCACATAAAGTGATTATAGAAGACGGTACGAAACTGTCATCTTAAGGCAATAGAGGACAGTTTCAAACCGTCGTCCAAAATTAATTATAGACGGTTAAGAACCATCATTTAAGGTCAAAATAGAGGATAGTTTTCGACCGTCCCCTGATGTGAAGAGATGACGGTTTTAAACCGTACTCTAAACCCTGTAAAAACGACGGTTTAGATCCGTCCTCTAAATTGGTGGTGAATAGACGACGTGCGTATTTGTTTAATGACAGCAATATTAAATTCCATAAATCAACATTCAAGCAATGTGAAATATGCACTATCATTAATCAATAAAATGCATAAATATATTATCAATCTCCACACCAACAAAATGAAGTAGTTATGATAGTTTTCGAATAATCCACTGGACCTTATAGTATGTCTAAAGGTTCCAAACATTCCAATTTACCAAGAACAGGGTTCTAAATAATTTATTCCAAATAAGAAGCACAATTGAATAGAAAACTAAAACATCTTTCAACATATATGATGCCAAATTATTTAATCCCATAACAAAAACTCCTGCAAAAACGAACCCCATTCGCTTCGAATTTCTTCAATATCTTTATTTGTGTACTTGTGTCCTCCAATACGAAAAATTAATTTAGTCATTCTATCCAACCAAACAAATGATATGCACAAACAAAAGTAGAGATAAAATGTAATAATTTTAAAAAGAAAACAATAGCAGCACCATATACCACAAGAAGGGTGCTTACGTTTAATGGAATTCCACTTGACCATTCATTCTCGATGATGTCACGCATATAACGCATAATGTAGTATCCACACTCAATGTTCCCCGGTTGTTTTGGTGCCTAGAGTTTTGACCAAGTAAAATTCGATTTTGGTAACTTAGATACATAATCTAAAAAAAACGTCTAGGCATATATGAAAATACTCACTCATTACTTAATCAAGAATTATTATAATTAAGGTATATATAATGATAATATAAATCATTACCTGTATTATAGACCACTTTGTAGGTTTACTTGCATTCAAATTCCCACCAATACAACGTCTTTTGTATTCATTAAGTGCCCTAATTTTTTAACATATTAATTAGAAAAAAAAATTACTTTCAAAACGTACAACATCCTTGAGAAAACTTACAAGTCCACTATATGTTTGAAATCTATCTTCGGTGATTGTCTAGTAGGGTCAAGCCAATACACCACATCCTTCCATGGATCAATAACGCCTAACATCCAATGCATCCTGGATATATATTATGAATAAAGTAACATATTACTTTCATATCTAAGTAATGAGAAATGCAAGTGTCAGCATACAAGATAGACTTACCCGCTATTGTAAGGAATAAGTATCACTTAACCTTTTGGAGATCCAATTACAGCACCTAATATCAAATCAGCTCTCCTCTGTTTTGGATCTCCTTTTTCGGTGGCAATGTGTGATACTTGGGAAGGACACCAAACTGGTGTAGAAGTCCATGATCAGAACATTTATTGTGCAAGTACCTAGTCAAAAAGTTATAATCAAGTTAGTTTAAGCTAACAATAATATAATAAAATCAGATATATAATACTATAGAAACTTACTTTATATAAAGTGATATACATGTAACACTTATCTCTACCATTGTTGCAAATTGAATAATTTCTTCTTTACCAACCCAAATAAATTGGTCATGAACTACATCTTCTGGCATTTTAACCTTCACTAATCTTTCATCATTCATGTTATTCTCTGCGTAATACACAACAGGTCGCAAAGCCAAAGGCATAGTTGGCATTGACTGCTTAATAGTTTCCATTTCTACTCGCAGATGCATATTTGAAACTAAATTATTAATTTCCTTTTGCACAATATTCTTTTCCTTGTCTCTTGTCGATTGTTGCTCTTTCTCTTGTGGTTGTTGAGAATTCTTGCTGTTTTTGGCTTTCTTGGGTTGTTTTTTAGAAAGCTCATGATCCTTTACATTGAAAAAAATACTTGAAGTTAGAAAATAATTAAATTATTTGCAAATGCTATAAAACATTATATGAATAATATACCTGCACGTCACCAAATACAACCAAATGTGATGGCCATGATACATGTCCACCATGTGCATCTAAAATTGTAAGTCACTCATCTGTCTGAATTGGTAAGTTTGCATCGGGCTGCAACATAAGATCTATTGAAACCCTCCGAGTATTGACTCCCAATCTCCTCCCATGAAGTAATGAGTTGGACCACACTTTAAGTAAATTTTTCCTTCAGCAACAATATTCTTACGACTCACTGCTGCCAATTTACAAGGAGTTCCCTGTAACAAAATATTAGTTGTTAAAATCATCAATATATAGTGAAAACAATGCCATAGTAAGTTTAGACTTATGTGTACCTCTCCTAGCCCTTCATTGTCGATAGGATCACCTTCTGGTGAATTTTGCATATCACATTTTGATGATAAGTTATTTGGATTTTCAACACATGGTTCAGCTTGTTGGCTAGCCACTTTTTTATTTGAAATTCTTTGTACCTCACTTGTCAACATTGCAACTTGTGCCTTTAGTTCTGCTATCTCATCATCCTTAGTTCTAGACTTTGAGTTGGTATTGGGTCCAAAATAATCATCTCGGCGTGTAAATTGTGATTGTCCTCTGACTCGGCCAGGATGTTCTGGAGTCTCTAATGCCGTAGTCAATACGTCATTTGTGCCTTCTGGTATGAAAGTTCCTTGCTCAAATTGTTCAGTATAATGATCCTTGAAAAGAAAAACCAAAAAAAATTGTTCAGTATACTTATCTAATCAGATTCATCACTAATTTATAGTTACTTTTTCGTTGCCTTTGCTTAACTTTTTTTATTTTTTATTTTCTATTATATAAATATATATATATGAGAAGTAAAATACTAACTATAAAACAATCATAATATGTTATACCAAACAATATGTGATATGTTCTACTGAACATAGCTACGTATATAATAACTTACAATCCTCTGTACCACATATTCTGTAGATAGATTCTTATATGCTCCTTTTCTATCTTGTCGAGCAAGTTTCCATAACTTTTATCTTGTCAACGGCTCCTTGAATCCAACCTTTTGTTTCTACAAGAAAAATAAATAAATTACCATCGCAAATCAACTTAACCAAACCTACTACATTTTTGTGGTACTAGTTCATTACCAATTCTTTTGCAAAGTTTCCATATCCTTTCCGACCCAAATGGTGATCATACTCGTATTTTTTTCTTCTTGCACTTTGTTCCATTGATAGCTTCTTGAACTCTAAAGTGTTACAACGGCCAACAAATGCTCTCCAATCATCTTTCTTAATATTGGGGTATAGTCTTTTGACCTTAGGATGAATGCGATCACAACTTTGATCCTTGATGTACTTCGTATATAATTCATTTTTAAACTTCTGGAATTTGTCTCCAGCACAAACGAGTAACCGAGTTTTACGCTTATCGAAAACATTGAAACTCGTCTGCATAGAAACAAAAAGGTTATTACTCATGAATATTTGATACAAGTAAACATAGTAAGCTGGAAGAAAAAACTTACTCGAATATTTTCCCAAATATTATCTTTTAATACTTTAGGGACCACTTTCCAATTTTTATAGGTAATATTGACTTTTTGTCGTATCATCATGCCTATAAAACTCATCAATTCGGATCCTTCAGACCCTAAAGCCGAATGATTATCTTTGTCAAACTCCACAGTGACTTTCTCTCCCTTTTGACGCAGTTTCATAATACGATGCATTTGGGTTTAGCTTCTAGTTTGTTTAGGTGCATTTGCATCATCTTTTGTTTGATTTTGTTCTCCATCATTTTGTGAATGTTGCACTTCGTCTCTTTCTCCATCTGACGATAAACAATCTTGCTGATGAGCCATGAATCTGTAATAAAATACCAAAACAAAGTTAAAGAAAGTAAACAAAATAATAAAAATTCTAAAAAGAATTGAATTCAATTATTAATAAAAGTATAAAAATAATGATATATTATAGTACTTAACCGTTTAGAATTTTTCTTACCCTTCTCAACACAAATCCATTCGCCTTCTTCTCGTACTAAATTTGACTCATTATACATATGCTCATCCAACTCGTCAACTTCCTCGGCAGACAGAAAACAAGCACTAAAAGATTGTATATCGTCATATTGATCACCCAACTCATTCATCTCTTCAATCAATCTTGATTTCATTTGCAAAACAACAGCAACTTTTGAATTTTCGGATTCTTTAGGATCTGCTATAAAAAATACTTGTTTGGCTTGTGAGGCCAAAATGAATGGCTCGTTCTTATAGTCCTCCCTATCAAAATCAATCACTGTTAGACCATCTTTGTCTATCCTAAGAGCAGCATTGTCAACCCATTTGCATCTAAAAACAGGAACTCGAATGTTACAATAAACAAGTTCCCATATATCTTCTATTACCCCATAATAGTGCATCATCCCATAGACCGGATTCTTGTCCTTTGCACTTGCTATGTGCATTGCCTCCGCTTCTATACTTACCCCACTATTTTGTACATGATGCTTTTCGTCTCTCTCACGAGTGTAAAAACAATACCCGTTGATTGAATATGAAGTGTATTTTGTAACAGTTTGTGAGGGTCCATTTGATAATAAGATTACAACTTCGGATACACTATTACTAGTTTCTTCCAAGTTAGCATAAATATGGTCTTTAAGCCAATCAATAAATGTTTTGTTGTGCTGATCTTGCAACCATTTCTCACTCTTGGATTGTCTTGGATATTTCTCTTTCAAGTAATTCATATGCACCTTAATATACTTATCAACCTCAGTAGAATTATGAAGAACGTAAAGATGAGCTTGTTGCAATAACTCATAGTCAGCCAAATAAGGTATGCCAACAGAAGTACTATTATCTTCGAAATTAGAGGAACTTTTTTTCTTTGGGAGTCCTATGCTCTCCACACCAACCAAATACTTTGCACAAAATTCAACAGCTTCTTCTGCTATATAACTCTCCATGATACAACCTTCTGGACGATTTCGATTCTTCACATAGCCTTTCAAAATTTTCATGTACCTTTCAAAAGGATACATCTATCTCAAGTAAACAGGCCCACAAAGCTTGACTTCTCGAATTAAATGTACCGTTAAGTGAACCATAATAGTAAAAAATGATGGCGGAAAACACTTCTCGAGGATGCACAAAGTTTTCACAAGGTCATCTTGCAATTCATCAAGCTTTGTTGGGTCTAACACTTTCGAGCATATAGAACTAAAGAAAAAACATAACTTAATAATTGCATACTTCACTTCTTTTTCCTTAGGAAGGACAGCACGAAGTGCTACTGGCAACAACTGTTGTATTAGTATATTACAATCGTGAGACTTCATCCCAACAAGTTTCAACTCATTCATAGAAACTAGATTTCTTATATTGGAGGAATAACCATCAGGTACCTTAACATTTGAAAGGCATTGACAGAAGGCTCGTTTTTCTTTTCTTGACAAGGTGTACCTTGCTGACGGTAGAAACGTTCGACCATTTTTCTCTTGAGGTCGTAACTCCTCTCGAATATTCAAATCAACAAGGTCTAAACGAGCCTTTAGTCCATCCTTTGTTTTCCCTGGGATGTTCAGTAAAGTTCCAATTATGACATCACAAATATTTTTCTCAATATGCATTACATCTAAATTATGACGCACAAGTAACGTCCTCCAATATGAGAGTTCAAAGAAAATCGAATACTTCTTCCATAGACTTGGCCCATGTATTGTCGTATATTCATCATTTGCTTTACCTTTACCAAATGTGACCTTCAAATCCTTGATTCTTTGAAATACTTGCTCGCCACTTAACGGTCGTGGAGGAGTTCCGTGCTCTGTTTCACCGTTGAATGGTTTCTTTTGGGAACGATAAGGGTGATGCCGATGCAAAAATCTTCGATGCCCAAGATAAGCAATCTGCATTCTGTTCTTTAAATGTATAGAAAAAGTATTTTCTCCACATATCGGGCAACCCTTATAACCTTTTACTGGCCACCCAGATAAATTACCATATGCTGGAAAGTCATTAATTGTCCAAAGCAACATAGCTCTTAGAGTAAAAGTGTCTCCACGATAAGCATCTCTTACTTGCACCACAGTATCCCATAAGGTCTTCAAGTCATCAATCAATGGTGCTAAATAAACGTCAATATCATTTCGAGGTTGTTTTGGACCAGAAATCAACAAGGACAGTAACAAAATCGTCGTTTCATACACAACCAAGGAGGAAGGTTATAAATTACGAGTATAACTGGCCAACAACTATAGCTGCTACTAAAGTTACTATGAGGATTGATTCCATCAGCAGAGAGTCCGAGACGAAGATTCCTTGTCTCACTACTAAATTCAGAATTTAGTGCATCAAATGTTTTCCACTGTGGAGAATCAGCAGGGTGGCGAAGCTTTCGATCAGAAACCACTCGATCAGCGTGCCATGTCAAATTCTTCGAATGAGTTGCATTTCGAAACAAACGTTGAAAATGCGGTATAGGTGGTATGTACCACAATACCTTTGCCGGGACCCCTTTGTTTTTGTTCGAGGGTTTTTTCCTGGTTTCCACCTTGATTCATTGCATCTTGGGCAAGATTCTAAATTCGCATTTTCTTTTCGGTAAAGAATGCAATCATTTGGACATGCATGTATTTTGGTATACTCCATCCCTAAAGAGCACAACACCTTCTTTGTGTCATAAATAGATGTGGTTATTTTATTTTCATCGGGTAACAATTCCTTCAAAAACTCTAAAAGCACTGTAAAACTGTTGTTACTCCACCCTCCTCCGGCTTTCAAATTCCACAACCGCACAAGAGTAGATAACTTGGTAAACTTACATCCAGCATAAAGAGGACTTTTTGCATCGTTTAGCAAAGTCTCAAATTGTTCCGGATGATCTACAAATCGCTCATCTGCATCATTTATCATATCAAGCTCACTGTCTTCATCATCAATTATTTCATCAACTCCATTGTTTGTTTGAGCTGGATTCTGTGATGACGAGCGAACTGGATCTTCACCATGCCATGTCCATCTTGTATATGTCTGATCAATACCTTTCAGATATAGATGATCCTCAATCTCCGCCATAGTGTGATTCTTTAGATTAAAGCAATTGGCACAAGGGCAACTCACTTTATTGGGATCAACACAGTTGTTTTTGGCAAATTCAAGAAAATTTTCAACTCCTTTTTCATATGCTTTGGACATTCTATTTGCCTTAATCCAATCTCTATCTATTATTTGGTAATCTATAAGAATCTAGAGTGTAAAAAGGAAAAAAAAGATATATTAAATAAATAACTCTTAAAAATACATTTGAGATTTTAATAACATCAACCTTTAGCTAGATAACCATTAAGAGTAAATACTAGAATAGGTTAACTATTTTAATGTTATCATAGAAAGAACAAACTCTCAGTGACTTGTATAAAGCAAACACATTATAAATCATACATAAATTAACATGTACCTGAACAAATACAACTGATAGTTTTGATCTTCTATAATGTGCAAATAGGATTACACCTGCACATAGAAATTGTACTCATACTGGTTATTAGATGTCAACAGAGTTTAGTCTAGTTTGTTTCTCATCAATTAGTACAAAGCGAATAACATTTCTATTGAAACTGGTTTTTTCAAATAGAACTTAAAAGAGAAATTGATAATAATAAAAAAAGAGAGCAACATTTGAATGATCTAAAATATTGATTAAACAGATTGTACATCTATTTTATGGTTTTATTTGTACTTTTATTGTTTAAAAAATTATCTTAAAAATCTCAATTTTGTCTCCAAAACGTAAAGAATTCGTGTCACTAGTCCCTAACTATTTGTTAATAAGTTGTAGGCCAACTTAAAAACAAATCCTTTTGATTTTTTACAAAAATTTTTGACTAATGGAAAAAACATGATAAGTGAATTTAAAAAAAAAAACAAGTTTTCAAGTACAAACAAGAACTATAACACGTATTTTTGAGGCCAAAAAAGTTGTTACACATTCTAATTAGACTTAATATAGTTGAATTAATCGGGTCTGAACGTGTCCATATTTGACACGAACCATTTATGTTGATGCTTGAGAAGTGACAATTTAAAATTTAATTTAAAAGAAAAAACCGGTAAATACATAAAACTTGGAACATTAACTAGCCCCTGGCTAATATAAAACCTTTTCTTTTTTTCATTTCTTTTGGCAAACTTAAACCTATAATAAAGCTATTGAAGCATATGTTACTTTGCTTACAATATTTATACTTGTAAATTATAAACAAATCTACCATTTAGAGTCTTAGACAACAATTGTTGGGGATGAACGTAACAGGTAGTGCTAATTAGTATCTACGAATTTGTTAACTAATCAACAATTCTCTTACATGCACATGTAGTAACCTAACCCAAGTTCTTATCATAATTTATTAAAATAAACAAAAAACAAAAACTCAATATATGCAAAACAAAACGTGGACTCTGTATTAAGAATTCATCCATATTATATACAATAAGAAGATTAGTCCAGGTAACTAACTATAAGCCAAAGATTAGTTATTTCCATCTCATTGATCTTATAAAGTTTCAAACTTTATTAGATCTTACTTCCTTTGACATTATAATATTTTAAATTTTTCATAGTTATTAATTTTGATCACTTCCCTTCTTTACTCCCAATACACCACAAGTAAGACAAAAGTCATTACACGAATTTGAAGTTGAACACACCAAATAATTGCACAAACATTGAACTTGTCAAACAAAATAACTTGTGACACATATACACAACCATGCCCAATATTCAGAAACTCCTTGGAAACAACTACCATATACGCCAAGAAACTCCAACTTATTTCCTAATTGAATAAAGCATAATTTAATCATCCACCATCACAGATAACTCAAACCAAATAATTCACTGTCGAATAGAATCTTTACATAATATTCAATTTTATCATTGTAATATGTTGCATGTAATAATCTATCTATACATATATTTTTTGTAAACCCCATCATGGGGGTTATCCTACTCACTCAAAGCCGGGGTGTAAACATTATAAAGGATTATAATATAGCCTTTTGTTTTAACCTTTTCAATCTTATCTCGAATCATAAATAAAGAATGAAAATCAAATTTCTTGTTAATTGCATACATTAGAAAAATATACCTTGCAAAATAGTAGGTTTAAAAATAAGGTTCGGCTTAGTTTGGACTTAATTGCACAAAAGCCCTGAACTTCAAAAAATTACGTTTTTGTCCCAAATTATGTAAAAACGAAAATGTATGGATGAATTCACTTTCTAAGGCTAGGAAATGACTAAAAGCCACATGATTAGTCGTCGTTTGAAATTTGAAGTCATTTTGAGCTAAAACGAGTCCGAAACGAGAAGATTTCGGTAAAGTCGTGAAATTACCGTAAACAACGGAAAATTCACAGAGACCGAGCTAAAACGACCACTAGAATTTCAAAATAAGAATTATATTCCTGTGAAAGGAATACATTCAAGTCAATCATAGCCTCGTTAAAGTCTCGGCAACATAGAAATGCAGAAAGGTAGAAAGTTGAGAAACACAGCAAAAATAAAAAGATGACGGTATAGTCACCGTCGCGTCTAAAGCAACTCTCGGAACTTTCCCGAGGGTAGCACAGCCTTAGATTAATAAATATATGTTATTAGATTAATTAGACAGTGACGGAGATATAATCTGTCAATTTTTTTAGACTGAAACCGTCCCACACAGTATTGGAAAATACTGAAAATACGACGATTCGTATTTTGGTGATTAGCAATGTCGGAACAATATTATTAGTGGAAAAATTCGACCATGGTGCAGCAATATTATCTAAATAAGCTGAATTAATGTGGACCAACCAGGTGAGAGATTAGTGCCAAGAGTGAGACAAAAGAATAAGACAAAAATATGGAGTGAAGAGGCATAGTGTAATGATAATGCTCTTCCTTACTTTGAGCCATTGGATGAGCTAATTTTTGAACTAATGGCCGAGATTTGTGCAGCCAATTAATTAAACAAATTAATAAATAAGAAAATATGAACAGAAATTGAGAAGGAGAGAGAGAGAGAGGGTCGGATTTTAGAGAGAGAGAGAGAGAGAGAAAGTGTAGATTTAGAGCTCAAGCTTCTCATTTGCCTATAAATAGAACCCATACACTTCTTGTTCTCATTTTACACTCCCATTTCTGAAAAATAGAGAGAGAGGCCGAGCAAGAGAGAGAGAGAGGAGAGAAAGGAAAGAGTTTTGGAGTTGGAGAGAGAGAGGTGGTCGGTGAGGGTCGGATTTTAGAGAGAGAGAGAGAGAGAGAAAGTGTAGATTTAGAGCTTGTTAACCAAGCTTCTCATTTGCCTATAAATAGAACCCATACACTTCTTGTTCTCATTTTACACTCCCATTTCTGAAAAATAGAGAGAGAGGCCGAGCAAGAGAGAGAGAGAGGAGAGAAAGGAAAGAGTTTTGGAGTTGGAGAGAGAGAGGTGGTCGGTTTTTGCAAGGAAGAGAAGAAGAGTAAAAGCTTTCAAGCTTCATAGTCACACTAAGGTAAAACACTAGTTTGCATGTACTCTAAATTCGGTTTTTCCTTCTTGAATACCCTCCTAAAACAAGCTTTCTCCTCTGTCCTAGACCACCCAAAGGTTCACGAGGTTTGATCTTGGAAGATCAACCCTTAGAGAAGCTCGGCCATGGTAGGAAAATAAAAGAGAAAGTTGAAGATTTGTACTTGAGAACTTAGGTAAGCTTTTCAAAAATGACATGCATGGTTGTTGTGATGAGTTCCTCTTACCTCTAACCCTCATCCTCACTGTCTCTCCTCTGCCCTAGACCATCATAGCATCAAGCTTTGATCTTGAGGTGGAGAAAGTAGGAGCAAGCCGAGCACAACACATAGAACACCACCAAAAATCTCAACCGAGAAAAGCTAGGTATAAGAACCTCTAAACCTTATGATTTCAGTTAGTTTGAGCTTGGTTTTCATTTATGTTAAACCTCTGGATGTATTTGGTGAGAAATGTTGTAATAGCTTAGTTGCATGTTAGCATGCTTGATGGTAGATCCGAGCTAAACCAGAATCCCTAGCTTTCGAAGCTCGTGTGTGTATGTGCATGGCGTTTTGTGGTGTTGTGTGTGTCTCGGCCATGCACGTTTGCTTTGGGCTATTTTTATCTTCTACATGCTTTAATATCTTCCCTTGCATGCTTTGATAAAGGGATGAATGTATTTTTAAAAGGATTTAAGGTACGACGATTTCTAACGTATCGTCGTACCGAAACCGCGAGAACCGTGGAAAACATGAACTAGGATTTTTGAATGATTTCGAACCTAAGCTCCTTGAGAAATTTAAAATGGACTATGAACCCCATCTTCATATTTTTATTCTCTGCCCTTAATGAATTTAAGAGTTAGAAAAATAGATTTTTCAAAATAAAGATGCTACGTGATCGGTTTGGTGAAACCGTGAGTAGTTCGGAAAATGCACCGCTTTAAAAGATAGTATGGTGATGAATATTGTAACGCTTCGAGGATGGTGAATTATAAGGATGATAAATACCCTTAAATACCTAGAAGCTACTGTCCATTTAATGTAATTAGCATGGGTAAAAGGAACGCCAAAGGTCTTGGCCTAAAATGGCGAGTTCTAAACCCTAACGCTAGTGTAGTAACAAAACGACCTTAATATAACTAACTCTATCAACATGGAGTTTTTACGCTTCGATGACGGTGAATATAAGGATGATAAATACCCTTGAATACCTAGAAGCTACTGCCATGGTAAAGGAAGATTTCTAAACCTAAAATGTTGCGTTCTAGTGAAACCAAATATCGAGCTAAACGAACGCTTTGAAATCTTAAGGATTATAGTAAAAATTGTTAATCCTTATACTGTGAATAAATGATTTTAAAGAGAGATGAAGGAGAAAAATTGGTCAAGTGGACCAAGGCTCGGTCTGGACTCGTAGTCCGTGAAAGTTCTATCCCGAGCCTAAGTCAACCGTATGTTTTGATTAGGAGACTCTCGAGAAGAGTTACTAAGACTATATATATAGAAGAGCCCGGAGCAATACTGTGTCTAATTTAGAAAATTAGTTTCGCTCTCAGTCAATGAAATAAGCGAACTAACGAGAGTAGTTCCTTTTTATTTAAAAGACTAAAGAAGAACAAGTGGTCGGAGCTCGCAAGTGACACTCGAAGAAATTCGAGAGATTCAACGCTTACACAAGGTAAGTGGCAATGCACCTACAGCACCAAGTTGTGTGTGAATGTGCTTGTATGTTAGGCTGTTGCTTACACATCTCGAAACGATTAACTATATGCATGCCTTGTTTAAAAGAAGTAAAGAAGCCGAAGTGAAACCCTAGAATGAGAAACAAAAAGCGAAAGAGAAAACACGAACATAAAAGAACGTACAATGTATTGTCATGTCTTGTTATGTGATAATACTAGAATAAGACAAGAATAAAATGTTAATACTGCCGGACCTTGAACCGTGCGTGTAATGATGCCGGGTTCTAACCCGAGTAAGATTAGGGCTAAAACACAACCGAGCCTTGTTGTTGTTAGTTATTGAAATCTCGAAATAGTACGTGCAGGTCATAGTACCCCGAGACAAGAGGCCAAAACTCAAAGGACTCTTGAGCAGTCCAAATATTGTGTTTTATGTTATCGTTAGAAAACTCCAACGCCTCTTATCTAGTTCCTGATCCTCCAAGAGAGAGAGATCATGATGGAACATAAAAGTATAGAAAATGAAATTAACGTCGATGGTACTGCCAGGCTCCTAGTGAGAGCCGTCCCTCGGGACAATGTCATTGTTGAATATATGGAACACTTGGCCCTCTCCCCGTGGTGCGCACCTTTAGAAAGAAGCAGTTACCATCAGTGGATCCCAGACATCAATCACGTAAGCATAACAACTACTGCAACGGCAGTAAAAGTATAATACCAGAAAGAAAGAAAGAAGAGTAGCCTCCAGAAGTGGCAACTCACAGGAAGAATGGTACCAGTAGAGTTTGATCGACCCGAGACGATCAGACTCTTTTCATTATTACATTTTGGTTTGAATGGATTGTATCGTTGTTGTATTGCATTGCATATTTAAGATAGTATAGTTTGCCCTTACTGAGTTTATCAACTCATTAGTTTCCTTGGTGTTGTAGGTAAGGGAAAAGCTAAAGCTGAACAGTGACAGGACTACGAGCTGGCGGCGGGCGGTGTGTGTGGCATTTTAGAAGAAGAAATGAATTCCCGTGGCATATTATATGTTTTTAATTCCGCATTATATTTTGAGAACATTGTTGTAATATTGAGACCGGGACTGAATCCCGAGGTCCCGAACTTGAGAGAAAACGGTGGCTCTTTTTCCTGAACTGAAGAGAAGTCAGGTAGATGTGTTTTGACTATGAAAAGAGATTTAAACTTTCGTATTACAAAAAAAAAATAAAAAATACGATCTCGTTATGTTATAAAGTAATTTATGTTTTACATATTTAAGTAAGATTATAGTAGCTAATAGAAAGAAAACCCCTCTGTCGCGGCCTACGGCCTAGCTTTGGGTCGTGACATTTTTTCTTTGTGAACTTTCATCAAACACTTTCTGTGCTCAAATAATTATTATAAACATATCTAGGTGTTCTTCTAAATAGTCCCACCAAATCAATCAACAGGTACAAAGAAAAAGGTAAAAACCTTTAATCTAACAATTCAACAACGTAATAGGTCAATTAGACCAAGGAAAAAATTAAAGATAAAAACAAAAATCAATAATTTTCAAGAACCAAACCAATTCAATAGCTAGATATTTTTCTATAAACATTCAAATAACTTAATATATATTTATATATACAAAACAAAGACAAGGAATAAAAATATATGACCAACATCAATATTAACAAAGAGTGTTGAACTTACCAAGAGAGATTAATACCAACCAAAAGGCTTTATCGTCTTTGCCACTAGACTTCTCACTAAGGTCTTGATGCAAGGAAGGTTGTGAGTGTACAGAGACTTCTTCTTCCACAATAGCTAGAGGCTTGTCGACGTAGATGATGTTATCGGCCGACTCAGCAAAGGCCGACAACGTGATAAAGCAAAGTATAGAGAGAACGAGGCATTTGACAAGGATGGCAACGTGATGTCGCCGGTTGATTTGCGGATGACGGTATGAACAAAGATGTTTCGATGATCGACTCGCGGTGGATAAAGGACAATGTTGACGGACCAAAAAGCACGAAATATAGATTGCGTGAGAGCAAAATAAAGATCGAAAAAAACCAAACGAAAAAAATGTGAATACTCCATTAGGTCGCCCGAGATTTTGATATTAATCACGACGGGAAATCCGGGATAGAAAAATATTGAGAACTGAATTCAGGGAAGATAATATTCGGGTGAAAGAAATTTGGGATATTAGTGGAATAGAGATTTTGGGAATGTCGATCCTGAGAGATTTGGGGAAAATTTTTGGAAGCTCTAAATAGAATGAATTACAAGTATTGAACTAATCATATATTTTAAATAAATAAAATAAAAAATTAATTGTTATTTATAAGACATTTTATATTGCAAACTGTCACTTATCTTTCCAAAATTTTCAAAACACTAACGACAGTTCTCTTAAAAATATGTCAAGAAAGGAATATAAGACATTTCAATCAACAAAACAGTCTTCTATATACAAGTTTAATAATGACAGTTTTAAATGAAAACTATTATCTATCCCTAATTGTACAAACCCGCGCATATCTTTCCATTTATTATGCGTTTAAAAAATGACAGTTTTTACAAAACCGTCTTATATGAAAAATACCTAGCGTCTTCTATTATATTGTTTTTTGTAGTGGTTGGAGCTCCAAATGAGTCCTTTATACTTACTATAATATAATATATGTTCAAATAATGATTTTGGATCAAAACAAATTCGCTAGAGTCACTTCGGAGCAAAAAAAGCGCTTTATAGGCTATATTTCGGCAAAACTAGTTATAAGGACTTTGTTTTTCTGTGAACTGACTTTTTAAGGCTTGTTGGAGTTTCAAATGAGTCCCTAATACTTATTATAGTATATTACACTTTCAAATACTCAGTTGGCATCAAAACAACTTTGCTAGAGTCACTTCGGAGCCAAAAAAGCCTTTTAAAGGCTATATTTCGGCAAAACTAGTTAGAAGGACGTTGTTTTTGCGCCAAGTGACTTTTTAATTCTTGTTCGAGATTCAAATATGTCCCTAATACTTATTATAATATATTATATGTTCAAATACTCAGTTGGGATCAAAAGAACTTCGCTAGAGTCACTGTGATGCCAAAAAAGCCCTTTAAAAGCTATATTTCGCCAAAACTAGTTATAAGACATAGTTTTTACGCGAAGTGAATTTTTAATGCTTGTTGGAGCTCCCAATGAAACCGCAATACTTATTATAATATAATATGTGTTCAAATACTCAGTTGGGATCAAAACAACTTTGCTAGAGTCGCTTGGGTGCCAAAAAAGCTCTTCAAAGGCTATATTTCGATAAAACAAGTTATAAGGACTTTGTTCTTGCGTAGAGTGACTTTTTAAAGCTTTTTGGAGCTCCAAATGAGTCCTTTAGACTTCTTATAATATATTGTAGGTTCAAATACTCGGGTGGGATCAAAATAACTTTGCTAGAGTCACTTCCGAGCCAAAAAAGCCATATGAAGGCTATATTTCGGCAAACTAGTTGGAAGGACTTATTTTTGGCACAAAGTTACTTTTTAAGGCTGGTTCAAAATCCAAATGAGTCCTTAATACTTATTATAATATATTATTTGTTCAAATAGTCATTTTCGATCAAAACAACTTTGCTAGAGTAACTTCGGAGCAAAAAAAAGCCCTTTAAAGCTATATTTCGGCAAAACTGGTTATGAGGACTTTGTTTTTGCGTGAAGTGACTTTTTAAGCCTTGTTGGAGCCCCAAATCAGTCCCAAATACCTATTATAGTATATTATAAGTTCAAATACTCAGCTGGGATCAGAACAACTTTGCTAGAGTAACTTCGGAGCAAAAAAAAAAGCCCTTTAAAGCTATATTTCGGCAAAACTGGTTATCAGGACTTTGTTTTTGCGTGAAGTGACTTTTTAAGCCTTGTTGGAGCCCGAAATCAGTCCCAAATACTTATTATAGTATATTATAAGTTCAAATACTCAGCTGGGATCAGAACAACTTTGCTGGAGTCACTACGGAGCAAAAAAAAAAAAAACCCTTTAAAGGCTATATTTCGACAAAACTAGTTATGAGGACTTTGTTTTTTCATAGACTGACTTTTTAAGGCTTGTTGGAGCTCCAAATGAGTCCTTTATACTTACTATAATTTATTATATGTTCAAATAATGATTTTGGATCAAAACAACTTTGCTAGAGTCACTTCGGAGCCAAAAAAAGCCCTTTAAAGGCTATATTTCGGCAAAACTAGTTATAAGCACATTGTTTTTTCCGCGAACTGACTTTTTAACGCTTGTTGGAGCTACAAATCAGTCCGAAATACTTATTATAATATTTTATAAGTTCAAATACTTAGTTGGGATCAAAACAACTTTGCTAGAGCCACTTCAGAGCCAAAAAAAAACGATCTAAAGGCTATATTTCGGCAAAACTAGTTATAAGGACTTTGTTTTTCTGTAGAGTGACTTTTTAAGGGTTTTTGGAGCTCCAAATAAGTTCTTTATAGTTACTATAATATATTATATCTTCCAATAATGATTTTGGTTTAAAACAACTTTGCTACAGTCACTTCAGAACCACAAAAGCCCTTTAGAGCCAAGATTTCCGGAAAACTAGTTATAAGGACTTTGTTTTTTCGTTAAGAGAATTTTAAGGCTTGTTGGACTTCTAAATGAGTCACTAATACGTATTATAGTATAATATATTTTCAAATACTGAGTTGGGATCATAACAACTTTGCTAGAGTCACTTCGGAGCCAAAAAAGCCTTTTAAAGGCTATATTTCGGCAAAACTAGTTATAAGGAAGTTGTTTTTGCGCCAAGTGACTTTTTAATTCTTGTTGGTGATCCAATTATGTCCCTAATACTTATTATAATATATTATATGTTCAAATACTCAGTTGGGATCAAAAGAACTTCACTAGAGTCACTTTGAAGCCAAAAAAGCCCTTTAAAAGCTATATTTCGCCAAAACTAGTTATAAGACATAGTTTTTATGTGAAGTGACTTTTTAATGCTTGTTGGAGCTCCCAATTATTCCGCAATACTTATTATATTGTAATATATGTTCAAATACTCAGTTGGGATCAAAACAACTTTGCTAGAGTCACTTCAGTGCCAAAAAAGCTCTTCAAAGGCTATACTTCGATAAAACTAGTTATAAGAACTTTGTTCTAGCGTAGAGTGACTTTTTAAAGCTTTTTGGAGCTCCTATTGAGTCCTTTAGAATTCTTATAATATATTGTAGGTTCTAATACTCGTGTGGGATCAAAACAACTTTGCTAGAGTCACTTCCGAGCCAAAAAAGCCATATCAAGGCTATATTTCGGCAACCTAGTTAGAAGGACTTATTTTTGGCACAAAGTTACTTTTTAAGGCTGGTTCCTGCTCCAAATGAGTCTTTAATACTTACTATAATATATTATATGTTCAAATAGTCATTTTCGATCAAAACAACTTTGCTAGAGTTACTTCGGAACAAAAAAAGCCCTTTAAAAGCTATATTTCAGCAAAACTAGTTATAAGGACCTTGTTTTTGCGCAAAGTGACTTATTTAAGTCTTGTTGGAGCTCCAAATCAGTCACAAATACTTATTATAATATATTATAGGTTCAAATACTCAGTTGGGATCAAAACAACTTTGCTGGAGACACTACGGAGCAAAAAAAAAAACCCTTCAAATGCTATATTTCGGCAAAACCAGTTATGAGGACTTTGTTTTTGCATAGACTGACTTTTTAAGGCTTGTTGGAGTTCCAAATGAGTCCTTTATACTTACTATAATATAATATATGTTCAAATAATAATTTTGGATCAAAACAAGTTTGCTAGAGTCACTTCGGAGCCAAAAAATCGCTTTAAAGGCTATATTTCAGCAAAACTAGTTATAAGGACTTTGTTTTTCCGCGAACAAAGTTTTTGAGGCTTGTTGGAGCTCCAAATCAGTCCCAAATACTTATTATAATATATTGTAAGTTCAAATACTCAGTTGGGATCAAAACAACTTTGCTAGAGTCACTTCAGTGCCAAAAAAGCTCTTCAAAGGCTATACTTCGATAAAACTAGTTATAAGAACTTTGTTCTAGCGTAGAGTGACTTTTTAAAGCTTTTTGGAGCTCCTATTGAGTCCTTTAGAATTCTTATAATATATTGTAGGTTCTAATACTCGTGTGGGATCAAAACAACTTTGCTAGAGTCACTTCCGAGCCAAAAAAGCCATATCAAGGCTATATTTCGGCAACCTAGTTAGAAGGACTTATTTTTGGCACAAAGTTACTTTTTAAGGCTGGTTCCTGCTCCAAATGAGTCTTTAATACTTACTATAATATATTATATGTTCAAATAGTCATTTTCGATCAAAACAACTTTGCTAGAGTTACTTCGGAACAAAAAAAGCCCTTTAAAAGCTATATTTCAGCAAAACTAGTTATAAGGACCTTGTTTTTGCGCAAAGTGACTTATTTAAGTCTTGTTGGAGCTCCAAATCAGTCACAAATACTTATTATAATATATTATAGGTTCAAATACTCAGTTGGGATCAAAACAACTTTGCTGGAGACACTACGGAGCAAAAAAAAAAACCCTTCAAATGCTATATTTCGGCAAAACCAGTTATGAGGACTTTGTTTTTGCATAGACTGACTTTTTAAGGCTTGTTGGAGTTCCAAATGAGTCCTTTATACTTACTATAATATAATATATGTTCAAATAATAATTTTGGATCAAAACAAGTTTGCTAGAGTCACTTCGGAGCCAAAAAATCGCTTTAAAGGCTATATTTCAGCAAAACTAGTTATAAGGACTTTGTTTTTCCGCGAACAAAGTTTTTGAGGCTTGTTGGAGCTCCAAATCAGTCCCAAATACTTATTATAATATATTGTATGTTCAAATACTCAGTTGGGATCAAAACAACTTTGCTAGAGTCACTTCGGAGCCAAAAAAAAAACCCTTTAAGGGCTATATTTCGGAAAAACTAGTTATAAGGACTATGTTTTAGCGTAGAGTGACTTTTTAAGGCTTGTTGGATCTCCAAATGAGTCCTTTATAGTTACTATAATATATTATATGTTCAAATAATGATTTTTGTTTAAAACAACTTTGCTAGAGTCACTTCGGAACCACAAAAGCCCTTTAGAGCCAATATTTGGGGAAAACTAGTTATAAGGACTTTGTTTTTTTGTTAAGTGAATTTTAAGGCTTGTTGGAGTTTCAAATGAGTCCCTAATACTTATTATAGTATATTACACTTTCAAATACTCAGTTGGCATCAAAACAACTTTGCTAGAGTCACTTCGGAGCCAAAAAAGCCTTTTAAAGGCTATATTTCGGCAAAACTAGTTAGAAGGACGTTGTTTTTGCGCCAAGTGACTTTTTAATTCTTGTTCGAGATTCAAATATGTCCCTAATACTTATTATAATATATTATATGTTCAAATACTCAGTTGGGATCAAAAGAACTTCGCTAGAGTCACTGTGATGCCAAAAAAGCCCTTTAAAAGCTATATTTCGCCAAAACTAGTTATAAGACATAGTTTTTACGCGAAGTGAATTTTTAATGCTTGTTGGAGCTCCCAATGAAACCGCAATACTTATTATAATATAATATGTGTTCAAATACTCAGTTGGGATCAAAACAACTTTGCTAGAGTCGCTTGGGTGCCAAAAAAGCTCTTCAAAGGCTATATTTCGATAAAACAAGTTATAAGGACTTTGTTCTTGCGTAGAGTGACTTTTTAAAGCTTTTTGGAGCTCCAAATGAGTCCTTTAGACTTCTTATAATATATTGTAGGTTCAAATACTCGGGTGGGATCAAAACAACTTTGCTAGAGTCACTTCCGAGCCAAAAAGCCATATCAAGGCTATATTTCGGCAAACTAGTTAGAAGGACTTATTTTTGGCACAAAGTTACATTTTGAGTCTGGTTCCAACACCAAATGAGTCCTTAATATTTATTATAATATATTATTTGTTCAAAAAGTCATTTTCGATCAAAACAACTTTGCTAGAGTCACTTCGAAGCAAAAAAAGCCCTTTAAAGGCTATATTTCGGCAAAACTAGTTATAAGGACTTTGTTTTTGCGCGAAGGGACTTTTTAAGCCTTGTTAGAGCTCCAAAAAAGTCCCAAATACTTATTATAATATATTATAAGTTTAAATACTCAGTTGGGATGAAAACAACTTTGCTGGAGTCACTGCGGAGCAAAAAAAAAAAAACCCTTTAAAGGCTATATTTCGGCAAAACTAGTTATGAGGACTTTGTTTTTGCATAGACTAACTTTTTAAGGCTTGTTGGAGCTCCAAATGAGTCCTTTGTACTTACTATAATATATTATATGTTTAAATAATGATTTTAGTTCAAAACAACTTTGCTAGAGTCACTTCGGAACCACAAAAGCCCTTTAGAGCCAATATTTCGGGAAAACTAGTTACAAGGACTTTGTTTTTTCGTTAAGTGAATTTTAAGGCTTGTTGGAGTTTCAAATGAGTCCCTAATACTTATTATAGTATATTACACTTTCAAATACTCAGTTGGGATCAAAACAACTTTGCTAGAGTCACTTCGGAGCCAAAAAAAAGCCTTTTAAAGGCTATATTTCGGCAAAACTAGTTATAAGGACGTTGTTTTTGTGCCAAGTGACTTTTTAATTCTTGTTATGGATCTAAATATGTCCCTAATACTTATTATAATATATTAGATGTCCAAATAATCAGTTGGGATCAAAAGAACTTCGCTAGAGTCACTTTGATGCCAAAAAAGCCCTCTAAAAGCTATATTTTGCCAAAACAAGTTATTAGACATAGTTTTTTCGCGAAGTGACTTTTTAATGCTTGTTGGAGCTCCCACTGAATCCGCAATACTTATTATAATATAATATATTTTCAAATACTCAGTTGGGATCAAAACAACTTTGCTAGAGTCGCTTGGGTGCAAAAAAAGCTCTTCAAATGCTTTATTTCGATAAAACAAGTTATAAGGACTTTGTTCTTGTGTAGAGTGAATTTTTAAAGCTTTTTGGAGCTCCAAATGAGTCCTTTAGACTTCTTATAATATATTGTAGGTTCAAATACTTGGGTGGGATCAAAACAACTTTGCTTGAGTCACTTCCGAGCCAAAAAGCCATATCAAGGCTATATTTCGGCAAACTAGTGAGAAGGACTTATTTTTGGCACAAAGTTACATTTTGAGTCTGGTTCCAACCCCAAATGAGTCCTTAATATTTATTATAATATATTATTTGTTCAAATAGTCATTTTCGATCAAAACAACTTTGCTAGAGTCACTTCGAAGGAAAAAAAGCCTTTTAAAAGCTATATTTCGGCAAAACTAGTTATAAGGACTTTGTTTTTGCACGAAGTGACTTTTTAAGCATTGTTAGAGCTCCAAATCATTCCCAAATACTTATTATAATATATTATAAGTTTAAATACTCAGTTGGGATCAAAACAACTTTGCTGGAGTCACTGCGGAGCAAAAAAAAAACCCTTCAAAGGCTATATTTTGGCAAAACTAGTTATGAGGACTTTATTTTTGCATAGACGGACTTTTTAAGGCTTGTTGGAGCTCCAAATGAGTCCTTTATACTTATTATAATATAATATATGTTCAAATAATTATTTTGGATCAAAACAACTTTGCTAGAGTCACTTCGGAGCCAAAAAAGCACTTTAAAGGCAATATTTCGGCAAAACTAGTTATAAGGACTTTGTTTTTCCGCGAACTGACTTTTTAAGTCTTGTTGGAGCTAAAAATCCGTCCCAAATACTTATTATAATATATTATAAGTTCAAATACTCAGTTGGGATCAAAAAAACTTTGCTAGAGTCGCTTGGGTGCCAAAAAAGCTCTTCAAAGGCTATAGTTCGGTAAAACAAGTTATAAGGACTTTGTTCTTGCGTAGAGTGACTTTTTAAAGCTTTTTGGAGCTCCAAATGAGTCCTTTAGACTTCTTATAATATATTGTAGGTTCAAATACTCGGGTGGGATCAAAACAACTTTGCTAGAGTCACTTCCGAGCCAAAAAGCCATATCAAGGCTATATTTCGGCAAACTAGTTAGAATGACTTATTTTTGGCACAAAGTTACATTTTGAGTCTGGTTCCAACACCAAATGAGTCCTTAATATTTATTATAATATATTATTTGTTCAAAAAGTCATTTTCGATCAAAACAACTTTGCTAGAGTCACTTCGAAGCAAAAAAAGCCCTTTAAAGGCTATATTTCGGCAAAACTAGTTATAAGGACTTTGTTTTTGCGCGAAGGGACTTTTTAAGCCTTGTTAGAGCTCCAAATAAGTCTCAAATACTTATTATAATATATTATAAGTTTAAATACTCAGTTGGGATGAAAACAACTTTGCTGGAGTCACTGCGGAGCAAAAAAAAAAAATCCTTTAAAGGCTATATTTCGGCAAAACTAGTTATGAGGACTTTGTTTTTGCATAGACTAACTTTTTAAGGCTTGTTGGAGCTCCAAATGAGTCCTTTGTACTTACTATAATATATTATATGTTTAAATAATGATTTTAGTTCAAAACAACTTTGCTAGAGTCAGTTCGGAACCACAAAAGCCCTTTAGAGCCAATATTTCGGGAAAACTAGTTATATGGACTTTGTTTTTTCATTAAGTGAATTTTAAGGCTTGTTGGAGTTTCAAATGAGTCCCTAATACTTATTATAGTATATTACACTATCAAATACTCAGTTGGGATCAAAACAACTTTGCCTAGAGTCACTTCGGAGCCAAAAAAAGCCTTTTAAAGGCTATATTTCGGCAAAACTAGTTATAAGGACGTTGTTTTTGCGCCAAGTGACTTTTTAATTCTTGTTAGAGATCTTTATATGTCCCTAATACTTATTATAATATATTATATGTTCAAATACTCAGTTGGGATCAAAAGAACTTCGCTAGAGTCACTTTGATGCCAAAAAAGCCTTTTAAAAGCTATATTTTGCCAAAACAAGTTATTAGACATAGTGTTTATGCGAAGTGACTTTTTAATGCTTGTTGGAGCTCCCAATGAATCCGCAATACTTATTATAATATAATATGTGTTCAAATACTCAGTTGGGATCAAAACAACTTTGGTAGAGTCGCTTGGGTGCCAAAAAAGCTCTTCAAAGGTTATATTTCTATAAAACAAGTTATAAGGACTTTGTTTTTGCGCGAAGTGACTTTTTAAGCATTGTTAGAGCTCCAAATCATTCCCAAATACTTATTATAATATATTATAAGTTCAAGTACTCAGTTGGGATCAAAACAACTTTGCTGGAGTCACTGCGGAGCAAAAAAAAAAACCCTTGAAAGGCTATATTTTGGCAAAACTAGTTATGAGGACTTTGTTTTTGCATAGATTGAGTTTTTAACGCTTGTTGGAGCTCCAAATGAGACCTTTATACTTACTATAATATAATATATGTTCAAATAATGATTTTGGATCAAAACAACTTTGCTAGAGTCCCTTCAGAGCCAAAAAAGCGCTTTAAAGGCTATATTTCGGCAAAACTAGTTATAAGGACTTTGTTTTTCCGCGAATAGACTTTTTAAGGCTTGTTGGAGCTACAAATCCGTCCTAAATACTTATTATAATATATTATAAGTTCAAATACTCAGTTGGGATCAAAACAACTTTGCTAGAGTCACTTCGGAGCCAAAAAAACCCTTCAACGGCTATATTTCGGCAAAACTAGTTATAAGGACTTTGTTTTTGCGTAGAGTGACTTTTTAAGGCTTTTTGGAGCTCCAAATGAGTCCTTTGTAGTTACTATAATTTATAAAATGTTCAAATAATGATTTTTGTTCAAAATAAATTTGCTAGAGTCACTTCGGAACAACAAAAGCCCTTTAGAGCCAAGATTTTCGGAAAACTAGTTATAAGGACTTTGTTTTTTTGTTAAGTGAATTTTAAAGCTTGTTGGAGTTCCAAATGTGTCACTAATACTTATTATAATATATTATATTTTCAAATACTCAGTTGGGATCAAAACAACTTTGCTAGAGTCGCTTGGGTGCCAAAAAAGCTCTTCAAAGGCTATATTTCGATAAAACAAGTTATAAGGACTTTGTTCTTACGTAGAGTGACTTTTTAAAGCTTTTTGGAGCTTCAAATGAGTCCTTTAGACTTCTTATAATATATTGTAGGTTCAAATACTCGGGTGGGATCAAAACAACTTTGCTAGAGTCACTTCCGTGCCAAAAAGCCATATCAAGGCTATATTTCGGCAAACTATTTAGAAGGACTTATTTTTCGCAGAAAGTTACATTTTGGGTATGGTTCTAACTCCAAATGAGTCCTTAATATTTATTATAATATATTATTTGTTCAAATAGTCATTTTCGATCAAAACAACTTTGCTAGAGTCACTTCGAAGAAAAAAAAACCCTTTAAAGGCTATATTTCGGCAAAACTAGTTATAAGGACTTTGTTTTTGCGCGAAGGGACTTTTTAAGCCTCGTTAGACCTCCAAATAAGTCCCAAATACTTATTATAATATATTATAAGTCCAAATACTCAGTTGGGATGAAAACAACTTTGCTGGAGTCACTGCGGAGCAAAAAAAAAAAACCCCTTTAAAAGCTATATTTCGGCAAAACTAGTAATGAGGACTTTGTTTTTGCATAGACTGACTTTATGTTCAAAGAATGATTTTGGATCAAAACAACTTTGCTAGAGTAACTTTGGAGCCAAAAAAGCACTTTAAAGGCTATATTTCGGTAAAACTAGTTATAAGGACATTGTTTTTGCGCGAACTGAATTTTTAAGGCTTGTTGGAGCTACAAATCAGTCCCAAATACTTATTATAATATATTATAAGTTCAAATACTCAGTTGGAATCAAAACAACTTTCCTAGAGTCACTTCAGAGCCAAAAAAAACCCTTCAAAGGCAATATTTCAGCAAAACTAGTTATAAGGACTTTGTTTTTGCGTAAAAGGCTATATTTCGGCAAACTAGTTAGAAGGACTTATTTTTGGCACAAAGTGACTTTTTAAGGCTTTTTCAAGCTCCAAATGAGTCCTTAATTCTTATTATAAAATGTTATATGTTCAAATAATTATTTGCGTTCAAGACAACTTTGCTAGAGTCACGTCGGAGCCAAAAAAGTCCTTTAAAGGCTATATTTCAGCAAAACTAGTTATAAGGACTTTGTTTTTGCGCGAAGTAACTTTTTAAGGCTTATTAGAGCTCCAAATCAGTCCCAAATACTTATTATAATATATTATAAGTTCAAATGCTCAGTTGGGATCAAAACAACTTTGCTATGGTCACTTCGGAGCCAAAAAAAACCCTTTAAAGGCTATATTTCGCAAAACTAGTTATAAGGACTTTGTTTTTGCGCAGAGTGACTTTTAAGGCTTATTGGAGCTCCAAATGTGTCCCTAATACTTATTATAATATATTATATTTTCAAATACTCGGTTGGGATCAAACAAACTTTGCTAGTGTCACTTCGGAAGCAAAAAAGCTTTTTAAAGGCTATATTTCGACAAAACTAGTTATAAGGACGTTGTTTTTGCGCGAAGTCACTTTTTAAGGCTATTTGGAGATGCAAATGGGTCCCTGATACTTATATAATATATTGTATGTTCAAATACTTAGTTGGGATCTAAAGAAATTTGCTACAATCACTTCGGAGCCAAAAAAGCCCTTTAAAGGCTATGTTTCGCCAAAACTATTTATAAGGACTTTGTTTTTCCGCGAAGTGACTTTTTAAGGCTTGTTGGAGATCCAAATGAGTCCCTAATACTTATTATAATATATTATATGTTCAAATACTCAGTTGGAATTTAAATAACTTTGCTACAATCACTTCGGAGCCAAAAAAGCCCTTTAAAGGCTATATTTCGCCAAAACTAGTTATAAGACATAGTTTTTGCACGAAGTGAATTTTGAAGGCTTGCTGGAGCTCCAATTGAGTCGTAATACTTATTATAAAACAATATACAAATACTCAGTTGGCATCAAAACAACTTTGCTAGAGTCACTTCGGAGCCAGAAAAGCTCTACAAAGGCTATATTTCGGTAAAACTAGTTATAAGGACTTTGTTGTTGCGTAGAGTGACTTTTTAAAGCAAGTTGGAGCTCCAAATGAGTCCTTTAGACTTCTTATAATATATTGTAGGTTCAAATACTCCTTTGGGATCAGAACAACTACGCTAGAGTCACTTCCGAACCAACAAAGCCCTATAAAGGCTATATTTCAGCAAACTAGTTAGAAGGACTTACTTTTGGCAAAAAGTTACTTTTTAAGGCAGGATCCAGGTCCAAATGAGTCCTGAATACTTATTATAATATATTATATGATCAAATACACGTTTGTGATCAAAACAACTTCGCTAGAGTCACTTCGGAGCCAAAAAAGCCCTTTAAAGGCTATATTTCGGCAAAACTAGTTATAAGAACTTTGTTTTTGCGCGAACTGACTTTTTAAGGCTTGTTGGAGCTCCAAATCAGTCCCAAATACTTATTATAATATATTATAAGTTCAAATACTCAGTTGGGATAAAAACAACTTTGCTAGAGTCACTGCAGAGCCAAAACAACCCTTTAAAGGCTATATTTCGGTAAAACTAGTTATAAGGACTTTGTTTTTGCATAGAGTGACTTTTTAAGGCTTGTTGGAGCTCCAAACGAGTCCTTTATACTTACTATAATATATTATATGTTCAAATAGTGATTTTGTTTCAAAACAACTTTGCTAGAGTCACTTCGGTGCCAAAAAAGCCCTTTAGAGGCTATATTTCGGGAAAACTAGTTATAAGGACTTTGTTTTTCAAGAAGTGACCTTTTAAGGCTCGTTGGAGCTCCAAATTAGTCCCTAATAGTTATTATAATATATTATATTATCAAATACTCAGTTCGGATCAAAACAACTTTGCTAGAGTCACTACAAAAAAGCCCTTTAAAGGCTATATTTCGGCAAACTAATTAGAAGGACTTATTTTTGGCACAAACTTACTTTTTAACGCTGGTTCCAGCACCAAGTGAGTCCTTAATACTTATTATAATATATTATATGTTCAAATACTCATTTGCGATCAAAACAAAATTGCTAGGATCACTTCGGAGCCAAAAAAGCCCTTTAAAGACTATATTTCGGCAAAACTAGATATAAGAACTTTGTTTTTGCGCAAAATAACTTTTTAAAGCTTGTTGGAGCTCCAAATAAGACCCAAATACTTATTATAAAATATTATAAGTTCAAATACTCAGTTGGGAATAAAACAACTTTGCTAGAGTCATTTCAGGGGCAAAAAAACCTTTTAAAGGCTTTATTTCGGCAAAACTGGTTATAAGGACTTTGTTTTTACGTAGAGCGACTTTTTAAGGCTTGTTGTAGCTCCAAACGAATCCTTTATACTTACGATAATATATTATATGATCAAATAATGAGTTTGGCTCAAAACAACTTTGCTAGAGTCACTTCGGTGCCAAAAAAGCCCGTTAGAGGCTAAATTTCGGGAAAACTAGTCATAAGGACTTTGTTTTTTTGTGAAGTGACTTTTTAAGCCTTGTCAGAGCTCCAAATAAGTCCCTAATACTTATTATAATATATTATAGTTTCAAATACTCAGTTGGGATCAAAACAACTTTGCTAGAGTCACTTCGGAGCCTAAAAAGCCATTTAAAGGCTATATTTCGACAGAACTAGTTATAAGGACGTTGTTTTTGCGCGAAGTGATTTTTCAAGGCTTGTTGGAGATCCAAATGAATCCCTAATACTTATTATAATATATTATATGTTCAAATACTAATTTGGGATCTAAAGAACTTTGCTACAGCTACTACGGAGCCTAAATAGCCCTTTAAAAGCTATATTTCGCCAAAACTAGTTGTAAGAAATAGTTTTCGCGCGAAGTGACTTTTTAAGGCTTGTTGGTGCTCTAAATGAGTCCGTAATACTTATTATAATGTAGTACGTTCTAAAATCCTCAGTTGGGATCAAAAAAACTTTGCTAGAGTCACTTCGGAGCCAGAAAAACTCTTCAAAGGCTATAATTCGGTAAAACTAGTTATAAGGACTTTGTTGTTGCGTAGAGTGACTTTTTAAAGCATGTTAGAGCTCCAAATGAGTCCTTTAGACTTATTATAATATATTGTAGGTTCGAATACTCGTTTGGGATCAAAACAACTTTGCTAGAGTCATTTTCGTGCCAACAAAGCCCTTTAAAGGCTATATTTCGATAAACTAGTTAGGAGGACTTATTTTGGTTCCAGCTCCAAATGAGTCCTTAATACTTATTATAATATATTATATGTTCATATACTCATTTACGATCAAAACAACTTTGCTAGAGTCACTTCAGAGCAAAAAAAAAAAGCCCTTTAAAGGCTATATTTCGGCAAAACTAGTTATAAGGACTTTGTTTTATCGCGAACAAAGTTTTTAAGGCTTGTTGGAGCTCCAAATCAATCTCAAATACTTATTATAATGTATTATAAGTTCTAGAGTCGTTTCAGAGGCAAAAAAAACCCTTTAAAGGCTTTATTTCGGTAAAACTAGTTATAAGGACTTTGTTTTCACGTAGAGTGACTTTTTAAGGCTTGTTGTAGCTGCAAACGAATCCTTTATACTTACTATAATATATTATATGTTCAAATAATTAGTTTAGTTCAAAACAACTTTGCTAGAGTCACTTCGGTGCCAAAAAAGCCTGTTAGAGGCTGAATTTCGGGAAAACTAGTCATAAGGACTTTGTTTTTTCGTGAAGTGACTTTTTAAGGCCTGTTGTAGCTCCAAATGATTCCCTAATACTTATTATAATATATTATACGTTCAAACACTCAGTTGGGATCTAAAGAACTTTGCTACAGTCACTTCGGAGCCTAAAAATCCCTTTAAAGGCTATATTTGGCCAAACTAGTTATAAGACGTAGTTTTTGCGAGAACTGACTTTTTAAGTCTTGTGGGAGCTCCAAATGAGTCTGTAATACTTATTATAATATAACACACGCTAAAATACTCAGTTGGGATCAAAACAACTTTGCTAGAGTCACTTCGGAGCCAGAAAAACTCTTCAAAGGCTATAATTCGGTAAAACTAGTTATAAGGACTTTGTTGTTGCGTAGAGTGACTTTTTAAAGCATGTTGGAGCTCCAAATGAGTCCTTTAGACTTCTTATAATATATTGTTGGTTCAAATACTCGTTTGGGATCAAAACAATTTTGCTAGAGACATTTTCGTGCCAACAAATTCCTATAAAGGGTATATTTCGGCAAACTAGTTTGAAGGACTAATTTTTTGCACAAAGTGACTTTTTAAGGCTGGTTCCAACTCCGAATTAGTCCTTAATACATATTATAATATATTATATGTTCAAATACTCATTTGCGATCAAAACAACTTTGCTAGAGTCACTTCGGAGCAAAAAAAAAAAAAGCCCTTTAAAGGCTATATTTCGGCAAATCTAGTTATAAGGACTTTGTTTTATCGCGAACTGCGTTTTTAAGGCTTGTTGGAGCTCCAAATTAGTCTCAAATACTTATTATAATATATTATAAGTTCAAATACTCAGTTGGGATCCAAACAACTTTGCTAGTCATTTCAGAGGCAAACTAGTCATAAGGACTTTGTTTTTTCGTGAAGTGACTTTTTAAGGCTTGTTGTAGCTCCAAATGATTCCCTAATACTTATTATAATATATTATATTTTCAAATACTCAGTTGCAATCAAAACAACTTTGCTAGAGTCACTTCGGAGCCAAAAAAGCCCTTTAAAGGATATATTTCGACAAAACTAGTTACAAGGACGTTGTTTTTGCGCGAAGTGATTTTTTAAGGCTTGTTGGAGATCCAAATGAATCCCTAATACTTATTATAATATATTATATGTTCAAATACTCAGTTGGGATCCAAAGAACTTTTCTACAGTCACTTCGGAGCCTAAAACTCCCTTTAAAGGCTATATTTGGCCAAAACTAGTTATAAGACGTAGTTTTTGCGCGAACTAACTTTTTAAGGCTTGTTGGTGCTCCAAATGAGTCCATAATACTTATTATAATATAATACACGCTAAAATACTCAGTTAGGATCAAAACAACTTTGCTAGAGTCACTTCGGAGCCAGAAAAACTCTTCAAAGGCTATAATTCGGTAAAACTAGTTATAAGGACTTTGTTGTTGCGTAGAGTGACTTTTTAAAGCATGTTGGAGCTCCAAATGAGTCCTTTAGACTTCTTATAATATATTGTACGTTCAAATATTCGTTTGAGATCAAAACAACTTTGCTAGAGTCATTTCCGTGCCAACAAAGCCCTATAAGGGGTATATTTCGGCAAACTAGTTAGAAGGACTAATTTTTTGCACAAAGTGACTTTTTAAGGCTGGTTCCAGCCCCAAATGAGTCCTTAATGCTTATTATAATATATTATATGTTTAAATATTCATTTTCGATCAAAACAACTTTGCTAGAGTCACTTCGGAGCCAAAAAAGCCCTTTAAAGGATATATTTCAGCAAAACTAGTTATAAGGACTTTGTTTTATCGCGAACTGAGTTTTTAAGGCTTGTTGGAGCTCTAAATAAGTCTCAAATACTTATTATAAAATATTATAAGTTCAAATACTCAGTTGGGATCAAAACAACTTTGCTAGTGTCGATTCAGAGGCAAAAAAACCCTTTAAAGGCTTTATTTCGGTAAAACTAGTTATAAGGACTTTAATGTTTGTTGCCTCTCTAAATGAGTCCCTAAGATTTATTACAATATATTATATGTTTAAATACATATTTAGGATAACAACAACTTTACTGGAGTCACTTCGGAGCCAAAATAGCATTATAATGGTTCATTTCGGCAAAACTAGTTATAATGACTATGTTTTAACGCGAAATGGGTTTTTAACGCTTCTTGAAGCTCCAGATGAGTTCCTAAGACTAAGTTTTAGCGCGAAGTGAGTTTTTAAAGCTTTTTGGAGCTCAAAATGAGTCCCTAAGGCTTATTATAATAAATTATATGTTTAAATACAGATTTGGGAACAAAACAACTTTGTAAGAGTCACTTCGAAACCAAAAAAGCCCTTTAAAGGCTCGATTTCGGCAAAACTACTTAAATGACTTTGTTTTAGCTTGAATCAAGTTTTTAAGATATATTGGAGCTCCAAATAAGTCCTTAACACTTATTATAATATATTATGTGTTTAAATACACATTTTGGATCAAAATAACTTTGGTAGAGTCACTTCAGAACCACAAAAGCCCTTTAAAGGCTCGATTTAAGAACAACTTGTCAAAATGACTTAGTTTTTGCGCGTAGTTACTTTTTAAGGCTTGTTGGAGATAAAAATTAGTCCCTAAAACTTATTATAATAAAATATATGTTCAAATACTCATGTAGAATCAAAACAGCTTTGCTAGAGTAACTTTGGAGCCAAAAAAAAGCCATTTAGAGGCTCGATTTAGGTCAAACTTATTTTAAGCACTTAGATTTAGTACGAAGTGAGTTTTTAAGGTTTGTTGCATCTCCAAATGAGTCCCTAAGATTTATTATAGTATATTATATGTTTAAATACACATTTGGGAGGACAACAACTTTGTTAGAGTCACTTCGGAGCCAAAACAGCCTTTAAATGGTTCAATTTCGGTAAAACTACTTATAATGACTTTGTTTCAACGTAAAATGGGCTTTTAACGCTTCTTGGAGCTTGAGATGAGTTCCTAAGAGTTATTAGAATACATTATATGTTCAAATACTGATTTAGGATCAGAACAACGTTGCTAGAGACAATTCGGATCCAAAGAAGCCCTTTAAAGGCTCGATTTAGGTAAAACTAGTTATTCGCATTTAGTTTTAGTGTGAAGTAAGTTTTTAAAGATTGTTGGAGCTCCAAATGAGTCCCTAAGACTTATTATAATAAATTATATGTTTAAATACACATTTGGGATCACAACAACTTTGCTAGAGTAACTTCGAAGCCGAAATAGCCATTTAATGGTTCAATTTCGGCAAAACTAGTTATAATGACTTTGTTTTAACGCGAAATGGGTTTTTAACGCTTCTTGGAGCTCCAGATGAGTTCCAAAGACTTATTATAATGCATTATATGTTCAAATACTCATTTAGAATCAAAACAACGTTGCCACAAACATGTCGGAGCCAAAGAAGCCCTTTAAAGGCTCGATTTAGGTAAAACTGGTTATAAGCACTTTGTTTTAGTGCGAAGTGAGTTTTTAAAGCTTGTTGTAGCTCTAAATGAGTCCCTAAGACTTATTATAATAAAGTATATGTTGAAATAAACATGTGGGATCAAAACAACTTTGTAAGAGTCACTTCGGAACCAAAAAACCCCTTTAAAGGCTCGATTTCGGCAAAACTACTCATAATGACTTTGTTTTAGCGTAAATCGAGTTTGTAAGGCATATTGGAGCTCCAAATGAGTCTCTAAGACTTATTATAATAAATTATATGTTGAAATACACATTTGGGATTAAAACAACTTTGTAAGAATCACTTCACAACCAAAAAAGCCCTTTAAAGGCTCGATTTCGGCAAAACTACTTATAATGACTTTGTTTTAGCGTGAATCTGGTTTGTAAGGCATATTGGACCTCCAAATGAGTCCCTAAGACTTATTATAATAGATTATGTGTTTAAATGCACATTTGGGATCAAAATAACTTTGGTAGAGTCACTTCGAAACCGCAAAAGCCCTTTAAAGGCTCGATTTAGGAACAACTTGTTAAAGTGACTTAGTTTTTGCGCGTAGTGACTTTTTAAGTCTTGTTAGAGCTGAAAATTAGTCCCTAAGACTTATCATAACAAAATATATGTTCAAATACTCATGTAGAATCAAAACAGCTTTGCTAGAGTCACTTTGGAGCCAAAAAAAGCCATTTAAAGGCTCGATTTAGGTAAAACTTATTGTAAGCACTTAGATTTAGTGCGAAGTGAGTATTTAAGGTTTGTTGCATCTCCAAATGAGTCCCTAAAATTAGTCCCTAAGACTTATTATAATAAAATATATGTTCAAATACTCATGTAGATTCAAAACAGCTTCGCTAGAGTCACTTCAGAGCCAAAAAAAAGCTATTTAAAGGCTCGATTTAGGTAAAACTTATTGTATGCACTTAGATTTAGTGCAAAGTGACTTTTTAAGGTTTTTTGCATCTCCAAATGTGTCCCTAATACTTATTATAATATATTATATGTTTAAATACACATTTGGGATCACAAAAACTTTACTAGAGTCACTTCGGAGCCAAAACAGCCTTTTAATGTATCAATTTCGGCAAAACTAGTTATAAGTCATATTATATGTTCAAATACTCATTTATGATCAAAACAACATTGCTAGAGATAATTCGGAGCCAATGAAGCCCTTTAAAGGCTTGATTTAGTTAAAACTAGTTATTCGCATTTAGGTTTAGTGCGAAGTAAGTTTTTAGAGCTTGTTGGAGCTCCAAATGAGTCCCTAAGACTTATTATAATAAATTCTATGTTTAAATACACATTTGGGATGAAAACAACTTTGTAAGAGTCACTTCGGAACCAAAAAAGCCCTTCAAAGGCACGATTTCGGCAAAACTACTTACAATGACTTTGTTTTAGCGCGAATCGAGTTTGTAAGACATATTGGACCTCCAAATGAGTCCGTAAGACTTATTATAATATATTATGTGTTTAAATACACATTTGGGATCAAAACAACTTTGTTATAGTCACTTTGGAACCACGAAAGCCCTTTTAAGGCTCGATTTAGGAACAATTTGTCAAAATGACTTAGTTTTTGCGCATAGTTACTTTTTAAGGCTTGTTGGAGCTCAAAATTAGTCACTAAGACTTGTTATAATAAAATATATGTTCCGATAGTCATGTACAATCATAACAGCTTTGCTAGATTAACTTCGGAGCCAAAAAAGCCATTTAAAGGCTCGATTTAGGTAAAACTTGTTTTAAGCACTTAGATATAGTGTAAAGTCAGCTTTTAAGGTTTGTTGCATCTCCAAATGAGTCCCAAAGAATTATTATAATATATTACATGTTAAAAAACACATTTGGGATCACAACAACTTTCCTAGAGTCACTTCGGAGCCGAAATAGCCATTTAATGGTTCAATTTCGGTAAAACTGGTTATAATGCTTTTATTTTAACGCGAAATGGGTTTTTAACGCTTCTTGGAGCTCCAGAAGACTTCCTAACACTTATTATAATACATTATATATTCAAATACTCATTTAGAATCAAAAAAACGTTGCTAGACACATTTCGGAGCCGAAGAAGCCCTTTAAATGCTCGATGTAGGTAAAACGGGTTATAAGCACTTAGTTTTGGCGCGAAGTGCGTTTTTAAAGCTTGTTGGAGCTTGAAATGACTCCCTAAAACTTATTATAATAAATTATATGTTTAAAAACACATTTTGGATCTAAACAACTGTGTAAGAGTCACTTCGGAACCTAAAAAGCCCTTCAAAGGCACGATTTCGGCAAAACTACTTATAATGACTTTGTTTTAGCGCGAATCAAGTTTGTAAGGCATATTGGAGCTCCAAATGAGTCCCTAAGACTTATTATAATATATTATGTGTTTAAATACACATTTGGGATCAAAACAACTTTGTTATAGTCACTTCGGAACCACGAAAGCCCTTTAAAGGCTCGATTTAGGAACAACTTGTCAAAATGACTTAGTTTTTGCGCATAGCTACTTTTTAAGGCTTGTTGGAGCTCATAATTAGTCCCTAAGACTTGTTATAATAAAATATATGTTCTGATACTCATGTACAATCCTAACAGCTTTGCTAGATTAACTTCAGAGCCAAAAAAGCCATTTAAAGGCTCGATTTAGGTAAAACTTGTTTTAAGCACTTAGATATAGTGCAAAGTCAGCTTTTAAGGTTTGTTGCATCTCCAAATGAGTCCCTAAGAATTATTATAATATATTACATGTTAAAAAATACATTTGGGATCACAACATCTTTCCTAGAGTCACTTCGGAGCCAAAATAGCCATTTAATGGTTCAATTTCGGTAAAGCTAGTTATAATGATTTTATTTTAACGCGAAATGGGTTTTTAACGCTTCTTCGAGCTCCAGATGACTTCCTAATACTTATTATAAGCACTTAGTTTTGGCGCGAAGTGCGTTTTTAATGCTTGTTGGAGCTTGAAATGACTCCCTAAAACTTATTATAATAAATTATATGTTTAAAAACACATTTTGGATCTAAACAACTTTGTAAGAGTCACTTCGGAACCAAAAAAGCCCTTTAATGGCTCGATTTAGGCACAACTTGTCAAAAGGACTTAGTTTTTGCGCGTAGTGACTTTTCAAGGCTTGTTGGAGCTCAAAATTAGTCCCTAAGACTTATTATAATAAAATATATGTTCAAATATTCATGTAGAATCAAAACAACTTTGATAGAGTCACTTCAGAGCTAAAAAAGCCATTTCAACGCTCGATTTAGGTAAAACTTATTGTAAGCACTTAGATTTAGTGCGAAGTGAGCTTTTAAGGTTTGTTGCATCTCCAAATGATTCCCTAAAATTTATTATAATATATTATATGTTTAAATACACATTTGGGATCACAAAAACTTCGCTAGAGTCACTTCGGAGCCAAAACAGCCTTTCAATGGTTCAATTTCAGCAAAACTAGTTATAATGACTTTGTTTTAAAGCAAAATAGGTTTTTAACGTTTCTTGGAGCTCTAGATGAGTTCCTAAGACTTATGATAATACATTATACGTTCAAATACTCATTTAGGATCTAAACAACGGTCCTAGACACATTTCGGATCCAAAGAAGCCTTTTAAAGGATCGATTTACGTAAAACTGGTTATAAGAACTTAGTTTTAGCGCGAAGTGTGTTTTCAAAGCTTGTTGGAGTTCTAAATGTTTAAATACACATTTTGGATCAAAACAACTTTGTAAGAGTCACTTCGAAACCAAAAAAGCACTTTAAAGCCTCGATTTCGGCAAAACTACTTGCAATTACTTTGTTTTAGCACGAATAGAGTTTGTAAGGCATATTGGAGCTCCAAATGAGTCCATAAGACTTATTATAATATATTATGTGTTTAAATATACATTTGGGATCAAAACAACTTTGGTAGAGTCACTTCGGAACCACAAAAGCCCTTTAAAGGCTCGATTTAGGAACAACTTGTCAAAATGACTTAGTTTTTGCGCAAAGTTACTTTTTAAGGCTTGTTGGAGCTCACAATTAGTCCCTAAGACTTATTGTAATAAAATATATGTTCAAATGGGTTTTTAAGTTTTGTTGCATCTCCAAATGAGTCCCTAAGATTTATTATAATATATTATATGTTTAAATACACATTTGGGATCACAACAACTTTGCTAGAGTCACTTCGGAGCCAAAACAGCCTTTCGATTGTTCAATTTCGACAAAACTAGTTATAATGACTTTGCTTTAACACGAAATGGGTTTTTAAAGCTTCTTGGAGCTCCAGAAGAGTTCCTAAGACTTAATATAATACATTATATGTTCAAAAACTCATTTAGGATTAAAACAATGTTTCTAGACACATTTCGAAGCCAAAGACGCCCTTTAAAGGCTCGATTTAGGGAAAACTACTTATAAGCACTTAGTTTTAGCGCGAACTGAGTTTTTAAAGCTTGTTAGAGCTCCAAATGAGTCCCTAAGACTTATTATAATAAATTATATGTTTGAATATGCATTCGAGATCAAAACAACCTTGTAAGAGTCACTTCGGAACCAAAAAAGCCCTTTAATGGCTCGATTTCGGCAAAATTACTTATAATGGCTTTGTTTTTGCACGAATCGAGTTTTTAAGGCATATTGGAGCTCCAAATGAGTCAACAAGACTTATTATAATATATTATATGTTTAAATACACATTTTGGATCAAAACAACTTTGGTAGAGTCACTTCGGAACCACAAAAGCCCTTTAAAGGCTCGATTTTCGCATAACTTGTCAAAAGGACTTAGTTTTTACGCGTAGTGACTTTATAAGGCTTGTTGGAGCATAAAATTAGTCCCTACGACTTATTATAATAAAATACATGTTCAAATACTCATGTAGAAACAAAACAGCTTTGCTAGAGTCCCTTCGGAGCAAAAAAAAGCCATTTAAACGCTCGATTTAGGTGAAACTTATTGTAAGCAATTAGATTTAGTGCGAAGTGAGTTTTTAGGGTTTGTTGCATCTCCAAATGAGTCCCTAAGATTTATTTTAATATTTTATAGGTTTAAATACACATTTGGGATCCCAACAACTTTGCTGGAGTCACTTTGGAGCCAAAACAGCCTTTTAGTGGTTCAATTTCAGCAAAACTATTCATAATGACTTTGTTTTAACGTGAAATAGGTTTTAACGCTTCTTGGAGCTCCAGATGAGTGCCTAAGACTTAATTTAATAAATTATATGTTCAAAAACTCATTTAGGATTAAAACAATGTTTCTAGACACATTTCGGAGCCAAAGAAGCCCTTTAAAGGCTCGATTTAGGTAAAACTAGTTATAAGCACATAGTTTTAGCGCGAACTGAGTTTTTAAAGCTTGTTTGAGCTCCAAATGAGTCCCTAAGACTTATTATAATAAATTATAAGTTTAAATACGTATTTGGGATCAAAACAACTTTGTAAGAGTCACTTCGGAACCAAAAAAGCCCTTTAAAGGCTCGATTTCGGCAAAACTACTTATATTGACTTTGTTTTAGCGCGAATCGAGTTTTTAAGGCATATTGGAGCTCCAAATGAGTCCCCAAGACTTATTATAATATATTATATGTTTAAGTACACATTTGAGATCAAAACAACTTTGGTAGAGTCACTTCGGAACCACAAACGCCCTTTAAAGGCTTGATTTTGGCACAACTTGTCAAAAGGACTTAGTTTTTGCCGTAGTGACTTTTTAAGTCTTGTTCGAGCTCAAAATTAGTCCCTAAGACTTATTGTAATGAAATATATTTTCAAATACTCATGTAGAATCAAAACAGCTTTGGTAGAGTCACTTCAGAGCCAAAAAAAAGCCATTTAAAGGCTTGATTCAGCTAAAACTTATTGTAAGCACTTAGATTTGATGCAAAGTGAGTTTTTAAGGTTTGTTGCATTTCCAAATGAGTCCCTAAGATTTATTTTAATATATTATAGGTTTAAATACACATTTGGGATCCCAACAACATTGCTGGAGTCACTTTGGAGCCAAAACAGCCTTTTAGTGGTTCATTTCAGCAAAACTATTCATAATGAATTTGTTTTAACGTGAAATGAGTTTTAACGCATCTTGGAGCTCCAGATGAGTGCCTAAGACTTAATATAATAAATTATATGTTCAAAAACTCATTTAGGATTAAAACAATGTTTCTAGACATATTTTGGAGCCAAAGAAGCCCTTTAAAGGCTCGATTTAGGTAAAACTAGTTATAAGCACATAGTTTTAGCGCAAACTGAGTTTTTAAAGCTTGTTGGAGCTCCAAATGCGTCCCTAAGACTTATTACAATAAATTATATGTTTAAATACGCATTTAGGATCAAAACAACTTTGTAAGAGTCACTTCGGAACCAAAAAAGCCCTTTAAAGGCTCGATTCCGACAAAACTACTTATAATGACCTTTTATTACTGCAAATCGAGTTTTTAGGGCATATTGGAGCTCTAAATGAGTCCACAAGACTTATTATAATATATTATATGTTTAAATACACATTTGGGATTAAAACAACTTTGGTAGAGTCACTTTGGAACCACAAAAGCCCTTTAAAGGCTCGATTTTGGCACAACTTGTCAAAAGGACTTAGTTTTTGCGCGAAGTGACTTTTTAAGCCTTGTTGGAGCTCAAAATTAGTCCCTAAGACTTATTATAGTAAAATCTATTTTCAAATACTCATGTAGAATCAAAACAGCTTTGGTAGAGTCACTTCAGAGCCAAAAAAAAGCCATTTAAAGGCTTGATTCAGCTAAAACTTATTGTAAGCACTTAGATTTGATGCAAAGTGAGTTTTTAAGGTTTGTTGCATTTCCAAATGAGTCCCGAAGATTTATTTTAATATATTATAGGTTTAAATACACATTCGGGATCCCAACAACTTTGCTGGAGTCACTTTGGAGCCAAAACAGCCTTTTAGTGGTTCATTTCAGTAAAACTATTCATAATGACTTTGTTTTAACGTGAAATGGGTTTTAACGCATCTTGGAGCTCCAGATGAGTGCCTAAGACTTAATATAATAAATTATATGTTCAAAAACTCATTTAGGATTAAAACAATGTTTCTAGACACATTTTGGAGCCAAAGAAGCCCTTTAAGGCTCGATTTAGGTAAAACTAGTTATAAGCACATAGTTTTAGCGCGAACTGAGTTTTTAAAGCTTGTTGGAGCTCCAAATGCGTCCCTAAGACTTATTATAATAAGTTATATGTTTAAATACGCATTTGGGATCAAAACAACCTTGTAAGAGTCACTTCGGAACCAAAAAAGCCCTTTAAAGGCTCGATTCCGACAAAACTACTTATAATGACCTTTTATTACCGCAAATCGAGTTTTTAGGGCATATTGGAGCTCCAAATGAGTCCACAAGACTTATTATAATATATTATATGTTTAAATACACATTTGGGATCAAAACAATTTTGGTAGAGTCACTTCGGAACCACAAAAGCCCTTTAAACGCTCGATTTTGGCACAACTTGTCAAAAGGGCTTAGTTTCTACGCGTAATGAGTTTTTAAGACTTGTTGGAGCTCAAAATTAGTCCCTAAGACTTATTATAATAAAATACATGTTCAAATACTCATGTAGAATCAAAACAGCTTTGCTAGAGTCACTTCGGAGCCAAAAAAAGGCCATTTAAAGCCTCGACTTAGGTGAAACTTATTGTAAGCACTTAGATTTAGTACGAAGTGAGTTTTTAGGGTTTGTTGTATCTCCAAATGAGTCCCTACAATTTATTACAATATATTACATATTTAAATACCTATTTGGGATCACAACAACTTTGCTAAAGTCACTTCGGAGCCTAAACAGCCTTTTAATGGTTCAATTTTTGCAAAACTAGTTATAATGACTTTGTTTTAACGCGAAATGGGTTTTTAAAGCTTCTTGGAGCTCCAGAAGAGTTCCTAAGACTTAATATAATACATTATATGTTCAAAAACTCTTTTAGGATTAAAACAATGTTTCTAGACACATTTTGGAGCCAAAGAAGCCCTTTAAAGGCTCGATTTAGGTAAAACTAGTTATAAGCACATAGTTTTAGCGCGAACTGAGTTTTTAAAGCTTGTTGGAGCTCCAAATGCGTCCCTAAGACTTATTATAATAAGTTATATGTTTAAATACGCATTTGGGATCAAAACAACTTTGTAAGAGTCACTTCGGAACCAAAAAAACCCTTTAAAGGCTCGATTCCGACAAAACTACTTATAATGACCTTTTATTACCGCAAATCGAGTTTTTAGGGCATATTGGAGCTCCAAATGAGTCCACAAGACTTATTATAATATATTATATGTTTAAATACACATTGGGATCAAAACAATTTTGGTAGAGTCACTTCGGAACCACAAAAGCCCTTTAAACGCTCGATTTTGGCACAACTTGTCAAAAGGGCTTAGTTTCTACGCGTAATGAGTTTTTACGACTTCTTGGAGATCAAAATTAGTCCCTAAGACTTATTATAATAAAATACATGTTCAAATACTCATGTAGAATCAAAACAGCTTTGCTAGAGTCACTTCGGAGCCAAAAAAGGCCATTTAAAGCCTCGACTTAGGTGAAACTTATTGTAAGCACTTAGATTAATGGCGAAGTGAGTTTTTAGGGTTTGTTGTATCTCCAATGAGTCCCTACGATTTATTACAATATATTACATATTTAAATACTATTTGGGATCACAACAACTTTGCTAAAGTCACTTCGGAGCCTAAACAGCCTTTTAATGGTTCAATTTTGGCAAAACTAGTTATAATGACTTTGTTTTAACGCGAAATGGGTTTTTAAAGCTTCTTGGAGCTCCAGAAGAGTTCCTAAGACTTAATATAATACATTATATGTTCAAAAACTCTTTTAGGATTAAAACAATGTTTCTAGACACATTTTGGTGCCAAAGAAGCCCTTTAAAGGCTCGATTCAGGTAAAACTAGTTATAAGCCCTTAGTTTTAGCATGAACTGAGTTTTTAAAGCTTGTTGGAGCACCAAATGAGTCCCTAAGACTTAGTATAATAAATTATGTATTTAAATACGCATTTGGGATCAAAATAACTTTGTAAGAGTCACTTCGGAACCAAAAAAGCCCTTTAAAGGCTCGATTCCGACAAAACTACTTATAATGACCTTTTATTACTGCAAATCGAGTTTTTAGGGCATATTGGAGCTCTAAATGAGTCCACAAGACTTATTATAATATATTATATGTTTAAATACACATTTGGGATCAAAACAACTTTGGTAGAGTCACTTTGGAACCACAAAAGCCCTTTAAAGGCTCGATTTTGGCACAACTTGTCAAAAGGACTTAGTTTTTGCGCGTAGTGACTTTTTAAGCCTTGTTGGAGCTCAAAATTAGTCCCTAAGACTTATTGTAGTAAAATCTATTTTCAAATACTCATGTAGAATCAAAACAGCTTTGGTAGAGTCACTTCAGAGCCAAAAAAAAGCCATTTAAAGGCTTGATTCAGCTAAAACTTATTGTAAGCACTTAGATTTGATGCAAAGTGAGTTTTTAAGGTTTGTTGCATTTCCAAATGAGTCCCGAAGATTTATTTTAATATATTATAGGTTTAAATACACATTTGGGATCCCAACAACTTTGCTGGAGTCACTTTGGAGCCAAAACAGCCTTTTAGTGGTTCATTTCAGTAAAACTATTCATAATGACTTTGTTTTAACGTGAAATGGGTTTTAACGCATCCTGGAGCTCCAGATGAGTGCCTAATACTTAATATAATAAATTATATGTTCAAAAACTCATTTAGGATTAAAACAATGTTTCTAGACACATTTTGGAGCCAAAGAAGCCCTTTAAAGGCTCGATTTAGGTAAAACTAGTTATAAGCACATAGTTTTAGCGCGAACAGAGTTTTTAAAGCTTGTTGGAGCTCCAAATGCGTCCCTAAGACTTATTATAATAAGTTATATGTTTAAATACGCATTTGGGATCAAAACAACTTTGTAAGAGTCACTTCGGAACCAAAAAAACCCTTTAAAGGCTCGATTCCGACAAAACTACTTATAATGACCTTTTATTACCGCAAATCGAGTTTTTAGGGCATATTGGAGCTCCAAATGAGTCCACAAGACTTATTATAATATATTATATGTTTAAATACACATTTGGGATCAAAACAATTTTGGTAGAGTCACTTCGGAACCACAAAAGCCCTTTAAACGCTCGATTTTGGCACAACTTGTCAAAAGGGCTTAGTTTCTACGCGTAATGAGTTTTTAAGACTTCTTGGAGATCAAAATTAGTCCCTAAGACTTATTATAATAAAATACATGTTCAAATACTCATGTAGAATCAAAACAGCTTTGCTAGAGTCACTTCGGAGCCAAAAAAGGCCATTTAAAGCCTCGACTTAGGTGAAACTTATTGTAAGCACTTAGATTTATGGCGAAGTGAGTTTTTAGGGTTTGTTGTATCTCCAAATGAGTCCCTACGATTTATTACAATATATTACATATTTAAATACCTATTTGGGATCACAACAACTTTGCTAAAGTCACTTCGGAGCCTAAACAGCCTTTTAATGGTTCAATTTTGGCAAAACTAGTTATAATGACTTTGTTTTAACGCGAAATGGGTTTTTAAAGCTTCTTGGAGCTCCAGAAGAGTTCATAAGACTTAATATAATACATTATATGTTCAAAAACTCTTTTAGGATTAAAACAATGTTTCTAGACACATTTTGGTGCCAAAGAAGCCCTTTAAAGGCTCGATTCAGGTAAAACTAGTTATAAGCCCTTAGTTTTAGCATGAACTGAGTTTTTTAAAGCTTGTTGGAGCACCAATGAGTCCCTAAGACTTAGTATAATAAATTATGTATTTAAATACGCATTTGGGATCAAAATAACTTTGTAAGAGTCACTTCGGAACCAAAAAAGCCCTTTAAAGGCTCGATTCCGACAAAACTACTTATAATGACCTTTTATTACTGCAAATCGAGTTTTTAGGGCATATTGGAGCTCTAAATGAGTCCACAAGACTTATTATAATATATTATATGTTTAAATACACATTTGGGATCAAAACAACTTTGGTAGAGTCACTTTGGAACCACAAAAGCCCTTTAAAGGCTCGATTTTGGCACAACTTGTCAAAAGGACTTAGTTTTTGCGCGTAGTGACTTTTTAAGCCTTGTTGGAGCTCAAAATTAGTCCCTAAGACTTATTGTAGTAAAATCTATTTTCAAATACTCATGTAGAATCAAAACAGCTTTGGTAGAGTCACTTCAGAGCCAAAAAAAAGCCATTTAAAGGCTTGATTCAGCTAAACTTATTGTAAGCACTTAGATTTGATGCAAAGTGAGTTTTTAAGGTTTGTTGCATTTCCAAATGAGTCCCGAAGATTTATTTTAATATATTATAGGTTTAAATACACATTCGGGATCCCAACAACTTTGCTGGAGTCACTTTGGAGCCAAAACAGCCTTTTAGTGGTTCATTTCAGTAAAACTATTCATAATGACTTTGTTTTAACATGAAATGGGTTTTAACGCATCTTGGAGCTCCAGATGAGTGCCTAAGACTTAATATAATAAATTATATGTTCAAAAACTCATTTAGGATTAAAACAATGTTTCTAGACACATTTTGGAGCCAAAGAAGCCCTTTAAAGGCTCGATTTAGGTAAAACTAGTTATAAGCACATAGTTTTAGCGCGAACTGAGTTTTTAAAGCTTGTTGGAGCTCCAAATGCGTCCCTAGGAGTTATTATAATAAGTTATATGTTTAAATACGCATTTGGGATCAAAACAACTTTGTAAGAGTCACTTCGGAACCAAAAAAACCCTTTAAAGGCTCGATTCCGACAAAACTACTTATAATGACCTTTTATTACCGCAAATCGAGTTTTTAGGGCATATTGGAGCTCCAAATGAGTCCACAAGACTTATTATAATATATTATATGTTTAAATACACATTTGGGATCAAAACAATTTTGGTAGAGTCACTTCGGAACCACAAAAGCCCTTTAAACGCTCGATTTTGGCACAACTTGTCAAAAGGGCTTAGTTTCTACGCGTAATGAGTTTTTAAGACTTCTTGGAGATCAAAATTAGTCCCTAAGACTTATTATATAAAATACATGTTCAAATACTCATGTAGAATCAAAACAGCTTTGCTAGAGTCACTTCGGAGCCAAAAAAGGCCATTTAAAGCCTCGACTTAGGTGAAACTTATTGTAAGCACTTAGATTTAGTGCGAAGTGAGTTTTTAGGGTTTGTTGTATCTCCAAATGAGTCCCTACGATTTATTACAATATATTACATATTTAAATACCTATTTGGGATCACAACAACTTTGCTAAAGTCACTTCGGAGCCTAAACAGCCTTTTAATGGTTCAATTTTGGCAAAACTAGTTATAATGACTTTGTTTTAACGCGAAATGGGTTTTTTAAAGCTTCTTGGAGCTCCAGAAGAGTTCCTAAGACTTAATATAATACATTATATGTTCAAAAACTCTTTTAGGATTAAAACAATGTTTCTAGACACATTTTGGTGCCAAAGAAGCCCTTTAAAGGCTCGATTCAGGTAAAACTAGTTATAAGCCCTTAGTTTTAGCATGAACTGAGTTTTTAAAGCTTGTTGGAGCACCAAATGAGTCCCTAAGACTTAGTATAATAAATTATGTATTTAAATACGCATTTGGGATCAAAATAACTTTGTAAGAGTCACTTCGGAACCAAAAAAGCCCTTTAAAGGCTCGATTCCGACAAAACTACTTATAATGACCTTTTATTACTGCAAATCGAGTTTTTAGGGCATATTGGAGCTCTAAATGAGTCCACAAGACTTATTATAATATATTATATGTTTAAATACACATTTGGGATCAAAACAACTTTGGTAGAGTCACTTTGGAACCACAAAAGCCCTTAAAGGCTCGATTTTGGCACAACTTGTCAAAAGGACTTAGTTTTTGCGCGTAGTGACTTTTAAGCCTTGTTGGAGCTCAAAATTAGTCCCTAAGACTTATTGTAGTAAAATCTATTTTCAAATACTCATGTAGAATCAAAACAGCTTTGGTAGAGTCACTTCAGAGCCAAAAAAAAGCCATTTAAAGGCTTGATTCAGCTAAAACTTATTGTAAGCACTTAGATTTGATGCAAAGTGAGTTTTTAAGGTTTGTTGCATTTCCAAATGAGTCCCGAAGATTTATTTTAATATATTATAGGTTTAAATACACATTCGGGATCCCAACAACTTTGCTGGAGTCACTTTGGAGCCAAAACAGCCTTTTAGTGGTTCATTTCAGTAAAACTATTCATAATGACTTTGTTTTAACATGAAATGGGTTTTAACGCATCTTGGAGCTCCAGATGAGTGCCTAAGACTTAATATAATAAATTATATGTTCAAAAACTCATTTAGGATTAAAACAATGTTTCTAGACACATTTTGGAGCCAAAGAAGCCCTTTAAAGGCTCGATTTAGGTAAAACTAGTTATAAGCACATAGTTTTAGCGCGAACTGAGTTTTTAAAGCTTGTTGGAGCTCCAAATGCGTCCCTAAGACTTATTATAATAAGTTATATGTTTAAATACGCATTTGGGATCAAAACAACCTTGTAAGAGTCACTTCGGAACCAAAAAAGCCCTTTAAAGGCTCGATTCCGACAAAACTACTTATAATGACCTTTTATTACCGCAAATCGAGTTTTTAGGGCATATTGGAGCTCCAAATGAGTCCACAAGACTTATTATAATATATTATATGTTTAAATACACATTTGGGATCAAAACAATTTTGGTAGAGTCACTTCGGAACCACAAAAGCCCTTTAAACGCTCGATTTTGGCACAACTTGTCAAAAGGGCTTAGTTTCTACGCGTAATGAGTTTTTAAGACTTCTTGGAGCTCAAAATTAGTCCCTAAGACTTATTATAATAAAATACATGTTCAAATACTCATGTAGAATCAAAACAGCTTTGCTAGAGTCACTTCGGAGCCAAAAAAGGCCATTTAAAGCCTCGACTTAGGTGAAACTTATTGTAAGCACTTAGATTTAGTACGAAGTGAGTTTTTAGGGTTTGTTGTATCTCCAAATGAGTCCCTACAATTTATTACAATATATTACATATTTAAATACCTATTTGGGATCACAACAACTTTGCTAAAGTCACTTCGGAGCCTAAACAGCCTTTTAATGGTTCAATTTTTGCAAAACTAGTTATAATGACTTTGTTTTAACGCGAAATGGGTTTTTAAAGCTTCTTGGAGCTCCAGAAGAGTTCCTAAGACTTAATATAATACATTATATGTTCAAAAACTCTTTTAGGATTAAAACAATGTTTCTAGACACATTTTGGTGCCAAAGAAGCCCTTTAAAGGCTCGATTCAGGTAAAACTAGTTATAAGCCCTTAGTTTTAGCGTGAACTGAGTTTTTAAAGCTTGTTGGAGCACCAAATGAGTCCCTAAGACTTAGTATAATAAATTATGTATTTAAATACGCATTTGGGATCAAAATAACTTTGTAAGAGTCACTTCGGAACCAAAAAAGCCCTTTAAAGGCTCGATTCCGACAAAACTACTTATAATGACCTTTTATTACTGCAAATCGAGTTTTTAGGGCATATTGGAGCTCTAAATGAGTCCACAAGACTTATTATAATATATTATATGTTTAAATACACATTTGGGATCAAAACAACTTTGGTAGAGTCACTTTGGAACCACAAAAGCCCTTTAAAGGCTCGATTTTGGCACAACTTGTCAAAAGGACTTAGTTTTTGCGCGTAGTGACTTTTTAAGCCTTGTTGGAGCTCAAAATTAGTCCCTATGACTTATTGTAGTAAAATCTATTTTCAAATACTCATGTAGAATGAAAACAGCTTTGGTAGAGTCACTTCAGAGCCAAAAAAAGCCATTTAAAGGCTTGATTCAGCTAAAACTTATTGTAAGCACTTAGATTTGATGCAAAGTGAGTTTTTAAGGTTTGTTGCATTTCCAAATGAGTCCCTAAGATTTATTTTAATATATTATAGGTTTAAATACACATTTGGGATCCCAACAACTTTGCTGGAGTCACTTTGGAGCCAAAACAGCCTTTTAGTGGTTCATTTCAGTAAAACTATTCATAATGACTTTGTTTTAACGTGAAATGGGTTTTAACGCATCCTGGAGCTCCAGATGAGTGCCTAATACTTAATATAATAAATTATATCTTCAAAAACTCATTTAGGATTAAAACAATGTTTCTAGACACATTTTGGAGCCAAAGAAGCCCTTTAAAGGCTCGATTTAGGTAAAACTAGTTATAAGCACATAGTTTTAGCGCGAACTGAGTTTTTAAAGCTTGTTGGAGCTCCAAATGCGTCCCTAAGACTTATTATAATAAGTTATATGTTTAAATACGCATTTGGGATCAAAACAACTTTGTAAGAGTCACTTCGGAACCAAAAAAACCCTTTAAAGGCTCGATTCCGACAAAACTACTTATAATGACCTTTTATTACCGCAAATCGAGTTTTTAGGGCATATTGGAGCTCCAAATGAGTCCACAAGACTTATTATAATATATTATATGTTTAAATACACATTTGGGATCAAAACAATTTTGGTAGAGTCACTTCGGAACCACAAAAGCCCTTTAAACGCTCGATTTTGGCACAACTTGTCAAAAGGGCTTAGTTTCTACGCGTAATGAGTTTTTAAGACTTCTTGGAGATCAAAATTAGTCCCTAAGACTTATTATAATAAAATACATGTTCAAATACTCATGTAGAATCAAAACAGCTTTGCTAGAGTCACTTCGGAGCCAAAAAAGGCCATTTAAAGCCTCGACTTAGGTGAAACTTATTGTAAGCACTTAGATTTAGTGCGAAGTGAGTTTTTAGGGTTTGTTGTATCTCCAAATGAGTCCCTACGATTTATTACAATATATTACATATTTAAATACCTATTTGGGATCACAATAACTTTGCTAAAGTCACTTCGGAGCCTAAACAGCCTTTTAATGGTTCAATTTTGGCAAAACTAGTTATAATGACTTTGTTTTAACGCGAAATGGGTTTTTAAAGCTTCTTGGAGCTCCAGAAGAGTTCCTAAGACTTAATATAATACATTATATGTTCAAAACTCTTTTAGGATTAAAACAATGTTTCTAGACACATTTTGGTGCCAAAGAAGCCCTTTAAAGGCTCGATTCAGGTAAAACTAGTTATAAGCCCTTAGTTTTAGCATGAACTGAGTTTTTAAAGCTTGTTGGAGCACCAAATGAGTCCCTAAGACTTAGTATATTAAATTATGTATTTAAATACGCATTTGGGATCAAAATAACTTTGTAAGAGTCACTTCGGAACCAAAAAAGCCCTTTAAAGGCTCGATTCCGACAAAACTACTTATAATGACCTTTTATTACTGCAAATCGAGTTTTTAGGGCATATTGGAGCTCTAAATGAGTCCACAAGACTTATTATAATATATTATATGTTTAAATACACATTTGGGATCAAAACAACTTTGGTAGAGTCACTTTGGAACCACAAAAGCCCTTTAAAGGCTCGATTTTGGCACAACTTGTCAAAAGGACTTAGTTTTTGCGCGTAGTGACTTTTTAAGCCTTGTTGGAGCTCAAAATTAGTCCCTAAGACTTATTGTAGTAAAATCTATTTTCAAATACTCATGTAGAATCAAAACAGCTTTGGTAGAGTCACTTCAGAGCCAAAAAAAGCCATTTAAAGGCTTGATTCAGCTAAAACTTATTGTAAGCACTTAGATTTGATGCAAAGTGAGTTTTTAAGGTTTGTTGCATTTCCAAATGAGTCCCTAAGATTTATTTTAATATATTATAGGTTTAAATACACATTTGGGATCCCAACAACTTTGCTGGAGTCACTTTGGAGCCAAAACAGCCTTTTAGTGGTTCATTTCAGTAAAACTATTCATAATGACTTTGTTTTAACGTGAAATGGGTTTTAACGCATCCTGGAGCTCCAGATGAGTGCCTAATACTTAATATAATAAATTATATCTTAAAAAACTCATTTAGGATTAAAACAATGTTTCTAGACACATTTTGGAGCCAAAGAAGCCCTTTAAAGGCTCGATTTAGGTAAAACTAGTTATAAGCACATAGTTTTAGCGCGAACTGAGTTTTTAAAGCTTGTTTGAGCTCCAAATGCGTCCCTAAGACTTATTATAATAAGTTATATGTTTAAATACGCATTTGGGATCAAAACAACCTTGTAAGAGTCACTTCGGAACCAAAAAAGCCCTTTAAAGGCTCGATTCCAACAAAACTACTTATAATGACCTTTTATTACCGCAAATCGAGTTTTTAGGGCATATTGGAGCTCCAAATGAGTCCACAAGACTTATTATAATATATTATATGTTTAAATACACATTTGGGATCAAAACAATTTTGGTAGAGTCAGTTCGGAACCACAAAAGCCCTTTAAACGCTCGATTTTGGCACAACTTGTCAAAAGGGCTTAGTTTCTACGCGTAATGAGTTTTTAAGACTTCTTGGAGCTCAAAATTAGTCCCTAAGACTTATTATAATAAAATACATGTTCAAATACTCATGTAGAATCAAAACAGCTTTGCTAGAGTCACTTCGGAGCCAAAAAAGGCCATTTAAAGCCTCGACTTAGGTGAAACTTATTGTAAGCACTTAGATTTAGTACGAAGTGAGTTTTTAGGGTTTGTTGTATCTCCAAATGAGTCCCTACGATTTATTACAATATATTACATATTTAAATACCTATTTGGGATCACAACAACTTTGCTAAAGTCACTTCGGAGCCTAAACAGCCTTTTAATGGTTCAATTTTTGCAAAACTAGATATAATGACTTTGTTTTAACGCGAAATGGGTTTTTAAAGCTTCTTGGAGCTCCAGAAGAGTTCCTAAGACTTAATATAATACATTATATGTTCAAAAACTCTTTTAGGATTAAAACAATGTTTCTAGACACATTTTGGTGCCAAAGAAGCCCTTTAAAGGCTCGATTCAGGTAAAACTAGTTATAAGCCCTTAGTTTTAGCGTGAACTGAGTTTTTAAAGCTTGTTGGAGCACCAAATGAGTCCCTAAGACTTAGTATAATAAATTATGTATTTAAATACGCATTTGGGATCAAAATAACTTTGTAAGAGTCACTTCGGAACCAAAAAAGCCCTTTAAAGGCTCGATTCCGACAAAACTACTTATAATGACCTTTTATTACTGCAAATCGCATTTTTAGGGCATATTGGAGCTCTAAATGAGTCCACAAGACTTATTATAATATATTATATGTTTAAATACACATTTGGGATCAAAACAACTTTGGTAGAGTCACTTTGGAACCACAAAAGCCCTTTAAAGGCTCGATTTTGGCACAACTTGTCAAAAGGACTTAGTTTTTGCGCGTAGTGACTTTTTAAGCCTTGTTGGAGCTCAAAATTAGTCCCTAAGACTTATTGTAGTAAAATCTATTTTCAAATACTCATGTAGAATCAAAACAGCTTTGGTAGAGTCACTTCAGAGCCAAAAAAAGCCATTTAAAGGCTTGATTCAGCTAAAACTTATTGTAAGCACTTAGATTTGATGCAAAGTGAGTTTTTAAGGTTTGTTGCATTTCCAAATGAGTCCCTAAGATTTATTTTAATATATTATAGGTTTAAATACACATTTGGGATCCCAACAACTTTGCTGGAGTCACTTTGGAGCCAAAACAGCCTTTTAGTGGTTCATTTCAGTAAAACTATTCATAATGACTTTGTTTTAACGTGAAATGAGTTTTAACGCATCCTGGAGCTCCAGATGAGTGCCTAATACTTAATATAATAAATTATATGTTCAAAAACTCATTTAGGATTAAAACAATATTTCTAGACACATTTTGGAGCCAAAGAAGCCCTTTAAAGGCTCGATTTAGGTAAAACTAGTTATAAGCACATAGTTTTAGCGCGAATTGAGTTTTTAAAGCTTGTTGGAGCTCCAAATGCGTCCCTAAGACTTATTATAATAAGTTTTATGTTTAAATACGCATTTGGGATCAAAACAACTTTGTAAGAGTCACTTCGGAACCGAAAAAGCCCTTTAAAGGCTCGATTCCGACAAAACTACTTATAATGACCTTTTATTACCGCAAATCGAGTTTTTAGGGCATATTGGAGCTCCAAATGAGTCCACAAGACTTATTATAATATATTATATGTTTAAATACACATTTGGGATCAAAACAATTTTGGTAGAGTCACTTCGGAACCACAAAAGCCCTTTAAACGCTCGATTTTGGCACAACTTGTCAAAAGGGCTTAGTTTCTACGCGTAATGAGTTTTTAAGACTTCTTGGAGCTCAAAATTAGTCCCTAAGACTTATTATAATAAAATACATGTTCAAATACTCATGTAGAATCAAAACAGCTTTGCTAGAGTCACTTCGGAGCCAAAAAAGGCCATTTAAAGCCTCGACTTAGGTGAAACTTATTGTAAGCACTTAGATTTAGTGCGAAGTGAGTTTTTAGGGTTTGTTGTATCTCCAAATGAGTCCCTACGATTTATTACAATATATTACATATTTAAATACCTATTTGGGATCACAACAACTTTGCTAAAGTCACTTCGGAGCCTAAACAGCCTTTTAATGGTTCAATTTTTGCAAAACTAGTTATAATGACTTTGTTTTAACGCGAAATGGGTTTTTAAAGCTTCTTGGAGCTCCAGAAGAGTTCCTAAGACTTAATATAATACATTATATGTTCAAAAACTCTTTTAGGATTAAAACAATGTTTCTAGACACATTTTGGTGCCAAAGAAGCCCTTTAAAGGCTCGATTCAGGTAAAACTAGTTATAAGCCCTTAGTTTTAGCGTGAACTGAGTTTTTAAAGCTTGTTGGAGCACCAAATAAGTCCCTAAGACTTAGTATAATAAATTATGTATTTAAATACGCATTTGGGATCAAAATAACTTTGTAAGAGTCACTTCGGAACCAAAAAAGCCCTTTAAAGGCTCGAATTCGGCAAAACTACTTATAATGACTTTGTTTTAGCGCGAATCGCGTTTTTAAGGCATATTGGAGCACCAAATGAGTCCCAAGACTTATTATAATATATTATATATTTAAATACACATTTGGGATCAAAACAACTTTGGTAGAGTCACTTTAAAACCACAAAAGCCCTTTAGAGGCTCGATTTTGGCACAACTTGTCAAAAGGACTTAGTTTTTTACGCGTACTGACTTTTTAAGCCTTGTTGGAGCTCAAAATTAGTCCCTAAGACTTATTGTAGTAAAATATATTTTCAAATACTCATGTAGAATCAAAACAGCTTTGATAGAGTAACTTCGGAGCCAAAAAAAAGCCATTTTGAAGGCTTGATTCAGGTGAAACTTATTGTAAGCACTTAGATTTAGTGCGAAGTGAGTTTTTAAGGTTTCTTGCATCTCCAAATGAGTCCCTAAGATTTATTATAATATATTGCAGGTTTAAATACACATTTGGGATCCCAACAACTTTGCTAGAGTCACTTCAGAGCCAAAACAGCCTTTTAATGGTTCAATTTCGGCAAAACTATTTATAATGACTTTGTTTTAACGCGAAATGGGTTTTAACGCTTCTTGGAGCTCCAGATGAGTTCCTCAGACTTGTAATAACACATTATATGTTCAAATACTCATATAGGATCAAAACAACGTTGCTAGACACATTTTTGAGCCAAAGAAGACCTTTAAAGGCTCGACTTACGTAAAACTGGTTATAAGCACATAGTTGTAGCACGAACAGAGTTTGTAAAGCTTGTTGGAGCTCCAAATGAGTCCCTAAGACTTATTATAATAAATTATATGTTTAATTACAGATTTGGGATCAAAACAACTTTGTAAGAGACACTTCGGAACCAAAAAAGCCTTTTAAAGGCTCGATTTCGGCAAAACTACTTACAATGACTTTGTTTTAGCGCGAATCAAGTTTGTAAGGCATATTGGTTCTCCAAATGAGTCCCTAAGACTTATTATAATATTTCTATGTTTAAATAAACATTTGGGATCAAAACAACTTTGGTAGAGTCACTTTGGCACCAAAAAAGCCCTTTAAAGGCTCGATTTTGGCATAACTTGTCAAAAGGACTTAGTTTTAATGCGTAGTGACTTTATAAGACTTGTTGGATCTCAAAATTAGTCCCTACGACTTATTAGAATAAAATTTATGTTCAAATACTCATGTAGAATCAAAACAGCTCTGCTAGAGTCACTTCGGAGCAAAAAAAAAGCCATTTAAAGGCTCGACTTAGGTGAAACTTATTGTAAGCAATTAGATTTAGGGCGAAGAGAGTTTTTAGGGTTTGTTGCATCTCCAAATGAGCCCCTAAGATTTATTATAATATATTATATGTTTAAATACCTATTTGGGATCACAACAACTTTGCTAGAGTCACTTCGGAGCAAAAACTGCCTTTTAATGTTTCAATTTCGGCAAAACTAGTTATAATGACTTTGTTTTAACGCGAAATGAGTTTTTAATGCTTCTTGATGCTCCAAAAGAGTTCCTAAGATATATTATAATACATTATATGTTAAAATACTCATTTAGGATCAAAACAACGTTTCTAGACACATTTCGAAGCCAAAGACGCCTTTTAAACGCTCGGTTTAGGTAAAACTGGTTATAAGCACTTAGTTTTAGCGCGAGCTGAGTTTTTAAAGCTTGTTGAAGCCCCAAATGAGTCCCTAAGACCTATTACTATAAATTATATGTTTAAATACGCATTTGGGGATCAAAACAATGTTGTAAGAGTCACTTCGGAACAAAAAAAGCCCTTTGTAGGCTCGATTTTTGCAAAACTACTTATAATGATTTTGTTTTAGCGCGAATCAAGTTTTTGAGGCATATTAGAGCTCTGAATGAGTCCCCAAGACTTATTATAATATATTATATATTTAAATACACATTTGGGATCAAAATAACTTTGTTAGAGTCACTTCAAAACCACAAAAGCCCTTCAAAGGCTCGATTTTGGCGCAACTTGTCAGAAGTACTTAGTTTTTACGTGTAGTAACTTTTTAAGGCTTCTTGGAGCTCAAAATTAGTCCCTAAGACTTATTATAATAAATTATATGTTCCAATACTCATGTAGAATCAAAACAGCTTTGCTAGAGTCACTTCGGAGCCAAAAAAACCATTTAAGGGCTCGACTTAGGTGAAACTTATTGTAAGCATTTAGATTTATTGCGAAGTGAGTTTTTAGGGTTTGTTGCATATCCAAATGAGTCCCTAGGATTTATTATAATATATTAAATGTATAAATACACATTTGGGATCACAAGAAATTTGCTAGAATCATTTCGGAGCCAAAATAGCCTTTTAACGGTTCAATTTCGGCAAAACTAGTTATAATGTCTTTGTTTTAACGCGAAATAAGTTTTTAATGCTTCTTGGTGCTGCTGATGGGTTCCTAAGAATTATTACAATACATTATACGTTGAAATAATCTTTTAAGATCAAAACAACGTTGTTAGACACATTTCGGAGCCAAAGAAGCCCTTTAAAGGCTCGGTTTTGGTAAAACTGATTATAAGCACTTAGTTTTAGCGCGACGTGAGTTTTTAAAGCTTGTTGGAGCCCTAAATAAGTCCCTGAGATTTCTTATAATAAATTATAAGTTTAAATACACATTTAGAAACAAAACAACTTTGTAAGAGTCACTTCGTAACTAAAAAAGCCCTTTAAAAGCTCGATTTCGACAAAACTACTTATAATGACATTGTTTCAGCGCGAATCAAGTTTGTAAGTCATATTGGAGCTCCAAATGAGTCCCTAAGACATATTATAATATATTATATGTTTAAATAAACATTTGGGATCAAAACAACTTTGGTACAGACACTTCGGAACCAAAAAAGCCCTTTAAAGGCTCGATTTAAGCACAACTTGTCAAAAGGACTTAGTTTTTGGGCGTAGTGACTTTTTAAGGCTCGTTGTTGCTCAAAATTAGTCCCTAAGACTTATTATAATAAAATATATGTTCTTATACTCATATAGAATCAAAACAACTTTGCTAGAGTCACTTCAGAGCCAAAAAAGGCCATTTATAGGCTCGATTTAGGTAAAACTTACTATAAGAACTTAGATTTAGTGCGAAATGAGTTTTTAAGGTTTGTTGCATCTCCAAATGAGTCCCTAAGATTTATTATAATATATTATATTTTTAAATACACAAACGGGATCACAACAACTTTGCTAGAGCCACTTCGGAGCCAAAACAGCCTTTTAATGGTTCAATTTCGGCAAAACTAGTTATAATGACTTTGTTTTAACGCGAAATATGTTTTTAACGCTACTTGGAGCCCCAGATGATTTCCTAAGACTTATTATAATACGTTATATGTTGACATACTCATTAGGACCAAAACAACGTTGTTAGACATATTTCGGAGCCAAATAAGCCCTTTAAAGGATCGACTTAGGTTAAACTGGTTATAAGCACTTAGTTGTAGCGCAAACTAAGTTTTTAAAGCTTGTTGGTGCTCCAAATGAGTCCCTAAGACTTAATATAATAAATTATATGTTTAATTACACATTCGGGATCAAAACAACTTTGTAAGAGTCACTACGGAACCAAGAAAGCCCTTTAACGGCTCGATTTCGGCAAAGCTACTTATAATGACTTTGTTTTAGCGCGAATAAAATTTGTAAGGCATATTGGAGCTCCAAATGAGTCCCTAAGACTTATTATAATATATTATATGTTTATATAAACATTTGGGATCAAAACAACTTTGCTAGAGTCACTTCGGAACCAAAAAAGCCCTTTAAAGAATCGATTTAGGCACAACTTGTCAAAAGGACTTAGTTTTTGTGCGTAGTGACTTTTTAAGACTTGTTGGAGCTCACAATTAGTCCCTAAGGCTTATTATGACAAAATATATGGTCATATACTCATGTAGAATCAAAACAACTTTGCAAGAGTCACTTCGGAGCCAAAAAAGCCATTTAAAGACTCGATTTAGGTAAAACTTATTCTAAGCAATTAGATTTAGAGTGAAGTGAGTTTTTAAGGTTTGTTGCATCTCCAAATGAGTCCATAAGATTTATTATAATATATTAAATGTTTAAATACACATTTGGGATCACAACAACTTAGCTAGAGTCACTTCGGAGCCAAAAAAGTCCTTTAAAGGCTCGATTTAGGCACGACTTGTTAAAAAGACTTTCTTTTTGTGCGTAGTGACTTTTTAAGGCTCTTTGGACCTCAAAATTAGTCCCTAAGACTTATTATAACAAAATATATGTTGATATACTCATTTAGAATCAAAACAACTTTGCTAGAGTCACTTCGGAGCCAAAAAAAGCCATGTAAAGGCTCGATTTAGGCAAAACTTATTGTAAGCACTTAGATTTAGTGCGAAATGAGTTTTTAAAGTTTGTTGCATCTCCAAATGAGTCCCTAAGATTTAATATATTATATCATATGTTTAAATACACATTTGGGATCACAACAACTTTGCTAGAGTCACTTCGGAGCCAAAACAGCCTTTTAATGGTTCAATTTCGGCGAAACTAGTTATAATGACTTTGTTTTAAGGCGAAATATGTTTTTTAACGCTTCTTGGTGCTCCACAGGAGTTCCTAAGACTTATTATAATACATTATATGTTCAAATACTCCTTTAGGATTAAAACATTGTTGCTAGACACATTTATAAGCCCAAGAAGCCCTTTAAAGGCTCGATTTAGATAAAACTGGTTATAAGCACTTAGTTGTAGCGCGAACTGAGGTTTTAAAGCTTGTTGGAGCTCCAAATGAGTCCCTAAGACTTATTATAATAAATTATATGTTTAAATACATATTTGGGATCAAAACAACTTTGTAAGAGTCACTTCGGAACCAAGAAAACCCTTTAAAGGCTCGATTTCGGAAAAACTACTTAGAATGACTTTTTTTCAGCGCGAATCGAGTTTTTTAAGGCATATTGGAGGTCCAAATGAGTCCCTAAGACTTATTATAATATATTATATGTTTAAATAAACATTTAGGATCAAAACAACTTTGGTAGAGTCATTTCGGAACCTAAAATCACTTTAAGGAATCGATTTAGGCACAACTTGTCAAAAAGACTTAGTTGTTACGCGTAATGACTTTTTAAGGCTCGTTGGTGCTCAAAATTAATCCCTAAGATTTAATATAATAAAATATATGTTCATATACTCATATAGAATCAAAACAACTTTGTTAGATTCACTTCGGAGCCAAAAAAAAGTAATTTAAAGGCTCGATTTAGGTAAAACTTATTCAAAGCAATTAGATTTAGAGCGATGTGAGTTTTTAAGGTTAGTTGCATCTCCAAATGAGTCCCTAAGATTTATTATAATTCAATCTTCCTTTTCTTGGTCATTATCTCCTTCATAAACCTGGCATAATGGGGCATTTGTTCCAAAGCATCGGCAAACGGGATATTCACTTGTAGTTTCTTGAAAATGCTCAGGAACTTAGAGAACTGTTTGTTAATTATCTTCTTTTTGAACCGCTGGGGGTATGGAAGGGGATGGGTTATCTTTTTGAACTTAGAGAACTCCCAATTTTAAACCAGTTGCTTCTCTTCACATCTTTTCAGCACCATCCCCAGATTGGTCAGACAATGATCGAAAGAAGAGCAAAAAACAGAGAAGTCATCCATAAAGATCTCCATGACATCTTCAACCAAATCCGCGAAGAAAGCCATCATACACCGCTGAAATGTAGCAGGAGCATTGCAGAGGCCGAATGGCATGCAGCGAAAGGTAAATGTACCATACGGGCAAGTAAATGTAGTCTTCTCTTGGTCCTCAGGAGCTATGGCAATCTTATTATACCCGGAGTATCCATCTAGAAAGCAGTAATACTGATGGCCAGCCAACCTGTCAAGCATCTGATCAATGAAAGGTAGAGCAAAGTGGTCTTTTCTGGTGGCCTTATTCAACTTTCTGTAGTCAATGCAGATACGTCATCCTGTCACGGTGCGAGTGGGAATCAGTTCATTCTTCTCATTCTTCACCACTGTCATGCCACCCTTTTTCGGAACAACTTGAACTGGGCTGACTCAAGAACTGTCGAAAATTGCATATATGAATCCCGCGTTTAACCACTTCAAAACCTCCTTCTTTACTACTTCTTTCATCGCTGGATTCAACCGCCGCTGATGCTCTATAGTGGGTTTGTAGTCATCCTCTATCAAAATCTTATGCATACAGATCGAAGGACTGATTCCTTTTATGTCTGAGATCGACCATGCAATGGCAGATTGGTGTTGACGAAGTACCTCAAGAAGTTTTAGCTCTTCTTCCTTAGTTAAGTCAGATGAGATAATTACTGGTTTCGTCTCATCATCACCCAAAAAGGAGTAGCGGAGGTGCTCTGGCAGTTGTTTCAACACTAGACCCTTTGAAGTCTTTACTTCTTCAGCAATTACTGTCTCATCATCTTTGTTTTCAAGGGCAAGTATGGCTTCAATCACTCCGTCGGCACAAGTTGGAGTCTCTTTGTCAAGATCTACCTCAGATAATGAAGGTGTCTTGAAAGCGGTTCGGTAGGCCCGTAGTGCATCATCCAACTTTGTCGACCAATCTTTTCTGTTGGATTGTACCGTCTTCTCAAGGATCGATTTCACCTCTCTATTAGACACTTCTACTTGGCCATTTGCATGAGGATGGTAGGCTAGTGTTTTCTTGTGCTTGATCCCATACTTTGCCATTGTAGCATTGAACACCTTGTTACAAAAGTGTGTGCCCTCGTCATTAATAATAGCTCGGGGGGTGCCGAATCGAGTAAAGATGTTCTTGGAAAGGAACTTAACCACTACCTTTGCATCATTAGTTGTTGTTGCTACTGCTTCCACCCACTTGGAGACGTAGTCCACGGCTAGCAAAATGTATAGATTCCCGAAAGAAGGAGGGAATGGTCCCATGAAATCAATACCCTAAATATCGAATATTTCAACTTTGAGAATGGAGGTTAATGGCATCTCATGTCGCCAGGATATGTTACCCGTCCGTTGGCATCGATCACAACTCATAATAAAGGCATGGGCGTCTTTAAACAATGATGGCCAATAAAAACCTAACTGTAACACCTTATGAGCTGTGCGAATGGCCCCGAAATGTCCTCCATATGGTGCGGAGTGGCAATGGTATAGGATATCGACTCCTGCTGCAAAATCACTGGCGTCACACATAATTTCAAATGGAAACCCCCAATCCGGTACTGCCATAATCGGTGCCTGAATCAGTTTCTCCTTGAGAATGTTGAATACTTGTAGACATGACTCACCAAACTTAAACGGTGCATCCTTCTCTGAGAGATTGCACAATGGTCGAGCTATTTTTGAAAAGTCCTTGATGAATCGACGATAGAATCCAGCATGACCTAGAAAACTTCTAATGCCCTTTACGTTCATTGGTGGTGGTAGATTTGGGATCACATTTGGGACCACAACAACTTTGCTAGAGTCACTTCGGAGCCAAAAAACCCTTGAAAGGCTTGATTTAGGTAAGACTTGTTAAAAGGACTTAGTTTTTGCGCGTAGTGACTTTTTAAGGCTCGTTGGAGCTCAAAATTAGTCCCTAAGACTTATTATAACAAAATACATGTTGATATACTCATTTAGAATAAAAAAAACTTTGCTAAAGTCACTTCGGAGCCAAAAAAAGCCATTTACAGGCTCGATTTAGGTAAAGCTTATTCTAAGCAGTTAGATTTAGTGCGAAGTGAGTTTTTAAGGTTTGTTGCATCTCCAAATGAGTCCCTAAGATTTATTATAATATATTAAATATTTAAATACACATTTCAGATCACAACAACATCGCTAGAGTCACTTCGGTGCCAAAATAGCCTTTTAATGGTTCAATTTCAGCAAAACTAGTTATAATGACTTTTGTTTAACGCTAAATGGGTTTTTAATGCTTCTTGGAGCTCCAGATGAGTTCCTAAGACTTATTATAATAAATTATATGTTCAAACACTCATTTAGGATCAAAACAACGTTGTTAGACATATTTTGGTGCCAAAGAAGCCCTTTAAAGTCTCGACTTAGGTTAAACTGGTTATAAGCACTTAGTTGGAGAGCGAAGTAAGTTTTTAAAGCTTGTTGGTGCTCCAAATGAGTCACTAAGAGTTATTATAATAAATTAGATGCTTAATTACATATTTGGGATCAAAACAACTTTGTAAGAGTCACTTCGGAACCAAAAAAGCCTTTTAAAGGCTCGATTTCGGCAAAACTACTTATAATGACTTTTGTTTAATGCGAAATGGCTTCTTAACGCTTCTTGGAGCTCCATATGAGTTCCTAAGACTTGTTATAAAACATTATATGTTCAAGGCTCGATTTAGGTAAAACTTATTGTAAGCAGTTAGATTTAGTGTGAAGTGAGTTTTAAGGTTTGTTGCATCTCCAAATAGTCCCTAATATTTATTATAATATATTATATGTTTAAAAACATATTTGGGATCACAACAACTTTGCTAGAGTCACTACGGAGCCAAAACAGCCTTTTAATGTTCAATTTCAGCAAAACTAGTTATAATGACTTTGTTTTAACGCGAAATGGTTTCTTAACGCTTCTTGGAGATCCATGCGAGTTCCTAAGACTTGCTATAATACATCATATGTTCAAGTAGTCATTTTGGATCGGAACAGCGTTGCTAGACACATTTTGGAGCCAAAGAAGGCCTTTAAAGGCTCGATTTAGGTAAAAATGGTTATAAGCACTTAGTTTTAGCGCAAATTGAGTATTTAAAGCTTGTTGGAGCTCCAAATGAGTCCCTAAGACTTATTATAATAAATTATATGTTTAAATACAGATTTGGGATCAAAACAACTTTGTAAGAGTCAGTTCAGAACCAAAAAATCCCTTTAAAGGCTCGATTTCGGCAAACCTACTTATAATGACTTTGTTTTAGCGCGAATCAAGTTTGTAAGGCATATTGGAGCTCCAAATGAGTCTGTAAGACTTATTATAATATATTATATGTTTAAATAAATATTTAAGATCAAAACAACATTGGTAGAGTCACTTCGGAACCAAAAAGCCCTTTAAAGGCTCGATTTACGCACAATTTGTCAAAAGGACTTAGTTTTTGCGCATAGTGACTTTTTAAGGCTCGTTGGAGCTCAAAATTAGTTCCTAATACTTATTATAATAAAATATATGTTCAAATACTCATGTAGAATCAAAACAGCTTTGCTAGAGTCACTTCGGAGCAAAAAAAAGCCATTTAAAGGCTCGATTTAGGTAAAACTTATTGTAAGCACTTAGCTTTAGTTCGAAGTGATTTTTTAAGGTTTCTTGCATCTCAAAATAGTCCGCAAGATTTAATATAATATATTATATATTTAAATACACATTTGGGATAACAACAACTTTGCTAGAGCCACTTCGGAGCCAAAACAGCCTTTTAATAGTTCAAGTTCGGTAAAACTAGTTATAATGACTTTGTTTTAACGCGAAATGGATTTTTAACGCTTCTTGGAGCTCTAGAAGAGTTCTTAAGACTTATTACAATACATTATATGTTTAAGTACTCATATAGGATCATAACAATGTTGGTATACCCATTTCAGAGCTAAAGAAGCCCTTTAAAGGCTCGATTTTGGTAAAACTGGTTATAAGCACTTAGTTGTACCGCGAATTGAGTTTTTAAAGCTTGTTGGAGCTCCAAATGAGTCCCTAAGACTTATTAACTACTGCACAAATCCCATTAAAGAACGCTATAAAACACATCGCCTAGCAGTTTGAGTGTGGTTAAAGAGCATTATTCCATATGGCACTCTATCATTTGTTGTAAAATTTTTAATGACATTCTATGAGTACGTGTCATTGGAAAGTAAGGGATATTTTTCACACTATTTTTAAAGGAAACGTCATTAAACGTTTCTGCGAATCTTGTGTTGCCATTTGGCAACTCTAGTATAATAGTAAACACATCAGCTTTGAGTGAACGTCATGAATGGTATCTGCAAATTAATTTATGACATATGGATATTTGAAGTGGCATATTACATGTCATGTGAACAGCAGTTTATTATTTTATTTTTTATTTTTTGTTATGTGGCCTAATGGCAGTTTTTAATTTTTCGCGTTAAAGTGGCCTGATCACATATCCCTCTCAAATTTCATTCAAAATTTAAACTTACAAAAAAAAAAAAAACAGTTATTAAAAAAAAACCCAGTATGCTTACATTCTTTCTTTCATAAAAACCCTAAACAGCCGTACTTCCCAATTTTCTTGCCCGACCTTTACCTTTTGCCATTGCTTGCTGCCGGCAATGCTCATTGTTTGCTCTCCGCCCCTGCTCGCCATCCTCGCACGATGCCCTGCGCTGCTCTCCGCCGAAATCGCTCGCCGCTGCTTTATGCCCCTATTCGCGTCCGCCCTGGTTGCCTCCGCCCCTAGTCGTCCACCTCTGGTCGTCCGTCCTTCGTCGTCCGCCCCTCGTCGTCCCCCCAGTTGTCCACCCCCGGTCATCCGCCCTGTTTGTTCGCCCCTGGTCGTCCGCCCTCAGTCATCCGCCCCTGGTTGACTTCGCCTCTGGTCGCCTGTGCCCCTGCTTGTTGTCTCCGCACGCCGGTTCTGGTCCTCGCACTACTCTGTTTCTTAGTGAGATTTCAGTTCTTCGTATCTCTCTCTCTTAGTCACTAATGCATTGCTTTGGTGATGAAGAGCGAGACTTGTGGTAATTCGATCACTTGAAGAGTTAAATTTGGTTTCTTTATTGCCGTGTTTGGATTATGCTTGTGTATAAGACTCTGTTTGAATGTGTAGGAAATTATAGCTTTAACATGTTCTTGTGATAAATAGTTTGAATGTGTATTTTGCTTGTTTTTTTGTTTGAAATTGTGATTCAAAATTACGGGACCAAAATTTCTTGTGTTGTTCTTTTTCTTTTTTCTTTTGGGGGAATGGTATTGTTCTTTAATCTTTAGTTATACTTGTGTAATTGTTAGATTCATCTTTATTTTGGTACAACGCACAATCATGTGAAATATCAAGAACTAGAAAATGATCCACAATTCATTGTTAGGTCATGGGTGGGTCTTGGTGAAATTGTTGCGTACTAAACATTTGTGATAAACTGTTAAACCAATCTTCCTGTCTCCAATTCTTAAAGCAAATTGAAAATGTCATTCTTATCTTCTTATCTTTGTCTCCAAACTTTTTTCCTTTTTCTGATCTGGCTTGATTTGTCCTTCCAAAATTGGTCCAATCTTTTGTAGAATAAATTAAAATGAAAATTCAATTTGCTTCGTTTGTATGATTTTATTGAACCCATGCCCCATGAACATAAATACTTTGATTATCGCAAGTTTGGTTTTAATCTAAATTTTAATAGTTTCAAATTCTATAGAAGTGGTCTTAGCTCTAAAAAATTCAAAATGTTGTGCCATCAATTCCCTGTTAAACACAAGCTTCATAGAAATTAAATTCCTAATAATAAATGAATACAATCCTCTAATCTTAAATCGAGTCTAGATTAAATTAACTCTAAGCAAAAAATTGACAGCTTTTCAAGTTGCTTTTACATTTAAATAATCAAACTTCACGACACCAATACCATGAGAATGATTAAACGTGTATAGTACATTTTTTCATGTATAGTACAGTGTTTCTTATTTCTTTCATGGAATGTAATTGGCTGTGTTAATAATTAGACATTCTAAAGGTAGATGATTAGGGTCATGAGATACCGAACGATGATGAGCCAGTTGGATGTTGAGCGTGGTTATACTTTGTTTTAGGTTCAATTATTATGACCGACTACTTGGTGAGTGAGCACCAATTATGTGCGTCATAGAGATCTGTGGAGGACTCCAATTTCTAATTAAGTTATTGAGCTAGCTTGTCAATTTATCGCCTTTTGAGTTCTTTTTTATTTTGCGTTATCATATAATAAATTAAGCCATAAATTGGTTGCGTTGTTTGCCAGTTGTTGCTCTCAAAATAGGAAACTTGACTATAGTTGCTAGTTGTCGTCATCAGTATCAAGTTTAGTGATTGTCTCTCTAATCAGGTAATTTGATTTAGGTATTAATCAAGTGTAGTGAATGATTGTCTCTTCAAGAGTATGAATATAAAAATTAATATTTTAAATATTTGCATATTATACTTAGAATTTAGATTTTGCATTTACATACATTTGAAGTGTTTCTTTATTGTTTTTTTGGCAGTTTTATGGTAAAAAGTCTTACAATATCGAAGAAATCAATCAGGTTCGAGATTAATGGGGAATGCTTATTCGTGATGTGTTACCAAATCTTTCATAAATAGTTCAAGTTTCATAGTAGCGGTATTATTTTATTTTAAAGAGTTTATACAATGTTAATTTTCTTTTCTTTAGGTGGGATTTGCTTATTGACCGTAGGAAAATTCATTATTTTTTTAATTTACTGCATATAGGATTTAGTTTATGTCTAGATATTTGTGATACCTACTAATTATGTTGATGTTTGTATTTGTGATGCCTACTAATTATGTTGATGTTTTGTATTTTAGTGCACCATTTAAAATTATATTGTATAAATTAGCTCAATTAATTTTGTGAAAAAAAATTGATGATATATTTAAAAAAAAAATTAAAGTGACGTGTACGCCACGTCAGAAAAACATAGTTTTCAATGACGCTCATCAGGTGACATGGAAAAGTTTTGATTTTTCATGACGCTTAACAAAATAGATGACGTGTTTGCCATGTCAGGAGAGCAAGTGCCACATCATGTGCTGACGTGGACTAAATACATTTAACAACGCTCGTTAGGTGACATGAAAATTTTTTGATTTTCCATGACGCTTGAGAGAACGGATGACATGTCTGCCATGTCAGCAAAACAAGTGCCACTTCATGTGTCGACGAGGACTAAATAAATTCAACAACGCTTGTTACGTGTCATGAGAAGCTGAAATGACAATTCTTAGGAATCAAGCGTCATGTAAACCTAATTTTCCATGACGCTTGGCACAGACTTACCATGACAGCCACATAGACAACGCTTGCCCTAACGTCGTCAAATGAGTCCCTAAGACTTATTATAATATATTATATGTTTTAATAAACATTTGAAATCAAAACAACTTTGGTAGAGTCACTTCGGAACCAAAAAAGCCCTTTAAAGGTTCGATTTAGGCACAACTTGTCAAAAGGACTTAGATTTTGCGCATAGTGACTTTTTAAAGCTCGTTGGAGTTCAAAATTAGTCCCTAAGACTTATAATAATAAAATATATGTTCATATACTCATATAGAATGAAAACAACTTTGCTAGAGTCACTTCGGAGCAAAAAAAAAGCCTTTTTAAAGGCTCGATTTAGGTAAAACTTATTGTAAGCAGTAAGATTTAGTGCGAAGTGAGTTTTTAAATGAGTCCCTAATATTTATTAAAATATATTATATGTTTAAATACACATTTGGGATCACAATAAATTTGCTAGAGTCACTTCGAATCCAAAACAGCCTTTTAATGGTTCAATTTTGGTAAAACTAGTTATAATAACTTTATTTTAATGCGAAATGGGTTTATAACACTTCTTCGAGCTCCAGATACGTTCCTAGGACTTATTATAATATATTATATGCTCAAGTACTCATTTAGGATCAAACCGACCTTGCTAGACACATTTCGGAGTCAAAGAAGCCCTTTAAAGGCTCGATTTAGGTAAAACTGGTTATAAGCATTTAGTTGTACCGTGAATTGAGTTTTTAAAGCTTGTTGGAGCTCCAAATGAGCCCCTAAGACTTATTATAATAAATTATATGTTTAAATACACATTTGGGATCAAAACAACTTTGTAAGGGTCAATTCGGAACAAAAAAATCCCTTTAAAGGCTCGATTTCGACAAAACTACTTATAATGATTTTGTTTTAGCGGGAATCAAGTTTGTAAGGCATATTGGTGCTCTAAATGAGTCCCTAAGACTTATTATAATATATAATATGTTTTAATAAATATTTGGGATTTGAACAACTTTGGTAGGGTCACTTCGGAACCATAAAGCCCTCTAAATGCTCGATTTAGGCACAACTTATCAAAAGGACTTCGTTTTTGCGCGTAGTGACTGTTTAAGGCTCGTTGGAGCTCAAAATTAGTCCCTAAGACTTATTATAATAAAATATATGTTCATATACTCGTATAGAATCAAAACAACTATGCTAGAGTCACTTCAGAGCGAAAAAAATCCTTTTAAAGGCTCGATTTAGGTAAAACTTATTGTAAGCATTTAGATTTAGTGCGAAGTGAGTTTTGAAGATTTGCTGCGTCTCTAAATAGTTTGTAAGATTTATTATAATATATTATATGTTTAAATACACATTTGGGATCACAACAACTTTTCTAGAGTCACTTCGGAGCCAAAACAGCCTTTTAATGGTTCAATTTCGGTTAAAAGGACTTTGTTTAAACGCGAAATGGGTTTATAACCCTTCTTGGAGCTCCAGATAAGTTCCTAAGACTTATTATAATACATTATATGTTCAAGTGCTCATTTAGGATCAAACCAACGACACCAGACACATTTCGGAGCCAAAGAAGCCCATTAAAGGCTCTATTTAGGTAAAACTAGTTATAAGCACTTAGTTGTAGCGCAAACTAAGTTTTTAAAGCTTGTTGGAGCTCCAAATCAGTCCATAAGACTTATTATAATAAATTATATGTTTAAATACACATTTGGGATCAAAACAACTTTGTAAGAGTCACTTCGGAACCAAAAAAGCCCTTTAAAGGCTCGATTTCAGCAAAACTACTTATAATGACTTTGTTTTAGCGCGAATCGAGTTTTTAAGGCATATTGGAGCTCAAAATGAGTCCCTAAGAGTTATTATAATATATTATATTTTTAAAGACACATTTGGGATCAAAACAACTTTGGTAGAGTCACTTCAGAACCACAAAAGCCCTTTAAAGGCTCTATTTTGGAACAACTTGTCAAAAGGACTTAGTTTTTACGCGTAGTGACTTTTTAAGGCTTGTTGGACCTCAAAATTAGTCCCTACGACTTATTATAATAAAATATATATTCAAATACTCATGTAGAATTAAAACAGCTTTGCTAGAGTCACTTCGGGGACAAAGAAAAGCCATTTAAAGGCTCGATTTAGGTAAAACTTCTTGTAAGCACTTAGATGTAGTGCGAAGTGAGTTTTTAAGGTTTGTTGCATCTCCAAATAGTCCCTAAGATTTATTATAATATATTATATGTTTAAATACACATTTGGGATCCCAACAACTTTGCTAGAGTCACTTCGGAACCGAAATAGCCTTTTAATGGTTCAATTTCGGCAAAACTAGTTATAATGACATTGTTTTAACGCGAAATGGGATTTTAACACTTCTTGGAGCTCCAGATGAGCTCCTAAGACTTATTATAATACATTATATGTTCAAGGACTCATTTAGGATTAGAACAACGTTGCTAGACACATTTCGGAGCCAAAGAAGCCATTTAGGGGCTCGATTTAGGTAAAATTGGTTATAAGCACTTAGTTGTACCGGGAATTGAGTTTTTGAAGCTTGTTGGAGCTCCAAATGAGCCCCTAAGACTTATTATAATAAATTATATGTTTAAATACACATTTGGGATCAAAACAACTTTGTAAGGGTCAATTCGGAACAAAAAAATCCCTTTAAAGGCTCGATTTCGACAAAACTACTTATAATGACTTTGTTTTAGCGCGAATCGAGTTTTTAAGGCATATTGGAGCTCAAAATGAGTCCCTAAGAGTTATTATAATATATTATATTTTTAAAGACACATTTGGGATCAAAACAACTTTGGTAGAGTCTCTTCAGAACCACAAAAGCCCTTTAAAGGCTCTATTTTGGAACAACTTGTCAAAAGGACTTAGTTTTTACGCGTAGTGACTTTTTAAGGCTTGTTGGACCTCAAAATTAGTCCCTACGACTTATTATAATAAAATATATATTCAAATACTCATGTAGAATTAAAACAGCTTTGCTAGAGTCACTTCGGAACCAAAATAGCCTTTTAATGGTTCAATTTCGGCAAAACTAGTTATAATGACATTGTTTTAACGCGAAATGGGATTTTAACACTTCTTGGAGCTCCAGATGAGCTCCTAAGACTTATTATAATACATTATATGTTCAAGGACTCATTTAGGATTAGAACAACAATGCTAGACACATTCCGGAGCCAAAGAAGCCATTTAGGGGCTCGATTTAGGTAAAATTGGTTATAAGCACTTAGTTGTACCGGGAATTGAGTTTTTGAAGCTTGTTGGATCTCCAAATGAGTCCCTAAGACTTATTATAATAAATTATATGTTTAAATACACATTTGAGATCGAAACAACTTTGTAAGAGTGACTTCGGAACCAAAAAATCCCTTTAAAGGCTCGATTTCGGTAAAACTACTTATAATGACTTTGTTTTAGCGCGACTCGGGTTTTTAAGGCATATTAGATCTCAAAATGAGTCCCTAAGACTTATTATAATATATTATATGTTTAAATACACATTCGGGATCAAAACAACTTTGGTAGAGTCACTTCGGAGCCACAAAAGCCCTTTAAAGGCTCGATTTTGGCACAACTTGTCAAAAGGACTTAGTTTTTACGCGTTGTGACTTTTTAAGGCTCGTCGGAGCTCAAAATGAGTCCCTAAGACTTATTATAATAAAACGTATGTTCATATACTCATATAGAATCAAAACTACTTTGCTAGAGTCAGTTCGGAGGCAGAAAAAGCCTTAACGGCTCGATTTAGGTAAAACTTATTGTAAGCACTTATATTTAGTGCGAAGTGAGTTTTTAAGGTTTGTTGCATCTCCAAATGAGTCCCTAAGATTTATTATAATATATTATAGGTTTAAATACACTTTTGGGATCACAACAACTTTGCTAGAGTCACTTCGGAGCCAAAACAACATTTTAATGGTTCAATTGCGGCGAAACTAGTTATAATGACTTTGTTTTAATGCGCGCTGGGTTTTTAACGCTTCTTGAAGCTCCAGATCAGAAGACTTATTATAATACATTATATGTTCAAGAACTCATTTAAGATGAAACCAACGTTGCAAGACATATTTTGGAGCCAAAGAAGCCCTTTAAAGGCTCGATTTAGGTAAAACTGGTTATAAGCACTTAGTTGTAACGCGAACAGAGTTTTTAAAACTTGTTGGATCTCCAAATGATTCCCTCAGACTTATTATAATAAATTATATGTTTAAATACACATTTCGAATCAAAACAACTTTGTAAGAGTCGCTTCAGAACCAAAAAATCCCTTTAAAGGTTCGATTTCGGCAAAACTACTTAATGACTTTGTTTTAGCACGAATCGAGTTTTTAGGGCATATTGGGGCTCCAAATTAGTCCCTAAGATTTATTATAATATATTATATGTTTAAATAAACATTTGGGATTAAAACAACTTTGGTAGAGTCACTTCAGAACCACAGAAGCCTTTTAAAGGCCGATTTTGGCACAACTTGTCAAAAGGACTTAGTTTTTACGCGTAGTGACTTTTTAAGGCTTGTAGGACATCAAAATTAGTCCCTATTATAATTAAATACATGTTCAAATACTAATGTAGAATCAAAACTGCTTTGCTAGAGTCACTTCGGAGCAAAAAAAAAAAAAAAAAAAGCTCGATTTAGCCACAACTTGTTAAAAGAACTTAGTTTTTACGCGAAGTGATTTTTTAAGGCTTGTTTGAGCTCGAAATGAGTCCCTAACACTTATTATAACACAATATATGTTAAAATACTCATTTTGGATCAAAACAACTTTGATACAGTCACATTGGAGACAATAAAGCCCTTTAATGGCTCGATTTAGGTAAACCTTGTTATAAGCACTTAAATTTAGCGCGAAGTGAGTTTTTAAGGTTTGTTGAAGCTCCAAATGAGTCTCTAAGACTTATTGTAATATATTATACGTTTAAATAATCTTTTGGGATTAAAACAACTTTGCTAGTGTTAATTCGGAACCAAAAAAGCCTTTTAAAAACTCGATTTCGGCAAAACTAGTTATAATGACTTTGTTTTAGCGCGAAGTGAATTTTTAAGGCATATTGGAGCCCCGAATGAGTACCTAAGACTTATTATAATTGATTACATGTTTATATACTCATTTGGGATCAAAACAACTTCGCTATAGTCATTTCGGTGCCAAAAAAGCCCTGTAAAGGCTCGATTTAGGCACAACTTGTTAAGACTTGTTTGAGCTCAAAATGAGTCCCTAACACTTATTATAACACAATATATGTTAAAATACTCATTTAGGATCAAAACAACTTTGCTACAGTCACATTGGAGCCAATAAAGCCCTTTGAAGGCTCGATTTAGGTAACACTTGTTATAAGCACTAAGATTTACCTCGAAGTGATTTTTAAGGTTTGTTGAAGCTCAAAATGAACCCCTAAGAATTATTATAATATATAATATGTTTAAATAAACATTTGGGATTAAAACAACTTTGCTAGTGTCACTTCGGAACCAAAAAAGCCTTTTAAAGACTCGAATTCGGCAAAACTAGTTGTAATGACTTTGTTTTAGCGCGAAGTCAATTTTTAAGGCATATTGGAGCTCCAAATGAGTACGTAAGACTTATTATAATAGATTTTATGTTTAAATACTCATTTGGGATCAAAACAACTTCGCTATAGTCAATTCGGTGCCAAAAAAGCCCTTTAAAGGCTCGATTTAGGCACAAATTGTTAAAAGGACTTAGTTTTTGTGCGAAGTGATTTTTTAAGGTTTGTTTTAGCTCGAAATGAGTCTCAAACATTTATTATAACACAATATATGTTAAAATACTCATTTAGGATCAAAATAACTTTGCTACAGTAACATTGGAGACAATAAAGCCCTTTAAAGGCTCGATTTAGGTAAAACTTGTTATAAGCACTTTGATGTAGCACGGAGTGAGTTTTTAAGGTTTGTTGAATTTCAAAATGAAACCCTAAGACTTATTGTAATATATTATACGTTTAAATAGTCATTTGGGATTAAAACAACTTTGCTAGTGTCAATTCGGAACCAAAAAAGCCTTTTAAAGACTCTATTTCGGCAAAACTAGTTATAATGACTTTCTTTTAGCGCTAAGTGAATTTTTAAGGCATATTGGAGCCCCAAATGATTACCTAAGACTTATTGTAATAGATTATATGTTTAAATACTCATTTGGGATCAAAACAACTTTGACTATAGTCATTTCGGTGCCAAAAAAGCCCTTTAAAGGCTCGATTTAGGCCCAACTTGTTAAAAGGATTTAGTTTTTGCGCGAAGTGATTTTTTAGGTCTTGTTTGAGCTCGAAATGAGTCCCTAACACTTATTATAACACAATATCTGTTAAAATACTCATTTAGGATCAAAACAACTTTGCTACAGTCCCATTGGAGCCAATAAAGCCCTTTCAAGGCTCGATTTAGCTAAAACTTGTTATAAGCACTTAGATTTTGTGCGAAGTGAGTTTTTAAGGTTTGTTGAAGCTCCAAATGAGTCCCTAAGACTTATTACAATATATTATATGTTTAAATAAATATTTGGAATTAAAACAACTTTGCTAGTGTCACTTCGGAACCAAAAAGGCCTTTTAAAGACTCGATTTCGGTAAAACTAGTTGTAATGACTTTGTTTTAGCGCGAAGTGAATTTTTATGGCATATTGGAGCCCCAAATGAGTACCTAAGACTTACTATAATAGATTATATGTTTAAATACTCATTTGGGATCAAAAACAACTTCGCTATAGTCATTTGGGTGCTAAAAAAGCCCTTTAAAGGCTCGATTTAGGCACAACTTGTTAAAAGGACTTAGTTTTTGGGTAAAGTGATTTTTTAAGGTTTTTTTGAGCTCAAAATGAGTCCCTAACACTTATTATAACACAATATATGTTAAAATACTAATTTGGGATCAAAACAACTTTGCTACAGTCACATTGGAGCCAATAAAGCCCTTTAAAGGCTCGATTTAGGTAAAACTTGTTATAAGCACTTAGATTTAGCGCGGAGTGAGTTTTTAAGGTTTGTTGAAGCTCCAAATGAGTCCCTAAGACTTATTATAATATATTATACGTTTAAATAATCATTTGGGATTAAAAGAACTTTGCTAGTGTCAATTCGGAACCAAAAAAGCCTTTTAAAGACTCGATTTCGGCAAAACTAGTTGTAATGACTTTGTTTTAGCGCGAAGTGAATTTTTAAGGCATATTGGAGCCCCAAATGAGTAGCTAAGACTTATTATGATAGATTATATGTTTAAATACTCATTTGGGATCAAAAACAACTTCGCTATAGTCATTTCGGGGCCAAAAAAGCCCTTTAAAGGCTCGATTTAGGCACAACTTGTTAAAAGGACTTAGTTTTTGTGCGAAGTGATTTTTTAAGGTTTGTTTGAGCTCGAAATGAGTCCCTAACACTTATTATAACACAATATATGTTAAAATACTCATTTAGGATCAAAACAACTTTGCTACAGTCACATTGGAGACAATAAAGCAATTTGAAGGCTCGATATAGGTAAAACTTGTTATAAGCACTTAGATTTAGCGCGAAGTGAGTTTTTAAGGTTTTTTGAAGCTCCAAATGAGTCCCTAAGACTTATTGTAATATATTATACGTTTAAATAAACATTTGGTATTAAAACAACATTGCTAGTGACAATTCGGAACCAAAAAAGCCTTTTAAAGACTCGATTTCGAATAAACTAGTTATAATGACTTTGTTTTAGCGCGAAGTGACTTTTTAAGGCATATTGGAGCCCCAAATGAGTACCTAAGACTTATTATAATAGATTATATGCTTAAATACTCATTTGGGATCAAAACAACTTCGCTATAGTCATTTCGGTGCCAAAAAAGCCCTTTAAAGGCACGATTTAGGCACAACTTGTTAAAAGGACTTAGTTTTTGCGCGAAGTGATTTTTTAAGGCTTGTTTGAGCTTGAAATGAGTCCCTAACACTTATTATAACACAATATATGTTAAAATACTCATTTAGGATCAAAACAACTTTGCTACAGTCACATTGGAGACAACAAAGCCCTTTAAAGGCACGATTTAGGTAAAACTTGTTATAAGCACATAGATTTAGCGCGGAGTGAGTTTTTAAGGTTTGTTGAATCTCCAAATGAGTCCCTAAGACTTATTGTAATATATTATACGTTTAAATAATCATTTGGGATTAAAACAACTTTGCTAGTGTCAATTCAGAACCAAAAAAGCCTTTTAAAGACTCGATTTCGGCAAAACTAGTTATAATGACTTTGTTTTAGCGCGAAGTGAATTTGTAAGGCATATTGGAGCCCCAAATGAGTACCTAAGACTTATTATAGTAGATTATATATTTAAATACTCATTTGGGATCAAAACAACTTCGCTATAGTCATTTCGGTGCCAAAAAAGCCCTTTAAAGGCTTGATTTAGGCACAACTTGTTAAAGGGACTTAGTTTTTGCGCGAAGTCATTTTTTAGGGCTTGTTTGAGCTCGAAATGAGTCCCTAACACTTATTATAACACAATATATGTTAAAATACTCATTTAGGATCAAAACAACTTTGCTACAGTCACATTGGAGCCAATAAAGCCCTTTAAAGGCTCGATTTAGGTAAAACTTGTTATAAGCACTAAGATTTAGCTCGAAGTGAGTTTTTAAGGTTTGTTGAAGCTCAAAATGAGTCCCTAAGACTTATTATAATATATTATATGTTTAAACAAACATTTGAGATTAAAACAACTTTGCTAGTGTCACTTCGGAACCAAAAAAAGCCTTTTAAAGACTCGATTTCGGCAAAACTAGTTGTAATGACTTTGTTTTAGCGCGAAGTCAATTTTTAAGGCATATTAGAGCTCCAAATGAGTACCTAAGACTTATTATAATAGATTACATGTTTAAATACTCATTTGGGATCAAAACAACTTCGCTATACTCAATTCGGTGCCAAAAAAGCCCTTTAAAAGCTCGATTTAGGCAGAATTTGTTAAAGGGACTTAGTTTTTGTGCAAAGTGATTTTTTACGGTTTGTTTGAGCTCGAAATGAGTCCCTAACACTTATTATAACACAATATATGTTAAAATACTCATTTAGGATCAAAACAACTTTGCTGCAGTCACATTGGAGACAATGAAGCCCTTTAAAGGTTCGATTTAGGTAAAACTTGTTATAAGCACTTAGATTTTGCGCGGAGTGAGTTTTTAAGATTTGTTGAAGCTCCAAATGAGTCCCTAAGACTTATTGTAATATATTATATGTTTAAATAATCATTTGGGATTAAAAGAACTTTGCTAGTGTCAATTTGGAACCAAAAAAGCCTTTTAAAGACTCGATTTCGGCAAAACTAGTTGTAATGACTTTGTTTTAGCGCGAAGTGAATTTTTAAGGCATATTGGAGCCCCAAATGAGTACCTAAGACTTATTATAGTAGATTATATATTTAAATACTCATTTGGGATCAAAACAACTTCGCTATAGTCATTTCGGTGCCAAAAAAGCCCTTTAAAGGCTTGATTTAGGCACAACTTGTTAAAAGGACTTAGTTTTTGCGCGAAGTCATTTTTTAGGACTTGTTTGAGTTCGAAATGAGTCCCTAACACTTATTATAACACAATATATGTTAAAATACTCATTTAGGATCAAAACAACTATGCTACAGTCACATTGGAGCCAATAAAGCCCTTTAAAGGCTCGATTTAGGTAAAACTTGTTATAAGCACTTATATTTAGCACGAAGTGAGTTTTTATGGTTTTTTGAAGCTTAAAATGAGTCCCTAAGACTTATTATAATATATTATATGTTTAAATAAATATTTGGGATTAAAACAACTTTGCTAGTGTCCCTTCGAAACCAAAAAAGCCTTTTAAACACTCGGTTTCGGCAAAACTAGTTATAATGACTTTGTTTTAGCGCGAAGTGAATTTTTAATGCATATTGGAGCTCCAAATGAGTACCTAAGACTTATTATAATAGATTATATGTTTAAATACTCATTTGGGATCAAAAAAACTTCGCTATAGTCATTTCGGTGCCAAAAAAGCCCTTTAAAGGCACGATTTAGGCACAACTTGTTAAAAGGACTTAGTTTTTGCGCGATATGATTTTTTAAGGCTTGTTTGAGCTTGAAATGAGTCCCTAACACTTAATTTAACACAATATATGTTAAAATACTCATTTATGATCAAAATAACTTTGCTACAGTCACATTGGAGCCAATAAAGCCCTTTAAAGGCTCGATTTAGATAAAACTTGTTATAAGCACTTAGATTTAGCACGAAGTGTGTTTTTAAGCTTTGTTGAAGCTCTAAATGAGTCCCAAGGACTTATTATAATATATTATAAGTTTAAATAAACATTTGGGATTAAAACAACTTTGCTAGTGTCACTTCGAAACCAAAAAAGCCTTTTAAAGACTCGATTTCGGTAAAACTAGTTATAATGACTTTGTTTTACCGCGAAGTGAATTTTTAAGGCATATTGGAGCTCCAAATGAGTACCTAAGACTTAATACAATAGATTATATGTTTAAATACTCATTTGGGTTCAAAAACAACTTAGCTATAGTCATTTCGGTGCCAAAAAAGCACTTTAAAGGTTCGATTTAGGCACAACTTCTTAAAAGGACTTAGTTTTTGTGCGAAGTGATTTTTTAAGGTTTGTTTGAGCTCAAAATGAGTCCCTAGCACTTATTATATCACAATATATGTTAAAATACTCATTTAAGATCAAAACAACTTTGCTAAAGTCACATTGGAGCCAATAAAGCCCTTTAAAGGCTCGATTTAGGTAAAACTTGTTATAGGCACTTAGATTTAGCGCGAAGTGAGTTTTTAAGGTTTGTTGAAGGTCCAAATGAGTTCCTAAGACTTATTATAATATATTATATGTTTAAATAAATATTTGGGATTAAAACAACTTTGCTAGTGTCGCTTCGAAACCAAAAAAGCCTTTTAAAGACTCGATTTCGGCAAAACTGGTTATAATGACTTTGTTTTAGCCCGAAGTCGATTTTTAAGGCATATTGGAGCCCCAAATTAGTACCTAAGACTTATTACAATAGATTATATTTTTAAATACTCATTTCTGATCAAAAACAACTTAGCTATAGTCATTTCTGTGCTAACAACCCTTTAAAGGCTCGATTTAGGTAAAACATGTTAGAACCACTTAGATTTACCGCGAAGTGAGTTTTTAAGCTTTGTTGAAGCTCCAAATGAGTCTCTAAGACTTATTATAATATATTATATGTTTAAATAAACATTTGGGACTAAAACAACTTTACTAGTGTCGCTTCGAAACCAAAAAAGCATTTTAAAGACTCGATTTCAGCAAAACTAGTTATAATGACTTTGTTTCAGCGCAAAGTTATTTTTTAAGGCATATTGGAGCCCCAAGTGAGTAACTAAGGCTTATTATAATAGATTTTATGTTTAAATACTCATTTGAGATCAAAAAAACTTTGCTATAGTCATTTCGGTGCCAAAAAAGCCCTTTAAAGGCTCGATTCAGGCACAACTTATTAAAATGACTTAGTTTTTGCACGAAGTGTTTTTTTAAGGCTTGTTTGAGCTCGAAATCAGTCCCTAACACTTATTATAACATACTATATGTTAAAATACTCATTTGAGATGAAAACAACTTTGCTACATTCACATTGGAGCCAGTAAAGCCCTTTAAAGGCTCGATATAAGCAAAACTTGTTATAAGCACTTAGATTTAGCGCGAAGTGAGTTTTTAAGCTTTGTTGAAGCTCCAAATGAGTCCTTAAGACTTATTATAATATATTATATGTTTAAATAAACATTTGGGATTAAAACAACTTTGCTAGTGTCACTTCGGAACCAAAAAAGCCTTTTAAATACTCTATTTCGGCAAAACTAGTTATAATGACTTTGTTTTAGCACGAAGTGAATTTTTAAGGCATATTGGAGCTCAAAATGAGTAACTAAGACTTATTACAATAGATTATGTGTTTAAATACTCATTTCTGATCAAAAACAACTTAGCTATAGCTATTTCTGTGCCAAAAAAGCCCTTTAAAGGCTCGATTTAGGTAAAACATGTTAGAAGCACTTAGATTTAGCGCGAAGTGAGTTTTTAAGCTTTGTTGAAGCTGCAAATGAGTCCCTAAGACTTATTATAATATATTATATGTTTAAATAAACATTTGGGATTAAAACAACTTTGCTAGTGTCACTTCGGAACCAAAAAAGCCTTTTAAAGACTCGATTTCGACAAAACTAGTTATAACGACTTTGTTTTAGCGCGAAGTGAATTTTAAGGCATATTGGAGCTCAAAATGAGTACCTAAGACTTATTACAATAGATTATATATTTAAATACTCATTTGGGATAAAAAAAAACTTAGCTATAGTCATTTCGTTGCCAAAAAAACCCTTTAAAGGCTCGATTTAGGTAAAACATGTTAGAAGCACTTACATTTAGCGCGAAGTGAGTTTTTAAGCTTTGTTGAAGCTCCAAAATGAGTCCCTATGACTTAGTATAATATATTATATGTTTAAATAAATATTTGGGATTAAAACAACTTTGTTAGTGTCGCTTCGAAACCAAAAACGCCTTTTAAAGACTCGATTTCGGCAAAACTAGTTATAATGACTTTGTTTTAGCGCGAAGTGATGTTTTAAGGCATATTGAGCCCCAAATTAGTACCTAAGACTTATTATAATAGATTATATGTTTAAATACTCATTTGGGATAAAAAAACTTTGCTATAGTCATTTCGGTTCGAAAAAAGCACTTTAAAGGCTCGATTTAGGCACAACTTGTTAAAAGGACTTAGTTTTTGTGCGAAGAGATTTTTTAGGGTTTGTTTGAGCTCGAAATGAGTCAGTAACACGTATTATAACACAATATATGTTAAAATACTCATTTAGGATCAAAACAACTTTCCTACAGTCACATTGGAGCCAATAAAGCCCTTTAAAGGCTTCGATTTAGGTAAAACTTGTTATAAGCACTTAGATTTAGCGCGAAGTGAGTTTTTAAGGTTTGTTGAGCTCCAAATGAGTCCCTAAGACTTATTATAATATATTATATGTTTAAATAAACATTTGGGATTAAAACAAGTTTGCTAGTGTCACTTCGGAACCAAAAAAGCCTTTTAAAGACTCCATTTCGGCAAAACTAGTTATAATGACTTTGTTTTAGCGCGAAGTGAATTTTTAAGGCATATTGGAGCTCCAAATGAGTACGTAAGACTTAATACAATATATTATATGTTTAAATACTGATAAGCGGGCAAAATACTCACTTATATATCGCAAATTCAGGCTTGAATTATTGTTTAATTCCTC